>OZ012741.1:275888029-276633029 GCA_963859935.3 Lathyrus sativus
AAAATGATATTGTACTTTTTAAAAATCCCGAAACATGATCTACAACATTCATGTTTTACATAAGTTGAAATTATAAAGGGAACTATGTCAAAAATCCTCTTGAATATTGTTGCAAAAGTTGACTTACAAGCCAAGAAACATGAAAATTTTCTAAGTGTTGAAATTCTTCACAACTTGATGAGCTCATAACTAAAAATCTAAGCATCTTTGGACCTCAACCCCATAAGACACTTTTGTAGGGTTCCTGAAGAGCTTTCCAACAAGCTTTGAACAACTTCATTTGGATGTGTGTGGTTAGGAAGTTATGGTCACTTCAAGTTGGCTTAAAATTAGGGTTTTTCATGAACCCTAGTTTCTTGATTTGCAAGTTATCCATCAATCCTGGATTAAATCTCCACCAAACTTACTAGTTAGGCATAAGATGATGTTGAAAGATTTGCTTACTTTAATTTGGGGTCAAAACCCTAAAAGTCAAAGAGTTGACTCTCCAGAATCGATCCTTAATGTTCAGGGTTCTTTGAGCCTTTCAAACTTCTTGAGGAGACTTTAATAAGTCATAGGAGTACCATCTTGACAAAGATCAACTTGAAAAAGGTTAAGGTTATATAACACACGCTTGATGAACATAAAATAATGATGGAATCTAGGGGTCAAAATTTGGGGTATGACAGCAAACGTAAACAAACACCAAGCAAGAGCGATTGATTCGTATGTGTAAACAATTAAGCACAGAGAAATTAGACATGAACATGTTTCAAGGGCATTGCAAACTTAAACACTCATCAAAAGCATCATGGATAATTCAACGATTACTCACTTGAAACGAACATGCAATCACGGAATCGGAAATAAAACATGAACATGCATCATATTTCTAGCAATGTAAACATCAAGAACAAGCAAACACAGCGGCACAGAGGATTATGCATCATGATCATTGCATCAAGAATGGAAAACAAACGAATCGTGTACACGCGTTACAGAAACCAAAAGTCATGCATCGAAGAATCAAATTCAAACTATCATGTGAGGTGAAACAGCTCAAAAACAATCCACAAATACGCATAATATCAATCCATGAAGTTTAAGAGTGAAAAGGAACCCAAACAAACAAGAAAAAGCAAGAAAAACACATTCCGTCCAAGTGGTAATCGATTACCAGTATATGGATAATCGATTACCGACTTAAGAAAAACAAGTGCAAAATGAGCAGGGTAATCAGTTACCTTGATTGTGGTAATTGATTACCACTGAGACAATGGCAAAAAATTAACTTCCAAAAAGCACTTTCAGCAGTAAATGACTTATCCAATCATCCAAATGATCAAGCAATCAATTATGCATGAATATTACATTGAATTACAACAATCAAGCATCAATTAGATCCAACAAACATGAACACCAACAATCAAACTCAAGAAAATGGATCAAATTGTATCAAAAACCATGGATCTACATTGTATAAGTTAAAATTAAGCTAGATCAAGTGTGGATATGAAATTTATCAACCTACAAAGCGGAGGATTGCTTTCGCGAGTTTTGAAAATGAAAATGCACAGATATAACACAATAAATCCAAGATCCTAGTAAGAAACCTCAAGATCTAAGCAATGTGATGAACTTGCTTCCAAGCTTCTTCAAGAATGGCTTCCAAAACTTGAATCTAGATCCAAACAAGCTTCAAATGCAGAATCGAATCAAGAATGGTGATGTAGTGGGGGTTTAGCTCAAGAGTTCACAAATTGTAATGCATAATTTGCGAATCTAATAAATATGGTGCTTTGGTGAAAGGTTGAAGATGAAGATGGAAAATGAAAAAGTGAGAGAGAATTGAGAGCAAAATCTGAAAATGAGGGTGAAAATGAGAATGAATCAGTGACGTTTGGAGTAAATTTGGTTAAATAACCCCTAGGTTGGGGATTAAATTTGGTTTAGAGTGTGGGTTAGTGAGAAGAATGATAATGAGGAATGGAAAATTGAATGGAAATTTGAATTTTGTGTGGAATTAAATGATGAAAATGAACCCATTCTAGATTCTTCCAATGATGCACATGTGAAATCAAGTGGTGTAAAATGATTGGAAATTCTGTAGTGCTGAAAATTGAAGCATTTTTGCAAATTTTTCTCGAGGTAATTAATTACCCTGATTCTGGTAATCGATTACCACATTCAAAATTTCAAATCTTTGGCGCCATAAGGATGGAAACTTGGAGAATCACTTGCTGCCACCTATTATGAGCTTTGTTCTACCTCTAAAACTTGCCTTTTGATATTGCACCTGTAGAATGCTTGAAATAACCTATGAACTGTCTCATGCGCTCAAAATACCCTGCTAATAAATAAAATCTGGTATTCGATTTCTCAACAAAATAACTGTTGAAGCCTCTGATGCTTGTTGCTTACAAACATGGAATAAAAGAATACCTTGAGCCAAAGGAACACATTGATCCCATGTCTGAAGAGCCAATGCCATGATATGCATAATGATAATGCAAAAATGAACGAACCATAAGCCAATTACAACTAAAACAAAAGGGTAAATTTTGGGGTGCTACAGCTGTCCCTATTTAATCGCCTTAAATCATGAAGGGCTGATAGCATCAACTTTTAGACATTCGAGGTAGAAGATGATTGAATATAAAAAGAACCCGAAATTTTGCACAATATGGGGAGTAAAAGAGGTAATATGCCAACCATAAGTTGGAACGAAGGATACTAACCAAAATTTTAGATTCAACAAAGGAAGAACGTCGACTGAATGCAAAATCACATGAAAAGATAACAATCGAGAGTTGGAATAACAAGACACTAACCAAGAGTTAGGATAAAACAGCGGATACCAACCAAAAGTTGAAATACAACAAGGTACTAACCAAAATTTAGGATAAAACAGAGGATACCAACCAAAAGTTGGGAAACACAAGGTACTAACCAAAATTTAGGATAAAACAGAGCATACCAACCAAAAGTAGGGAAACAAAAACGTATTAACCAAAAGTTAGCATAAAACAGAGGAGACCAACCAAAAGTTAGGAAACAAAAAGGTATTAACCAAAAGTTAGGATAAAACAGAGGAGACCAACCAAAAGTTGGGAAACAACCAGGTACTAACCAAAATTTAGGATAAAACAGAGGAGACCAACCAAAAGTTGGGAAACAACCAGGTACTAACCAAAATTTAGGATAAAACGGAGGAGACCAACCAAAAGTTGGGAAACAACCCGGTACTAACCAAAAGTTAGGATAAAATGAAGGATACCAACCAAAAGTTAGGAAACAACAAGGTACTAACCAAAAGTTAGGATAAAACAGAGTACTAACCAAAAGTTAGGACACAACCAAAGGATACTACCAAAAGTTGGGAAACAATCAAAGGATACCAACCAAAAGTTGGGAAACAACCAAACGATACCAACCAAAAGTTAGGAAACAACCAAACGATACCAACCAAAAGTTGGGAAGCAACCAAAGGATACCAACCAAAAGTCGGGAAACAACCAAACGACACCAACCAAAAGTTAGGAAACAACCAAGTGATACCAACCAAAATTTAGGAAACAACCAAACGATACCAACCAAAAGTTGGGAAACAACCAAACGATACCAACCAAAAGTTAAAAACAACCAAACGATACCAACCAAAAGTTGGAAAAAAAAACCAAAGGATTCCAACCAAAAGTTGGGAAATAACCAATGGATACCAACCAAAAGTTGGGAAACAACCAAAGGATAACAACCAAAAGTTGGGAAACAGCCAAAGGATATCAACCAAAAGTTGGGAAAAAACCAAAGGGTATCAATTAAAAGTTGGGAAACAACCAAAGGATACCAACAAAAAGTTGGGAAACAACTAAAGGATACCAACCAAAAGTTGGGAAATAACCAAAGGATACCAACCAAAAGTTGAGACAGAACCAGGAAGTAGAACCAACGGACTTACGACCTGAAGAAAAGATGACTCCGCTGAGGATAAAGAAGTCTAGACAAACAATTCTATGGGGGATACAAGATAAATCCTCCAGAATGAAACACCAATAGAATGAACAAATCCATGGCTTGGGGAATAAAGTGAAACGATATCTCCTAATATATGACACGTTCTGCTGGGGAATGGCTTGGCGAGGGGAAATAAAACCTGGCTTATGCTTTGAATGTGTATATTTGAAAATGGCATAATTCTCCATACGAAATGGAAATTCTACACATTTAGAGGATAATGCAAAAATGCTTATGATATACAAGAGACATTATGTCGAAAGAGTGTTGAAAAATCAAAAACCATACTCCATTGGGGAAGACAAACAAAACTTCCTTCAAAACTATAACCTCTACTAGAGAAACTTCAAAGTGAACTTCCATCATGCTGGGAAGACAAGAGTAATAAACATCTGATGGGGATACATCCCAAAAACCTGATGAAGAAAAGCGCCAATGATAATTTGACTCTGAACCGCCTGGGTGCATCAACCACTGCTGACTTATTTGATGGGGAAATCAGAAACGAATTTTGCTTGGGGAAAAAGAGTAATGATGCCAATCTTGTTAGGGGATAATAATGAACTCAACTCCTTTATTGGGGATCCACCCTCAACCTTTACTCTGCTGGGGATAAGGGAACAACAACTAGAGATGCGAACATGCTTGGGAAGCACAAGAAAATCACTATTATCTTGTCCGAGGTAGCAAGTTTTTGACAATATCCGGGGAGAAATAAACCACACAGGATGTTGGATGGGGGAGAGTAAACTTCTGAACGCTTGCTAGGGACTTCACCAGGGAAGCCAATAGATAAATCACAATGTTTTGCTGAGGAAGACAACACTTATGTGGCTTATATCGGGTAGAGCAACTCTTGAACTCTTACCGGGGAGACTAATCTGAATCTCAGCTGAGGATGACAACACTTCAGTCATCTCCTCCGAGGAGGGAAACTCTATTGAGGAAGAGTAATCACACCACCTATTAGCTATCAACATGAATCCTGCATATGTGATATGACAATAGATGTGCCCGGATACGGCATAACCCACAAATGAACCTGCCTTCGGGGCATATCCTACCCCAGTATGTTACAGTGTGACTCTGATTAACTATCCTCTAGAGAGGGTAACTTCTTGTGCTTATGACACGGCTTGCCTCGGTATGAGCCCAGAGTGACTTTTCCCCTAACTGATTGATCTTCAAGAGACTCGTCGAATTTTAACATGATTTCCCCATATTAACTGAACTTTAGAGATATTTCTCGACATGACTGCCCTAGACTGGAAACCTCTGATCATAACTTGCTGAAAATGCACACACTCGACAAAGCCTCCTAGTTACATGGCCCTGGATATGACTATCCTTCGGCAATTTCAGGCATCTCAACTTGGCTCGATTAAGCTTCTCGATCGATTTTCATTATGTAAGCTTCCTTGATGTTTAAACACATGTATGTAAGCATAAAATGTTTATTCTGAGATGATAATTCTAATGTGACGAACATGTTAATCTTGAAGTTTTTATTGCAAAGATGTCACTTAAACTCTGTGAATGGGTCACTAGTTAAGATGCAACACCGATTTTTTTGAATGAAAGACATCATGCACATGAAATACCAACAAAGGTCTTTTAGCACAACTCATAGAAGTCAGGAACGCTATCTCATTGTAGTGCGCCTTCAGAATAAACCTTGCTTCAATTAGGACTTTTGAGGGTTGTAACGTGGCCTGGTTCACGGTTTCCGAAAAAAGGATTTTTGGCTCAAAATTTATTTTAACCTGCCCATTCTCCTTGATAATATCCATTCCTACATTCCGTTAATTCGCCATGAACACTCACCTTTCAAAAGGTTATTGAATGGCAAAAGTGACGGTTAATGAACCCACAAGGTTTTCGGAACGATAATCACCCTTTTATCTTTGGTGTATGTGGTCAAACGACTTTTCTCTTTTCTTTTACCATCTTTTTCACTTTTCTCTTTTTGTTCCCTAATTTTTTCCTGGACTGATTCTTTTGATTTTTTATTTATTTAGAAGTCCAGCGGGATGCCTTAACTTTTTCCTAGGTTACTTTTGCTAAGTTTCGACTCAGTGGGCTTTCTTTCTTTTTTCTTTCCTTTTTTCTTTTGAAAAAATCGTGTGAAAATGGTTGTCTTGGTTTCTTTGAAAGGTCTTGACTGCCTCATTCCCTGGTTGATGAGAGATAACCATTATGGTCTCACGTCTTTAGCTTCCTGATATGTGAAGGAAGAAAGGTGCTTGATCCTAGATATACATTCCTTCTGATATTCAAACGCTCGGTCAAACTAACTGACGGCTACCCTGCCCCTGGGTTAAATGTGATGGTATTTTTCAAATGAAAAGAAACTCATACTTCTAGGCTCAAAATGGTTAACGAGGGTCTATCTTCCTCATATCTCCAATGTTTAGGGATTTAAAATAATGCATGTACATCATCAGCAAGGTTTTATCCAAAAGCATACGACCATAGATTTAGGATTTTCGCTTCGTCATCCTCCCTTAAAGGGTTTAAGCAAGAAAACTTGGTATTGCCATGCACATAAAAAATTATATGAGTGGACATGAATGAACTACTTCAATAAAAACATACTCATTACATTAATATTATGATTAAAAATCAAACAAGTCTTTACATGCAAACAAAGTATTAACAAACAATGAAAATACAAATGAAAATGCAGTAAAGACGCTAAATATTGCCATCATTGAGGAGGCTTGATTCTGTCTGGACTTACTGCTTCTAATGATGACTTTGCAATTTGGGTGCTCACTTTGGAGGCTTCAGTTAATGCGCAAACCATATGTTGTGATCGTGATAAACTCTAAATCAATCAGATCTTGCACCTGGTACTTCAGAGCTCTACAATATTTGATTGAATGGCCAGATTCCCCTGAATGGAACCCACATCTTGTAGTCGCATTATAACCTAGTGGCAGCTAGGTAGGAGAAACGAAAGTCCTTAACTGAATAAACTGACACTTGTGAAGCTCAGGCAATAATTGTTCATACGACATGGGGATGACATAAAGCTGCCTTTCAGGCTTCTTCGGCCTTTGTCGTTTCTTCTGAGGATGATTTTGATTTAGGCGCTCAGGATGTCCAGGAACTTTCCTCTTCAGATCTAGTTAAGGAGCAGACAGAGATCTCTAGTGTGAGGATTCTAGAACCCAAGATTGTGGAATATCCCCCTGTCCTGCGGTTGACCCCAGAGAAAGGGGAGGATAGACCATCTTTTTTGCAGCAGCTGGAACATAATCACCTTGCACACTTGTGCCACCTGGCATAAAATTGATCGCCTTTGAGTCAATCAAATCCTGGACCTTATCCTCAAAGGCCTTTCATCTTTTAATATTGTGCCCCGATGCTCTAGATGGAAATCGCAATGGGCACTTGCATCATATCCTGGTGGAGGCTTGCTAATAAGTGGAGCCATCGTCCGAATTTCAACCAACTGAAGCTGAAGTAGATGTTGCAACAACTAAGCACAAGGCATAGGAAGCGGATCAAAAGCTATATTAGGATGTTATGACTTTTGCGTGTACCTTTTACCCTTAGGATTTTCTTGCAAAATAAGAGACGGTTGTTGACGAGAAAGTTCTAGACCCTCAAGTTGTGAATAAAATCCGTGAAGTATCTCACAATCTAGGAGAAATCCTACGGGTAAGGGAGGAACAACAGTCTCAGTTGCAACCTCAGGCATAAGATTGCCTTCTTTACTTAGCATTATTCTCATGACTTCCTTGATCAGGCCCATCTGAGTCTTCAGTTGATGGACTTCCTCCTTCAGCAGTTTCTAACCCTGAGACAAAGCTTGTATGTCCACCATGAACATCCCCAACTGACTTCGTACTTCCCTTAACTCTTCTTGAATATGCTCCATAGTCAACCTTTGGCTTCTTGGAAAAGTTAAGTATGAAATTCTGAAGAAGACCAGATCAGGATAATAATAACTAGTTTCACAACACCTGTTATACAAATGAACATGAAAATGTGAATGCAAATGCCATGTTTGAGTATTTCGAGGGTGTTCTACACCTTGATTCTGGTTTAATAGAAATAAACATAAGAGACAGATAGAACACTCGTAAAGCCACTCATATATCTAATATCAAAACCGAGTTAAATCATACAACCCATACAGTAGAGACAAAATCAAATACACAGTCAATGACCCCGGTCAACAAGCGTGACAGTGATTAATATAAACAAAATAAAGACGACTATAACATATCATCAATATCCACCAAGGACAAACCTCCCCAGCCACTATGCTCCTTGCACCAGGATTGAACCTCCCTGAATAACTTCTTGGCGTCAGGATGCTTCGGTCTCTGGATCAGCTCCTGAATGAGAGTACCTCTCCTGTGCATGATCCCCTCCAAATATCGGCAATGTTCCTCTCAAGCATCTTCTCCAAATGTGTCTTTGAGCTTAGGCTTCTTCACCTCCGCTTGGACCTTGAGCTCCTCTAAGGCTGACAAAGTCTCCTTAAGCTGCTTTTCACTTCGACATCTATGAGACGACTCTCTTCTGACCTCTCTATCTTTAGCTTCGAGTTGCAGCTTCAACTTTTCAATCTGGTCATAGAGTTCATCTTCTTTCCTCTTGTGAGACGTCACTGTGGCGTTCCATTGATCGTTGAATTTAGAAATCTCAAGGCGAGCTCTATCCAGATCTTTCTTTCTCTGTTGCAGAATACTGTTGGCGCTCTTCAGATCTTGGCGTATCCTCTCTCTGCTCTTGATTTCATCTTCTATTTTTTTTCTCTTTCTTGAATAGAAGTTCCGTCTTCACCTTGGATACATAGATGTTTCATTCTGAGCATAACCCAACAAAGAGACTTCTATCTTCAGCTTTTCATTCTCTTTACGGAGTTCTTCCTTTTTGGCCCAAAGCTTGTTATACCTCTCAATCTCCTCTGTCATTGGCTGCTCGATCTCTAGAGGATATATAAGTGCTTTTATTTGAAAATAAAATCTAACAATCTCCACTCTTCTCTGCACCCACTCCATATAAGAAGGATAGGCTCTAGAATTACTCTTGCCTAAGGATGACCTCCCTTTTCTTTGAATAATACCCCAAGCTCTTACTACTCTTCTTATTCTTTCAAGATCTTATGTTCCACTGTAGCACAAGGATTCCTCCACTTCTTCGTATGTTGGGGGATCTCTCAGCATGTACCTCAATTTTCTCCTAGCAAGGGAGGGATTGTAGTTGATCCCACTCCTTATTCCCATGAGAGGCATGTTAGGAAACTCACCACAATAATATATAATCTCAACCCCCAACAACCTCTTGTCAAATTATTGGATGTCTTTAGCAGTAAGGCCCATCACACTCTCTCACCACTTCAAGACATCTCTAGTGTCTACAAAAGAACCTTCACGGGGTAGATGGCTCATGAACCATTTATAGAGAAGAGGAGTACAACAGTAAACCAATCCACCTTTCTTCTTGTAGCTTCTTGAATGCATTGAACGATACAAATCTCCGAGAAGAGTCGGCACGAGATTTCTCGTCATGAAGATCCTGATGGCATTCATATCCACAAAACCTGCTACATTAGAGAAGAGAGAAGTCCCATAAATGCACAAAGCAAGGATGCCGTTGAAAGTAGTCCAACTACAAGTCTTAGCATACTTCAAAGCTTCACTCGCTAAAGAACTTAACAGAAAGCCAGACAAACCTCCCTTGGATTTTAGATTATCCTTCACCACAGATGTGCTCAAATAAAGAGCCTTCACAATAGCTTCTAGAGCAGGAACTTCTATAGATTCATGAAAGGGCACCTGATCTTTGATCGGAATATCCAAAATGAGATAAGACTCTTCCAAAGTAGGAGCCAACTGATAATATCTGAATGTGAAACACCTTAATGAAGCATCATAGAACTGTAACAACGTGTGAATAGCCATCCTCTCATACTTTGAAATGGTATGCAGTATTCCCAAAATCTTCCTATAATCATCTTTGAACGTCTCTAAATTGCTTTGAGTGGGCTTGGCAAGCAGACTATCAATCAGATCAAACTCTGGCGATTAAAACTTGTAAATGACAGTACCCTTCCTACCAATGTCCATCTCTTCGAATCTTCAGCAACAAGAATCAAAATGAAGATGCAAACCCTAGAAATACACAAACATGGATGTTGGGATGCAAAATGATTATGCACATGCAAATGTAACACATGAGATTGAAGTTTCCATACTCTCTGAATAGCTGTTGATCTGCTGACTGAATAGGATCAAAGTTCTGCTTCACCGATAAAACTGGAAAATCAGAATACCGGAGCAATGCTAATACCATAATACCATAACCAAAAGTCCACACTGATAAGAAAACCAGAAAACTGGGTTGGTTGAAAGTCAAGGTTTCTTGCAAAACCCTATCCCTCTCACATGTGGGTTCTAGTCTTGGACAGAGGCATCCTATACAGGTCATCAGTATCATGAACTCTCAGGTTGAGAAATGAAGATACGTTCACCATTTCTGGTTTGACATCATCATCAATCAAGGAGGCCTCAACTGACTTCCCATGAACGATCTCCAGAGTCATAAGCTCCCAAAGGAACACCCTAGTTACTGTATAGGCATACAGGCCAGAGCATATCCCAAGTAAATGGTGCAAAAATATGTATCAAGCGCTATGTATGCCAACACAAGCCTACTCTAATCGTATGTGTATACTCAAGCCCGGGTACTGCGTTTATCTCTCATGAAACAATCCCACCCAACAGCACAGCAGCAGCAGAGCAATAAGATAACAATAATCAAATGCAACAATATAATGCAAATGCAATAATATACAACAATAATGTACAAAAAAGCATAAAAGATAAAACACCCAAGGATGAGAAATAGACAAGCTCTAGGATTGACTCACATAGGGAACCTTGTCCCCAACAGAGTCGCCAGCTGTCACAACTACGAAGAAAACCTCAAAGAAGGGAGAAGACATGGTCATCGCAACCAAATCTTGGGTTTGGGAGTCGATTACGTGAGAGGAAGGTATTAGCACTCCCTCACATTCGTTGTACTTAATGGGATCCACGCTTATTGTCTAATCAAAAGGTGTGTTATCTAAAACCTACTTCTAACAGAAATGAGAACAAAAAAAACAAAAGGGAGACCCGATAGGACTTCGTCATCATATGCTTACGTATTTCGTCGTACAATGGGAAAGTCAAAGTCAATGTAGTTCGGAAAACTATAGGTGAAAAGGGGGAGGTTGCTCGCCAAGACATCATTGTCTTGTGCCTATGTATCCTTGTCTGGTATGAGATATTATAGTAGTCGTAGTTCGACTCACCACGGGTTGCTTAGTGTTTTTTATGAGCGACGTTAAGTTCTTGTTCCAACAGTTAGGGTCGATGCCTGTTTGCGGTAGAATGGAAAAATAACGTACTCTTTCTGAAAAAGAGGTTTGACAAATGATCTCGGAGGACGAAAAAGATTTGAATTTGTTTGTGATTTTTATAGAAATGAATTGACTTTATTTGGAATATGCATCGCACTAAAGTCTATAACATTGGATCGAATACTCCATGCTAACGATCCAAGAGTCTCGCGCATAAAGTATCCTAAGATGAAGTTAGAAATTCATCCACTCATCTTTTCCCATGTATTTAAGGCTTGTGGCATACAATGCACATTATCTTTATTAAGTGTTTTGATCTTGTTTTAAAATAAAAGAAGAGAAAGATGCATAGAAGGTCTAAAGGGAGACTCGGTCCTAACATTGTCATGCAAAATGGCCTTAAGGTCGGGATGCAGAAGGGGATTCTATCCTAATGTTAGCATGCAAAAGATGGACCTAGTTTTGAGGTTAAAGGGGACTAACATTTTATTATCATGCATGGATTGAACTCCTAATGTCTATCCTACTCCAAGCTTAATCAAAAATTAAGTTGGACTAGGAGACCTTAAGGTAGAATGCAAGAACAAGCCAAACAAAGAAAAGAAAATAAAAACAATAGCTACAACAGCGCTTCCAGCTCGGGACATCAATAAAATTCAGCACACAAGCAAAACAGCTTTTAACAGTGCATGTTATCAAGCAGAAACATGTGTAAAAAGGCAGCAAGGCAAAACATGTACATTTAACAACATATATGCAACACAACAACCGGTGTAAAAGAAAACAACAATGCATCAAGAAAAATGTATATGGATAGGCATCAATCATGTACAATCATGTAACAACATGTTGCACCCCAAAATTTGCCCAACATTTCTTTACCTAGCTTATGTTTCATTTCATGCACATTAGCATTATCATTTGCATTTCATTGACATGTATGCAGGAGATCAAGAGGTATGATTTCCAATCAAGAGCTATACAAGACTATGAAGCTAGCTAAGAAGGTTGTTCAGAGGATTAAGGGTTGATATCCTTGTTAGAGAAGTTAAAAGATCCTCAGAGAGAGTGGTTGAAACCAAGAGTGTGTGCCTCCTAACTTGAGAGTTGAGGGGAGCCATCAGATGATTCTGAAGCCATGAAGATGGGCTTGAGGTCTTGAGAGAGCTCATGAGAAGTTTTGAAGATCACTTTGAGGCCTAGACAGGTCATTGTGCAAGATTAAGAAGGCTCAGCCATGATTGGTGCAATTAGGGTTTGACTGGGTCAACCCTAAGTCAACTGATGATTTGGAGAAAGTTGAGACTTAATTCAAGAGCCATGTGATCATGGATTGATAAATTGAGATGTTATAAGGATGATTCCAAGGTCAACTCATCATGATTGAGGAGTTTGAGAAGTTTCAAGCTAGGGTTTCTAAGGCTTGACAGTGTAAAATCCCCTAGTTTGACCCCTATCTTCAAGGCAGTTTAGCTTAAGATGTGATTGTCATCTCATCTTGCCCCCAACATGAATGTTGTAGAGCATGATATTAGCTTTAATTTGAGTGCTAGAAGTCCTTGATAGGATTTGTAGAACTCAAGTTATGACTTTGACAAGTTACAGGTCATCTGAGGTATGTGAATTTGGGGGCTTGAAAGTTACCCAACTTGCATCAAACGTTTTCCATAGAAGGATGATTCCTATGAACTTTTGGTTAACATGAATGTTGTTCCTTATCCTCTTAGCTTTCTATAGAGTACTAGAAGTCCTTGATAGGATTTGTAGAACTCAAGTTATGGCTTTGACAAGTCAAGGGTATTTTGGGCATTTGGAGATTACAGGTCATTTCAACCATAAGGCCATAACTCCCATTTCCAAGCTTCAAATGGGAAAATGTTCAACATCAAACTTGTTCAAAATGATGTTTTAAGGCTAGTAAATGCTTGTAGCTCAAAGTTTCTCAAAGTTGGAAATGCTTGTAGCTCAAAGTTGCAAAAATGACCTAAAATAAGGGTATAAGTTAAATGAACCAAAGTTGGAAATTGATACTTTTGATCTACACATCCAAACCAAGGCATGTAATAGGTCATTTTGACTCTAAAAAGCATTTTAAGAACATTGGTTTAGCCACATTTTTGAGTTAAGGTGTAATTTGTGGACTTGCTTAGAAAAGTAGTTACTTACATCATAAGTAACATATGCAAAACTCAAATTCAAGGCATGATCAAGATCCCTTGCAAGACAAACACTTCCAAAATGTCATGAGGGGAGAAATTGGAAGGAGTTGGGATTGATTTCAAGCTGTTTGCAGAGTTGTACATACCATGGCATCTCATGAGAATTCAAGTAACATGAGAACTTGAATTTCTCATTGGAAGGATCTAGAGGGTTCTAGATCATCCCTACACACTCTATATATGGAATAGAAGTGGTTCAGATCATTTTTTTTGGTGATGATTGAAGAAGAGAGCAAAGATTGAGATTGAAACTTCATTGCTTGCAACTGAATTCGGTTACATCATTTCACTCATTTTCCATCCATTTTCTTGATTGCAATCTCTTCCATGGATGCTAGGGAATGATTCCAGATCATAATCAAAGGGAATTCGTGGCTGATTGGTGTTCTTGAGCTCAGATTTCTCCACCTGCAACTCAGATTCGAATCCAAGAATTGAAGCAATTTCAATCAATTCTATTGCATACAAAAGCTTGGGAGTGATTCATTGAAGGAGTCTGGAGCATTTGAGGGCTTGATTTGAGGTCTTGCTACTTCTGTGCACGGGAAATTTTCAGGTTGGTAACCTTTGATCTCAGGCTTGTTTTAGTTAGAATCAATAGGAATTAGAATGATAGATGCATTGTAGAATGGTGTAGGAAGGATTTCAGATCATTAATTTGAGAATTAGTGATCAATTAAGGATGTTACCGTTTTCGGTTGAGAGTTGGTTCTCACGAATCTTGAGGATTTAGGTTGAATTAATGGTATGAGTGAGTTCCTTGTGAGATTTGGGACAAGTTTCATGTATAAACCACTTGGAATGGAGGCCTGTGGAGAGAGTTAGGGTTGGGGACGATGACCGGAGCACCGCCGGCGGTGGCCGTGATTGCGCGCGAGGTTCAGAGTTTCAAAAGGTTGAAGATGATCCCAGAGCCCTTGGATTTAGGTGGACCTTTGACTGGAGAAGTGATCCAACGGCCACGTATTAATTTCAGTTTGTGAAGAGTTCTGAGAAATGAAACGCAACGTTTCATTTAAGTTGTGTTTTGGGCTTTGTGTAATAATTGATAACCACACCCCCCGATGGCCCAATCCATGAATTGAACTGATTTTGTTTTCTATCTGCACCGTGCATTTATTATTTTCCTTGGATTTTCTTTAATTTCTTCATTTTATTCTTGGTTATTGATTAAATCATAAAAAATGAAAAAATGATCCAATTGACCCCATTCTTTTTGCATTAGATTCATGATAGGGTCTAGTATTTTTTAGATAAAAAATATTTTTATTTCATGCATTTTCTGATTTTATGGGAATTTTCACATTTTAATTGACATTAAAATAGTTATGTTTGATACTTGATTTTGTGGAATTTTGTGTGATCATGTGATGATGATTTTGATCTTGATTTTTTGTATGTGGTTAGCATAGATATGCATGATCCCCATAGATTTTTCTCACATTTTTGTGATGAACATAAGTGGTAGTTTAAGTTAAAACCTTTAGAAGCTCCATTTTTAGGGTTTATGGTTGATACTTTTGGATTTAGGACTTAATTGTAGGACTTAATAGATGATTTAGTCCCTGGTTTTTGTATGAGGCCTTCTTAATTGAATTAGGATCCCTTAGGAATTTTGGTAGAAATTTATAAGGTAGTTTACTATTTTTTATTGATTTTAGTTTAGGTGCTAGTTTTAGATGATTCTAAGGCACTAACTCAACTAGATTAACATCTTTAGTTCCCTTAGATTAGGGTTTTGTTTCTCTTGATATTGGATGATGATGAAGGCAAGTTGAAGATGCATTGGATTGCTTGAAGAGGCTTGTATTTGAAGATCTTCCCTTCTTGTGGTGCAGTTTGGATTAGGTTAAGATTAGGGTTTTGTAGGCAGAGCTTCTAGATAGTTCTCTTCCTTCATAAACATGGAATATGTTGATCAATTCCATTCTTCCCTATGATGCAAGGTCCCTTTGTAAAGGCTCTTTGCAAATTGGTAGAACCTCTGAGGGTCCCTTTCTCTGATGACAGGATGCTTAGTGGTGACCTTTGGTCTTCACTCTGCTACTAATCATCCAAACTTTGCTCTTGATAGATGAATCTTTCTCCCTTGTTAGAGGATGGAGTTCCTTGCTTGAAGAAGATTGAAGGATGGAGTTGATACTTCCATGTGATCGAAGATTACCTTGAGAAGCTGAAGCTTGTAGGAGAAGAAGACCAAGTTGATACTGGTAAAGCAAAGAGAGCTGAAGCAAGAAGACCAAGTTGATACTTGTAAAGAAGATCCAATTGAGATTGACTGAAGAGCTGAGGCTTGAGGAAGAGAGAATAAGTTGATACTTATGTGGATGTGTTGGAAGCTCAGAGAAGCAAGTTGATATTTGCTATTGAAGAAGATAGCCTTGAAGGGTGGTTGAGTCTGTAGACTGAGCTGCTGTCAGAGGATTGCTTTCCTATGAAGCTGGGGGAAGCTGTTGATCTGCTTTCTTTCCTGTCTGTTTGCTTTCTGTGCAACTGTATTGATGTGACTTGTTTGATTTGCTTGATGCATTAGAATAAGTTCATATCTAGACTGATGTAAGCTAGGAGCATGATTGCACTAGAGGTTGAGTTGCTCCCTCTGCTTGTATTTTTACTGTATGACTTTGCTTGCGGGTATTCGGTAGAGCCCAGTGTCGCTACTGCGAAAATCGGCGCCGGCTGAACAGAAGAGTCGCCACCGTGCGTTATTTATCCTACGGGAGGGAAAGGAAACGCTCAGAGTAAACCTACCGCAAAACGGGGAAAGGTATGGTCGTCGCAACCAAAACCTGGGTTCGGGAGTCGGTTACGCAAGGGGAAGGTATTAACACCCCTCACGTCCGTCGTACTCAACGGGATCCACGCTTGTTTTCGGGTACGGATTGTTATTTCTATCTACTCTATAGGTCAAGGGTTAAAAAGAAAAGAAAATGACTCGGCAAAGTATCGCACTTTATGCCTACGTATTCCCGTCTGGAACGAGAAATCAGAGTCAACGTAGTTCTCCTACCTACGGGAAAGGAGGGGAAGGTTGCTCGCTAGGATATCGCATCCTATGCCTACGTACTTTCATACAACATGAAAGATCAGAGCAAACGTAGTTCGGGCCACGTACGACACAAGTCTGTCTTGATTGATTTTATTCCTTCTGAAAAAGGTTTTCTGATTAACAGTCCAAGCGGACAAAAATGACGTTTTGATGAGTTCACATTCTTTTACGGAAGAAGTGTCTTTCATTGTGTTTGAAATTTTATTGTGTTTTTCTGTTAGTTTTGAGAAAGAAGAGACAGAACTCTAACCTATGGTTGAAAAGGGAATCAAACTAACCTAGTGTTATCATGCATGGGTTAAGACCTAGTGTCTATCATGCTCCTCTCTTGCGCAAAGAGAAACAGAGATCCTAAGGGAATAGACGGAAACAGAAACAATAGCAGATATACAGTAAAGCAGTAAAATGCATGGATGCAACAATACAAGCAAGGCAAGGGAGTCCCACTCAACCTCGAACCTAGAAAACAATAGGCAAAAGTGAACAGAATTCACTTTCAACCCAACAGGGTAAACAACAAATAATACAGTCCAGAAAACCAATCAATACATCAGAAATGAGCAGCAAAAATAAACAGCCACATCAGCTCTGCATCAACACCTATCTTCAAGTCATCTCTAAACAGCTACAAGCTTCTGGCAAGCCTCAGTCTCCATCACCACAGCCTTCAGGCAAGGTCTCTGATTATCAGCCTTCCATCTGCAATGGCTTTTCTTCAAGTCTCAATCTCCCGGATGAACATCAGTCAACAGGATAAAAGTGAATGTTAAACAGAAGACTGCCTACCAAGGGTGGCTCATCAACTGTTAACATTATACAGACAATTTTCTCTCAAAAGTTCTATCCTTCAAATACATTCACTGATCCTTCCAAAGGAAGGAGGTGGATATTTTAAAGAGACTTTGAATCATAGAGAAAGGATGGATGGAGACAAGGCATTCCATGTTTGAGAAACAAGCTTTCTAATCTAGAGCCCTGCCTAGCCCCTAAACCCTTGGCTCCTCAACAGCTGATAGCAAGAATCTCCTCATCAACTCTGGAAGTTGGACTTCAATCTCTAGATCTCCAAGGGCTTCATCATCACAAGTCTTCAGCTCTCCCAATTCCCCAAGAAAACCCAATACCCCACACAAACAAAAGAAATCCCCAGAAAGGGCACACCACACCAGTCAAGCAAACATAGACAGTATACTAATAGCAGTAGGGGAATCCTAATATTTTCTAAGGGATCTAATAACTACCCATAGTCCCTATAGTCCCATACCCCAAAGATTCAATTTCTAGCTCCTAAGGGAAATGAACTAATTCATCTATGTTGTCACCTAAACCCTAATTTTGTTCATGTTATTCACATCTAATCAAATCACCTAAAATTAATTTCTAAAATTGTGAATTAAATCCTATATTCAAGATAAATGTCTAAACTAATCAACCTAAAAAGAATGAGCTCTAAAGCTAAAGGGAACTATTAGAACAAAAATCAACAAATTTAAGTATCAAACTAAACTTAATAAAATGCTATTTACAAGAAAAATGCATGAAAAATATTAAAACAAAATAAAATGCCATTTTTATTTTTTCATATTTTTCTAGACAGAATTATTGACCTAGAGAAAAAAGAACCAATTAAAACTAAGCTATTTTCATTTTTTTATGATTTTTTAAAGATGAGAAAAATATTAAAGAGAAAAAAAATCACAAAATAGAAACAAATGGGGAAGGGGGGTCTGAATAGCAAGGGCGCCCAGTTATAATCCACGTGGGCCAGACAAATGGGAGGCGCGTATAGCAATGGGCGCTAGGCCCAGTTGCACTCAGAAAGTAAACAAAAATTAAAAAAAACATAAAACGGTGCAGATAGCGAATTATTCAGTTATAATTGGTTTTGGGCCTAAATGAGAGGGTGTGCATAGCAACAACTATCTGAGCCCATTCAAGAAAATTAAATGAAACGGGGCATTTTGGTGTTTGAAATTCCATCCGCTTTCGTCCTTCAATCGTGGCCATTGGATGAGTCTCCAAGTCAAGGTCAAAGTCTAGATCGAACGGCCAGAAGGTTGTCTTCAACCTTAGAAACCCTAGGGTTTCTGAAACTCCCTTCACCATGCATGCACCTTCGAGCTCCCTGTTCTCCCTTGTCTCTCCATGAAATCAAACAATTCCAAAAGCAAAAATGCTCTAGAACATTCCCTCTACACAGCCATGCCAATAACTCTTCCTAAAACTCACTCAATAAACCAACCCGATAGGAATAACAGTCTGACTCCACCATTAATACCTGTCATCAACCTCTCCAAAGCTTGCTCAATTCTATCCTAACCTTGTCTATACCTTATGCTGATCATAACAAGCTATTAACCTAAGATTCTCGCGCAATATTCCAAGAGTTATCCATCCAAACAGTTTTGGTACACCATGATCAAACTCCATGAAAACTCTCCAAACTCACCAAACTTAGTCATCTAACCTATCCTAACCTTTCTATGCTAATAACTACCTATAATTCTAACTAAAACATGCAATTCGAAGGAGAAACATACCTGGTGTAAAGTGAAGAAAACAGCTATGGAGTGCTCTGATCAGATGCTTGTAATGATTGGAAATGGATCAGGGAACTTGTTCTTGAGTTCTGTATGCAATAAATCTTGCTCCAATGCTCTGAATCTCACAATTCCAAAATTCTTGCTTCTTGGATGATCAACTTGAACAACACGAATCCTCCTCAATTCTACCAAATCTTCATGTGAATTGTGATCTATGGATGATGGTGATGATGATCAAATCAGAAAATGTGGAAATTGATGAGAGTTTGAGAGAGTTTGAGTTGATTTTGCAAAATGAAAGAAAGGTATGAAACTTGTGTTTTGGACAAAGTGATTCACCAACCCTTAAATGAACTCTTTCAATTCAATATATACATGAGATAAGAAACTCCTAGAAGCTTGGAGAAACTTCCCATGCACAATTTCCCTTGAATTTGATTATGTAACTTCCATTATAAGTAACCATGAATAACTTTCAAAACTTGAACCAAACTCAAAATTCCACTTTAGCCAATGTTCTCAAAATGATTTTTCCAATCAAAATGACCTATAATTTCACCTCATTTGGCCAAAGTATGAAAAATCTCATTTTTTAGGTCATTTTGATTCATTAAATCCACCAATTTTGAAACCTTGTGCTATGAATCTTTCCAATCTTTCATGGTCACTTTTCTAGACTCAAAATGTCATTTGGAGAAAGTTTTATGTTGTGAAGTTTTTCATTTGAAGCTTCCTTGTATGAGTTTTGGGCATAGGCTTGAAATGACCTGTAATTCTCAGATGACCAAAATACCCTTTTCTTGCCAAGACCATAAGTAGAGTTCCACAAATCATATGAAGGCATACCATACCATTATAGAAATCTAAGACAATTAGGAATAACTCTTATGTTGACCAGAAATTCATTTGAAATCTCCTTGAGGGGTACAAATTGCTTGGAAGTCAATTCACTTTCACAGACAAAATTTCAGATACCTCAGATGACCTGTAACTTGTAAGGACCATAACTTGAGTTATATAAATCTCCTTAGTGTCTTCCACCACTCAAATTAAAGGTATTGATATCCTCTACAAGTTTCATGTTGGCCAAGGATCCATTTGAAGCTTGCATTTTGACTTATCTTGCTTGGAAATTTGACCTAAACTAGGGGATTTTACACAGAAACCCTAATTTAGAAACTCCTCTTCTCCTTGATTTCTCTTGATTTCTTCTTAGCATAACACCATATCCTTCTCTATATGTCAAATGATGAACTCTCCAATAGCCCTTAATGCCTTTCCATCAATCAATTGACCTAGAGTTGACCCAGGGTTGACCCAGATGAAACCCTAGTTGACTGTCTTCAACTGCAATTCTTGTGATCACACCAAGGACTTGTCTCCTTCTTCAAATGACTTTCTAAGTCCTCTATGATGTCTCTATACTCCCCATGTTCATCCCACAGCTCACAATTTCTTTGATGATCCCCAGATACCCTCAGATAGGAGATGGATGCACTGCTTGATCCATTGACTTCCCAGTCTTCAAATTCTTTCTGATGACTTGAATGGGATTGAATTAGGATAATAACCTCTTGATAGGCTCATAGAGATGAGAATAATGCTTGGTCCCCTGTTGGATGATTTGCTATGCTATGCTATGCAGATGATTAGACTATGTACATGACTCTATATGCAAGTGCTAATGATATTGAAACATAAACCAAGTGACTAAGGTTGAGAAAATTTTAGGGTGGAACAGCTGCCCCTATTCAAGCGACTTGGACCCGATTGGGTGAAGAGCCCGGAGCCTTCAGACATTCTAGGTGCGAGACGGTTGAATACTAAGAACCCGAAAATTTGCCAACCGCAGAAATAAACTGCGCCCCTGCTTGGGGAACGACATTCATCAACTGAATTCGACTGCTTACAGCAACCCACTGATCTCGTGCTGGGGATTATTTTCATCAGCCTGAAAAGCTTCTATCATTGCAAGAATAAAACTTTGTCCACGTTAGGACGCCTGTGTCGTCAACACAAAGAACTCTTAACTAAACTCGTCCACGTTAGGAAAAATCTCGACAACTTCACTGGGGATGGCTCGTCTGCCTCTTATCAGAAATAAATCGTCCACATTAGGACTAAACTCTTCCACGTTAGGAATAACACCGTCCATGTAAGGAATCATCTCTTCTGCGTCCGTCCACGTCAAGACTAAATTCTTCCACGTTAGGAATACATCACTCTTCCACGTAAGGAATACTTATTCATCTGTCCACGTAAGGACTCCAGTCTGCTATGTCCACGTAAGGACTCAATCTTTCCACGTAAGGAATAAATCTTTGTATCTGTCCACGTTAGGACTAAACTCTTCCACGTTAGGAATACCTTTTCTTTTGATTTGTCCACGTAAGGACTCAACTTTCACCTTGCTTTGTCCACGTAAGGACTCCAATCTTTCCACGTAAGGAATGCAATCTTTCCACGTCAGGAATACATCGTCCACGTCAGGACCCGCCTTTGGCTCGCTGAGGAAATAAAACTTGTCCACGTCAGGACTCACCCTTTGCCGACAACACGAAGAAGGACAAATTTGTCCGCGTCAGGACTCTCGTATCTTGTCATCACAAAGAACTACAAACTTGTCCACGTCAGGACGCACATTTCACCATCACGAATAAAGCTATCTGCTGGAAATAAATTGTCCACGTCAGGACACCAACACGAAGAGTAACCAATTTCGTCCACGTCAGGACTTCACACTCAATCAATACCGAGAACTCGAATTTGTCCACGTCAGGACTAACACATATCGTCACCTGGAAGAAATGTCCACGTCAGGACTCCACATTCCAACAATTCTGAAAAATCGAACCTGTCCATGCTAGGACTAACACCTTTTATCAACCATGAGGAAATAAATCTGTCCACGTTAGGACCCCTACTTTTCTAGCACCAAGAAAACCTGTCAAGAAAATTGTCCACGTCAGGACTCATCTTTCCATGGGTCCACAAACTTCTTATCACTAACGTTACAGCAACCTTGAGGCGGACTCTACTGGGGATATTTGGAAACTAGACTACCGGACGCCTGTTCTGATAACCGGCGGTGGCCTCTGAAATTCTGATCCCTGAAACCCTTTAATGACAAATAACTCTGCTTGAGAATGAGGAGAAATTTGCCTACTCACTCTGGCGGGGAAAACACGATAAATTCACAAATAACTCTGCTCGGGGACAAAGAAACTTCATCATGATAACTGTGTGGGGAATAGTGCCAAAGCTGACACTTCGTTGAATGTCTCACGTCAAGACCTCGAATGCTTGATACTTTATTTGAGCAAGAGCTCTCTCTACCTGCAAGAGAAACAATACTTGAAACAAACGGTTAGCCAATCTAGTTTATGTTTCAAACTGCGTATGTTCGACAACGATACAATGCTCCATTCGACATGGAAACGCTACGCTTTTATTTGGTGGATGCAAGTATGACACTATATGCCGATGCCAATGTAGACTCGAACTGCTGAGATACAGGAACTGCTTCAGCAAAATAAATGCTGAAAACAATGCCAACTCCGCTGGGGATAGCCAGGTGCTACAGAATTATTCCAGCCCAATAAATGCTGGAAGAGTGCAGTCGGCTCAGCTGGGAAATTAGGAACTTAAACCAAACACCTCGTTGAAGTAACACCCTGCTGGGGAATACAACTCTGCTGGGGAGTAGCGGATGCGTCTAGTATGATTATACTTCTGCCGGAAAGCGAACTGATATCACCCGGTATTCCGGCAAAATAAATGCCAGGACCCACAACCAACTCTGCCGGGGAGAGTCTTAATCTTCGAGTTCCACTGGGAGGAATGAAAATACTGGTTGAAAAGAGAACTCCGATGGGGACGGGATGATTCTCTTGGGGAAACTCAACTGACTCCGCTGGGGGAGAGTAAATGACCCTGCGGGGAAAGGTGAACTGTATGAATACAACTCACAAATATTAATCTTCTGCGGCTAAACCACTCTGCTTGAGATGCACTGTCTGAATACAGTCTACAATCTAGGAATCGCCAAACTCTGCTGAAGATAAACGACTTTGCTGGAGAATGTCCTTTGGATAAGCTACGACTAGCTGGGGAGTTCGATCCTTCTTCAGGAAGAACATGCATGACCTGCGTGGGGGTCGAGTCTTTCGTTACTGCAATCTTTTGATCGTCTTCCTCGTACGGCTATGAAACCTGCAGCAACACAAACAAGACAAGACAAGCCTATGCAACCAAATCTATTCAGGTTAGTGACGTCATTCTCAGTTAATTCAAAGTTTCAGCAATTGTTGGCAAGGGCCAGTGATGTTATACACATGCTAGTTTCAGTAAACTTAGGCGCTTTATCATGCACAAAACAGTAAAGAACCAGCATCAAGTACTGAATAACGTATTTTATTGATTGGGCCCCTGAATGGGCGGAGTTTTTGTACACGGGATGTAGCTCCTGAAAAGAGAAAGCCACGCAAAGCAAATATACAAGCATGCGCAAGAAGCATAAATACATTGACCAATTAAATCTGTACACATGTCGGCAACGGGATGCAGACGAACACCACGAACTGATCCTCCTATGACTCGTCCGACTCTAATGCTTTCCCGGTATCCACACGTCCGAAGAGATTGTATCTGATAATCGACCCCTCAGGTATATTCTCCCGTACCAATGCTCAATGCAGTATCAAATTCGGACCGCAGTCATTAGCTTTTCAAATCCCTAACTTTTGCGTGAACCGCCCTTTACGGGTTTTCAGTTCACCGGGATACCCTTTTTTGCCGAAGCCGCCCAGTGTAGGTTTTCGACTTCGCGGGTGTACATTTTTTCAATTTTATCCCTAACTTTTGCCCGAACCTTTCATTCTGTTTTTGGTCCGACAGGATGCCCCATTTTTGCCTGGACTCTTTTTTTTTTTTTTGTCCAGCGGGTCAAACTTAAGCAAAGTATTTTTTAACTGCGTCCGAATTCACAGGCGACGTAAGGTCTTCGCCGTCCATGGTGGACAACAATAATGCCCCTCCTGAAAAGACTTTCCTGACAACGTATGGCCCTTCGTAGTTGGGGGTCCACTTGCCCTTGTGATCTGCCTGCGGCGGGAGAATCCTTTTCAGCACAAGGTCGCCCGTCTGAAAGCTTCGCGGATGTATCTTCTTATCGTATGCTTTCTTCATTCGGCTCTGGTACAAACGACCGTATGCTAGAGAAGCCAGCCTCTTCTCATCCATTAAACTCAGTTGGTTCAACCTGTCTTTTACCCACACTGCCTCATCTAGCTGAACATCTCGCAATACCCTCAGAGAAGGGATCTCAACTTCCAATGGTAGTACTGCCTCCATTCCGTATACTAACGAGAACGAGGTTGCCCCGGTTGATGTGCGTACCGTCGTATGATAACCGTGCAAAGCGAAAGGTAGCATCTCGTGCCAATCCTTATAGGTCACCACCATCTTTTGAACGATCTTCTTGATATTCTTATTGGTCGCTTCGACAGCACCATTCATCTTGGGTCGGTAAGGGGAGGAGTTGTGATGTTCGATCTTAAAATTCTGACAGAGCTCCTTCATCATTTTGTTATTCAGGTTTGAACCGTTGTCCGTGATTATCCGCTCGGGGATCCCATATCGGCAAATGATATCTCTCTTGATGAATCTAGCCACCACCTGCTTAGTTACATTTGCGTAAGACGCCGCTTCTACCCACTTGGTGAAATAATCGATTGCTACTAGAATGAACCGGTGCCCGTTAGAAGCCGTCGGCTCGATCTTTCCAATCATATCGATTCCCCACATCGAGAATGGCCATGGCGATGACATCACATTTAGAGGACTCGGAGGCACATGGATCTTATCAGCATAGATTTGGCACTTGTGGCACTTTCTCGCAAACTTGAAACAATCAGTTTCCATAGTCAGCCAAAAATAACCTGCCCGCAGCAGCTTTCTCGTCATAGCATGCCCACCAGCATGCGTACCAAAGGTACCTTCGTGTATTTCCTCCATGAGCAGCTTTGCCTCTCTTTCATCTACGCAACGCAGCAGCACCAAATCGTCGTTTCTCCTGTATAAGACACCATCTGGATTCAAATAGAAGTTACCCGCTAATCTCCTGAGAGCTTTCTGATCTTGACTGGATGCCCCAGCCGGATACTCTTTATTCTTCAGAAAATTAAGGATATCAAAATACCACGGTTTTTCGTCGGATGCTTCATCAATAGCAAATACGAAAGCTGGTCTGTCAAGCCGAGAGATAACGATTCTGGGAGCCTCGTTCCAGAAGTTGACCTTGTACATGGAAGACAAAGTGGCCAGGGCGTCAGCCATTTGATTCTCCGCTCGCGGCACATGATGCAATTCAACCTTGTCAAAGAAAGGCAACAATAGCCTTGCATAATTCATGTAATGTATCAAATTGGGCTGACGTGTCTCCCATTCCCCTTTGATCTGATTCACCACCAGAGCTGAGTCACCGTATACGTCCAGATTTTTGATTCGCAAATCAATGGCTTCTTCAAGCCCCATTATACAAGCTTCGTATTCGGCCTCATTATTGGTAACTGCAAAGGTCAATCGCACGGTAAACGGGATGTGCGACCCGTGTGGAGTAGTGATGATTGCCCCTATTCCGCTACCGTAAGCGTTCACAGCTCCGTCAAAAATCATCTTCCACTTGGAACCCAACTCTGGTCCTTCGTCTGGCAACGTCTCTTCACAATATTTCATCTTTAGGTACATGATATCCTCGTCAAGAAAATCAAACCTCATCGATTGGTAATCATCAATTGGCTGCTCTGCTAGATACTCAGACAGTACACTCCCCTTTATAGCCTTTTGCGAGACATATTGGATGTCATATTCAGTCAAGACCATCTGCCAACGGGCTATTCTCCCTGATAGCGCCTGCTTTTCGAATACATATTTGATAGGATCCATCTTCGAGATGAGCATGGTTGTATGATTCAGCATGTATTGCCTCAAACGCTTGGCGGCCCAGGCTAGCGCGCAACAAGTTTTCTCCAACATTGAGTATCGAGATTCACAATCTGTAAATTTCTTACTCAAGTAATAAATTGCATGCTCTTTTCTTCCTGTCTCGTCATGTTGACCGAGAACACAACCCATACTCCCCTCAAGAACCGTCAAATACATAATTAAGGGTCTCCCCGCCACTGGAGGTATCAAAATAGGAGGCTCCTGCAAATACTGCTTGATTTTATCGAACGCCTTTTGACAATTTTCGTTCCACGTCACAGCTTGATCTTTCTTCAACAGCTTGAATAATGGTTCGCACGTAGCAGTTAGGTGAGATATGAACCGGGCGATGTAGTTCAACCTCCCTAAAAACCCGCGCACCTCTTTCTCTGTTTTAGGCGTCGGCATTTCTTGGATTGCTTTTATTTTAGCAGGATCAACCTCTATTCCTCTTTCGCTTACGATAAACCCCAGCAGTTTACCCGATCTCACCTCGAAGGTGCATTTATTAGGGTTCAGTCTCAACCTGAACTTCCTAAGCCTTTTGAACAACTTCAGCAGATTCACCAGATGCTCTTCCTCCGTCTGGGATTTGGCAATCATATCGTCAACATAAACTTCGATCTCTTTATGCATCATATCATGAAAAAGAGTCGTCATCGCACGCTGATACGTTGCCCCAGCATTTTTCAAACCAAAGGGCATCACTTTGTAGCAAAATATTCCCCAAGGCGTTATGAAAGTAGTCTTCTCCATGTCCTCTGGCGCCATTTTAATCTGATTATAGCCTGAAAAGCCATCCATGAAGGAGAATACGGAGTATTGAGCAGTATTATCAACTAGCACATCAATATGAGGAAGTGGAAAATCGTCTTTTGGGCTCGCCTTATTCAAGTCCCTATAATCCACACACATCCGAACCTTGCCATCCTTCTTTGGCACTGGTACGATGTTAGCGACCCACGAGGGATATTTTGTCACAGCCAGGAAACCAGCATCCCACTGTTTTTGAACCTCTTCTTTGATCTTCACTGCCATATCTGGTCTAGTTCTGCGAAGCTTTTGTTTGACCGGTGGGCATTCTTCTTTCAATGGCAGACGGTGCACAACCATATCTGTATCGAGCCCTGGCATATCTTCATACGACCAAGCGAATACATCACTATACTCTCGGAGCATTTCAACCAGTCTTCGCTTGATATCGCTCTGCAGCGCGGCCCCGATACGAATATTCTTCTCAACCCCTTCCGACCCCAAATTAATGATTTCGATGACCTCTTTGTGAGGCAGAATGACTCTTTCCTCTTGCTTCACTAACCAAGACAGTTCTTCAGGAACGTCACTATCTTCGACAACCTCTTCTTCGGCCTGAAATACCGGGTGCTCAAAGTCGGGACGAGTCATAGGTGGTTCAAGGATGTCATCTGAAAGTGTTATCCTGCAAAAGGAATGGTTAAATGCTTCAAAATGCGTATACAACGAATAACCACATTGCCATTTTATTGAAAAATACAAAACAAGAAAAACAAGGATCGCAATATTTGCACATGAAAAACGCCTTTTATTTAATGATAAACACGCAATGTTCATAACAGCACAGCCCTAAGCAAATCCTGATGCCCCGGGCAAGGCATCAGATTATTCAACAATTAATAAAACAAAGCATTACTGTTTAAGAGTCACAGGAACAAGCTCCTTAGTAGACCAGTTGCACAGTCCTTGTCCTGGCGTGCTTGGCTGAATCCAGGCATCCATATCACAGTCGTTGTCTCCTTCGTCAGACTCCGAAGCAGCATTGATGGTCTCATGACATACTCCACTGGCAGAGATGGTTATTGGCCCTCTGAAACGGGGTGCTCCCACAACAGGTGCTGACGACGACGGTTGTTATCCTAGCCCGAACCAGTCCATCTTCATAGGAATATCCAGCACTTTGCCCCAGCCCTTTGCTTCTCCTGCCTCCACCAGAGCTTGAGCTTCTTTATACGACGAGACGGCTATCTCCGACACTTTGCTCGGCCCGGGACCTTTGTCCTTGATGCGCAACCCTTCAAATGCCTGGCAGGGTGTTTCGTGGATCTCTCTATTGACCTCCACATATTTAAATGACGACAGATGGCTGACCAGGATGTCTTCTTCTCTGCATACGGTGACTACGCTGTCCCCCACCATATATTTCAACTTCTGATGCAGGGTAGACGTGACTGCCCCAGCCCCATGAATCCAGGGTCGTCCGAGCAGGCAGCTATATGCGGGCTGGATGTCCATGATATAAAATTCAGTTGCAAACACCTCCGGCCCCACCTGTAGAGGCAATGTTATCGATCCAAAGACTGTTCTTCGCGTGCCATCGAATGCCCTAACTACCAAGTCGCTGGGCGTGCACAGGATTCCTCTGACATCTAGCTTCATCATCGCTTTCTTGGGCAGCACATTTAAGGATGATCCGGTATCGACCAATACATGCGACATTACTGATCCCCTACACTCGACAGATACGTGCAGCGCCATATTATGATCTCTCCCTTTCGGGGTCAGGTCAAAGTCAGTAAAGCCCAAGTTGTGGCCTGCATTTACATGTGCCAACACTCCTTCCAGCTGATTCACGGAGACGTCTTGGGGTACGAAGGAAGTATCCAGGACTTTTAGCAAAGCATTTCTGTGAGCTTCAGAACACAATAGCAACGACAGGATAGATATCTTTGACGGCGTCTGTTGCAGATGCTCCACAATCTTATAATCACTTTTTCGAATCAAGCGCATGAACTCTTCTACCTCTTTCGATGCCGATGCTTTTTCGCTTGCCTGCACTGGGACGTCTTCAACCATCTTTCCCTTTCCTTTCGCCAGTCTTTCGGCCTCTACTTCAGGCGATATAAAGATCCTACCACTCCTTGTCATACCTCCGGTACCAACAACATTATCTACAGTCTCGGCTAGCTGCTTATTAACATCAATATTTATTCCGTCACAATACACTTCCAACCCATATGACCATGGGACTGCTTTTGTGCTCTCGTACGGGATTGGTCTGGCCTTAGTAATAGTGATTGGCGGTCGCTGGGCCGGTGCTGTTATAGTGATTGTCTTTCGAGGAATCGTTACAGTGGCCACATCACTCTGATAATCTGCTACTGCCCCTGCAGGCTCTTCAATTGCTGCTCGGTCAAACTGTAATGTGCCGCTATCTATTAAAGCCTGAATGCCTTTCTTTAAGTCATCACACCCCCCAACTAGGGTCCAGCATTCTAAGAAGTACTCGTCACATCCTGGATAAACACCCCCTTGCAATAATCTGCTTTTTATCTCGCTCAGCGGCATTTTTAAATCATCCACTCTCGTAATCAAATTCAAACCTTCCTCAGTCAGAATGGCGTTTGCCCCATGATTAGGCATGGGCTTCTGCACTATATTCGGACCTGCCGTTCCGAAATTGATAGCCTTATTGTCCAAAAGATCCTGCACAACATGCTTAAAAGCATGGCAACCCTCTACATCGTGGCCCGGAGCCCCAGAGTGGAACTCACAGTGCCTGCTTGCATCATAACCATACAGAGGAGTTCCCGTTATTGGTGCTAGAGTTCTCTTCTCTACCAGGTTCGAACCCAACAGCGTCTGTAACAAATCTGCATAGGTTGAGGGCGGCTTCTCAAACACTCTCCTTGGTTTACCACCCTGGAATCTTCGCTGAGCAGGCTGTGCCCCCTGCTGTGGCTGCTGCTGCTGCTGTCGTTGTTGTTGCATTGGCTGTTGCTGAAACGGTTGTTGTTGATACGGAATAGTAACACTCGCCACCTGCTGCGGCTGATGATACTGATTTCGACCTCTACCTCGGCCTCTGCCTCGGCCTCCAAACACTACGCTTGCCTCGCCCTGACGGCGCCCACCAAAAGCCCTCCTATTATTGCCAGATGCAGTTGATTCCTCAGCCTGGAATCGGCCTTGCTTAATGTTGTTTTCAATCTTTTCCCCCATCAGAATTAAGTCTGAGAAACTGGCCAAAGATGTGTGAAACAACTTGTCATAAAACATGCCTGTGAATGTTCCGATAAACATGTCGTTCATTTCCTTGTCTTCTAAAGGAGGACGGACCCTGGCAGCCATGTTGCGCCATCTTTGCGCGTATTCTTTAAAGCTCTCACCCTTCTTCTGAGACAGCCCTGTCAATTGAACCCGATTGGGCGCCAAGTCACTGTTATACTTGTAGTGAGCTACAAATGCCTCTGCCAGTTGTTTCCATGTCTTTATATTAGTTGGCTCCAACCCCATGTACCACTCTAGGGAAGGGCCCGACAAACTATCTTGAAAGAAATGCATTAGCATTCTCTCATCAGTTGAGTACGCAGACATCTTTCTGTAGTAAGCCCGTACGTGCACTTTCGGGCAAGTGTCCCCTTTATACTTATCAAACGTAGGAGCTTTGAATTTGATTGGCACCCTTAAGCCAGGTACCAGACCCATTGTTGACATGTCTAAGCCCACAGCACTTTGGTTCAGGACCCCTCTCATCTGCTCTTCTAGCATTCTGATCTTCTGGGAGTCATCCATCGGCCCTTCGAAACCTCCGCCGGAGAAAGCGTCTTCCTGCTGATCCTCTTGCCACATACCATTCCCAGCTCCATACCCATCGTATCCATTATTGCGTCCAGCTCTAATCTGATTCATCACTGGGCCTCGCCCTCTATTTCTGTACCCCTGAGCAGCTCCAGTAGGTCCAAAAGTCATTAACCCAACGCCATTACCATTTCCAAAACCTCCGTAACCCTGATTGGTCACACCAAAACCGTCCTGCCCAAAGCCTTGAGCATTGAAACCATATTTCCCAGCATTATCGAATCCCTGATCATTGAACCCGAATCCAGCATTGCCGAAGCCGTTGCCTCCCATATTATCACCCAAGTTGATATCACCAAGCCCAACGTTATGGACAGCAGTCTCGTTTCCAACTCCGACGTTACCGTTCCCCGCAGTGGTAGCGTTGTTGACATTAACAGCAGGTATATTGACTACAGGTGGAGCCACTGGCGTGGGAGTGCCGTCCCCATGAACAGTGTCAACTCGCGCAGACTGATGATCCTCATTGCCGTAACCAGCATTTCTGACCAACAGAGGCTGCACCATGGCTTGCAATTTCTCCTGACCTTTTGCAATAGTCTCCATGGTCTGCATGAAGAGAGCTAGCTTCTCGCGCACATCTTGCATCTCGTTCTGCATTTGATCCATGATTCTTCGACAGTTGGTGCGAGTGGAATATCTGTGCGGGCGCTGATCTGCAATCCTGAAAATACCTGGTTCAGAGCAGGAAATAAGATACCATCCAATGATTACCTGTAATGCAATATGAATATGAATGCAATGCAATGTGTGTGTCTGTGCATTAGGGAAATTCATTCCCCGATTCTAGTGCGAAGGTGCCAGTGAGGTGACAGTGCTTGCAATACAAAGATCGGAGCTGAATCACAGAAAGCCTCATATATTGCAGAGAAAACCAATAAGCCAAGAATACAATATCACTGAGTACACAGAAAGGCATGACCTCAACCAACAATCCTGGTGATGGTCAGCACTATGCAAATAAAGCATACAAGTTAATACATGAAGTGATCAAGTACACCCATAAGCCTGATACTCTTCTAGTAACCTCTTGGTCTCTGGATGACCTGGTCTGGTAAGCAGCCCTTCAACAAGCTGGTTTCTTCGTTTGAGCACACGTCGCACGTCTCCAGCGGTTTCCTCCCATGCCCCTTCACCGAAGCGATCCTCTAGCTTCCGCTTCTGAGACACGGCTTCGTCCCTGCCTTTGATGGCCTTGTTCAGTGCATTCTGGAGACTATACCGGGTCATCACTTCTTCTTCACACTTCTTGATGCTGGACTTCAACTGCTCTTCGAGATCGGAAATTTGCTGCTTCAACTTATCCTCCCTCTTCTTATTGTTGGTCAGTGTAGCATTCCAAGTCTTATTGCAAGAAGAGATCTCTCGGTGAGCTGCGTCGAGTGCCTTCTTTTTGGATTCCAGCATGTCATGGGAGCTTCTGAACTCTTGCCCCAGACGTTCGCGCTTCTTCCTCTCCTCAGTCAACTCAGCCCCTAGTTTGTTTACTAGCTCAATCTGTTGTTGGAAAGCATGCACAACCTTGTTTTTCTCACTGCGTACCTGGGCTAGCTCTTGCTCTAACCCTTTATTGATCTTCATCAAGGCTTCTTTTTCTTTCACAACTTGCTCGTAGGCCTCCCTAGAAACAGCAGTTGGCTCTGCTACTGGAATAGGAACAAGGGCTGGTGCATCTGGAAACGACATCCGCAACTGACTTGTTCTCTCCTGGATCCAAACTCTGTAAGGTGCATAAGCCTGACAATCATTCTTCCCTAACAGCGGCTTCCCTCTTCGGTTAATACGCGTCCAGGCATGCTGCAGCTTGGCTAATAACTCCCCCTTCAAATCACCGGTGAAGTACAGAGATTCCTGTACTTCTTCCTCCTTTGGTGGGTTCTTCAGCGCATATCCGAACTGACGGACCAACAGGGATGGGTTGTAGTTGATACACCCTTTTCTTCCTATCAGCGGGACATTAGGGTACCCAGAACAACTGAATATAAGCTCAGACCCTAGCAGGTCTCGATCAAACCACTCAACATCTTCGGAAGATAGCCTCATCAGGCGCTCTGACCAGCTAGCTGAAGTTGCACTCTCCACAAAAGATCCCTTCAGGGGAAGGTGGCTCTTGAACCACATGCTCAACAGAGGCGCACAGCAGTAAACAACCTTTCCCCTTCTGTTTTCATTCTTGTAGTGCAAGGAGTGGTAGAAGTCTCCGATCAACGTTGGCACTGGATTGCTAGCAGCAAATATATGGAAAGCGTCCAAGTCTACGAAATTGGGCAAGTTAGGAAACATCACAATTCCATAAATGCATAGAGCCAAAATAGCATTGAAAACCACCCAACATCCGTTCTTGGCATACTCCTGAGCTTTGCCAACCAGGAAATCAAGAGAGAAACCTGAAACCCCAAGCCACGAAGTCACTAACAGTTCGGCAGCGTCCATATGCAAGGCTTTAGCTAAGTCCTCCAACTTGGGCTCAGCAGCAGAGTGAATAAAGGGAACCTTGTTCTGCACTGGTAACTCAGTAAACTCCACATACTCCTCAATGGTAGGCCCTAGAATAAAGTCAGCAAACGTAAAACATCTCAATGCGAGGTCATAGAACTGCATCAAGGTGTACAGCCCGTTTATCTCATCAGCAGTGGGCTTGCAGACTAATCTCAGTAATCTCCCATGACTCATTCTGAAGCTTCTCCTAACCTCCTCATCAGCAAGAGATATCAGACCGAGCAAAGGGGTAATATCAGGTGCAGGCAGCTTATACGCAACTGTCTTCCTCAATCCTGCCATAGTCAATACTCAGAAGTCTGGGCACTAGAACCAGGGAAATGCAAATGCACCTGCAGCACAGACACACGTTAGTGGGATGCAATGATGATGAGTATGCAAACAATGCATTGCAAGTGACATGCAACAGGGACCAAACGCCGTAGCTGAATAGCCTGAACCATATCAAGAAGTCTCAGATAGACTCTCTAGAAGTCCTCAAACCCTGGTCTCAGATAGACCTCACACACAGCTCCAATACTGGTCTCTGATAGACCCCATAATCATAACCTTGAATGGTCTCTGGCAGACCTCAAATCATATCTCCAACTGGTCTCTGACAGACCTCAGAACTCTCCAAATGGTCTCTGACAGACCTCAGAACTCTCCAACTGGTCTCTGACAGACCTCAGCACTCTCCAACTGGTCTCTGACAGACCTCAGAACTCTCCATAAATACTCAAGATCTCTGGTCAAGAAATAACCGGTATCTAAAGGTCTAGTTACCTGCATAACCCCAAACCCTCTCACAGGTGGATGTCCTAGTAACTGACAAAGGTATGGCATCCTATGCGGTCGTCGGCGTCACAGACTTTCAGGGTTGATGATACGATTCCCGGAAGAAGTGGCATCATCAAATCCTAAAGAGGCCTCACTTAGCCAACTTCCAAATGATCGGTTCCCGGAGTCGACAATTCAGCTGACCAACAACCCCTTCGACCCAAAGGGTAGAAAAAGAAGCCAACCAGAAGAACCTCGTCCGAGTGTAGAAATCATGAGACACTAATGCAAGCAAAGCCGGCACGCGCCCACTACTTTCTACTCTAATTCTAGGTGCACTCAAGCCCAGGTCCGGCTTATCTCTCAATCAAAGAACATCCGTCACACCCCACAATACAGCAATAATAACCAATATATATAATGCTGAAAATAAAGGTCAGAAATATAAATCCATACAAAATCCTCGACGGGAAAACAAGCGTTAGGATTGACTCGCTTAAGGGACGTTGGATCCCAAATGCATAAGAACTATCGCAGTCCTTAGCAGCCAGGGGACGTTGGGTCCCCAGCAGAGTCGCCAGCTGTCGCTACTGCGAAAATCGGCGCCGGCTGAACAGAAGAGTCGCCACCGTGCGTTATTTATCCTACGGGAGGGAAAGGAAACGCTCAGAGTAAACCTACCGCAAAACGGGGAAAGGTATGGTCGTCGCAACCAAAACCTGGGTTCGGGAGTCGGTTACGCAAGGGGAAGGTATTAGCACCCCTCACGTCCATCGTACTCGACAGGATCCATGCTTGTTTTCGGGTACGGATTGTTATTTCTATCTACTCTATAGGTCAAGGGTTAAAAAGAAAAGAAAATGACTCGGCAAAGTATCGCACTTTATGCCTACGTATTCCCGTCTGGAACGAGAAATCAGAGTCAACGTAGTTCGCCTACCTACGGGAAAGGAGGGGAAGGTTGCTCGCTAGGATATCGCATCCTATGCCTACGTACTTTCATACAGCATGAAATATCAGAGCAAACGTAGTTCGGGCCACGTACGACACAAGTCTGTCTTGATTGATTTTATTCCTTCTGAAAAAGGTTTTCTGATTAACAGTCCAAGCGGACAAAAATGACGTTTTGATGAGTTCACATTCTTTTACGGAAGAAGTGTCTTTCATTGTGTTTGAAATTTTATTGTGTTTTTCTGTTAGTTTTGAGAAAGAAGAGACAGAACTCTAACCTATGGTTGAAAAGGGAATCAAACGAACCTAGTGTTATCATGCATGGGTTAAGACGTAGTGTCTATCATGCTCCTCTCTTGCGCAGAGAGAAACAGAGATCCTAAGGGAATAGACAGAAACAGAAACAATAACAGATATACAGTAAAGCAGTAAAATGCATGGATGCAACAATACAAGCAAGGCAAGGGAGTCCCACTCAACCTCGAACCTAGAAAATAATAGGCAAAAGTGAACAGAATTCACTTTCAACCCAACAGGGTAAACAACAAACAATACAGTCCAGAAAACCAATCAATACATCAGAAATGAGGAGCAAAAATAAACAGCCACAACAGCTCTGCATCAACACCTATCTTCAAGTCATCTCTAAACAGCTACAAGCTTCTGGCAAGCCTCAGTCTCCATCTCCACAGCCTTCAGGCAAGGTCTCTGATTATCAGCCTTCCATCTGCAATGGCTTTTCTTCAAGTCTCAATCTCCCGGATGAACATCAGTCAACAGGATAAAAGTGAATGTTAAACAGAAGACTGCCTACCAAGGGTGGCTCATCAACTGTTAACATTATACAGACAATTTTCTCTCAAAAGTTCTATCCTTCAAATACATTCACTGATCCTTCCAAAGGAAGGAGGTGGATATTTGAAAGAGACTTTGAATCATAGAGAAAGGATGGATGCAGACAAGGCATTCCATGTTTGAGAAACAAGCTTTCTAATCTAGAGCCCTGCCTAGCCCCTAAACCCTAGGCTCCTCAACAGCTGATAGCAAGAATCTCCTCATCAATTCTGGAAGTTGGACTTCAATCTCTAGATCTCCAAGGGCTTCATCATCACAAGTCTTCAACTCTCCCAATTCCCCAAGCAAACCCAATAACCCACACAGACAAAAGAAATCCCCAGAAAGGGCATGTAACGCCCCATATTACTTTTAGGATTACCGACTGACCCCACAAACCAACACGGGTCTTTTCAGCATGCTTTGTCCTCAATCACACGCTTTCCGGGAAACTTCCCAGAAGGTCACCCATCCCAGAATTGCTCCAAGTCAAGCACGCTTAACTGTGGAGTTCTTATGAACGGGCTACCGAAAAGAAGATGCATCTTGTTGGTATAGGTAGTACCAATTAATCCTTATAAGCCTTCATTCAAGGATGCAGTCCCATACCTGCATAGCCTCAGGATCCCTCTCATTCGGATGTGAATTCGGTTTTCCCCTAGAAGCTGCTAGGAGTGTCCCATTGTCATGCCTCATGACACCGACAACCACTCCCTCGCCCACGGGTGTTACATGTAACCACCGTCCTCTTTCACCTCAGGTGTTACATGCCCACCAGCTTCCGCTTGGTTCGTCCCCGAACCACATCGTACTGGGAGAGGTATGGCTCTGATACCATTTGTAACGCCCCATATTACTTTTAGGATTACCGACTGACCCCACAAACCAACACGGGTCTTTTCAGCATGCTTTGTCCTCAATCACACGCTTTTCGGGAAACTTCCCAGAAGGTCACCCATCCCAGAATTGCTCCAAGTCAAGCACGCTTAACTGTGGAGTTCTTATGAACGGGCTACCGAAAAGAAGATGCATCTTGTTGGTATAGGTAGTACCAATTAATCCTTATAAGCCTTCATTCAAGGATGCAGTCCCATACCTGCATAGCCTCAGGATCCCTCTCATTCGGATGTGAATTCGGTTTTCCCCTAGAAGCTGCTAGGAGTGTCCCATTGTCATGCCTCATGACACCGACAACCACTCCCTCGCCCACGGGTGTTACATGTAACCACCGTCCTCTTTCACCTCAGGTGTTACAGGGCACACCACACCAGTCAAGCAAACATAGACAGTATACTAATAGCAGTAGGGGAATCCTAATATTTTCTAAGGGATCTAATAACTACCCATAGTCTCTATAGTCCCATACCCCAAAGATTCAATTTCTAGCTCCTAAGGGAAATGAACTAATTCATCTATGTTGTCACCTAAACCCTAATTTTGTTCATGTTATTCACATCTAATCAAATCACCTAAAATTAATTTCTAAAATTGTGAATTAAATCCTATATTCAAGATAAATGTCTAAACTAATCAACCTAAAATGAATTAGCTCTAAAGCTAAAGGGAACTATTAGAACAAAAATCAACAAATTTAAGTATCAAACTAAACTTAATAAAATGCTATTTACAAGAAAAATGCATGAAAAATATTAAAACAAAATAAAATTCCATTTTTATTTTTTCATATTTTTCTAGACAGAATTATTGACCTAGAGAAAAAAGAACCAATTAAAACTAAGTTATTTTCATTTTTTTATGATTTTTTAAAGATGAGAAAAATATTAAAGAGAAAAAAAAATCACAAAATAGAAACAAATGGGGAAGGGGGGTCTGAATAGCAAGGGCGCCCAGTTATAATCCACGTGGGCCAGACAAATGGGAGGCGCGTATAGCAATGGGCGCTAGGCCCAGTTGCACTCAGAAAGTAAACAAAAATTAAAAAAAACATAAAACGGTGCAGATAGCGAATTATTCAGTTATAATTGGTTTTGGGCCTAAATGAGAGGGTGTGCATAGCAACAACTATCTGAGCCCATTCAAGAAAATTAAATGAAACGGGGCGTTTTGGTGTTTGAAATTCCCTCCGCTTTCGTCCTTCAATTGTGGCCATTGGATGAGTCTCCAAGTCAAGGTCAAAGTCTAGATCGAACGGCCAGAAGGTTGTCTTCAACCTTAGAAACCCTAGGGTTTCTGAAACTCCCTTCACCATGCATGCACCTTCGAGCTCCCTGTTCTCCCTTTTCTCTCCATGAAATCAAACAATTCCAAAAGCAAAAATGCTCTAGAACATTCCCTCTACACAGCCATGCCAATAACTCTTCCTAAAACTCACTCAATAAACCAACCCGATAGGAATAACAGTCTGACTCCACCATTAATACCTGTCATCAACCTCTCCAAAGCTTGCTCAATTCTATCCTAACCTTGTCTATACCTTATGCTGATCATAACAAGCTATTAACCTAAGATTCTTGCGCAATATTCCAAGAGTTATCCATCCAAACAGTTTTGGTACACCATGATCAAACTCCATGAAAACTCTCCAAACTCACCAAACTTAGTCATCTAACCTATCCTAACCTTTCTATGCTAATAACTACCTATAATTCTAACTAAAACATGCAATTCGAAGGAGAAACATACCTGGTGTAAAGTGAAGAAAATAGCTGTGGAGTGCTCTGATCAGATGCTTGTAATGATTGGAAATGGATCAGGGAACTTGTTCTTGAGTTCTGTATGCAACAAATCTTGCTCCAATGCTCTGAATCTCACAATTCCAAAATTCTTGCTTCTTGGATGATCAACTTGAACAGCACGAATCCTCCTCAATTCTACCAAATCTTCATGTGAATTGTGATCTATGGATGATGGTGATGATGATCAAATCAGAAAATGTGGAAATTGATGAGAGTTTGAGAGAGTTTGAGTTGATTTTGCAAAATGAAAGAAAGGTATGAAACTTGTGTTTTGGACAAAGTGATTCACCAACCCTTAAATGAACTCTTTCAATTCAATATATACATGAGATAAGAAACTCCTAGAAGCTTGGAGAAACTTCCCATGCACAATTTCCCTTGAATTTGATTATGTAACTTCCATTATAAGTAACCATGAATAACTTTCAAAACTTGAACCAAACTCAAAATTCCACTTTAGCCAATGTTCTCAAAATGATTTTTCCAATCAAAATGACCTATAATTTCACCTCATTTCGCCAAAGTATGAAAAATCTCATTTTTTAGGTCATTTTGATTCATTAAATCCACCAATTTTGAAACCTTGTGCTATGAATCTTTCAAATCTTTCATGGTCACTTTTCTAGACCCAAAATGTAAATTGGAGCAAGTTTTATGTTGTGAAGTTTTTCATTTGAAGCTTCCTTGTATGAGTTTTGGGCATAGGCTTGAAATGACCTGTAATTCTCAGATGACCAAAATACCCTTTTCTTGCCAAGACCATAAGTAGAGTTCCACAAATAATATGAAGGCATACCATACCATTATAGAAAGCTAAGACAATGAGGAATAACTCTTATGTTGACCAGAAATTCATTTGAAATCTCCTTGAGGGGTACAAATTGCTTGTAAGTCAATTCACTTTCACAGACAAAATTTCAGATACCTCATATGACCTGTAACTTGTAAGGACCATAACTTGAGTTCTATAAATCTACTTAGTGTCTTCCACCACTCAAATTAAAGGTCTTGATATCCTCTACAGGTTTCATGTTGGCCAAGGATCCATTTGAAGCTTTCATTTTGACTTATCTTGCTTGGAAATTTGACCTAAACTAGGGGATTTTACACAGAAACCCTAATTTAGAAACTCCTCTTCTCCTTGATTTCTCTTGATTTCTTCTTAGCATAACACCATATCCTTCTCTATATGTCAAATGATGAACCCCACATCTCTCCAATAGCCCTTAATGCCTTTCCATCAATCAATTGACCTAGAGTTGACCTAGAGTTGACCCAGGGTTGACCCGGATGAAACCCTAGTTGACTGTCTTCAACTGCAATTCTTGTGATCACACCAAGGACTTGTCTCCTTCTTAAAATGACTTTCTAAGTCCTCTATGATGTCTCTATACTCCCCATGTTCAGCCCACAGCTCACAATTTCTTTGATGATCCCCAGATACCCTCAGATAGGAGATGGATGCACTGCTTGATCCATTGACTTCCCAGTCTTCAAATTCTTTCTGATGACTTGAATGGGATTGAATTAGGATAATAACCTCTTGATAGGCTCATAGAGATGAGAATAATGCTTGGTCCTCTGTTGGATGATTTGCTATGCTATGCTATGCAGATGATTAGACTATGTACATGACTCTATATGCAAATGCTAATGATATTGAAACATAAACCAAGTGACTAAGGTTGAGCAAATTTTAGGGTGCAACACCCAGCTCCCTTGCCTATGTGGTTTGTGTTTGCTTGATAGCATGTTATTTCCTCTGTATGATTGCAGTTACTCATATTTTGCTTGATAGCATGTTATTTCTCATGTATGATTAAAGTTATTCATATCTGGCTTGAGGTTGAGATGAGCTTGTGGAGGCTGATGCCCCACACACATTTCCTCCCTCACTTGCATTGCATGCATTTTAAAGTCATTTACTGTTTACTGTTTCAGCTGATGCTTTATCTGTTTCTGTTTATCATTGACATGATCCCTTAGGAATCTCACTTCCTTTGATAAGGAAGTGATGATTAGAACTTTAGGTTGAAACCTATGCATGATAACTTCTAGGAGTTCCCTGTTTCAAACTTCAACCATAGGATGAATCCTTGGCATGACAACATTAGGACTAGATAGTCCCCCCTTAGTTGAGCATGTTCTCTCTTCTCATCTCAAAACAAATTAAAATACAGTAATAAAGGTTAACTGACGTCGTACGTTACGAGCCTTAAGCTATCTGAGAAAGGGTTGTTGGAGAGTTTGTTTTCAACAATCTAGATGTTTAGTATGGCACCCTTAGGGTGACGTGCGACGCATTCACTCTCAGGTCATAGTCTCTAGTGCGATACTAGTTGCAAACAACCATAAAAAGCAGTTCTTCCGTAAAAGACAGAAAACAAACTTCAAACCTTTTGCCCCGTGGGCCCGTAATTCAAAGGAAGCTTTTCTGAAGAAAAGAGTGTCGTTAAACTTCAGCGCCACCGCAAACAGGATTTGCCCCTAACTGCTGGAACTGCTGTTTAACCCTACTCGATAAAACAGATGAATCTAAATTCCCGTAATCCGTATTATCCCGAACTACGTAAGCTCTGATCTCTCATACCTGTTGAGAGTACGTAGGCACAATACTAACGTATTGGCGAGCCACCATCCCCTTAAACCGTAGTTAGTCGAACTACGTTGACTCTGATTTCTCATTCTCTGATGAGAATACGTAGGCATAAAGCGCGACGCTTTGCCGAGTCATTTTCTTTTCTTTTCAGACCAGCCTTGATAGGTAGATAGATAAAACCAACCCGTCATATAAACACAACAAGCGTGGATCCCATCGAGTACGATGGACGTGAGGGGTGCTAATACCTTCCCCTTGCGTAACCGACTCCTGAACCCAGACAATGGTTGCGATGACCTTGTCTTATACCTTTTCGTCAGGTTTTTCCGATCTTTTCCTTTCCCGCTCTGAGGGATAAATAACGAAAGGTGGCGACTCTTCTGTTTTGCCGGCACCTTATTTTCACAGTAGCGACAGCTGGCGACTCTGCTGGGGACTTGATAGTTTCCTGGGATCCAACGTCTCGTATGTGAGTCAGTTTGGGGATCCAACGTCCCCTGCGAGAGTCAATCCTAGTGCTTGTATGATTACTTGTTGGGTTGAGTTTATTTATCGTACTTTATTTCCCGCATTTTATTTTCAGTATGATATAATTATCTGTGCTGTTATGGGAGGGGCATTCTGATGAGTGAGAAGCCAGACCCAGGCTTGAGTGAACATAGCATTAGTTGTGGAAATTAGTGGGCGCATGCTTGCTTGGCAGGCACTAGTGTCTCATGAAATCCACGCTCAGACGAGGTTCTCCCAGTTGACTTATTTTTCAACCCTTTGGGTTGAGGGGGTTTTTGGTTTGGAGGATTCTCGACTCTGGGGACCGATCATTTGGGATTCAGCCGAGTGAGGCCGCTTCATGAGCTGGTGATGCCACACCTTCTGGGTATCGTATCACCCCTCTTGAATGTCTGTGACGCTGATGACCGTATAGGATGCCGAACTTGTGTCAGTTTAGGTCCATACCTGTGAGCAGGGTCGGGTTTGTTGCAGGAAACTTTAACCTTCAGACTACCTGGTTTTCTTGATAGTGAATCAGTTTTGTTGGGATCAGAGGATCTCATCGGTAGGTGTATGTTTGTTCTTGACAGAGTAGAGTTGGTCCTGTATCAGAGGCCCTTATTATCAGATGTTGGCTCTTGACAGAGCAGGTTTTTGATTGGGATCAGAGGATCTCATCAGCAGGTGTGTTTTTGTTCTTGACAGAGCAGGTTTTGTTGGGATCAGAGGATCTCATCAGCAGATGTATGTTTGTTCTAGACAGAGCAGATTTTTGGTCCTGTATCAGAGGTCCTTATTATCAGAGGTTTGTTCTTGACAGAGCAGAATTGGGGTCCTGTATCAGAGGTCCTTATTATCAGATGTGTGTTTGACAGAGAAGATTTATGGTCCGATATCAGGGTTTTCTTATTAGCAGAGACAGGGTTGTTCTTGACAGAGCAGTATTATGGTTTTGTTGATACAGAATCTTCACCTTCATCTCCTCAACAGCACAGTCGTCTTGATCTCCTGCTGCATGATTTCATTTTGCATTGTTTTGCATACCTATTTGCATTTCATTAACGTGTGTCTGTGTTGCAGATACCGTTTCCCCCGATTCAGGATTTCTGGGCTTCTATTGTATTGTTATGGGTTCTCTGAGGAAGACCGTGGATTACAAGCTCCCTGCCCCTGATGTTGTTCAGCTGACTGGTCTGATTGCTTTAGCAGATGATTCTGTGAGAGATGAGTTCAGAAAGTCTTACGGCAAACTGCTCAGTTTGGTTCGTAAACCTTCTGCGTTTGAGTTGAATGGGTTGCACGCCTTGCTACAGTTCTACGATCCTCCGTTGAGATGCTTTACTTTCCAGGACTTTGTTCTTGCACCCACGCTAGAGGAGTATGTTGATTTGTTAGGTGTGCCTATCAAGAGTCGGATGCCCTTTGTCCATATGGATGCTGAGCCTGATCTGGCTAGTCTAGCTCCATCACTTTATCTGGATGCCTCCGAGTTGGTATTGTCTAGTTGGAACAAGGTTCCCGGTTTCTCCTTGTAGTTCTTAGTGGGAAAGGCTCAGCAGTGCACCAAAGACGGATGTTGGGTCGTGTTCAAAGCCATCCTCGCTCTGTGCATATATGGCATCATTTTGTTCCCCAATATGCCCGACTTTGTAGACTTCGACGCGTTTCACATCTTTGCTTCAGGGAATCCAGTCCCTACCTTGATAGGAGATGTCTACCATTCCGTCCACTACAAAAACGAGAATAGAAGGGGCAAAAATGTCTCGTGCTGTGTGCCCTTGCTCTATAGATGGCTTGATAGTCACCTACCCAAGAAGGGTCCCTTTGCTTCGTTTGCAGCCACAGCTGAGTGGTCCGAGCGTTTGATGAGTTTGTCAGTGGAGGATATTGACTGGTTTGACAGAGATAGGTTGGGTACCGAGATTATCTTCAGCTGCAGCGGGTTTCCGAACGTGCCTTTGATAGGCAGGAAGGGCTGCATAATCTATAATCCGTCTCTGCTAGTCCGACAGTTTGCTTATGCTTTGAGAGCTCCACCGAGGGATGAAGAGGTGCAGGAATCTCTGTACCTCACAGGTCTTCTAGAGGGGGATATGTTATCTAAGCTTCAGCGCGCTTGGAATGGTATCAGTAAGAGGGGAAAACCATTGCTGGGGAAAAGTAATAGTCAAGCCTACGCTCCGTATGTGACGTGGATCAGAGCCAGAGCAGATGCTATAGGGATGCCGTTCCCACCTGCCAAGCCAGAAAGCCCTCCAGTGATTGAAGAGCCTACCACCATGCCTATTCAGCAGCATAATCAGGTGTTAGCTGAGAGAGATGAATTGAAAAAGGAAAACGAAGAACTGGAGAAAGAATTGGCCCAGCTCCGAAGAAGCCGTTTATTCTTTCAAGAGGCAGACCGAGCTGGTGAACCAGTTGGGGACATATCTAACTAAGCAGATAGCTGAGCACGAGCGCATGGGTCGAGACTTCAAAGTTGTCAACGATGTGCTGGCCACGAAGAAGCAGCACTTGGACGAAGCGTATCGGAGGATATCCAAGTTTAACCAGCATTGGAAGACCACCCTAGCCAACAGGAAAGAGCGGGAGGATAAGCTGATGCAACAGATCTCCAAGCTGAAAGCCCAGGTGAAGGCTAGTGAGAAGAGGTTTGATGAAGAAACCGCTCGCAGATATGCCGCTGAAGGCCAGCTCAACAAGGCTCTTGCTAACTTGAGGGAGCACAAACTGACGTTTGAGTCCAAGAAGCGGAAGCTAGAAGAATTTTTCGGCGAAGGAGCATGGGAAGATTCGGTCGAAGGTCTTCAGTACACTATTATGCAGAGGGAGTTACTCGTCGAAGGGTTGCTCACTCGGCCTGATCATCCAGAAACGAAGGGGTTATTAGAAGAGTTTCGCGCCCGTGGTCGTGCTTGACTATTTGTATTCCTTTTGTTTTGATCATTGTTATATGCTGACCATCTCCAGGCTTGTTGGTTGAGGTCATGCTATTGATTCATCTTGTACTCACTGACGTTGTGTAATGCCTTGATGGGCTTTCTATATATGAGATGTTATTTCCATGACTGGACTCGGACTTCTTATTATCAGCACTGGCACTGAGGCACTAGGATCGGGGGAAATCTCCCTAACACACAGACACACGTTTGCATTTGCATGAAGCATTTGCATAACGAGCACTTTGTCGTTTTTTTCCTAACCCTTTTGTATTTTCAGGTTATTTCAGGTTTGTCGCTACTGCGAAAAATCGGCGCCGGCTGAACAGAAGAGTCGCCACCGTGCGTTATTTATCCCACGGGAGGGAAAGGAAACGCTCAGAGTAAACCTCGCACAACACGGGAGAGGTATGGTCATCGCAACCAAAACCTGGGTTCGGGAGTCGGTTACGCAAGGGGAAGGTATTAGCACCCCTCACGTCCGTCGTACTCGACGGGTTCCACGCTTGTTTTCGGGTATAGATTGTTATTCTATCTACTCTAAAGGTAAAGGGGTTAAAATGAAATAAAATGAAAATAAAATGACTCGGCAAAGTATCGCACTTTATGCCTACGTATTCCCGTTTGGAACGAGAAATCAGAGTCAACGTAGTTCGCCTACCTACAGGAAAGGAGGGGAAGGTTGCTCGCTAGGATATCGCATCCTGTGCCTACGTACTTCCACACGGCATGAAAGATCAGAGCAAACGTAGTTCGGGCTACGGAAGACATAGGCTTGTCTTGGTTGATTTTATTCCTTCTGAAAAAGGTTTTCTGATTAGCAGTCCGAGCGGACAAAAATGGCGTCTTGATGAGTTCACATTCTTTTACGGAAGAAGTGTCTTTTATTGTGTTTGAAATCTTTATGGTGCTTTTCTGTTTGTTTCGAGGAAGAAGAGACAGAACTCTAATCTACGGTTGCGAAGGGAATCAAACTATCCTAATGTTGTCATGCATGGGTTAAGACCTAGTGTCTATCATGTTCCGCTCTTGCGCAGAGAGAAACAGAGATCCTAAGGGAATAGGCGGAAACAGAAACAATATCAGATATATACAGTAAAACAGTAAAATGCATGAATGCAACAATACAAGCGAGGCAAGGGAGTCCCACTCAACCTCGAACCTGGAAAACAATAGGCAAAAGTGAACAGGCTTCACTTTCAACCCAACAGGGTAAACAACAAACAATACAGTCAGGCAAACCAATCAATACATCAAGAATGAAATACAGCAGAAAAATAAACAGCTACAGCAGCTCTGCATCACACCAGTCTTCAAGTCATCTCCAATCAGCTACAAGCTTCAGCAAGCATCACTCTCCATCTCCACAGTCTTCAAGCAAGGGCTTTGGTTATCAATCTTCAGTCTACAATGGCTTTTCTTCCAGTCTCAAACCTCCGGGATGAGGGATCAATCACAAGAGGGAATTGGGTGTTAAGCAATTAGTTGACTACCAAGGGTGGCAAACCAACTGCTACTAACACATAAGATATTTTCTCTCAAGAGTTCTATCCCCTAGACAGTAGCACCAAGCCTTCCAAAGGAAGGGGGTGAATGTCTTGGAGAGACTCTGTATCACAGAGAGGAATGGAGGCAGTCAAGGCCTTCCATGTTTGAGAATCAAGCTTTCTAATCTAGAGCTCTGCCTAGCTCCTAAACCCTAATCTCCTCAACAGCTGCTAGCAGGAATCTCCTCATCAACTCTGGAAGTTGGTCTTCAAGCTCTGGATCTCCAATGGTCTTCATCTTCTCTGGTCTTCAGCTCTCCCAATCCCCAGACAATCCCAATACCCACACAGACAAATCAATAATCCCCAGAGGGCACACCACACCAATCAATCAAGTATAGCAGTATATACTAATAGCAGTAGGGGAATCCTAGTGATTTCTAAGGGGATCTATCCTATACCCATAACCCCTATAGTCCCTACCCCAAAAATCAAATGAAAATTTCCTAAAAGAATTAAACTATCTCACCTAAGTTGATTTAAAACCCTAATTTGTTCATGTTGTTTACACCTAAACTAATCACCTAAAACTAACTCCTAAAAATATGAATTAAATTGCATCCACAAGTTGAATATCTAAACTAAACAACCTAAAAATAATGGACAAAAAATATTAAAGCATTGGTTAGAACAAAAATCAACAAATGTATGTATGAAATGAAACTATTTAAAATGCTATTTATTTGGAAAATATGGGAAAAATATCAAATAAAATATAAAATGCAATTTTTATTTTTTATAATTTTCTAGACTCTTTAAAGAAAATTATACAAAAAGAATTATTGAAAAATAATGTTTTTTCCATTTTATATGATTTTTATAAAATGCATGAAAAAATGAAAAGAAATTAAAAAGAAATATGAAGAAATAATGGGAGAGGGGTGAGAATAGCCAATGCGCGCAGTGGTTTTATCCATGTGGGTTGAGAGAAGGGGTGTGAATATCAATAGAACAAGGCCCATACGCGCTTCAAAATTCCATCAAAAAACAAAAATCCAAAACGGTGTAAATAGCAACCTTCCTAGTTAAAACACAATGGGCCTGCGCTGGGAGGGGTGGAATTAGCAAGTGGAGTCTGAGCCCATTTTGAATGCTTTAGTGAAACGGTGCGTTTCACCTTTTGAATTTCCCTCCGTATTTCAACTTAAACCGTGGCCGTTAGATTGCAATCTGAGTCAAGGTCAAACCCTCATCGTGTGGTCCAACCATCATCTTCAACCTTGAGCAACCCTAGGGTTTCAGAAAACCCTAACCATGCACGATCTTGCACACCTCTGTTCTCCCTCATACCTCCATGGATTCACACGATATAAAAAGCAAATTTGGTCTACGACAATCCCTCTACACAGCCATAACCACAAATCTTCCTAAAACTCAAGCAATAAATCAATTCGATGAATATAACAGTTGTGATCCATCATGAACACCTGTGATCAACTCAACCAAAACTCACCAATTCTTGTCCTAAGTTCAACTACAACTCAAGCTGATCTTAACATGCTAATCCAACAAGATTTTCGTGCATTATCCTCATAATTACAAGCCTTAACAGTTTGTGAACTCCATAGCCAAACCTCACAAAACCTCTCCAAACTCTGTGAAAATCATCATCTAACCTAACTTAACCGTTCTAAGCTATCAAAACCCTATCATGCTAACCAAAAACATGCAATTCGAAGAGAAATCCAACCTGGTTTGAAAATGGAGAAACAACTAGGGAGATCTTGGATCCAATGCTTGCAGGGACTTGAAACTGATCCACACACCACCACTTGGATTCTGTATGCAAAGATTTGGGCTCAAACTCCTTGTATCATGTGATTCCAATTTCTTGAACCTTGAATGATGAAACTTGTATAGAAATATCCTTGCTCTAATTTGCCAAATTCTTGTGAGAATTGTAATGCTTGGATGATGATGATGAAGATTCAATCAAAAAATGTGAGAATTGAGAGAGATTTGAGAGAGTTTGTGAAGCTTATGCAAAATGGAGAAAGTGTGTAAAACTTGGGGTTTTGAACAAATGAAGTCACCAACCATGGCATGAACCATCTTGTATCAATATATAGGTGAGGTTAGAACCTCCTAGAAACTTGGAGAAGTTTCCCTTGCATTCTTTCCCTTGAATTTGGTTTATGTTTCTTCCATTGCAGGCAACCATGGATAACTCTTAAAACATGAACTAAGCTCAAAATTCTACTTTAGCCAATGTCTTTAAAATGATCTTTCCATTCAAAATGACCTATAATTTTGCTTCATTTGGCCAAGATATGAAAAATCTCATTTTTAAGGCCATTTTTATTCATTAAATCCAACAATTTTGAAACCTTGTGCTATGAATCTTTCCAATCTCTCATGGTCACTTTTATATACTCAAAATGTCATTTGGAACAAGTTTTATGTTGCAAAGTTTTCCATTTGAAGCTTCCTTGTATGAGTTTTGGGCATAGGTTAAAATGACCTGTAATTCACAAATGACCAAAATACCCTTTGCTTGCCAAGACCATAAGTAGAGTTCCCCAAATCATATGAAGGCATACTATACCATTCTAGAAATATAAGACAATGAGGAACAACTCTTATGTTGACCATAAATTCATTTGAAATCTCCTTGAGGGGTAAATATGGCTTGGAAGTCAAGTCACTTTCACAGACAAAATTTCAGATACCTCAGATGACCTGTAACTTGCAAGGACCATAACTTGGGTTCTATAAATCTCCTTGATGTCTTCCACCACTCAAATTAAAGGTCTTGAGATCCTCTACAAGTTTCATGTTGGCCAAGGGTTCATTTGAAGCTTTCATTTTGACTTATCTGGCTTGGAAATTTGACCTAAACTAGGGGATTTTACATAGAAACCCTAATTTAGAACCTCCTCTTCTCCTTGATTTCTCTTGATTTCTTCTTATCATAACAACATATCTTTATTCTCCATGTCAAATGATGAACCCCACATCTTTTCAATAGCCCTTAATGCCTCACCAACAATCCTTTGACCTAGGGTTGACCCAGGGTTGACCCAGATGAAACCCTAATTGACTGTCTTCCTCCACAACTCTTGTGACTACACCAATGACTTGTCTCCTTTTCCAAATGCCTTTATGAGTCCTCCAAGATGTCTAGATACTCCCCATGCTCAGCCCACAGCTCACAAGTTCTTTGTTGATCCCCAGGTATCCTCAGATAGGAGATGTACTCAATGCTTGATCTACTGACTTCTCCAACTTTCAAATTCTTTTCTAATGCCTTTAATGAGATTGAATTTGGATAATAACCTCTTAATAGGCCTCTAGAGATGAAAATAATGATTGGTCCCCTGTTGGATGACTTGCTATGCTTATGCTATGCAGATGGTTAACCTATGTACATGGCTCTATATGCAAAATGCTAATGATATTGAAACATAAACCAAGTGAATAAGGTTGGGCAAATTTTTAGGGTGCAACAGCTGCCCCTATTCAAGCGGCTTGGACCCGATTGGGTGAAGAGCCCGGAGCCTTCAGACATTCGCGGTACGGGACGGTTGAATACTAAGAACCCAGAAATTTTCCAACCGCAGAAATAAACTGCGCCGCTGCTCGGGGAACGACATTCATCAGCTGAATCTGACTGTTACGGTAACCCACTGATCTCGTGCGACCGTGCTGGGGCTGACTCGTCTTTCCACATAAGGAATAACCGTTCTATGTTAGGAGTAAACTCTTATCCAGATTTGTCCGCGTCAGGACTACATTTTCCATGCTAGGAATACCACCGTTCACGTTAGGACTCACCTTTCCACGTAAGGAATAACCGTCTTTCTCTTCCACGTAAGGAAACCAACTTGATTTGAATCTGCCCACGTCAGGACTAAACTTTCCACGTTAGGAATAAATCGTTCTTCCATGTAAGGAATACAAACTCAATCTGATTTGTCCATGTAAGGAACACCCTTTTTCCACGTTAGGAATAAGCTTTTCCATGTTAGGAATAACCGTTCTACGTTAGGAATAACACCGTCCTCGTTAGGAATCACCCTTCCACGTAAGGAATAACTGTTCCACGTGAGGAATCATGACTTTTCCACGTAAGGAAACCACAATCTGATTTGTCCACGCAAGGACTCCCATCTTGATATGTCCACGTAAGGACTCAATCTTTCCACGTAAGGAAACATATTTTGATTCGTCCCCGTAAGGACTCACATCTTTATCTGATGAAATAATAGAACCTGTCCACGTCAGGACTCGCGCGTCTTCGACTTGCTGGGGAAATAAGACTTTGTCCATGCCAGGGCTCATACTTCGCCAACAACACGAAGAAGGGTAAATTTGTCCACGTCAGGACTCTCGTATCTCGTCATCACGAAGAACTATAAGCTTTTCCACGTCAGGACGCACATTTCACCGTCACGAATAAAGCTATCTGCTGGCAATAAATTGTCCAAGTTAGGGCATCAACACGAAGAGTAACCAACTTTGTCCACGTCAGGACTCCACACTCAATCAATACCGAGAACTCGAACCTGTCCACGTTAGGACTAGCACACCTCGTCGACCTAAGGAAATGTCCACGTTAGGACTCCTCGTTCCAACAATCGTCTCTAGCACAAGGAAATCCTGTCAATAAAATTGTCCACGTTAGGACCCATCCTTCCATTAGTCCGCAAATTTCTCATCACTGATGTTACAGCAACTTCGAAGCTGACTCTACTGGGGATATTTGGAAACCAAACTAACGGACACCTGTTCTGACAACTGGCGGTAGCCTCTGAAATTCTGATTCATGAATCCTTTGATGACCAATAGCTCTGCTTGGGGATAAGGAGAAACTTATCCTGCTGACTCTATGGGGAGTAGCGCCACAACTGACACTTCGTCGGATGTCTCACGTCGAGATCCTGAATGTTTATTGATTCACCTGAGCAAGGGCTCTCTCTTCCTGCAAGAGAAACAATACTTGGGACAAACGGTTAGCCGCCCTAGTTTATGTTTCAAAAAGCTACACTTTTATTTGGTTAATGCAAGTATGACACTATATGCTGATGCAAATGCAGACTCGAACTGCTGGGTACAAAAACTGCTTCAGCAAAATAAATGCTGAAGATAATGCCAACTCCGCTGGGGATAGCCGGATGCTACAGAACTATCCCAGCAAAATAAATGCTGGGAGAGTGAAGTCGACTTAGCTGGGAAATTGGGAACTTAAACCAAGCACCTCGTTGAAGTAACACCCTGCTGGGGAATACAACTCTGCTAGAGAATAGCAGATGCGCTTCTGCCGGAAAGTGAACGGATATCACACGGTATTTTGACGAAATAAATGCCAGGACCCGCACCAACTCTGGCGGGGATAGTCTTAATCTTAGAGTTCCACGGGGAGGAATGAAAACACTTGCTGAGAAGAGAATTCCGCTGGGGATGGGATGATTCTCTTGGGAAAATCAATTGACTCTGCTGGGTAGAGTAAACGACCCTGCGGGGAAAGGTAAACTGCCTGAATACAGCTCACCAATCTGAAATGTTAATCTTCTGAGGCTACCCCCTCTGCTTGAGACAAAGAATCCTTCTGGGGGACACCACACTGCCTGAACACAGCCTATAATTTTGGAATCGCCAATTCTGCGGAGAATGAATGGCCTTGTTGGAACATGCCTTCTGGATAGGCTACGACTAGCTGGGGAATTCTATCCTTCTTTAGGAAGAACATGCATGATCTGCGTGAGGGTCGAGTCTTTTATCACTGCGGTCTCTTGGTCATCTTCCTCGTACGGCTATGAACCCTGCAACTACACAAACAAGGCAAGACAAGTCTACACAATCGAATCAATTCAGGTTAGTGACATTATTTTCAGTTAATTCAAAGCTTTAGCAATTGTTGGCAAGGGCCAGTGATGTTATACACATGCTAGTTTCAATAAACTTAGGCGTTTTATCATGCACAAACAGTAAAGAACCAGCATCATGTACTGAATAACATATTTTATTGATTGGGCCCCTGAATGGGCGGAGTTTTATACACGGGATGTAACTCCTGAAATGAGGAAGCTACGCAAAGCAAATACACAAGTATGCACAAGAAGCATAAATATTTTGACAAATTAAATTTTGTACACATGTCGGCAACGGGATGCAGACGAACACCACGAACTGATCCTCCTATGACTCATCCGACTATAATGCTTTCCCGGTATTCACACTTCTGAAGAGGTTGTATCAGATAACCGATCCTTTAGGCATTCTCCCGCACTGATGTTTACTGAAATGTCAAATTCGGACCGCAGCCATTTGCTTTTCAAATCCCTAACTTTTGCGTGAACCGCCCTTTACGGGTTTTCAGTTCACCGGGATACCCCTTTTTGCCGAAGCCGCCCAGTGTAGGTTTTCAACTTCGCGGGTGTACATTTTTTTTCAATTTTATCCCTAACTTTTTCCCGAACCTTTCATTCTGTTTTTGGTTCGCCAGGATGCCCCATTTTTGCCTGGACTCTCTTTTTTCTGTCCAGCGGGTCAATTTTAAGCAAAGTATTTTTTAACTGCGTCCGAATTCACGGGTGACGTAAAGTCTTCACCGTCCATGGTGGACAACAATAACGCTCCTCCTGAAAATACTTTCCTGACAACGTATGGCCCTTCGTAGTTAGGGGTCCACTTGCCCCTGTGATCTGCTTGCGGCGGGAGAATCCTTTTCAGCACAAGGTCGCCCGTCTGAAAGCTTCGCGGATGTATCTTCTTGTCGTACGCTTTCTTCATTCGGTTCTGGTACAAACGACCATACGCTAGAGAAGCTAGCCTCTTTTCATCCATCAAACTCAATTGGTTCAACCTGTCTTTTACCCATTCCGCCTCGTCCAGCTGAACGTCTCGCAATACCCTCAGAGAAGGGATCTCAACTTCCAATGGTAATACCGCTTCCATTCCATATGCTAATGAGAACGGGGTTGCCCCGGTTGATGTGCGTACCGTCGTACGATAACCGTGCAAAGCGAAAGGTAGCATCTCATGCCAATCCCTATAGGTCACCACCATTTTCTGAACAATCTTCTTGATATTCTTATTGGCCGCTTCGACAGCGCCATTCATCTTGGGTCGGTAAGGGGAGGAGTTGTGATGTTCGATCTTGAAATTCTGACAGAGCTCCTTCATCATTTTGTTGTTCAGATTTGAACCGTTGTCCGTGATTATCCGCTCGGGAATCCCATATCGGCAAATGATATCTCTCTTGATGAATCTAGCCACCACTTGCTTCGTTACATTTGCGTAAGACGCCGCTTCTACCCACTTGGTGAAATAATCGATTGCTACTAGGATGAACCGATGCCCGTTAGAAGCTGTCGGCTCGATCTTTCCAATCATATCGATTCCCTACATCGAGAATGGCCATGGCGATGACATTACATTCAGAGGACTCGGAGGCACATGAATCTTATCAGCATAGATTTGGCACTTGTGGCACTTCCTCGCAAACCTGAAACAGTCAGTTTCCATAGTCAGCCAAAAATAACCTGCCCGCAGCAGCTTTCTCGTCATAGCATGTCCACCCGCATGCGTACCAAAGGTACCTTCGTGTATTTCCTCCATGAGCAGCTGTGCCTCTTTTTCATCTACGCAACGCAACAGCACCAAGTCGTGGTTTCTTTTGTATAAGACGCCATCCGGATTCAAATAGAAATTACCCGCTAATCTCCTGAGAGTCTTCTGATCTTGACTGGATGCCCCAGCCGGATACTCTTTATTCTTCAGGAAATTAAGGATATCAAAATACCACGGTTTGTCGTCGGATGCTTCGTCAATGGCAAATACATAAGCTGGCCTGTCAAGCCGAGAGATAATGATTCGGGGAGCCTCGTTCCAGAAGTTGACATTGTACATGGAAGACAAAGTGGCGAGGGCGTCAGCCATTTGATTCTTTGCTCGCGGTACGTGATGCAATTCAACTTTGTCTAAGAAAGGCAACAATCTCCTTGCATAATTCATGTAATGTATCAAATTGGGCTGACGCGTCTCCCATTCCCCTTTGATCTGATTCACCACCAGAGCTGAGTCTCCGTACACGTCCAGATTCTTGATTCGCAAATCAATGGCTTCTTCAAGCCCCATTATGCAAGCTTCGTATTCGGCCTCATTGTTGGTAACGGCAAAGGTCAATCGGGCAGTAAACGGGATGTGTGACCCGTGCGGCGTAGTGATGATTGCCCCTATTCCGCTACCGTAAGCATTCACAGCTCCGTCAAATATCATCTTCCATTTGGAACCCAACTCTGGTCCTTCGTCTGGCAACGGCTCTTCACAATCTTTCATCTTTAGGTACATGATATCCTCGTCAGGAAAATCAAACCTCATCGATTGGTACTCTTCAATAGGCTGTTCTGCCAAATACTCGGACATCACACTCCCCTTTATAGCCTTTTGCGAGACGTATTGGATGTCATATTCAGTCAAGACCATCTGCCAACGGGCAATTCTCCCTGACAACGCCTGCTTTTCAAATACATATTTGATAGGATCCATCTTCGAGATGAGCATGGTTGTATGATTCAGCATGTATTGCCTCAAACGCTTGGCGGCCCAGGCTAGCGCGCAACAAGTTTTCTCAAGCATTGAGTATCGAGATTCACAGTCTGTAAATTTCCTACTCAAGTAGTAGATCGCATGCTCTTTTCTTCCTGTCTCGTCGTGTTGACCGAGAACACAACCCATGCTTCCCTCAAGAACCGTTAAATACATGATCAAGGGTCTCCCTGCCACTGGGGGTATCAAAATAGGAGGCTCCTGCAAATACTGCTTTATTTTATCGAACGCCTTTTGACAATTTTCGTTCCACGTTACAACTTGATCTTTCTTCAACAGCTTGAATAACGGTTCACACGTAGCAGTTAGATGAGATATGAACCGGGCGATGTAGTTCAACCTCCCTAAAAACCCGCGCACCTCTTTTTCTGTTTTAGGCGTCGGCATTTCTTGAATCGCTTTTATTTTAGCAGGATCGACCTCTATTCCCCTTTCGCTTACGATAAACCCCAGGAGCTTACCCGATCTCACCCCGAAGGTGCATTTATTAGGGTTCAGCCTCAACCTGAACTTCCTAAGCCTTTTAAATAACTTCAGCAGATTCACCAGATGCTCTTCCTCCGTCTGGGATTTGGCAATCATATCGTCAACATAAACTTCGATCTCTTTATGCATCATGTCATGAAAAAGAGTCGTCATCGCACGCTGATATGTTGCCCCAGCATTTTTCAAACCAAAGGGCATCACTTTGTAGCAAAATGTTCCCTAAGGCGTTATGAAAGTGGTCTTCTCCATATCCTCTGGCGCCATTTTAATCTGGTTATAGCCTGAAAAGCCATCCATGAAGGAGAATACGGAGTATTGAGCCGTATTGTCAACTAATACATCAATATGAGGAAGCGGAAAATCGTCTTTTGGGCTTGCTTTATTCAAATCTCTATAATCCACGCACATTCGAACCTTGCCATCTTTCTTTGGCATGGGTACGATGTTAGCAACCCATGAGGGATACTTGGTTACAGCCAGGAAACCAGCGTCCCACTGTTTTTGAACTTCCTCTTTGATCTTCACTACCATGTCTGGTCGAGTTCTGCGAAGCTTTTGTTTGACTGGCGGGCATTCTTCTTTCAGTGGCAGGCGGTGCACGACCATGTCTGTATCGAGCCCTGGCATATCTTCATACGACCAAGCGAATACATCACTATACTCTCGGAGCATTTCAACCAGTCTTCGCTTGATATCACTCTGCAGTGCGGCTCCGATACGAATATTCTTCTCAACCCCTTCCGACCCCAAGTTGATAACTTCGATGACCTCGTCGTGAGGCAGAATGGTTCTTTCCTCTTGCTTCACCAACCAAGATAGTTCTTCAGGAACGTCGCTATCTTCGACAACCTCTTCTTCGGCCTGAAATACCGGGTGCTCGAAGTCGGGACGAGTCATAGGTGGTTCAAAGATGTCATCTGAAAATGTTATCTTGCAAAAGGAATGGTTAAGTGCTTCAAAATGCGTATAAAGCGAATAACCACGTTGCCATTTTATTGAAAAATATAAAACAAGGAAGACAGAGATTACAGTATTTGCACATGAAAAAACGCCATTTATTTAATGATTAACACGCAATGTTCATAACAACACAGCCTTAAGCAAATCATGATGCTCCGGGCAAGACATTAGATTATTCAACAATTAATAAAGCAAAGCATTACTGTTTAAGAGTCACAGGAACAAGCTCCTGAATGGACCAGTTGCACAGTCCCTGTCCTGGCGTGCTTGGCTGAACCCAGGCATCCATATCACAGTCGTTGTCTCCTTCGTCAGACTCCGAAGCAGCGTTGACGGCTTCATGACACACTCCACTGGCAGAGATGGTGATTGGCCCTCTGAAACGGGGTGGCCCCACAGCAGGTGCTGACGACGACGGTTGGTATCCCAGCCCGAACCGGTCCATCTTCACAGGAATATCCAGCACTTTGCCCCAGCCCTTTGCTTCTCCTGCCTCCACTAGCGCTTGAGCTTCTTTATACGACGAAACGGCTATCTCCGACGCTTTGCTCGGCCCTGAACCTTTGTCCTTGATGCGCAACCCTTCAAATGCCTGGCAGGGCGTTTCGTGGATCTCTCCGTCGACCTCCACATATTTAAATGACGACAGATGGCTGACCAGGATGTCTTCTTCTCCGCATACAGTGACTACGCTGTCTCCGACCATATATTTTAGCTTCTGATGCAGGGTGGACGTGACTGCCCCAGCCCCATGAATCCAGGGTCTTCCGAGCAAGCAGCTATACGCAGGCTGTATATCCATGATATAAAATTCTGTTGCAAACACCTCTGGCCCCACCTGTAGAGGCAATGTTATCGATCCAAAGACTGTTCTCCGCATGCCGTCAAACGCTCTGACTACCAAGTCACTGGGCGTGCACAGGATTCCTCTGACATCTAGCTTCATCATCGCCTTCTTGGGCAGCACATTCAAAGACGATCCGGTGTCGACCAATACATGCGACATTACTGATCCTCTACATTCGACAGATATGTGCAGCGCCATATTATGATCTCTCCCTTTCGGGGTCAAATCGAAGTCGGTAAAGCCCAAGCTGTGGCCTGCATTCACATGTGCCAACACTCCTTCCAGCTGATTCACGGAGACGTCTTGGGGTACAAAGGAAGTATCCAGGACTTTCAACAAAGCATTTCGGTGAGCTTCCGAACATAAGAGCAATGACAAGATGGATATTTTGGACGGCGTCTGCTGCAGATGCTCCACAATCTTATAATCACTTTTTCGAATCAAGCGCATGAACTCTTCTACATCTTTTGATGCCGATTCTTTTTCGCTTGCCTGCACTGGGACATTCTCAACCACTTTTCCTTTTCCTTTCGCTAGTCTTTCGGCCTCCACCTCAGGTGATATAAAGATCCTACCACTCCTTGTCATACCTCCCGAACCAACAACATTATCCACAGCCTCGGCTGGCTGCTTATTAACATCAATCTTTATCCCGTCACAATACACCTCCAACCCATATGACCAGGGGACTGCTTTCGTGTTCTCATACGGGATCGGCCCGGCCTTAGTTATGGTGATCGGTGGTCGCTGAGCTGGTGCTGCAATAGTGATGGTCTTTCGAGGAATCGTTACAGTGGCCACATCACTCTGATCATCTGCTACTGCCCTTGCAGGCTCTTCGGTTGCTGCTCGGTCAAACTGCAATGTGCCTCCATTAATTAAAGCCTGAATGCCTTTCTTCAAATCATCACACCCCCTAGCTAGGGTCCAACATTCTAAGCAATACTCGTCACATCCCGGGTAAACACCCCCTTGTAACAGTCGGCTCTTTATCTCGCCCAGCGGAGTCTTTAAATCGTCGACATTCATAATCAGATTTAACCCTTCCTCAGTCAGAATGGCATTTTCCCCATGATTAGGCATGGGCTTCTGCACTATATTCGGACCTGCCGTTCCGAAATTGATAGTCTTATTGTCCAAAAGATCCTGCACAACGTGCTTAAAAGCATGGCAACCCTCTATATCGTGGCCCGGAGCCCCAGAATGAAACTCACAGTGCCTACTTGCATCGTAACCAAACGGGGGAGCTCCCGTTATCGGTGCCAGAGTTCTCTTCTCTACCAGGTTCAATCCCAACAATGTCTGCAGTAAATCAGCATATGTCGTGGGAGGCTTCTCAAACACTCTTCTTGGTTTACCACCCTGGAACCTTCGCTGAGCCTGCTGTGCCCCCTGCTGAGGCTGCTGCTGCTGAGACGGTTGTTGTTGCTGAAGTGGTTGTTGCTGGTACGGGATATTAACACTCGCCACCTGCTGCGGCTGATGATATTGGTTTCGTCCCCTGCCTCGGCCTCGGCCTCGGCCTCCAAACACTGCGCTTGCCTCGCCCTGACGGCGCCCACCAAAAGCCTTCCTATTACTGCCAGATGCAGTTGATTCCTCAACCTGGAATTTTCCTTGCTTGATGTTACGCTCAATCTTTTCTCCCATCAGAATTAGGTCTGAAAAACTGGCCAGAGATGTGTGAAACAGCATGTCATGAAACAAGCCTGTGAATGTGCCGACGAACATGTCATTCATTTCCTTATCTTCTACAGGAGGACGGACCCTGGCAGCCATATCGCGCCACCTTTGCGCGTACTCTTTAAAGCTCTCTCCCTTCTTCTGCGACAGCCCCGCCAATTGGACCCGATTGGGCGCCAAATCGCTGTTATACTTGTAGTGAGCTACAAATGCCTTTGCCAATTGCTTCCATGTCTTGATATCGGTTGGCTCCAACCCCATATACCACTCTAGGGAAGGACCCGACAGACTATCTTGAAAGAAATGCATTAGCATTCTTTCATCAGTTGAGTATGCAGACATCTTTCTGTAATAGGCTCGCACATGCACTTTCGGACATGTGTCCCCTTTATACTTATCAAACGCAGGAGCTTTGAATTTGATTGGCACCCTCAAGCCAGGTACCAGACCCATTGTTGCCATGTCCAAGCCCACGGCACTTTGGTTCAGGACCCCCCTCATCTGCTCTTCTAGCATTCTGATCTTCTGGGAGTCATCCATCGGCCCTTCGAAACCTCCGCCGGAGAAAGCGTCCTCCTGCTGATCTTCTTGCCACATGCCATTCCCAGCTCCATACCCATCATATCCATTATTTCGGCCAGCTCTAATCTGATTCATCCCCGGACCTCGGCCTCTGTTGCCGTATCCCTGAACACCTCCAGCAGGCCCAAAAGTCATAAACCCAGCGCCGTTTCCATTCCCGAAACCTCCGTAGCCCTGATTGGCCATACCATAACCGTCTTGCCCAAAGCCTTGAGCATTGAATCCATATTTCCCAGTGTTATTGAATCCCTGATCGTTGAATCCGAACCCAGCATTGACAAAGCCATTGCCTCCCATATTATCACCCAAGTTGACATCCCCAAGCCCAACGTTATGGACAACAATCTCATTCCCGACTCCGACGTTACCATTCACAGCAGCGGTAGCGTTGTTGATATTAGCGGCAGGTATATTGACTACAGGCGGAGCCACTGGCGTGGGAGTGCCGTCTCCATGAACAGTATCGACCCGTACAGACTGATGATCCTCATTACCATGACCGGCATTCCGAGCCAACAGAGGTTGGACCATGGCTTGCAAATTTTCCTGACCTTTTGCAATAGCTTCCATGGTCTGCATAAAGAGAGCGAGCTTCTCGCGCACATCTTGCATCTCGTTCTGCATTTGATCCATGATTCTTCGACAGTTGGTACGAGTGGAATAGCGGTGCGGGTGCTGATCTGCAATCCTGGAAAGTACCTGGTTCAGAACAGGAAATAAGATAACATCCAATGATTACCTGTAATGCAATATGAATATGAATGCAATGCAATGTGTGCCCGTGCATTAGGGAAATTCATTCCCCGATTCTAGTGTGAAGGTGCCGGTGCAGTGACAGTGCTAATAATATAAAGATCGGAGCTGGATCACAGAAAGCCTCATATATTGCTGAGAAACCAATAAACCCGGAATACAATGTCACTGAGAGTACAAAGAGAAAGCATGACCTCAACCAACAATCCTGGTGATGGTCAGCATTGTGCAAATAAAGCATACAAGTTACTACATGAAATGATCAAATCCCCCCATAAGTCTGGTACTCTTCTAGCAACTTCTTGGTCTCCGGATGACTGGGTCGAGCAAGCAGCCCCTCAACAAGTTGGTTTCTTTTCTTAAGAACACGGCGCACGTCTTCAGCAGTTTCTTCCCATGCCCCGTCTCCGAAGCGATCCTCCAGTTTACGCTTCTGAGACACAGCTTCATCTCTGCCCTTGATGGCCTTGTTTAGTGCATTCTGGAGACTATACCGGGTCATCACCTCTTCCTCACACTTCTTGATGCTGGACTTCAACTGCTCTTCGAGGTCGGAGATTTGCTGCTTCAACTTATCCTCCCTCTTCTTATTGTTGGTGAGCGTGGCATTCCAGGTCTTATTGCAAGAAGAGATCTCTCGGTGAGCGATGTCAAGCGCTTTCTTTTTGGATTCAAGCATGTCATGGGAACTTCTGAACTCTTGCCCCAGACGTTCGCGCTTCTTCCTCTCCTCAGTTAGCTCAGCGCTTAATCTGTTCATTAGCTCAATCTGTTGTTGGAAAGCATGGACGGCCTTGTTTTTCTCGCTGCGTATCTGGGCTAGCTCCTGCTCTAACCCTTCGTTGATCTTCAACAAGGCTTCTTTTTCTCTCACAACCTGCTCATAGGCTTCCCTAGAAACAGTAGTTGGCTCCGCTACCGGAATAGGAACAAGAGTTGGTGCATTTGGAAATGGCATCCTCAACTGACTGGCTCTCTCCTGAATCCAAACTCTATAGGGTGCATAGGCCTGACAGTCATTCTTTCCTAACAACGGCTTCCCTCTTGGTTAATGCGCGTCCAGGCATGCTGCAACTTGGCCAATAACTCCCCCTTCACATCTCCGGTGAAGTACAGAGATTCCTGTACTTCTTCCTCTTTTGGCGGGTTCTTCAGGGCATATCCGAACTGAGGATGAACAGAGAAGGGTTGTAATTGATACACCCTTTTCTTCCTATCAGCGGAACATTAGGGTAACCAGAACAACTGAAGATAAGCTCGGATCCCAGCAGATCTCTATCAAACCAATCAACGTCTTCAGAAGTTAACCTCATCATATGCTCTGGCCAGTCGGGCGTGATTGCATTATCCATGAAAGGTCCCCTCGAGGGAAAATGGCTCTTGAACCACATATACAGCAAAGGTACGCAACAGGAGACATTCTTGCCTCTCCTGTTTTCATTCCTATAGTGCATCGAATGGTAAAAGTCCCCGATCAGTGTTGGTACTAGGTTACCGGCAGCAAATAGATGAAATGCATCCATGTCCACGAAGTTTGGGAAGTTAGGGAACAACACTATCCCATAAATGCAGAGGGCCAAAATAGCGTTAAAGACCACCCAACACCCATTCTTGGCGTACTCTTGAGCCTTACCAACCAGGAACTGAAGACAAAAACCCGGAACCCCCCGCCACGCAGTCATCAACAAGTCAGAAGCATTCATATGCAGGGCCTTGGCTAAATCCTCCAGATTGGGCTCAGCGGCCGAGTGAATAAAAGGAACTGCATTCTGAACCGGCAGCTCAGTAAACTCTACATACTCCTCCATGGTAGGCCCCAAGATAAAGTCCGCAAACGTGAAACATCTCAAAGCCGGGTCATAGAATTGCATTAAGGTGTACAGCCCATTCAATTCATCCTCAGTAGACCTACGCACTAACCCCAACAACCGTCCGTAACTCTGCCTGAAGCTTCTACGGACATCCTCATTTGCAAGAGAAATCAGACCCAGGAGTGGAGTAATATCGGGGACAGGTAGCTTATACGCAACGGTCATTCTCAAACCAGCCATGATCAAATACTCAGAAGTCCCGACACTAGAACCGGGGGAATGCAAATGCACCTGCAGCACAGATACACGTTAGTGGGATGCAATGATAATGGGTATGCAAACAATGCAATGCAAATAACATGCAACAGGGACCAACTGCCATAGCTGAATAGCCTGAACCATAACAAGAAGTCTCAGCTAGACCCTCTAGAAATCCTCAAACCCTGGTCTCGGATAGACCTATAATAAAGCTCCAACAACGGTCTCTGACAGACCTCAAACCATAACTCAGACTGGTCTCTGGTAGACCTCAAATCATATCTCCAAATGGTCTCTGACAGACCTCAGAACTATCCAACTGGTCTCTGACAGACCTCATAACACATCTCCAAATGGTCTCTGACAGACCTCATAACTCTCCATAAATACCCAGGATCTCTGATCTAGAAATAACCGGTAATCTGAAAGTCTAGTTACCTGCATAACCCCAAACCCTCTCACAGGTGGATGTCCTAGTAACTGACAAAGGTATGGCATCCTATGCGGTCGTCGGCGTCACAGACTTTCAGGGTTGATGATACGATTCCCAGAAGGAGTGGCATCATCAAACCCTGAAGAGGCCTCACTTAGCCAACTTCCAAATGATCGGTCCCCAGAGTCGACAATCCAACTAACCAGCAACCCAAGCCACCCAAATGGCAGGACAGGAGGCCAACCAGAAGAACCTCGTCTGAGCGTAGATTTCGCGGGACACTAGGACATGCAAAGCACGTGCGCGCCCACTAATCTCTACTCTAAGTCTAAGGTGCACTCAAGCCCAGGTCCGGCTTCTCACTCAATATCAGAACACCCGTCACACCCCAATATACAGCAATAATAATCAATATATATATAATGCTGAAAAATAAAGGTCAGAAATATAAATCCATACAAAATCCACGACGGGAAATCAAGCGTTAGGATTGACTCTCTTAAGGGACATTGGATCCCAAATGCATAAGAACTATCGCAGTCCTTAGCAGCCAGGGGACGTTGGGTCCCCAGCAGAGTCGCCAGCTGTCGCTACTGCGAAAAATCGGCGCCGGCTGAACAGAAGAGTCGCCACCGTGCGTTATTTATCCCACGGGAGGGAAAGGAAACGCTCAGAGTAAACCTCGCACAACACGGGAGAGGTATGGTCATCGCAACCAAAACCTGGGTTCGGGAGTCGGTTACGCAAGGGGAAGGTATTAGCACCCCTCACGTCCGTCGTACTCGACGGGATCCACGCTTGTTTTCGGGTATGGATTGTTATTCTATCTACTCTAAAGGTAAAGGGGTTAAAATGAAATAAAATGAAAATAAAATGACTCGGCAAAGTATCACACTTTATGCCTACGTATTCCCGTTTGGAACGAGAAATCAGAGTCAACGTAGGTCGCCTACCTACAGGAAAGGAGGGGAAGGTTGCTCGCTAGGATATCGCATCCTGTGCCTACATACTTCCACACGGCATGAAAGATCAGAGCAAACGTAGTTCGGGCTACGGAAGACACAGGCTTGTCTTGGTTGATTTTATTCCTTCTGAAAAAGGTTTTCTGATTAGCAGTCCGAGCGGACAAAAATGGCGTCTTGATGAGTTCACATTCTTTTACGGAAGAAGTGTCTTTTATTGTGTTTGAAATCTTTATGGTGCTTTTCTGTTTGTTTCGAGGAAGAAGAGACAGAACTCTAATCTACGGTTGCGAAGGGAATCAAACTATCCTAATGTTGTCATGCATGGGTTAAGACCTAGTGTCTATCATGTTCCGCTCTTGCGCAGAGAGAAACAGAGATCCTAAGGGAATAGGCGGAAACAGAAACAATATCAGATATATACAGTAAAACAGTAAAATGCATGAATGCAACAATACAAGCGAGGCAAGGGAGTCCCACTCAACCTCGAACCTGGAAAACAATAGGCAAAAGTGAACAGGCTTCACTTTCAACCCAACAGGGTAGACAGCAAACAATATAGTCAGGCAAACCAATCAATACATCAAGAATGAAATACAACAGAAAAATAAACAGCTACAGCAGCTCTGCATCACACCAGTCTTCAAGTCATCTCCAATCAGCTACAAGCTTCATCAAGCATCACTCTCCATCTCCACAGTCTTCAAGCAAGGGCTTTGGTTATCAATCTTCAGTCTACAATGGCTTTTCTTCCAGTCTCAAACCTCCGGGATGAGGGATCAATCACAAGAGGGAATTGGGTGTTAAGCAATTAGTTGACTACCAAGGGTGGCAAACCAACTGCTACTAACACATAAGATATTTTCTCTCAAGAGTTCTATCCCCTAGACAGTAGCACCAAGCCTTCCAAAGGAAGGGGGTGAATGTCTTGGAGAGACTCTGTATCACAGAGAGGAATGGAGGCAGTCAAGGCCTTCCATGTTTGAGAATCAAGCTTTCTAATCTAGAGCTCTGCCTAGCTCCTAAACCCTAATCTCCTCAACAACTGCTACAGGAATCTCCTCATCAACTCTGGAAGTTGGTCTTCAAGCTATGGATCTCCAATGGTCTTCATCTTCTCAGGTCTTCCGCTCTCCCAATCCCCAGACAATCCCAATACCCACACAAACAAATCAATAATCCCCAGAGGGCACACCACACCAATCAATCAAGTATAGCAGTATATACTAATAGCAGTAGGGGAATGCTAGTGATTTCTAAGGGGATCTATCCTATACCCATAACCCCTATAGTCCCTACCCCAAAAATCAAATGAAAATTTCCTAAAAGAATTAAACTATCTCACCTAAGTTGATTTAAAACCCTAATTTGTTCATGTTGTTTACACCTAAACTAATCACCTAAAACTAACTCCTAAAAATATGAATTAAATTGCATCCACAAGTTGAATATCTAAACTAAACAACCTAAAAATAATGGACAAAAAATATTAAAGCATTGGTTAGAACAAAAATCAACAAATTTATGTATGAAATGAAACTATTTAAAATGCTATTTATTTGGAAAATATGGGAAAAATATCAAATAAAATATAAAATGCAATTTTTATTTTTTATAATTTTCTAGACTCTTTAAAGAAAATTATGCAAAAAGAATTATTGAAAAATAATGTTTTTTTTCCATTTTATATGATTTTTATAAAATGCATGAAAAAATGAAAAGAAATTAAAAAGAAATATGAAGAAATAATGGGAGAGGGGTGAGAATAGCCAATGCGCGCAGTGGTTTTATCCATGTGGGCTGAGAGAAGGGGTGTGAATATCAATAGAACAAGGCCCATACGCGCTTCAGAATTCCATCAAAAAACAAAAATCCAAAACGGTGTAAATAGCAACCTTCCTAGTTAAAACACAATGGGCCTGCGCTGGGAGGGGTGGAATTAGCAAGTGGAGTCTGAGCCCATTTTGAATGCTTTAGTGAAACGGTGCGTTTCACCTTTTGAATTTCCCTCCGTATTTCAACTTAAACCGTGGCCGTTAGATTGCAATCTGAGTCAAGGTCAAACCCTCATCGTGTGGTCCAGCCATCATCTTCAACCTTGAGCAACCCTAGGGTTTCAGAAAACCCTAACCATGCACGATCTTGCACACCTCTGTTCTCCCTCATACCTCCATGGATTCACACGATATAAAAAGCAAATTTGGTCTACGACAATCCCTCTACACATCCATAACCACAAATCTTCCTAAAACTCAAGCAATAAATCAATTCGATGAAGATAACAGTTGTGATCCATCATGAACACCTGTGATCAACTCAACCAAAACTCACCAATTCTTGTCCTAAGTTCAACTACAACTCAAGCTGATCTTAACATGCTAATCCAACAAGATTTTCGTGCATTATCCTCATAATTACAAGCCTTAACAGTTTGTGAACTCCATAGCCAAACCTCACAAAACCTCTCCAAACTCTGTGAAAATCATCATCTAACCTAACTTAACCGTTCTAAGCTATCAAAACCCTATCATGCTAACCAAAAACATGCAATTCGAAGAGAAATCCAACCTGGTTTAAAAATGGAGAAACAGCTAGGGAGATCTTGGATCCAATGCTTGCAGGGACTTGAAACTGATCCACACACCACCACTTGGATTCTGTATGCAAAGATTTGGGCTCAAACTTCTTGTATCATGTGATTCCAATTTCTTGAACCTTGAATGATGAAACTTGTATAGAACTATCCTTGCTCCAATTTGCCAAATTCTTATGAGAATTGTAATGCTTGGATGATGATGATGAAGATTCAATCAAAAAATGTGAGAATTGAGAGAGATTTGAGAGAGTTTGTGAAGCTTATATAAAATGGAGAAAGTGTGTAAAACTTGGGGTTTTGAACAAATGAAGTCACCAACCATGGCATGAACCATCTTGTATCAATATATAGGTGAGGTTAGAACCTCCTAGAAACTTGGAGAAGTTTCCCTTGCATTCTTTCCCTTGAATTTGGTTTATGTTTCTTCCATTGCAAGCAACCATGGATAACTCTTAAAACATGAACTAAGCTCAAAATTCTACTTTAGCCAATGTCTTTAAAATGATCTTTCCATTCAAAATGACCTATAATTTTGCTTCATTTGGCCAAGATATGAAAAATCTCATTTTTAAGGCCATTTTTATTCATTAAATCCAACAATTTTGAAACCTTGTGCTATGAATCTTTCCAATCTCTCATGGTAACTTTTCTAGACTCAAAATGTCATTTGGAACAAGTTTTATGTTACAAAGTTTTCCATTTGAAGCTTCCTTGTATGAGTTTTGGGCATAGGTTAAAATGACCTGTAATTCACAAATGACCAAAATACCCTGTGCTTTCCAAGACCATAAGTAGAGTTCCCCAAATCATATGAAGGCATACTATACCATTCTAGAAAGATAAGACAATTAGGAACAACTCTTATGTTTACCAGAAATTCATTTGAAATCTCCTTGAGGGGTAAAAATTGCTTGGAAGTCAAGTCACTTTCACAGACAAAATTTCAGATACCTCAGATGACCTGTAACTTGCAAGGACCATAACGTGAGTTCTATAAATCTCCTTGATGTATTCCACCACTCAAATTAAAGGTCTTGAGATCCTCTACAAGTTTCATGTTGGCCAAGGGTTCATTTGAAGCTTGCATTTTGACTTATCTGGCTTGGAAATTTGACCTAAACTAGGGGATTTTACATAGAAACCCTAATTTAGAACCTCCTCTTCTCCTTGATTTCTCTTGATTTCTTCTTATCATAACAACATATCTTTATTCTCCATGTCAAATGATGAACCCCACATCTTTTCAATAGCCCTTAATGCCTCACCAACAATCCTTTGACCTAGGGTTGACCCAGGGTTGACCCAGATGAAACCCTAATTGACTGTCTTCCTCCACAACTCTTGTGACTACACCAATGACTTGTCTCCTTTTCCAAATGCCTTTATGAGTCCTCCAAGATGTCTAGATACTCCCCATGCTCAGCCCACAGCTCACAAGTTCTTTGTTGATCCCCAGGTATCCTCAGATAGGAGATGTACTCAATGCTTGAGCTACTGACTTCTCCAACTTTCAAATTCTTTTCTGATGCCTTGAATGAGATTGAATTTGGATAATAACCTCTTAATAGGCCTCTAGAGATGAAAATAATGATTGGTCCCCTGTTGGATGACTTGCTATGCTTATGCTATGCAGATGGTTAACCTATGTACATGGCTCTATATGCAAAATGCTAATGATATTGAAACATAAACCAAGTGAATAAGGTTGGGCAAATTTTTAGGGTGCAACAAGGTTGTTCCAGGATTGATCAGAGACCTATCCACCGCTATCCGACCAGAGCAAATCAAACCAGAATCATGGAGCAAGTGCAAACTAATGTTCAAGAACTCCGCGAAATAATGGACCGCTTCATGGAGCTCATGCAAGCGGTCGCCAATGGCCAGGATCAGCTCAGAACCTTGGTTCAGCCTCTGATTTCAAGGGTCGATAGCAATGGCGTACTCCATGGTGGGACCGTGCCTACCCCTCCACCTGTCGAAACTCCTCAGAATGGCGTCCCCGTGACCGAGGGGAATGGCCGTTCCAACGGCAATGTGATAGCTAACATGGGACTCAACGGTAATACGACGGGCGTCGGTAATGGGAGTCTTGAAGCTAACATCAATGTTGGGCTGGGCAATGGCAATGCGGGTGTTGGAAATCTGTTCGGGCCTCAACCGTGGCTAAAAGACCGTCAAGACGATGTGTTCTCGCAGAGAGGTGCTGAAGGGGAGCTGACTGCTGAAGCACGGCTAAGGTTCAAGGCACTCGAGGACAAGATGAGGAATATCGAGAACCAGAACACCCTGGGTGTTGATATGTCCAAGTTGGGACTGATTGCTAATTTCAAGGTGCCTCCCAAGTTCAAGGTACCTGACTTTGAAAAGTACAAGGGCACCACTTGCCCTCGCGTCCACCTGAGATCATATTACCAGAAAATGTCAGCTCATTCTGAGGACGAGAAGTTGTTGATGCACTTCTTTCAGGACAGTCTGTCCGGACCCTCCCTCGAATGGTACATGAGTCTAGAACCTACCAGTGTGCGCACGTGGAAGGACCTTGCTGAAGCATTTGTGCACCACTACCAATATAATAGCGACTTGGCTCCGAACCGAGTCCAACTGCAGAATCTATTGCAAAGGAACAATGAAGGGTTCAAGGAATACGTCCAGCGGTGGCGTGAATTGGCAGCCAGGGTTCAGCCGCCGATGGTTGAACGTGAGCTTGTGCAAATGTTCGTAGCTACCCTCCCAAGGGTTTATTATGAGAAATTGGTCAGCGGTATGTCTGGAACCTTCTCAGATCTCATTATCACAGGTGAGCACATTGAAAATGGGATCAAACTGGGGAAATTCAAGGTGATTCATCCTCAGCTGGAGGAGGCGGAAAGAAACCTTATGGTGGCAAAAGACGGGAAGGAGAAACGAGCGCCGTGACCAACGCTCGAAGGAAGGGTAAAGGCCCTCACCAATAGGTGGCCAGCATAACTATCCCGGCAGTTCAACAGCCACAACAGCAGCAACAACCGAATCAACAGGGGTACAGAAAGTATCAGAACCGGGTACCTCTGTCGAGCCGTCACCTCGAGACACCGCCCATGTCGTACGCTCAACTATTGCAGACTCTGCTTCAGCTACAGTTGATCCAGAAGAGAACCCTGGCTCCCTTGACAGGGGCACCTCTGCCAGGTTATGATGCGAATGCGACTTGCGAATTTCACTCAGGGGCACTAGGCCACACGATAGAAAACTGCAAAGCCTTCAAGCACAAGGTGCAGGACATGATGGACGCCAAGATCATCAATTTCTCAGATAATGTGCCAAACGTCACGAAGAACCCTATGCCGAATCATAGGGGAGGTGGGGTAAACGCCATTATTGAAGATGAGAGTGTGGATTTGTTGACTGACGTCAGAGACCTGAAGACACCACTTAGCTTCGTTAAAGCTAAGCTGATGAAAAGAGGTTTCTTTCCAGGTTGTGGAGAGCTGTGTATGGGTTGTGCGACAAGTCCTGATGGATGTGAACAGTTGATAGAGGGGATTCAAAGTCTGATGACCGAAGGAATCCTGCAGTTCAGCCGAAGGGCCGAAAGCGGATCGGGAGAGGTAATGCTGAAGCAAGGTGATGAGGTTGCCACCATCACCATCCCTCGGCAAATGATAACTATTTCTGCACCCAGGCCGCCCATAATTACCATCACCAAAACTGGGCCGTTGAAGGTGCTGAATGTCGTGTACGTGCCGCAGGAAATATCGGTAAACCAGTTAGAGGAGGTTGTAGCCCACGTAAATGCTGGAAATGGGTTAGGGTTCACTGACCTAGAGCTGACGCCGAAGGGGAGGAACCACAATAGCGCCCTGCATATCTCGATAGAGTGTAGGGGAATGATTATGTCTCATGTGTTGGTGGACACAGGGTCGTCGCTCAATGTTCTTCCGAAGAAAGCATTGATGAAGTTGGACACTCGAGGATTAATCTGCACACCCAGTGATCTGGTTGTGAAAGCATTCGATGGAACCAAACGCCATGTTTTCGGGGAGGTGACGTTGCCAATCCAAGTCGGGACGGAAACATCCGACGCAGTCTTTTACATTATGGACATCATGCCTGCCTACAGCTGTCTCTTAGGCCGGCCATGGATCCATTTTGCGGGTGCCGTAACCTCCACGTTGCACCAGAAGCTCAAGTATGTTGTCGGAGGTAGCATCGTGACCGTATGTGGCGAGGAAGACATAATGGTGAGCCATTTGTCGTCCTTCAAGTATGTTGAGATGGATGGGGAAATCCACGAAACCCTATGCCAAGCGTTCGAAGCTGTTAAAGTCAAGAGCGTGACTCCTGTAGTCACTGAAAAGCCAGAGATGACTCTCTCCTCCTTCAAGGCAGCCCAGGTCGTTGTCCAGGCCGGATCTACCCCAGGCTGGGGGCGAATTCTGGAGATACCTAACAAGCAAGACAAGTTCGGGTTGGGATATTCTCCTGGATCTGAAGCCTCCTCTTCTAGCAGCGCATCGCGAGGTAAAGGGCTGATCCAGTTTACTAGCCGCGGGGTGATATTTGAAAGCGTCAACACAGTGTCTGAAGACAGCGGAGATAGCGACTGTGACTTAGACTCTTGGATCCAGCCAAGCAAGCCAAGCGAGAGCCTCAACAACTGGTCCGTCAAGGATATCATCCAGATGACAAGCAAAGAGTAATGATTTACTTTTTTCCAATCATTGTACAACCCTATGTCCTACCCGGGGCATAGTGGTTTTATTGTCAAGGCCTTGTTTGATTATGTACTTGCATTTTACCAATAAATCAAAAGGCGTTTTTCTTCGTATTCAAATATTGTGATCTCTGTTATTCCTGTTTTATATCTGTTTTGAAAAACAATAAAATGGCGATGGGGTTTGTGCTAACCTGCATATCCTTGTTTTAAGCTTAACCCTTGTTATTGCAGGATCCACATAGCAGATAACATCGACTCTGGACCTTCTACTTCTCACTTCGACTTCGATTACCCGATCTATCAAGCCGAGGAAGGGATTGATGAAGACGAAGACCTTCCCGAAGAGTTGGCCCGCTTGTTGAAACAAGAGGAGAAAGTTATTCTGCCTCACGAGGAGGAAATTGAGATTGTGAATATGGGTTCTGAGGAACTTGTCAGGAATGTCAGGATAGGGGCTGCATTGCAGAGTGATGTCAAGCAGAGATTGGTCGAGATGCTAAGAGAGTATAGTGATGTCTTTGCTTGGTCATACGAGGATATGCCCGGACTTGACACTGACATCGTGGTCCACCACTTGCTGCTACGAGAAGATTGTCCTCCCGTTAAGCAGAAGCTTAGGAGGACACGGCCAGATATGGCCGTTAAGATCAAAGAAGAAGTGCAAAAGCAGCTCGATGCTGGCTTCTTAGCGGTCACTACTTACCCTCCGTGGGTCGCCAACATAGTGCCTGTACCGAAGAAGGACGGTAAGGTACGAATGTGCATCGATTATCGGGATTTGAATAGGGCGAGCCCTAAAGATGATTTCCCGCTGCCTCATATCGATGTGTTAGTCGACAATACAACTCAGTTCTCCGTGTTTTCATTCATGGATGGATTCTCTGGTTATAATCAGATCAAGATGGCGCCGGAGGACATGGAGAAAACTACGTTTATTACACCTTGGGGAACGTTCTGCTACAAGGTAATGCCTTTCGGTCTGAAGAACGCAGGGGCCACTTACCAACGAGCAATGGTTACTTTGTTTTATGATATGATTCATCATGAGATTGAAGTCTATGTTGATGACATGATTGCGAAGTCCCAAACGGAGGAGGGACATTTGGTCAATTTGCTGAAGCTTTTTGAGAGGCTTAGGAAATTCAGGTTGAGGCTGAATCCTAACAAGTGTACTTTCGGAGTACGGTCCGGAAAGCTACTGGGGTTTATCGTGAGAGAAAGAGGCATCGAGGTTGATCCTGCGAAGATAAAAGCAATACAAGAAATGCCAGCGCCAAAAACGGAAAAAGAAGTTTGTGGTTTCCTGGGCAGAATAAACTACATTGCAAGGTTTATTTCTCAGCTCACGGCCACGTGTGAACCGATGTTCAAACTGCTGAAGAAAGATCAGGCGATTATCTGGAACGAGGATTGCCAGAAGGCATTCGATAAGATAAAACAGTATCTGCAGGAACCTCCGATCTTGATACCCCTAGTGGCCGGATGACCCTTAATCATGTACTTGACAGTTCTTGAGAATAGTATGGGATGTGTTCTCGGTCAGCACGATGAGACGGGCAGAAAGGAGCATCCCATTTACTACTTGAGTAAAAAATTCATAGATTCTGAATCTCGTTACTCGATGCTGGAGAAAACGTGTTGTGCACTAGCCTGGGCTGCCAAACGTTTACGACAGTACATGCTCAATCACACAACCATGCTAATTTCGAAGATGGATCCAATCAAGTACGTCTTCAAGAAGCAAGCGCTTTCGGGCAGGATTGCCAGATGGCAAATGGTGTTGACGGAATATGACATTCAATACGTTTCCCAGAAGGCCATCAAGGGAAGCGTACTGTCTGATTACCTTGCCGAACAGCCGATCGAAGATTACCAGCCGATGAAATTTGAATTCCCTGATGAGGATATCATGTTTCTTAAAGCGAAAGATTGTGATGAACTGTTGCCCGACGAAGGGCCAGACAGGAAATCCCAGTGGAAATTGATATTTGACGGGGCGGTTAATTCTTATGGAAGTGGCATTGGGGTGATCATCACGACTCCCCACGGATCCCACATCCCGTTCACTACGAGACTGACGTTTCCAGTCACCAATAATGAAGCGGAGTACGAAGCATGCATCATGGGTCTAGAAGAAGCAATTGATTTGAGAATCAAGAACCTAGACATATATGGTGACTCAGCGCTTGTGATTAACCAGATTAAAGGGGAGTGGGAGACTCGTCAATCGAATTTGGTGCCGTACATGAATTATGCCAGAAGGCTACTTCCGTTCTTTGATCGAGTGGAACTCCATCATGTGCCCAGAGCAGAAAATCAGATGGCTAATGCCCTAGCCACGTTGGCTTCAATGTATAAAGTCAATTTCTGGAATGAAGCTCCAAGAATTGTCCTTTCTCGTCTTAATAGACCTGCATTCGTCTTTGCAATCGAGGAAGCCTCCGACGGCAAGCCATGGTTCCATGACATCCAGATGTTCCTTATGACTAAGGAGTATCCGACGGGAGCGTCAACCCAGGATAAGAAGACTATGAGGAGGCTATCTGGAAACTTTTATCTCAATCCTGATGGAGTTTTGTATAAAAGAAACCATGATCTCGTGCTACTCAGATGTGTAGATGAGAAATAGGCGAGTATGCTCATGGAAGAGGTCCATGAAAGCACATTTGGTACGCACGCCGGCGGGCATGCTATGACGAGAAAGATCCTGAGAGCAGGATACTACTGGCTGACGATGGAGTCGGATTGCTTTAAATTCGCGAAGAGATGTCATAAATGCCAGATTTATGCTGATAAGATTCATGTGCCGCCGTGCCCGTTGAATGTCATGTCTTCCCCGTGGCCGTTCTCCATGTGAGGCATCGACATGATAGGCAAGATCGAGCCCACTGCATCTAACGGTCATCGCTTCATTCTAGTAGTTATCGACTACTTCACCAAGTGGGTGGAGGCAGCCTCATATGCTAATGTGACCAAGCAGGTGGTGGCTAAATTCATAAAGAGGGACATCATCTGTCGTTACGGAATGCCCGAGCGGATCATTACTGATAATGGTTCAAATCTGAATAACAAGATGATGGAGGAGCTGTGCCAGAGTTTCAAGATTGAGCACCACAACTCATCTCCTTACCGGCCGAAGATGAATGGAGTCGTTGAAGCGGCCAATAGGAACATCAAGAAGATTGTACAGAAGATGGTTGTGACCTACAAGGATTGGCACGAGATGCTGCCATTTGCACTGCACGGTTATCGTACCACGGTACGTACGTCAACCGGGGCAACTCCTTTCTCCTTGGTGTACGGTATGGAAGCTGTCCTACCGTTAGAAGTTGAGATCCCTTCTTTGCGAGTTTTGGTTGATGTGAAACTCGATGAGGCAGAATGGATTAAGAACCGACTAGACCAGCTCAGCCTGATAGACGAGAAGAGGTTGGCATTGATTGCATATGATCGTCTATACCAAAGCCGAATGAAGAAAGCTTATGATAAGAAGGTGCGTCCTAGAAGCTTTCAGACGGGTGATCTCGTCCTGAAGAAGATTCTTCCTCCACACTCCGATCACCGGGGCAAGTGGACTCCCAATTACGAAGGTCCGTACGTCGTCAGCAAGGTCTTCTCGGGAGGAGCCTTGTTGTTATCCACGATGGATGGCGAAGATTTTGCATCCCCGGTGAACGCGGACGCAGTTAAAAAAGACTTTGCTTAAAAATGACCCGCTGGAAGAAAAAGAATATCCAGGCAAAAATGGGGCATCCTGGCAAACCATAAAAAAGGAAAAAGGTTCGGGCAAAAATTAGGGATATAAAGAAAAGAATGTACACCCGCAAAGTCGAAAACCTGGAAGGGCGACTTTGGAAAAAAAGGGTATCCCGGTGAATCGAAAACCCGAGAGGGCGATTCAGGCAAAAGTTAGGGATTTGAAAAGCAAATGACTGTGTTCCGCGTGTGGATTGTATTTGTTTAGTGGTTTGGAAGACCTGAGGGCCGTTTGTCTGAATCAATCCCTTCTGAAGCTGAAGCGCCGGAGAAGTATCGAAGTCGAGTGGGTCATAGAGGGATCAACTCATGGTGTTCGTCTACGCCTCATTGCCGACATTTGTGTATATACTGATGTATATTTATGTTTTATTTTTGCGTGGCTTCCTCATTCCAGGAGCTTGCATCTGTTGTAAAACATTTTTACCCATTCAGGGGTTCGTTATCAATAAAATGTATACTATTCAGCAATTCTGTTTGTCTGTTTAGCATCTATCCGTTTTGTTTGTGAAAAATAACGCCGATGTTTTTGATAAAATGCGCATACATAAACTTACTGGCCTAGGCCACTGATTGTTGAAACAATGAATTACTTGAACATTATCACAAGATGATAACCTTGATAGGTCCCTTTGAGAAGGGTATCTTGTCTGTTTGTTTGTGTTGTTGCAGGTGTAGCATATACCAGGTAGTACGTCGTATGCGTTCCCAAGCAGGATGATTCCTTCTTCTCCAGCAAAGTTCAGCAGCCTCTCCCTACGAGGTTTGAACGTGAGATCGTAAGGCATTGATATGTCTTCCCAGGCAGAGAAGATTCTCTCCCCAATCAGATGTATCCTGAAGGAACGTCATCTCCCCAGCTGAGTCATACACTGAAGTGTGTAGCAATTGATAGTTCCAGACTGAAGTCTCCAGCGGAATCAAGATTCCCCACAGAGTCGTACTCTCCCTAGCAAGCAGGATGATTCCTTCTTCCCCAGTCGAGTTTGCAGTTCCCCAAGAGAGCCGAGTCCTTGGAAAGCAGTTAGGACCATGATTGGCTTTCCCCAGTAGAGTGTTGAATAGCTGATGCTGTATTTCCCCGCCGGAGTCGTTATCTCCAGGGAAGTAGTCGCGAAGGCCGCGCAGTTTATTTTCGCGATTGACATCGCTTTCCTCAGCAGGTCCAGGTCCTCGTAGAGCTTCGTTCCCCTGTAGCAGTCGACTGATGTTCATTTCCCCAGGCGGCGTCCGATTGAGATTGGTGTGACTTCTTCTCCTCGGCGGGATGATTCCTTCCTCCACCAGAGTGTTTCTTTCTCCTTGACAGGAGGATTTTCCCTTCAGCATTTATTTTGCTGATGGGGTCATAGCATTGTGCATGATTGCATAACATTTACCCAAAAAACGCGTAGCATTTCCACCGTGTGGAGCATTGCGCCATTGCCAAAGCATACGCACATGAAGCATGAGCTAGGTCGTTACTGTTCTTGTTTTGCAGGTGTTCCTCCGCAGGGTCGCTTGCTCAAGATGATTCTTGAACCCCCCAGTGAAAGTCGTTTGCCCAAGATGATTCTTGAATTCTCCAGCGAAGGCGTTCGTTTAAGATGATTCTTAAAATCCCCAGCGAAGTCGAAAGAGTTGGTTGCTTAGAGTCCCCGGCAGAGTGTTTGCTCAGGATGATTCCTGGAATCTCCAGTAGAGTTATTGGTTCAGGATGATTCTTGAAGTCCCCACGGAGTTATTTGTTCAAGATGATTCTTGATTTCCTCAGCAGAGATGATTCACCCAGAATGATTTCTGGACCCCGAAGCAGAGTAACTTGATAGTTATCCAGAATCCCCGGCGGAGATGTGTTATCCCCAGCAGGTTTCTGAACAGCAAAGTTGAAACTTCCCTCGAAGACTTGATGATTGAAGTCCAACCGTATTGACGTAGCAGTTCTCTCAGCTGATGCGGAGTGCCTGATGGTAGAAGTTTGGGTATCCCCAATTGGTTCATGATTGACTGAGAATTCTATTCCCGACTTAGTGACGAAGTGCGGCTGAAGCCCAAAAACTGCTTTGAATGCCCGATGGCATGATTAACTTGATGGTTGACCTGATGAGTCCCGAGGAATCCTGATGCCTGACGGCATGATCGACCATGTATTACGGGTTACCGTGTGACCAATCCCCCAGCTAGTTGTCGTGCAGCTAATATTTCAGTTTTCGAATATTTGTTCCCATCAGAGTACCGTGTACTTGTGTAGTTGGCAAATTTCCGGGTTTGTTGGTATTCAACCGTCTCGTACCTTGATTGTTTGAGAACCGTTCGCTTCCCACCCAGTCAAGTCCAAGCCGCTTGAATAGGGGCAGCTGTTGCACCCCAAAATTTGCCCAACATTTCTTTACATAGCTTATGTTTCATTTCATGCACATTAGCATTATCATTTGCATTTCATTGACATGTATGCAGGAGATCAAGAGGTATGATTGCTAATCAAGAGCTATACAAGACTATGGAGCTAGCTAAGAAGGTTATTCAGAGGATTAAGGGTTGATATCCTTGTCAGAGAAGTTAAAAGATCCTCAGAGAGAGTGGTTGAAACCAAGAGTGTGTGCCTCCTAACTTGAGAGTTGAGGGGAGCCATCAGATGATTCTGAAGCCATGAAGATGGGCTTGAGGTCTTGAGAGAGCTCATGAGAAGTGTTGAAGATCACTATGAGGCCTAGACAGGTCATTGTGCAAGATTAAGAAGGCTCAGCCATGATTGGTGCAATTAGGGTTTGACTGGGTCAACCCTAAGTCAACTGATGATTTGGAGAAAGTTGAGACTTAATTCAAGAACCATGTGATCATAGATTGATACATTGAGATGTTATAAGGATGATTCCAAGGTCAACTCATCATGATTGAGGAGTTTGAGAAGTTTCAAGCTAGGGTTTCTAAGGCTCGACAGTGTAAAATCCCCTAGTTTGACCCCTATCTTCAAGGCAGTTTAGCTTAAGATGTGATTGTTATCTCATCTTGCCCCCAACATGAATGTTGTAGAGCATGATCTTAGCTTTAATTTGAGTGCTATAAGTCCTTGATAAGATTTGTAGAACTCAAGTTATGACTTTGACAAGTTACAGGTCATCTAAGGTATGTGAATTTGGGGGCTTGAAAGTTACCTAACTTGCATCAAACGTTTGCCATAGAAGGATGATTCCTATGAACTTTTGGTCAACATGAATGTTGTTACTTATACTCTTAGCTTTCTAGAGAGTACTAGAAGCTCTTGATAGGATTTGTAGAACTCAAGTTATGGCTTTGACAAGTCAAGGGTATTTTGGGCATTTGGAGAACACATGTCATTTCAACCATAAGGCCATAACTCCCGTTTCCAAGCTTCAAATGGGAAAATGTTCAACATCAAACTTGTTCAAAATGATGTTTTAAGGCTAGTCAAGAGGTCATGAGATGTTGGAAATGCTTGTAGCTCAAAGTTGCAAAAATGACCTAAAATAAGGGTATAAGTTAAATGAACCAAAGTTGGAAATTGATACTTTTGATCTACACATCCAAACCAAGGCATGTAATAGGTCATTTTGACTCTAAAAAGCATTTTAAGAACATTGGTTTAGCCACATTTTTGAGTTGAGGTGTAATTTGTGGACTTGCTTTGAAAAGTAGTTACTTACATCATAAGTAACATATGCAAAACTCAAATTCAAGGCATGATCAAGATCCCTTGCAAGGCAAACACTTCCAAAATGTCATGAGGGGAGAAATTGGAAGGAGTTGGGATTGATTTCAAGTTGTTTGCAGAGTTGTGCATACCATGGCATCTCATGAGAATTCAAGTGACATGAGAACTTGAATTTCTCATTGGAAGGATCTAGAGGGTTCTAGATCATCCCTACACACTCTATATATGGAATAGAAGTGGTTCAGATTATTTTTTTGGTGATGATTGAAGGAGAGAGCAAAGATTGAGATTGAAACTTCATTGCTTGCAACTGAACTCGGTTACATCATTTCACTCATTTCCATCCATTTTCTTGATTGCAATCTCTTCCATGGATGCTAGGGAATGATTCCAGATCATAATCAAAGGGAATTCGTGGTTGATTGGTGTTCTTGAGCTCAGATTTCTCCACCTGCAACTCAGATTCGAATCCAAGAATTGAAGCCATTTCAATCAATTCTATTGCATACAGAAGCTTGGGAGTGATTCACTGAAGGAGTCTGAAGCATTTGAGGGCTTGATTTGAGGTCTTTCTACTTCTGTGTGCGCGAAATTTTCAGGTTGGTAACCTTTGATCTCAGGCTTATTTTAGTTAGAATCAATAGGAATTAGGATGATAGATGCATTGTAGAATGGTGTAGGAAGGATTTCAGATCATTAATTTGAGAATTAGTGACCAATTAAGGATGTTACCATTTTCGGTTGAGAGTTGGTTCTTGCGAATCTTGAGGATTTAAGTTGAATTAATGGTATTAGTGAGTTCCTTGTGAGATTTGGGACAAGTTTCATGTATAAACCACTTGGAATGGAGGCCTGTGGAGAGAGTTAGGGTTGGGGACGATGACCGGAGCACCGCCGGCGGTGGCCGTGATTGCGCGCGAGGTTCAGAGTTTCAAAAGGTTGAAGATGATCCCAGAGCCCTTGGATTTAGGTGGACCTTTGACTGGAGAAGTGATCCAACGGCCACGTATTAATTTCAGTTTGTGAAGAGTTTTGAGAAATGAAACGCAGCGTTTCATTTAAGTTGTGTTTTGGGCTTTGTGTAATAATTGATAACCGCACCCCCTGATGGCCCAATCCATGAATTGAACTGATTTTGTTTTCTATCTGCACCGTGCATTTATTATTTTCCTTGGATTTTCTTTAATTTCTTCATTTTATTCTTGGTTATTGATTAAATCATAAAAAATGAAAAAATGATCCAATTGACCCCATTCTTTTTGCATTAGATTCATGATAGGGTCTAGTATTTTTTAGATAAAAAATATTTTTATTTCATGCATTTTCTGATTTTATGGGAATTTTCACATATTAATTGACATTAAAATAGTTATATTTGATACTTGATTTTGTGGAATTTTGTGTGATCATGTGATGATGATTTTGATCTTGATTTTTTGTATGTGGTTAGCATAGATATGCATGATCCCCATAGATTTTTCTCACATTTTTTTGATGAACATAAGTGGTAGTTTAGGTTGAAACCTTTAGAAGCTCCATTTTTAGGGTTTATGGTTGATACCTTTGGATTTAGGACTTAATTGTAGGACTTAATAGATGATTTAGTCCCTGGTTTTTGTATGAGGCATTCTTAAATGAATTAGGATCCCTTAGGAATTTTGGTAGAAATTTATAAGGTAGTTTACTATTTTTTATTGATTTTAGTTTAGGTGCTAGTTTTAGATGATTCTAAGGCACTAACTCAACTAGATTAACATCTTTAGTTCCCTTAGATTAGGGTTTTGTTTCTCTTGCTCTTGGATGATGATGAAGGCAAGTTGAAGATGCATTGGATTGCTTGAAGAGGCTTGGATTTGAAGATCTTCCCTTCTTGTGGTGCAGTTTGGATTAGGTTAAGATTAGGGTTTTGTAGGCAGAGCTTCTAGATAGTTCTCTTCCTTCATAAACATGGAATATGTTGATCAATTCCATTCTTCCCTATGATGCAAGGTCCCTTTGTAAAGGCCTCATCCCTCATTTGGTAGGATGTGTGGCTCTTTGAAAATTGGTAGAACCTCTGAGGGTCCCTTTCTCTGATGACAGGATGCTTAGTGGTGACCTTTGGTCTTCACTCTGCTACTAATCATCCAAACTTTGCTCTTGATAGATGAATCTTTCTCCCTTGTTAGAGGATGGAGTTCCTTGCTTGAAGAAGATTGAAGGATGGAGTTGATACTTCCATGTGATTGAAGATTACCTTGAGAAGCTGAAGCTTGTAGGAGAAGAAGACCAAGTTGATACTGGTAAAGCAAAGAGAGCTGAAGCAAGAAGACCAAGTTGATACTTGTAAAGAAGATCCAATTGAGATTGACTGAAGAGCTGAGGCTTGAGGAAGAGAGAATAAGTTGATACTTATGTGGATGTGTTGGAAGCTCAGAGAAGCAAGTTGATATTTTCTATTGAAGAAGATAACCTTGAAGGGTGGTTGGAGTCTGTAGACTGAGCTGCTGTCAGAGGATTGCCTTCCTATGATGCTGGGGGAAGCTGTTGATCTGCTTTCTTTCCTGTCTGTTTGCTTTCTGTGCAACTGTATTGATGTGACTTGTTTGATTTGCTTGATGCATTAGAATAAGTTCATATCTAGACTGATGTAAGCTAGGAGCATGATTGCACTAGAGGTTGAGTTGCTCCCTCTGCTTGTATTTTTACTGTATGGCTTTGCTTGCGGGTATTCGGTAGAGCCCAGCTCCCTTGCCTATGTGGTTTGTGTTTGCTTGATAGCATGTTATTTCCTCTGTATGATTGCAATTACTCATATTTTGCTTGATAGCATGTTATTTCTCCTGTATGATTAAAGTTATTCATATCTGGCTTGAGGTTGAGATGAGCTTGTGGAGGCTGATGCCCCACACACATTTCCTCCCTCACTTGCATTGCATGCATTTTAAAGTCGTTTACTGTTTACTGTTTCAGCTGATGCTTTATCTGTTTCTGTTTATCATTGACATGATCCCTTAGGAATCTCACTTCCTTTGATAAGGAAGTGATGATTAGAACTTTAGGTTGAAACCTATGCATGATAACTTCTAGGAGTTCCCTGTTTCAAACCTCAACCATAGGATGAATCCTTGGCATGACAACATTAGGACTTGATAGTCCCCCCTTAGTTGAGCATGTTCTCTCTTCTCATCTCAAAACAAATTAAAATATAGTAATAAAGGTTAACTGACGTCGTACGTTACGAGCCTTAAGCTATCTGAGAAAGGGTTGTTGGAGAGTTTCTTTTCAACAATCTAGATGTTTAGTATGGCACCCTTAGGGTGACGTGCGACGCATTCACTCTCAGGTCATAGTCTCTAGTGCGATACTAGTTGCAAACAACCATAAAAAGCAGTTCTTCCGTAAAAGACAGAAAACAAACTTCAAACCTTTTGCCCCGTGGGCCCGTAATTCAAAGGAAGCTTTTCTGAAGAAAAGAGTGTCATTAAACTTCAGCGCCACCGCAAACAGGCTTTGCCCCTAACTGCTGGAACTGCTGTTTAACCCTACTCGATAAAATAGATGAATCTAAATTCCCGGAATCCGTATTATCCCGAACTACGTAAGCTCTAATCTCTCATACCTGTTGAGAGTACGTAGGCACAATACTGACGTATTGGCGAGCCACCTTCCCCTTAACCCGTAGTTAGTCGAACTACGTTGACTCTGATTTCTCATTCTCTGATGAAAATACGTAGGCATAAAGCACGACGCTTTGCCGAGTCATTTTCTTTTCTTTTCAGACCAGCCTTGATAGGTAGATAGATAAAACCAACCCGTCATATAAACACAACAAGCTTGGATCCCATCGAGTACGATGGACGTGAGGGGTGCTAATACCTTCCCCTTGTGTAACCGACTCCTGAACCCAGACAATGGTTGCGATGACCTTGTCTTATACCTTTTCGTCAGGTTTTTCCGATCGTTTCCTTTCCCGCTCTGAGGGATAAATAACGAAAGGTGGCGACTCTTCTGTTTTGCCGGCACCTTATTTTCACAGTAGCGACACAACACAAAAACCAAGTATGCATCTAAGATTGATCAATCAATAAATGAACATGTTCCATCACCAAGCATAATCATGCATCAAAGAAATGATAAAAAGCATGGCTTCACATTTAAGCAAACATACATGATTTGAAAACATAAATAAACACCAAGCAAGAGCAATTGATTCGCATGTGTAAACAATTAAGCACTGACCAATTAGGCATGAACAAGTTTCAAGGGCATCACATACTTAAACACTCATCAAAAGTATCATGGATAATTCAACTATTACTCACTTGAAACGAACATGCAATCATGGAATCGGAAACAAAACATGAACATGCATCATATTTCTAGCAATGTAAACATCAAGAACAAGCAAACACAGCGGCACAAAGGATTATGCATTATGATCATTGCATCAAGAATTGAAAACAAACGAATCGTGTACATGCATTACGGAAACCAAAAGTCGTGCGTCAAAGAATCAAATTCAAACAATCATGTGAGGTGTAACAGCTCAAAAACAATCCACAAATATGCATAGTATCAATCCATGAAGTTTAAGAGTGAAAAGGAACCCAAACAAACAAGAAAAAGCAAGAAAAACACATTTTATCCCAGTGGTAATCGATTAACAGTATGTGGATAATCGATTACCCACTTAAAAAATAAAAATAAAAACATGTGCAAAATGAGCAAGGTAATCAACTTGATTATGGTAATCGATTACCACTGAGACAGTGGCAAAAAATCAACATCCAAAACGCGCTTTTAGCACAAATGAGTTATCCAATCATCCAAATGATCAAGCAATCAATTATACATGAAAATTACATTGAATTACAACAATCAAGCATGAATTAGATCCAACAAACATGAACATCAACAATCAAACTCAAGCAAATGGATCCAATCATATCAAAAACCATGGATATACATTGTATAAGTTGAAATTAAGCTAGATCAAGTGTTGATCTGAAATTTACCAACCTACAATGCGGAGGATTGCTTTGGTGAGTGTTGAAAACAAAAATGAACAGATCTAACACAAGAAATCCAAGATCCTAGCAAGAAACCTCAAGATCCAAGCAATGCGATGAACTTCCTTCCAAGCTTATTCAAGAATGGCTTCCAAAACTTGAATCTAGATCCAAACAAGCTTCAAATGTAGAATTGAATCAAGAATGGTGATGTAGTGGGGGTTTAGCTCAAGAATTCACAAATTGTAATGCACAATTTATGAATCTATGAATATGGAGCTTTAGTGAAAGGTTGAAGATGAAGATGGAAAATGACAAAGTGAGAGAGAATTGAGAGCAAATTCTGAAAATGAGAGTGAATCAGTGAGGTTTGGAGTAAATTTGGTTAAATAACCCCTAGATTTGGGATTAAATTTGGTTTGGAGTGTGGGTTAGTGAGAGGAATGGGAATGGGGAATGGAAAATGGAATGAAAATTTGAATTTTGGGTGGAATTAAATGATGAAAATGAATTAAATGAACCCATCCTAGATCCTTCCAATGATGCACATGTGAAATCAAGTGGTGTAAAATGATTGGAAATTTTGTAGTGCTGAAAATTGAAGCATTTTTGCAAATTTTGCTTGAGGTAATTGATTACCTTGATTCTGGTAATCGATTACCACATTCAAAATTTCAAATCTTTGGCGCCATAAGGATGGAAACTTGGAGAATCACTTGTTGCCACCTATTATGAGCTTTGTTCTACCTCTAAAACTTGCCTTTTGATATTGCACCTGTAGAATGCTTGAAATAACCTGTGAACTGTGTCATGCGCTCAAAATACCCTGCTGAAAAATAAAAATTAGTATCCGATTGCTGAACAAAATAACTATTGAAGCCTCTTATGCTTGCTGCTTGCAAACTGGGAATATAAGAAAAACTTGAGCCAAAGAAACACCTTGATCCCATGTCTCAAGAGCCAATGCCATGATATGCACAATGATAATGCAAAAATGAACGAACCATAAGCCAATTACAACTAAAATGAAAGGGATATTTTTGGGGTGCTACATTATGCATACACATGAACTAACTTATATTAAGAATGTCAGCCAAGGTCCAGCTAATTCCCTTCTTATGTTCCTACAATGATTTCACTTCCTGCTCAAATCTACATTTTGATGAAGATTTAAAATCCTCAGGACATGGCTTTTCCATGGATGATTTTTTTGGGGTTTCTGGATTGTTGAGAGTTTCATCTTTAAGAACTTTGCAAAGAAGGGTGTATATGGAAGAGTTTATGGAAGAATCGGAAGTGATATCAACCTACAAGGCAGCTTCTATTTTAGCATAAACAAAACAAATGAAAGTTCTAGTACATGCATCACAAATGTAAGCATCATCAAAATTAGAAAGTGATGGAAAATCAGCTGAAAAAAGTTAGAATATTGTAGCACCCCAAAATTTGCCCATCTTCTTTCCTTATATCTTGGCTTATGTTTCATACCTTTTTGCATTAACATTTATGCATAGCATTAATATTAGACAGGGGATCAAGGTATCTTATCCAACAATCAAGGGCTGAAAATCAACTTTGTGGCAATCTCAAGTCATAAGGTTCACATCATCATCAAGAAATGTTAATCAACCAATTGGATCAAGAACACAAGCATTGGTTCTCCTCCTCCAATCTCATGGATATTTGGCAAGGGTCTTGGTTCAAAGAAGGTTTGTGGTAAGTTCTTTGGGCAAGACATGATTCTAAAGCTCAACGCACACCCTAGGGGTTCCCTACATGGATTATGTGCCATCATAAGCCATCACAAGAGCCTCAGTAAGTGGGATTGGTCTTAGGATTTCATCTGGTCAACAAAAGTCAACTATGCTTCAAAGGGGTCTAAATCTTGGATCTCAAGGTCAACTAAGGGCATGATAGTTGTTTTCAAGGGATTTAATGTGATTGGAACAAGAAAAATCAAGAGGAAACATAAAATCAGGAGATTGGTTGGATTAGGGTTTTGATAGAAAATTTTCTAAGTGTGAAAAACCCTAATTCTATCCATTTTGCAACTTCCATAACTTTCTCATTTTTTATCCAATGAGGGCAAACTAACTATCAAATTGAAGAGGACATCATGAACTACAAGTTTGTAGAAGAAAGCATGTTCAAAATATTCATGGTTTGAGAGATTTGATGAGTCAAAGTTTGAAAAAAGAGATTATGACATTTCTACACTTAGAAATTTTTCTATGTATAGAAATTCAGTTTCATGTGCCTACTTTCAAGTTCATTTTTCATGGTGATACAAGCTTCATTTGAACTTTCCTACAACATGACGGTTATAGAACATCCTCTAAGCTTTCTTTTGAGTACCAAATCATGTCCATTGCATGTGTATGACTTGAGGTATGATGCTCCCAAATCAAGGTCCCAAAGATGTCAAGTTTGACAAGTTGTTAGCCAGATTTTTCAACCAAGTTTCCAAGGCATTTTTCAATAAGTTCTTGATCTCTTTTGATTTTTCCTATAAGATGAAAGTTGAAGATGATTCTCCAAGCTTTCCATCTATTACTAGAACATCTCCATTAGGTCATGATTCAGCAAGATATGTAGCTTCAAAGTTGGGGTTTCCATGATGTGAAAAGTCCATAACTTATAATCTTTTCTAAGTCACCATGGTGTAGATTTTTTACATGTTTTCAAGCCTATTTCTCTCATTATTCCAAGCCTTATTTCAACATGTTTTGAACATCAAAATTGCTCACCATGATACCAATTTTCCCTCAAGCCAAAAAGCACATGAAATGGAGCATTAATCGTGGAATTATGGTGGTTTAAAGTTGGCTAGGTGGAATTGTTCTCATGTATCATAAGTCCCAATTCTTTATGAGCATGATGAACTAATTCTTTTCAGCATGAATTCATGCCACTTCTACACACATAACTCTCTTTTGTCTTGCTAGAAGATATTGCCAAAAACAACCAAACACGAGACCTATTTCGAGTTTGCTCCCTTCAAACTCTCATTTCCTACTAACAAGGTCACTAGAAACCTTCCCTTTGGAGAGGCCAAAACTCAGGTACCACTCACATTGGTATATTTTTCAAAACTTTTCAAACCAGCTGCATAGGCCCATTAAACTCTCTAAGACCTTCATATTTAAACTCCACAAACCCTAAAAACGAGGGAGAGAACTTCTTGGCATCATAATCCATTTCAAAAGGCTCCATCCACCTCGAACTTTCTTCTCTTCGAACCTGTCATTCTTCTAAGTTTTCTTTACTATCTTGCCTGATTATTTATCATTGAATTATAAGGAAGTTATTGGAGAGGTTGCTTTTGAAGTTTGAGCAGAAACAAGAGCCAACGGAGCTACTCCGTTAGGTAACATTCATGTCATTTTTTCTTCTATTCTAAGCCATGGTTAAGATTTGTGTTGATGATTCTGAAGCCCTGCAATGATGTAGGAAATGTTTTCATGCTTTTTCTTCTTGTTTGATTGAGTTTCATAATATGTGTTCTTTTCTTCGTGGCCATTTTTCACCATGTTGTAGTGGATATAAATGATTCTTAATACCATATTCGTGTTCTCCTTAAAATTTCGTGTGAGATAGAGCTTTGTTTTTCTTGATTTGGTAGGGTTTTTAGTTTGCTCCAGTAAGGGTCACCGGAGAAGACGACCGGAGCCCTAGCTCTGGTGTCTGATGGGGTTTGTTGATTTGTCTGGTTGACCTGCGTGCGTGGTGTTGATTTTAGTGACCTGGCATATGACATGTGTTAGTGAAACGACGCGTTTCACTTTAAAACCATTTTGTTTGATTTCATTTTTCTATTGGGCTAGGCTTGCACATTACTTGATATTCACACCACCCTTTTGGTGAGCCCAATGTGTGTTTAGCATAATCCCTAGTTTGTTCTGTTTTGCTATCACACCCCCCACCCTTTTAATTCTTCTTTTTATTCTATTTTTTTCTATTTTCTTTTATTTTTTATTTTTAATAGTAAGACTCTTTTAAAAATTCCATAAAAATACTTTTCAGATATTTTCATATCTTATTTAATTTTTCATATTTTATATTTTCATTTTTATTTTATTTTAATGTTTTATCTTGAATTTTTGATTTTGTTTGTTTTGTTTAACTTAGTTTGAGACATGACTCCAATTTTTGCCTTTTTTAATTGACTTTTGACCCAATCGTTTGCACACACTTAGACATCTATTTGATGAATGTTTACATGCTGGTTGGATGCTTTGATGATCACATTTTTCTTGATTTTCATTTAGATTTGTTTAGCCCTTGATTCTTACTCGATTAGTTGCTTGCTTTGACTTGTTTGATGCATTTGATGATGTTCTCTTGCCATTCTTGTCTTGATGCTTTGCCATATGATTCATAACACATTTGACACGAGTTTGAGAATTTATTTGAAATTTTATTTGTTCTTGTTTCTATTTTTGGTTGGTGTATCAAGTTGTTGCTATTTTAACCATGATTTGTGTGTGACTTGACCTAGTCTTTGAAGTTTGTTTCTTGAATGATTCAATGGGTGTTTGGTGCCTCTTGTATGCTCTAGTTGACATGTTTGAGGTTCTGATTTTCATATATAGATGTTCATTGCATGACCATTTAACCTCATATGCTTCACATGATCATTTATTTCCTTCATGGATTAACTTGAGAGATGTTTGCTTGACTTTTTTTGCTTCAATTTGAGTTTTACCCCTTCTTGAATTTGATTGTTGATTTGATCTTGAACATGATGCATATCATATCAGTTTTTTTCCTGACTTTGATGGATTGAAGCATGATCATTTGTACTCTTGTTGAGTACCTCTTTTCTTTGAGAATGACTTTGGTGTTTGAACTTGTTCTAGATGCATGTCTTGATTTCAAACCTTGATTTTTCCTTTTGTGTACTTATAAGTGGATCATTGACTTGATATTCATGTTGATGTTCCTGCCACTTGGTTTCTTTCCCTTATCTCACGTCTCTTCCTTTGAGGTTGTGTCTTGCATGCTTGTTTTTTGTGACATTGGATTTGTTTATGAATGTGATACATGTCTTAACTATTTTGCTTCTTCTTTGATCATTGAAATGATGTGGACATGGTGTAATGTTGCTACTGCCCTACTTTGCTTTCCATCTCATTTGACTTTATCCCATTTTATTTGATGATTGTTGATGCTTATTGTTAGATTTTAAGTCATTTGTGTGTGTTTAGGCACTTTGTTTTGCCACTTTGCTTGGACCTTTAGTCTTTGAGTATGGCTTGGCATATATGCATTCTTATTTCAACTTGACATGATATTGATGTATGCTTTGTGTGTGATTGAGTTTAATGCTTACTTCTGTGTTTATCTTGTCATTTGAGTTGAACTTCCTTGAGAAGTTGTTTGTTGTTGCTTCTTCTTCTCCGTCTTTTTCTTCTTTCTTCTCTTTCTTTTGCCTTGAGACTTGTTTAAGTCTTGAGTTTTATTTTCATTTGTGATTGAATTAGATAGTGTTTACTTGTGTTTGCTCACATTGATCCCTTAGGATTCCTAGTCCCTAGGATTAAGATGGGAGTAGGAGAAACATTAGGCTTTCAATCCTTTGTATGAAAACATTTAGGAAGAAATACCTTTCATCCTAACCTTAGGACCATCTTGTATGATAACATTAGGATTTCCAATTTCCCTTTAGTGTTCCTTTGTGTCTTCTCTTCTTTCTCAAACAAATCTAAGACATGTAATAAAGAATGATGAACATTGTGCGCCACGAGCCTTAAGTATATGGGAAATGATGAGTGAGGGGGGGGGGGGGGGTTTCTTCATTTGTCTAGAGTGTTTAGTGTATACCCTTTGGGAGATATGCGATGCATTCGCTCCTGTGTCATAGTCTTTAGTGCAACGTGAATCTTAAACCGCTTCAATTCACTTCTCTAAAAAACTCTTAAACAAAATTAAAACCTTTTTTATCCTTTGGGATTGTTCTAAAAATCATTTTCAGAAAATAGTACGTTACTTTTTCGTTCTACCGCAAACAGGCATCAACCCTAACTGATAGAATGGGAACTTAGCGTCACTCATAAAAAAAACTTAACCAACCAGTGTTCTAGTTTACCCGAACTATGTTTTCTGTGATTTCTCATACTAGATAAGGATACGTAGGCACAAGATGACAATGTCTTGGCGAGCAACCTTCCCCCAATCACCCTTAGTTTTCTGAACTACGTTTACTCTGACTTTTCCATTGTACAAGGGAATACGTAGGCATAGGGTGGCGATGTCCTATCAAGTCTTTTTATTTTTCTTTTATTCTCGTTTCCGTTTAGTAGTAGCTTATAGATAAACCTACCCTTTGATTAGACAACAGGCGTGGATCCCGTTGAGTACAACGGGTGTGAGGGGTGCTAATACCTTCCCCTTGCGTAACCGAATCCCAAACCCAAGATTTGGTTGCGATGACCTTGTATTTTCCCGTTCTTTAGGTTTTCTTCGATCGTTTTCTTTCCCTCTCTTTGGTATAAATAACGTTCGGTGGCGACTCTTTTGTTTTTTGGCCGAGTGTTTTTCGTAGTTGTGACAAATATCTTTCATCAACTGATTCATAAAGCAAATCAATTTGAAAAATATAATGCTCTTTCATGGGGTGTTTCATAGAATAAAAAATTTTAAAATTTTCAGTAATATCACCAAACTCCAGGGACATTGTTCCATAATCAACGTCAATTTTTTATTTTGTCGTCTTCAAGAACGGTCTGCTTAAAATGATGGGTGCCTTGCATGCTTTTGAATTAGTTTCTCCTTCCATATCTAGAATATAGAAATATGCAGGAAAAATTAAATCATTAACTTGAACAGGTACATTTTCCAGTACTCCAATAGGGCGGGTGTTGCTTATATTTTCCAGTTGAATGGTAAAAAATATATTTTGTAAAGGACCAAGATCAAGTTTTTTATAAGCAGAAGTAGGCAAAACATTAATGGAAGCTCCTAAGTCTAACCTACAATTTTAGAATTTACTTTCCCCAATGGTATATGGAATAACAAAAGTTCATGGATATTTGCACTATTGGGGCATGGCCTGAATGAGAGCTGAGACATTTTGCTCGGCGAGAGCTGATGCTAATACAAGTTTGGGCTGAATGACGATTGAAACATTTGTTCCCATATTAACTCTCTCATTTCCCTTCAATCTCCTCTCGTGAATGCACAAGTCTTTTAGAAATTTTGCATACTTTGGAATTTGCTTAATCACATCAAGAAGTGAAATATTTACCGCCACCTTCCTAAATATGTCCAACATCTCCTTATCCTTATTTTCATCATCAATTTTTTTATGTTTCACTGCTCTCTGCGTGAAAGGAAGTGGTGGTACATACTCTTTGTGTTTTTTAGTATCAACAATAATTTTAGAATCGATAATAGGTGTGGGCTCTACAATTTTGTTATGCTTTTCAGGGGCTGGTTCAATTGATTCAAAACTCTTTCCCGATCTCAAGGAAATTTCACTCACATTAGGGACTTTTGGATTCACTATTGTTTAGGAAGGTAATTGGTTGGATCCTTGAGCTTGTATGGCATTCATTGAAGTAGAAAAATGTCCAATTTGTGTCTGCAAATGTTTAATACTTGAATCTATTTGTTGCTGAAATTGGAGATTATGTACATCCATTTGCTTGACAAGGTCCTCTAATGAAGGTCTAGAAGTTGCATAGGTAGTCACTTGTGGAGTGTTTTGTGGTGGCTTCCTAGGTTGTTGTTGTGTGGGTGGATTCTCATACCAAAGGTTTGCATGGTATCTATATTGGTTATTACCCTAAGGATTGTAAATGTTTGTTGGGCATGCTTGAGGAAAATCAATAATTACACCCTCTTGCAATGTAGGACATGTATTTGTTAGGTGTTCATGGGAAGTGCAGATGCCACATAACCTTGTTGTTTGAGTTTTTCCTACTGCCAACTGTCTCACCAATGAAGTAAGCTCATCAATTCTAGTTTGTAAAGTCTTGTTGGAAAAAGAAGCTTGAATATCATGAACTCCTTCTGTCAAAATCATAAAGTTATTTCTAGTTGTGAATTATTGGGAGTTGAGTGTCATGTTCTCAATTAAGGTCTTAGTTGTAGTTGGGGTCTTGTCAACAAGTACCCCTTCCACTAGCAGCATCCAAGATATTTTTGTCCATAGGTAACAATCCTTCATAAAAGTAATGGATTAACAATTGTTTAGAAATCTAGTGGTTCGCCCAATGGTTCCATGTTAACCTGCATATACCATATATTTCTTTTCTAATCGAAGTAGCTCTTGAAGCAATGAAAAATATTTCTGGGAAGACTTTCTTCATATTATTCCAGCTTATAACAGAATTTGGCTCAAGATAATACAATCAATCTTTTGCAGCACCTTGTAGTGAGAATGGAAATGCTCAGAGGTTGATATGTTCTTTTTGTAATTCCTTGAGACCTCAACGGTGTAGAACGTATAATCTGGAGTTCTTTAAAATGCTTATCAGGATCTTCACATGCAAGACCATTAAACATTTGCAACAAGTGTAATAAACAAGATTTCAATTTAAAAGGTGCAATAACGTTTAGATACTCAATACAAAGTGCATTATAATTCATATCTGGTACAAAAAGTTCTCTTAAAATTCTTTTTTCAACTGTATTATAAGAATCAAACTCAAAATTACAATCAAACAAATTATGGGAGAACACAGAATCAAAATCACTAGATGTAATGCATCATGAGTCGGCAATGCAACAATTGTAAAAATACCAACAATGTCCCTAATGAGAAAACAATTGAAAAAAATGAAAAACTACTAAAATAAAATAAAATCTAGAAATATCACTAAAAATCAAGTAAAATCAAAATAAGACTCTACAAGTTTTTCCAGATTTTTCTAAAAATATTAAAAAAAAACAAGGAATTTGAGATTTTAAGTGTCAAAATATCTTAGAAGTATCTTCTAAAGGTGTAATGCTTGTTTTTTTTTATGATTTTGTGGAAAACATTCAGATCAATTTGAAATAGTAGCTTATTAAGTCACCTCATACTATGAGATACTTATTGCTATAGTGTAATCTTAAAAATCAACAAACAAAAAATGCAAAAAAGACTCTAATCTAGGATCGTAAAGTTAGTTAATATTATCAAAGAGTCCCCGACAACGGTGCCAATTTGATCCGCTATTGCACACGGGTAAAAAACGAGTTTAATAAATATAGTATACGGAAGCAACACTCGAGTCGTATCGCAAGGACTCTCTGTTAAATTAATCAAATGAATGAAAAGAAAGGCGTTTAGGTATTCAATTAAGTTTATGATTAAAAGAAACGAATATGATTAACAAAATTAATCTACCGGTTCAATTTCCTACTTATCATCGATTACTATTTTACCAATTCCATGAGAAAATTAGATTCCTTTTTTATTACAATATCGATCAAACAAGCGCACTCAATACAATATAAATTACATTCTTATTTACTGAATTAAGTAGATAGTTACAAATAGAGTGAATAAATGAAAAAGCTAAGTTTAATTGCGATTAATGGTGAGAACATGCATCAACTGAAATTAATCAACCCTACTTTTTGAATTACGAATTAAGCAGACGAAACTCACATAACATAAATGAAAGAAAAAGAAAATGAATTGAAAAACATATAACCTTAAAGTTTTACAAAATCCTAAAACAGTATATCAACCAGATGTTTATCCATCTATTGAATTTGTGCGTCTAATTATTATTTCGTGAAAATAAAATAAAATGACCTAGCAGTAGCACTGCACTTTAGTTTAAATATTACAAGAGAAATCGGGCCCTAATAACAATCGACCCCAAAAACATAAAAATTGACCCAAAACTAATTATTTTATTAAGTCTGGAGATGAAAAAAATTATTCGACTCTTCTGCACTGTGATTTAGCTTCTGACTTCAACACGAAAATTGTAGCTTACCCTATCATATTTCCAACGCATATTAGAATGTATTAATACGATTCTCGTGTTAGAAAAAGATTTGTTCATGACATTTTCCTTGAGTTTTGATGATAAAAAAATATTGAAAGAACGATGGTTTATTTTATAAGTGTTACATGCATGTGTGAAGGTTCTAACACTTGTAAATGTTATAGTCATAGTTTGTTTTACATTAAGAACACTTTGAGAGTTGTTGAATTGCTAGCTTCTGGTGGCAAAGTCTGAAGAACACTTGCTAAGTGATGTTTGACATAGACTCTAAAGATGAAGGTCTTAGTATCAGAATAAGAAACATAATTATCTCTACACCTAGTTAATGCAAATTAGCTTTTGGTACCATTCAGAGTTGGTGATAAAGCTGAAGTTATTTGTACTGCAGAAAGCAAGTTGTATTGTCAAATCAGTTTGTCAGCTATAGTCTATAGATTGCAAGGCTCAAGAAAGGATGAGATGTTTTATGAATATCTACTCTCAAAGGCTCTAATAGTACAGAATCTCTTGAAGACTCAAAGGTTAAACATGTTACACATTCGATCAAGATCTTCTGGTGTATCTATCTTCAACGTCTTTTGTACTATGGAGTAACAACAAAGACTCTTGATCAAGTTACCTCTTCAACGGCTAGTTTCTGAAAAGGCTATAAATATGCGTAAAGTTTCAAATTGAATCTTTAACAATGATAAAATAGAAGAAGGAGTAACAAGATCAGCAATTATCAACACCATTGTATACGTAGATTTTCTGTTGTAGGTTGTAATTGTAAAAGCCTTTAGATTTCATATACATTGAATATCTTAGAACTCTCAAGTGCTTTAGGTCTTTGTTATGGTGATTTCCCGTATCTCTAATACTTGTATCATGTACACCTTGTTCTCTATTTTGTTGAGCTTGTTTAGCAGTTTTTATGGAAGTCTGGAGCCAAAATGCTTGAGCCACGTAATCAAGTGGATTGATTGTGCAGAAGTCTTGTGTCATTGGGACACAAGAAAGGAAATCTCGAGCCAAGATGCTTGAGCCACGTAAGTCTCTTGTTATGCGCTTGAGTTGTGAAAGTCTTAATCAAGTAGATTGATTGAGTAGATTAGCTTGGTACATGAAACTGGAGCAGTAAGTCTTGAACCTGAGGGGTTCAAGGAAGGAGGATCGTTTCATGGGACCTGGAGCAGAAGTCTTGAGCTAGTGTGGCTTGAGTAGGTGAGCTCAGTACATGGAATTGGAGCAGTAAGTCTTGAACCTGAGAGATTTAAGCAGGGAGGCTCGTTTTATGGGACTTGGAGTAGAAGTCTTGGGTCCGAGGGACTTGAGCAGAATCTTGGGCTGAGGGCCTAAGCAAGGAAGTCTTGGATTCGTGGAACCTGAGCAAGAAGTCTCGAGTGTAGCTTGAGAATAAGTCTTGGACCTTGGGTCTGAGCATTCGGAAAATTCTTATGCAAAATGCATAAGCGATTGTAGTCATGTTTTGATTATAATGGAAATCTCTTGTGAAGCAAGGAGACTGGACTAATCTCAGTTTGGGAGGAACAACTACAAATTTTTGTGTCTTATGCTATTATTTATTTGCTTCTGGTAACATTTTGCTGCTAAGAATTAACCTGAATCTAAACGTCAATTTAGATTCTTAACTCTAATCAAATGAAAACCAATAAAATAGAACACACAATTCAACCCCCTTTTTTTTGTACTTTTCTCACCTTCGTCTTATAGCTCAAGTTATGACCTGCACATCGAGAAGGTGTCAAATTACTAATTAATCAGAAAATAAATAACTGAATTAATATTAAAACAAAAATAAGCTAAGCTTAGGAAACACACTCAAAACAGTGAAATTAAAATAACAAGTCATAAAATATTCATTAGCATAAATTAAAATGTGGTGTATTAAAATACATTAATCACAATACATTCAAATTTGTTGAACTTTGCATTCAAACCTTGATCACACAGTTGAGTTATGCTAATCAAATTAGCAGATAAGATTTCTACCAGTAAAAAATCATTAAGACATTGAAGACCATGGCTAACCATTCTGCCTATTCCCTTTTTTCTTCCCTTGGCTCCATCAAAAAATTGACATAATTGTCGGAGTAAGATTTTAACTCCTCAAGGTATGTCTTTTTGAGAGGCTTAGGAAATTCAGGTTGAGGCTGAATCCTAACAAGTGTACTTTCGGGGTACGGTCCGGAAAGTTACTGGGGTTTATCGTGAGAGAACGAGGTATCGAGGTTGATCCTGCGAAAATAAAAGCCATACAAGAAATGCCAGTGCCAAAAACAGAAAAAGAAGTTCGTGGTTTCTTGGGCAGAATAAACTACATTGCAAGGTTTATCTCTCAGCTCACGGCCACGTGTGAACCGATGTTCAAGCTTTTAAAGAAAGATCAGGCGATTATCTGGAATGAGGATTGCCAAAAGGCGTTCGATAAGATAAAGCAGTATCTTCAGGAACCTCCAATCTTGATACCCCCAGTGGCTGGACGGCCATTAATCATGTACTTGACAGTTCTTGAGAATAGTATGGGGTGTGTTCTCGGTCAGCACGACGAGACGGGCAGAAAGGAGCATGCCATTTACTACTTGAGTAAAAAGTTCACTGACTGTGAATCTCGCTACTCGATGCTGGAGAAGACGTGTTGTGCACTAGCCTGGGCTGCCAAACGTTTACGACAGTACATGCTCAATCACACCACCATGCTGATTTCGAAGATGGATCCGATCAAGTACGTCTTCGAGAAGCAGGCTCTTTCAGGTAGGATTGCCAGATGGCAAATGGTCTTGACGGAATATGATATTCAGTACATTTCCCAGAAGGCCATCAAGGGAAGCGTATTGTCTGATTACCTTGCCGAACAGCCGATCGAAGATTACCAGCCGATGAAATTTGAATTCCCTGATGAGGATATTATGTTTCTCAAAGCGAAGGATTGCGATGAATCATTTCCCGACGAGGGGCCAGATAGGAAGTCCTAGTGGAAGTTGATATTTGACGGGGCGGTTAATTCCTACGGAAGTGGCATTGGGGCGGTCATCACGACTCCCCACGGATCCCACATCCTGTTCACTGCGAGACTGACGTTTCCAGTCACCAATAATGAAGCGGAGTACGAAGCATGCATCATGGGTCTAGAAGAGGCAATTGATTTGAGAATCAAGAACCTAGACGTATATGGTGACTCGGCGCTTGTGATCAACCAGATTAAAGGGGAGTGGGAGACTCGTCAATCGAATTTGGTGTCGTACATGAACTATGCCAGAAGGCTACTTCCGTTCTTTGATCGAGTGGAACTCCATCATGTGCCCAGAGCAGAAAATCTGATGGCTGATGCCTTAGCCATGTTGGCTTCAATGTATAAAGTCAATTTTTGGAATGAAGCTCCAAGAATTATCCTTTCTTGTCTTGATAGACCTGCATTTGTCTTTGCAATCGAGGAAGCCGCCGACGGCAAGCCATGGTTCCATGACATCCAGACTTTCCTTATGACTAAGGAGTATCCTGCGGGAGCGTTAACCCAGGATAAGAAGACTCTGAGGAGGCTGTCTGGAAATTTTTATCTCAATCCTGATGGAGTGTTGTATAAGAGAAACCACGATCTCGTGCTATTCAGATGTGTAGATGAGAAAGAGGCGAGTATGCTCATGGAAGAAGTCCATGAAGGCACATTTGGTACGCACGCCGGCGGGCATGCCATGACAAGAAAGATCCTGAGAGCAGGATATTACTGGCTGACGATGGAATCGGATTGCTTTAAATTCGCGAAGAGATGTCATAAATGCCAGATTTATGCTGATAAAGTTCATGTGCCGCCGTGCCCGTTAAATGTCATGTCCTCCCCGTGGCCGTTCTCCATGTGGGGCATCGACATGATATGCAAGATCGATCCCACTACATCTAACGGTCATCGCTTCATTCTGGTAGCTGTCGACTACTTCACCAAGTGGATGGAGGCAGCCTCATATGCTAATGTGATCAAGCAGGTGGTGGCTAAATTCATAAAATGGGACATCATCTGTCGTTACGGAATTCTCGAGCGGATCATTACTGATAATGGTTCGAATCTGAATAACAAGATGATGAAGGAGCTGTGCCAGAGTTTCAAAATTGAACACCACAACTCATCTCCTTATTGGCCGAAGATGAATGGCGCCGTTGAAGCGGCCAATAAGAACATAAAGAAGATTGTTTAGAAGATGGTTGTGACCTACAAAGATTGGCATGAGATGCTGCCATTTGCATTGCACGGTTATCGTACGATGGTACGTACGTCAACCAGGGCAACTCCTTTCTCCTTGGTGTACGGTATGGAAGAAGTCCTAGCGTTAGAAGTGGAGATCCCTTCTTTACGAGTTTTGGTTGATGTGAAACTCGACGAGGCAGAATGGATTACGAACCGACTAAACCAACTCAGCCTGATGGACGAGAAGAGGTTAGCATCGATTACGCATGGTCGTTTATACCAAAGCCGAATGAAGAAAGCTTATGATAAGAAGGTGCGCCCTAGAAGCTTTCAGACGGGTGATCTCGTCCTGAAGAAGATTCTTCCTCCACACTCCGATCACTGGGGCAAGTGGACTCCCAATTACGAAGGTCCGTACGTCGTCAGCAAGGTCTTCTCGGGAGGAGCTTTGTTGTTATCCACGATGGATGGTGAAGATTTTGCATCCCCAGTGAACGCGGACGCAGTTAAAAAATACTTTGCTTGAAAACAGTAAAAAGAGAGTCCAGGCAAAAATGGGGCATCCCGGCGAACCATAAAAAAGAAAAAGGTTCGGGCAAAAATTAGGGATATAAACTGAAAAAATGTACACCCGCAAAGTCGAAAACCCGGATGGGCGACTTTGGCAAAAAAGGGTATCCCGGTGAACTGAAAACCTGCAAAGGGCGGTTCACGCAAAAGTTAGGGATTTGAAAAAGCAAATAACTGCGTTCCGCGTGTGGACTTTCTTTGTTTAGTGGTTTGGAAGACCTGAGGGCCGTTTATCTGAATCAATCTCTTCTGAAGTTGAAGCGTCGGAGAAGTATCGAAGTCGAGTGGGTCATAGAGGGATCAACTCATGGTGTTCGTCTACGCCTCGTTGCCGACATTTGCATATACTGATGTATATTTATGTTTTATTATTTTGCGTAGCTTCCTCATTCCAGGAGCTTGCATCTGTTGTAAAATGTTTTTACCCATTCAGGGGTTCGTTATCAATAAAATGTATACTATTCAGCAATTCTGTTTGCCTGTTTAGCATTTATCTGTTTTGTTTGCGGAAAAGAACGCCGATGTTTTTGATAAAATGCACATACATAAACTTGCTGGCCTAGGCCACTGATTGTTGAAACAATGAATTGCTTAAACATTGCCACGAGATGATAACCTTGATAGGTCCCTTTGAGAAGGGTATCTTGTCTGTTTGTTTGTTGTTACAGGTGTAGCTTATTCCAGACAGAGCGCCGTGCGTATCCCCAAGCAGGATGATTCCTCCTTCTCCCGCAAAGTTCAGTAGCCTCTCCCCGCAGAGTCTGAGCCCGAGATCGTGAGCACTGATATGTCTCCCCAGGCAGAGAAGATTCTCTCCCCAATCAGATGCATCCTGAAGGAATGTCATCTCCTCAGCTGAGTCATACTGAAGTGTGCAGCAACTGATGGTACAAGACTGAAGTCTCCAGCGGAATTGAGATTCCCCACAGAGTCGTACTCTCCCCCGAAGCCGGATGATTCCTTCTTCCCCAGCGGAATTGAGATTCCCCCCACAGAGTCGTACTCTCCCTGGAAAGCAAAATAATTTCTTCTTCCTCAGCCAAGTTTGCAGATCCCCAAGAGAGCCGAATCCTTGGAAGCCGCTCGGGCCATGAATGGTTTTCCCCCAGTGGAATGTTGAATAGCTGATGCCACATTTCCCCACCGGAGTCGTTATTCCCAGGGAAGTAGCCGTGAAGGCCGTGCAGTCTATTCCCGCGATTGACATCGCTTTCCCTCAGCAGGTCCAGGTTCTCGTAGAGCTTCGTTCCCGCAGCAGTCAACTGAAGTTGTGTCCCCTGCGGAGTCCAATTGAGATTGGCGTGACCTTGTTCTCCTCGGCAGGATGATTCCTCCCCCTATCTGAGTGGTTCTTTCTCCTTGACAGGAGGATTCTCCCTTCAGCATTTATTTTGCTGACGGGATCGCATCATTTTGCATGACTGCATAGCATTTATCATAAACGCATAGCATTTCCACCATGTGGAGCATTGCGCCAGTGCCGAAGCATATGCATAATAAACATGATCTAGGTTGTTACCGTTCTTGTTTTGCAGGTGTTCCGCCGCAGATTCGCTCAAGATGATTCTTGAAATTCTCCCTAACGAAGTCTCCTGCTCAAGATGATTCTTGAAGTCCCCAGCGAGTTCGTTTGCTTAAGATGATTCTTAAGATCCCTAGTGCAGTCTCCAGATTTGGTTGCTCAAGCTGATGCTTAGAGTCCCCGGCAGAGTGTTTGCTCAGGATGACTCCTGAAAGCTCCAGCATAGTTATCGGTTCAGGACGATTCTTGAAGTCCCCGGCGGAGTTATGTGTCCAAGATGATTCTTGAAGTCCTCAGCAGAGTTGATTCATCCAGAATGATTTCTGGATCCCCGAAGCAGAGTTACTTGATAGTTCTCCAGAATCCCCAGCAGAGGTGCGTCATCCCTAGCAGGTTTCTGAACAGCGAAGTTGAAACTTCCCTCGAAGACTTGAAACTGACCGTGTTCACGAAGTAGTTCTCTCAATTGATGCGAAGTGCCTGATGGCAGAGGTTTGGATATTCCCAATTGGTTCATGATTGACCAAGAATTCTATTCCCGACTTGCTGATGAAGTCTGGCTGATGCCCGAAAGTTTTCTTTGAATGCCTGACGGCATGATTTGACGTGATCAACCTGATGGTTGACCTGATGAGTCCCGAGGAATCTTGATGCCTGATGGCATGATCGACCATGTATTAACCGGTTACCGTGTGACCAATTCTCCAGCTAGTTGCCGTGCAGCTAATGTTTCAGTTTTACCTCGGAGTACCGTGTACTTGCGTAGTTGGCAAATTTTCGGGTTTGTTGGTATTCAACCGTCTTTTACCTTGATCGGTTGAGAGTCGTTCGCTCCTCACCCAGTCAGGTTCAAGCCGTTTGAATAGGGGCAGCTGTTGCACCCCAAAATTTGACCAACATTTATTTACCTAGCTTGTGTTCATCAAGAGGTATGATTACCAATCAAGAGCTATACAAGAGTGTGAAGCTAGCTAAGAAGGTTATTCAAGTGTTCAAGGGTTGATATCCTTGTCAGAGAAGTGAGAAGATCCTCAGAGAGATTGGTTGAAACCAAGGTTGTGTGCCTCATAACTTGAGAGTTGTGGGAGCTCCTCAGATGACTCTGAAGCTATGAGGATGGACTTGAAGCTTTGAGAGAGCTTATGAGATGTCTTGAAAGCCATCATAAATCCTAGAGAGGCCATTGTACAATAATAAGAAGACTCAGCCATGAGTGGTGCAGTTAGGGTTTGACTGGGTCAACTCTAGGTCAACTGATGAGTTGGAGAGAGTTGAGACCTAATCCAAGGGCCATGTGATCATGGATTGATGCATTGATATGCTATAAGGATGATTCCAAGATCAACTCATCATGATTGAGGAGTTTGAGAAGTTTCAAGCTAGGGTTTCTAAGGCTTGACAGTGTAAAATCCCCTAGTTTGATCCCTTATCTTCAAGGCAGTTTAGCTCAAGATGTGATTGTCATCTCATCTTACCCCCAACATGAATGTTGTAGAGCTTGTTCTTAGCTTTAATTTGAGTACTAGAAGTCCTTGATAGGATTTGTATAGCTCAAGTTATGGCTTTGACAAGTTACAGGTCATCTGAGGTATGTGAATCTGGGGCCTTGAAAGTCACCCAGCTTCCATCCAACTTTTTCCCTAGAAGGATGATTCCTATGAACTTTTGGTCAACATGAATGTTGTTCCTCATCTCCTTAGCTTTCTAGAGAGTACTAGAAGTCCTTGATAGGATTTGTAGAACTCAAGTTATGGCTTTGACAAGTCAAGGGCATTTTGGTCATTTGGAGATTATAGGTCATTTCAAGCATAAGGCCATAACTCCGTTTTCCAAGCTTCAAATGGAAAAATCTTCAACATAAAACTTGCTTAGAATGATGTTTTAAGGCTAGTAGGGAGGTCATGAGATGTTGAAAAGGCTTGTAGCAAAAAGTGATAAAAATGACCTAAAATGGAGGCATAAAAAGTGAAAAGGGTTGTTCCAAGTTACACATCCAAACCATGGCATATAATAGGTCATTTTGACTCCAAAGAACATTTTAGAAACAATGGTTCAGCCACTTTTTTGAATTGAGGCCTAGATCATGGGGTTGCTTTGGAAAATACTTGCTTGCATAATAAGGTACAAGGGCAAAACACAAAGAAAGGCAATGTACAAGCTTGCTAAGTATCTTAACACATCCCATATCTCATCTAAGGAGAATTTCAGGTCAGAATTGGTTGTTGCAAGAGGCTTGGCATGAGATGATGCATGAGATGAGATGAAGTCATAAACTCATGACATGAGAATCCTAATTTCTCATTGGATGATTCCAGATGGTTCTAGATGAGTCTAAACCATTCTATATATGATTTAGAACTTGCTCAGATGCAAGGTTGGTGAGAGATTAGAGAGAAGAGTGAGATAGCCATTTCAATTACTTCCATTGCAAGTTGAAATCAAATTCCACATTCTGATCCATTTCCCTTTCTTCTTTCAATCCAAACACATTCCATTGATCACACTGAAGTTGTGCATACCAAATTGAGAGCAAAACCATGGAGAATTGAGGAGATATCTTTTGGATTTTGAAGGTTGCAAGTCATAATCGGTTTTGGAGATTCAGGCTTTCTTGGTCCAATCTTTTGCAAACAGTAGCAAGATCATCATTCAAGGATTGATTCTGAAGAGTTTGAGAGCTTGCAGTGAAGGTTTACCCTATCTGTTAATCAAGATTTGACAGGTTAGTAACTTTTCTTCTACACCATGATTTAAGCATAATTAGGCAGAATTGTTAGGATAGAACGGTTAGAGACAATTAGGTGTTGGATTCTGGGAAGTTTGGGATCAATTGGTGAGGTTTCAGTTGGTGACACCATTTTTGTTTGGACCAAGAACTCAAGATATAGTGAGCTATAGCATGAGTTTGATATCAAGAATTAACCAGGGTGAGATGGTGATCATTCTGAGGTAATTAATTTCAAGAATTGTTGAAGTTGACGTCTGAGCTTATTTTTGATCTTGGATCGGGTTTGGAGATTTAGGGCACTTCAATTGATTTTGAGGCCATGGTTGTGATCAGCATGGAATTTAGAGTGGATTAGGGTTTGTAATTTTAGTTTTTCATGGAGAATTGAGAATTGAGGTGGTACGAGTTAGGGTAAGTTTGAGCTATGAAGCTGTTTCCATGGATTCTTCAGTTCAAACCTTGGCTAGAGGAAGAAGGTAGTGTCATGGTCGTTGGATGCACAAAGACTCATTGACTGGGACTTGGATCGTGTGGCTGAGATTCAATTTCGCTTGAGGAGGGAAGTTTGAAGACTATCTAAACGCGGAGTTTCATTAAAAGGGACATTGGGCCTGATTGATATCCCCACCCCCTTTCATGGCCCATGGTTGTTTTGAACTATTTTTTGTTACTAACTGCACCGTTCATTTTCCTTTTTCTTTATATTTTCTTAATTGATTTTCTGATGAAAATTGGGCCTGGCGCGCATTGATATCCCCACCCCCATTTTGAGCCCATCTGGATATTATATAGAATGTAGTTGCTATCTGCACCAATCATTTATCATTTTAATTTCTTTTTCTCCATTTTGTTTTAACCTTTGAAAAATCATAATAAATAGAAAAATGATGATTTTTGCATGGGGATTTTTTCTCCCATTTCATGATAATGTCTAGAAAATTATAAAACCATAATACTTTCATTTCATGCATTTTTAATTATTTTTGTGTATTTTCTCTTTTAATAGCATTTTAATTCCTTTTATGTTGATGCATAGACTTGTATAATTTTGTTTAGCTAGTTCCCTTTGAATTTTTAGGCCATTCTTTTTAGGATAGTTAGATTAGGACTTTAGCTCCCCTCTGGATTTATTCCATAATTTTGTGATTAATTTTTGATTAGTGTTGATTAGATGACTTTAGGTTGCATAGAATTAGGTCAATCCTTAACATAGGTCCACAATAACACTAGAATTTTGGGTTTTTAGGTCAAGTTAGATATTGGGACATATAGGGTATTAAGGGTAGGTATATAGGATCCCCTAGAAATTATATTAGATTTTAATATAATAGTATACTATTTTTAATTGATTTTTGTAGTTGATTGTTGATTGTGTTGCCCTTGGGGGCTTGTATTTTTGTTTGCCTTGCTTTGTGGGTTTTTGCCTGGCTTGGTGGGCTTTATTTTGCTTTGAGGAGCATGGAGGAGCATAGTAGAAGACTTGAAGTTGAAGAAGGAGCTTGAGAGCTTGAAGACTTGTTTGTTTTGTTGTTGTTTTAGGGTTAGGGATCAGGAATAGCTTAGACTTAGTTGATTCCTTTCTTAAACATGGATGGTATCTTTCACCTCCATTCTTCCCCATGGTTCAAGGTCCTTCCATGGTATTCACCTCCCTCCTTTGGAGGGATAATTTATGGTACCTAGGAGGTATAACCTTTGAGGGAACCCTTCCTTTGATGTTGAACCCTTATAGGTCACCTTTGGTGATCAATAAGCAATTTAACATCCTAGCTTATCCAGTTAAGTGATTTCTCCTGTTTTGAGTATCTTGAGAGATGTTGGGCTTGAGTGTGAAGATGAAGACTTCATTGAAGAGCATAGAAGAGGATGATTCCTTGAGCATTGCCATTTCAGCTGAAGCTTGAAGAGCAAGGACAAGAGCAAGTTGATACTTGAGGACCCAATGAAGATCCAGTAAAGATTGAATGAAGAGCTGAGGCTTGAGAAAAGACTGAAGGATGAAGTTGACACTTCTAAGCAATTGAGACTACCCTGAAGAGCTGAGGCTTGAAGATCAAAGGATGAGTTGATGCCTACTTTGAAGCTTGGAGATCCTGAAGGAATCAAGTTGATACTTGTGGTTAAGAGTGAAGCCTGAAGGTGGAACTGATTAAGGAGCTGAAGCTTGAAGAAGAAGTTAAGTTGAAACTTATGTGGAAGGGTTGAAACCTGGAAAAGCAAATTGATATTTGACAAGAGTGATGGAGGTCTGAAGACTGGGTGGCTGTCAGAAGAGCTGAGGCTTGGAGTTGAGAGGGGAGTTGATCTGCTCTCTTCTTTGTTTCTTTTCTGTATTGATGTGCCTTGTTTGACTTGCTTGATGCATTATAATAAGTCCATATCTAGAATAGCTTTAATCTAGGAGCATGATTGCACTAGAGGTTGAGCTGCTCCCTCTGCTTGTACTGTTACTGTGTGGCTTTGCTTGCGGGTATTCGGTAGAGCCCAGCTCCCTTGCCCATGTGGTTTATTTTGCTTGATAGAATGATTTCATTTCTTCTGTATGATTGCAGTTTACTGTTCTTGCTTGATAGCATGTATTTCAGTATGATTACTGTTATCCATTCTGGCTTGAGGTTGAGATGAGCTTGTGGAGGCTGATGCCCCACACACATTTCCTCCCTCACTTGCATTGCATGCATTTTACCGTATTACTGTTTACTGTTTAAGCTGATGCTTTATCAGTTTCTGCGTATCATTGACATGATCCCTTAGGACTCTCATTTCCTTTGATAAGGAAGTGATGATAGAATTTTAGGTTGAAACCGATGCATGATAACTTCTAGGAGTTCCCTGTTTCAAACCTCAACCATAGGATGAATCCTTGGCATGATAACAGTAGGACTTGATAGTCTCCCTCCTAGTTGAGCCTGTTCTCTTCTCATCTCAAAACAGTTTACGATACAGTAATCATGAATGATTTCTTTCGTACGTTACGAGCCTTAAGCTATCTGAGAAAGGATTGTGGGAGAGTTTCTTTTCCATAGTCTGGATGTTTAGTATGGTACCCTTTGGGTGACATGCGACGCATTCACTCTCAGGTCATAGTCTTTAGTATGATTGAAATTGCAAACACAATAAAAAACACTTCTTCCGTAAAAGACATGAAATAATCCGTAGTGTCCCGAACTACGTAAGCTCTGATCTCTCATACCTGTTTGGAGTACGTAGGCACAATACTGATGTATTGGCGAGCCACCTTCCCCATAACCCGTAGTAGGTCGAACTACGTTGACTCTGATTTCTCATTCTCTGATGAGAATACGTAGGCATAAAGTGCGACGCTTTGCCGAGTCATTTTCTTTTCTGTTTAAGCCAGCCTTGATAGGTAGATAGATAAACCAACCTGTCCAGTAAACACAACAAGCATGGATCCCGTCGAGTACGACGGACGTGAGGGGTGCTAATACCTTCCCCTTGCGTAACCGACTCCCGAACCCAGACAATGGTTGCGACGACCTTGTCTTACCCTTTTTCGTTAGGTTTTTTCCGATCGTTTCCTTTTCCGCTCCGAGGGATAAATAACGAAAGGTGGCGACTCTTCTGTTGTGCCGGCATCTTATTTTCGCGAAAGCGACAGAGTGTTACGTAGTTGGTATCAGAGTTGGTCGGTTTATCTGGCCTTGTGTGCTATACGTATATTATATTCGTGTGTACTACATGTGTGTTAACACTATTAGTGTTGTATTTCCTTAACTGTTATTTGCTTTAGTGTTTTCAATAAATTAACTTGTTTATGGTTGATTGTGCAACAAGAAATGACTGGTATAAACGATCGTGCGATTGTTGATGCTCTCGAAGAAATGACTCGGGTATTGGCCTAACCTTGATAGGGTAGTCAGAAATCATTCCACACATTAATGTTATTCCGATTCACTACCCTCTATCAACAACCTTATAAAAGTTTGTCTTTAGTTTGATGAATACAGTGGTTGTCATTAGGTTTACCTTTGGCTTCTTTGATGGAAGTGTTGAGGAAATATTTGGCTTTGATGCATTTATGAATTAAAGTATATTTGTTGATGGTGAGCCTCCAAATTTGTTTAGCCAAAAAGGGCATCATTAAAAATATTTATATTTTGAAAACCAAGTCATCCTTTGTTCTTATTAAGGCAAAACATGTTCCAACAAGTCCATCATATATTCCTTTCATCTTTCTTAACTCCCCTGCAATAATTGCGGACTAATCTATCCATGTTATCACATAGGTTTTCTGAAAATTTGAAAGAACTTATAGCATAGTGTTGCACCCCAAAATTTGCCTAACCTTTTTCTTACTTGGCTTTTGTTTCATTGCATTAGCATATCATTGATCTAGCATTTGCATAGCATATCATTATTCATGTAGCAGGGGATCAAGTGTGGTTTATATAAAAAGGAGCCTATCTAGGGGTCTTGTTCAAGCTTGAGAAGTCACCAAAGTCATCAGGGGGTGGTTTATGCTCTTGAGAAGTTTGGTTGCTTATATAGGGTTCATCTCCTAACCTGAGGACCAATGGAAGACCATCAGTGGGTTGTGAGGACTTGTGCATGGATAGGGTATGTGGATAGAGCTCATGGGGTGCCTTGAGGGTCATGAGAGAGCTCAGTTAAGTCATTATGCCAAGTGTGAAGAGCCACAGTTGAGAAGGTGTTGCAGTTAGGGTTTTTAGCTGAGTAACCTTAAGTCAACTGTGCAATTGGAGGATCAAAACCTATTTATAAGTCTTTTTGATCATGGAAAGTTATGTTGATATATATGAGGTGATATTCCAAGATCAATCCAAGAAGAATTCAAAGTGTGAGGAGTTGCTAAACTAGGGTTCTCAGGGTAAAATACCATATTTAGTGCCTAAATTCAAGACCACTTATCTCAAGATACAAGTTTCATCTCAACTTTTGGCCAACATGAAACTTGTAGAGCATGTTCTTAGATTTAATTTGAGTACTAGAAGTCCTCCATTGGATTTATAGAACTCAAGTTATGATCCAGACAAGTTACAAGTCATCAGATGAATGTGAAATTTGTCTGCAAAAGTCAACCAACTTCCAAGGAACTTTTGACCTAGAAGTGTGTTTCTCCTCAACTTTTGGCCAACATGAAAGTTGTAGGTCGTGATCTTAGCTTTTCAAATCGTACTAGAAGTCTTCCATCTGATTTGTAGAACTCAAGTTATGAGGTCTACAAGTCAGGGGTATTTTGGGAAAGTGAGATTATAGGTCATTTGGCATTATATGTCATTTTCACTATCTTGAAAGCTTCAAATGAAGTTTTGTCCAACATGAAACTTGCTCAAAACGGAATTTTTAGGTCAACCATGTATTTAGGATGTATTGATTTGGCTTAGGGTGAGACTTGGTTTGAAAAATTTGACAAAAGGGGAATTTAAAGGCATTTAAGTGAAAAAATCCAAATTAATTCATATATGCTCAAACCAATGCAAATGAGTGCTCATTTTGATCAGAAAAATCATTTGGAGCATTATGGCAATATTAGAAAATCCATTTGAGGCATAATTCATGGTGTTTTACTTTGATACTTCATGAGGAAGAAACATATTCAACCTTGGCCCTTGGATGGAATTAAGCTCTCAATTTGGTCCATACACTCTCCATAGTCAATAAGCAAGGCAATTGATGCTTCTTGGAGAAGGAATTAAGGGAGATTCGTGTACACCATAGTTGGATTTTCAAGCAAAAGTGAAAAGTTGGATCTCACTCTTTGGGCCTCCAATGGGCCTCCAAATAATCCAAATTCACTATATATATAAGTTCAGAAATGCATTAGAATCAAGGTTGGTGGTTATTTCTTGCTAGAGCCAGAGATTGCAGAGTGAATTTTCAAGCTTCAAGTGAGAAATCGAATTTCAATTCTAGAGCAAATCAAGGCAATTATTGGATTCTATCATCTTTATCATTCATCAAGGAACGATTCTGCATCATCTTGGAGTGAGAATCACAGTGGAAGTGCCTCAATTCGAAGCTACAAACCAGGTATGTACATTTCAAAATTGCATTGATTCTAGGGTGATCTAGCTTGATTTGATATGTGGTTAAGCTTTAGGAAGATGCCTAGGTGGTTTTAGGATAGAAATTTGGAAGTTTAGAGATGATCCAAGATGTGACATGAATTCTGTTAGAGCTTATAACTGCCTGATTCTGGAGTTTTAGCATGATTGGAATGGCTTAGGATGATCCTTGAAGAGTGAGGAGAAGATCTGTGATTTTAATTGGAGGTTTGATGAGATTTCAGGATGTGACATATTTTAGGATTGCTATCGTGTTTTACAATCTAATGAGAATTAGGAGAAATGGAGATTGGATTTGAGATCAGCATGAAAAACTGAGAAGATTGATGTAAGGTTTGGTTTGTTTTGATGACCTGCAACTAGTGGCTCACCGGAGAAGACGGTGGTGCGGCCACCGGACCACCGTCTGGTTCGCCTGAGTTTGTTTCCCTCCATCTGAGTTTAAAATGAAGACGATAAACAAGATCCGTTGGATTGAAGTGAAAAGAAGACTTTGTATTCTCATCCAACGCACGTGGTTTGCTCTCAGAGTTGGACTTTGACTAAGCCAAAACATTGCGCTTCATTAATGCACTGGCGTGTGGATAGCCCTCAGATGCCTTGACAAAGTCCATTGATCCAACGCTCCTGATATTTTCTCAGCTTTTATTTTCTTTAATTCTTTTTTTTGATTTTATTTTAATTGCCTTTCCATTTTTAATTCATATTAAATCCAATTTTGCTCAGAAAAATAAAATAAATATATCTGCATGCTCTGGATTTTATTTCTGATTTTCTGGTGCTCTTAGATTTTATTTTCATGCCATTTTCAATTTAATTTGATTTTTTGCATTTTGTTTAATTCTTTAGTTTTGGCATATTTCCTCATGTTTTTGCTGATTTTTGTATGGCCAATTGTTATAGAATTTGAGTGAGATTTTTGGCTGGCTGTTAGTGTAGATATGCATGATCCCTTAGGAATTATTTCGCAATTTTTAGATAACTTTAGGATTGGTTTTGAATTTGGTTCCCATGACCTTCCATTTTAGGATTCCCATTTGACACTTTATGACTTAAGATTTCTCTAGTGCCCTTGAGCATAGTTTTAGGCCCTGACCTTTTTACTATAGATACATAACACATGTAGGTTCCCTTAGAAAATTTTATAGGTTTTTAGAAGGATTTTTGGTATTTTAAATAGATTTAAAACTTAGGCTAGTTTTAAGATGCTTCTAACATGACTTCCCCTTTAGAATGACTTCAATGGTGGCCCATAGCATAAGACCAATTTTCCATTCCTTTTGGATAGTGTTTTAGACATATAGAGGCTTATGTTTGCTTGATTGTGGAGTTTGGTTTTGGTGTTTAGACCTCCTTTTAGTAGCTTTCTTGTAGCTTGCTCAATTAGGGTTTAGGAAGAGCTTTAGTTTGATTTCACTTTCTTCAAATAAATATGGATTGCTTTGTTTGCTTTCCATTCTCATCCTATGATTCAAGGTCCCTATGTGGAAGCCTCATCATTCCTTTGGAAGGATGTGTGGCATATCACAAGAGGTAGAACCTTTGAGGATGCCTACCTCAGATGTATGGTTGAGTGCCATGATGGATTCCCTTGGTTTCCATCATTCTTCCCATCATCAAGCAATAATCTTGATGTTAACTCTCTTCTCTTTTGTTGGAGCTTGAAGTTGGAGCTTTCATTTCCTTCTCTTGAAGATGGCTTGGACTTGAAGTTGGCTGCAGACTGTTTGATTGTTTTGCTGCTAGAAGTCTGCTTTGTTGTTGAGCTGCTTATTTGTTGTGTTTTTTGATTGCTCTGCTGTGCTTGTGTGACTGTTTGGTGTGTTGCATTAGAATAGGATTTCATGTAGTTGATTTAGGCCTAAGAGCATCCTAAAGGTTGAGCCTAGCTCCCTTTGCTTGTCTGCATTAGAGGTTGAGTCTGCCTCCCTCTGCTTGTCTGTTACTGTTTAGCTTTGCTTGCTGGCTTAAGGTTGAGTCTGTCTCCCTTGCATGTGTTTTGTCTGGCTTGTTTGCTCTAGAAGTTGAGTTTGACTTCTTCTGCTTGTTTTGTTGCATGGCATGCATTTTACTTACAATTGTTTCTTTTCAGTATTTATGTTGTTGCTGTTTTCCTTTGCCATGTTCCCCTAGGAACTCTGACTTCTCTTGTTCAAGAGAAGTTATGATAGCCATTAAGGTTCTAACCATGCATGATAACATTAGGTAGTTCCCTCCTAACCTCAACCATAGGATCAGCTTTGCATGACAACTTTAGGATTGGATTAGTTCCCCTTTAGTGTGTCTTTTCTCTTCTCACCTTCAAACAAATCAAAATACAGCAATAAAGGTTAATTGATGTCGTACGCTACGAGCCTTAAGCTACTTGAGAAAGGTTTGTTGGAGAATTTCTTTTCAACAGCTTGGATGTTTAGTATGGCACCCTTTGGGTGACATGCGACGCATTCACTCTCAAGTCATAGTCTCTAGTGCGATATTAGTTGCAAACATCCATAAAAGATACTTCTTCTAAAAAACAGAAAACAAAGATCAAACATCTTTTTGTCCTCTAGGACCTTTAATCCTTGGAAACCATTTTCATAAGGAGAGTTTTGTTAACTCCCGGTTCTACCGCAAATGGTAAACGCCTAAGTCTCCATCGAGCGAGCTGCATACACCAAACTGCTGGAACCGTCTGTTAACCCTACTCGGATAAAAAAGACAAACATGTGTCTCTTGTTGTCCCGAACTACGTTTGCTCTGATCTTTCATGCTGTGTGAAAGTACGTAGGCACGAGATGCGATATCTCGGCGAGCAACCTTCCCCCCGTAACCCGTAGTTAGGCGAACTATGTTGACTCTGATTTCTCGTGCCAGACGGGAATACGTAGGCATAGGACTGCTGTGTTATGCCGAGTCATTTTCTTTTCTTTTCAGACCAGACTTTTAGCGTAGATAGATAAACCAACCCGTCAGATAAACACAACAAGTGTGGATCCCATTGAGTACGATGGACGTGAGGAGTGTCAATACCTTCCCCTTGCGTAACCGACTTCCGAATCCAGACACTGGTTGCGATGACCTTGTCTTATACCTTTTCGTCAGGTTTTTCCGATCGTTTCCTTTCTCTTTCTGTGGGATAAATAACGAAAGATGGCGACTCTTCTGTTTTGTCGGCACCTTATTTTCGCGGTAGCGACATATAGGCAAGAATAATTTAACCGAATCTTTTAAAATATATCTTAATAATTTTAATTATATCTAATTTATTTGGATATGTATTAAAATTTGAGGCTTTTAAGTATAGAGATTATGTTAACCGAATCTTTTTAAATGATATTGTCAAATGAATATTTAACATGTATATTTAACCGACCTTGTAACTTCCATCAAATCTTAGTTTACAATATGTAATCAATATCTTAAATATAATTTAAAGTGATATTCAAAATGGTTTATTAAAGAAATTTAATCATATCTTTCTTTAAACATAAAGATTTATTTCAAAGTGATTTTGGCAAGTAGAAAATCTTTAATCAAGCCACACTTTCTCTTTTCTTTATATGCTTCTATTTCAGATTTCACAATCTCACTTTCCACCGCTTACACACAACACTTTCTTGCTTCTCTGAAACCCTTCTATTGCATCATCATGGTGAAATCTTGTTCACCTCCTTCATTTCATAATCACAGAAACAACAACAAGGATAAACAACAACGGTCTTTTGAATATGATGAGAAACCACATGTTTACAAATGTGAGTTTTGTGACAAAGTATTCACCACAGGCCAAGCACTTAGGTCACAAGATTGTTCGTCGCTCCAAGAAACAACAAATACATGATGATGATAAGTGTCACAAAACAATCAAGATCACTTTCGTTTTATCTTCTTCTCCAAGTTATGGTAATAATCATGATGTCAAACAGAAAAGACATTCATGGACTAGGGTTTTCAAGAGTACCGTTCATCATCCATCTACTGCATTGGAACCTTGTGAACAAGAAGAGTTACCGGCTATTAACTTGTTAAGTTTACTGCCACCAAGATCATACAATACCAAGAAAAGGAGAAGGAGATATCTTATTCCTTATGGACTTTCTAATAATACTCCTCCAATACCATTGTTGGATATGTCTCGCGAATCGGTTGTGAATCATGATGCGAATCATCCTAAGTATAAGAGGATGAAACTTTCAAGCAATGGGAATGATAATGTGCTGCTAACAAGTGTCTGTAATGATGAAACAGTGGCGTCAAGAGCTGTTCTAAATGAGCGCCCGACTAATTATGTTGAAACAGAAGTGGGGCCAAGAGTTGTTCGGGACTTTGATTTGAATGAGCTCCCAACTAATGATGTTGCTGATTAAATCATTCACCATGAATGATATGCTTCTCTTTACGTTGAAAGAGAATGAGTGGTATTATGATTGTTATTTTTTGATGTATATGTTGAAAGAGAATGAATTTTATTCTACTGTCATGTAATGTGATGCATGACAAGATATAAAAGTTTTAGATTTGATATGATTATAAATTTTCACCTTTTGATTGTGTAAAACTATAAACAGATTATTTACTACCTTGTGCTGTTCTTAATTGTTTGATTATTTGTGGGAATCTCTTTCCTTTGATTATTGAAAGAGATTTTAGTTGAGTGGTTTTGATGACTAATAGTTCATTATACTTTTAAAATGAATTGCCTCCGACGATACAGTCTAATTAGGTATATGAATTGCAGGTAGCATTAGATGGTGCTATAGTTACATGATGTGAAGACATTAGATGGTGCTATATATATATATATATATATATATATATATATATATATATATATATATATATATATATATATATATATATATATATATATATATATATATATATATATATATATATATAGGTGCTATATATATATATAGCACCTATATATATATATATATATATATATATATATATATATATATATATATATATATATATATATATATATATATATATATATATATATATATATATATATATATATATATATATATATATAGGTGCTATATATATATATAGCACCTATATATATATATATATATATATATATATATATATATATATATATATATATATATATATATATATATATATATATATATATATATATATATATATATATATATATATATATAGGTGCTATATATATATATAGCACCTATATATATATATATATATATATATATATATATATATATATATATATATATATATATATATATATATATATATATATATATATATATATATATATAGGTGCTATATATATATATAGCACCTATATATATATATATATATATATATATATATATATATTTATATATATATATATATATATATATATATATATATATATATATATATATATATATATATATATATATATATATATAGGTGCTATATATATATATATATATATATATATATATATATATATATATATATATATATATATATATATATATATATATATATATATATATATATATATATATATATATATATATATATATATATATATATATATATATATATATATATATATATATATATATATATATATATATATATATATATATATATATATATATATATATATATATATATATATATATAATGAACAAGTGAATCAATATGATTGTTTTGTAAGTTTAAATATTCAACTCACCAATCCTTCCATGACAAAGCCAAAACAAAGTTAGTATCATCAAATTTTGCAGATTTAGTGAGCCGAGAACGTTTTGAGTTACCACTGATTTGCAACGATAAGACTTAACAATATTTATTAGTTACATTCCTTGTGACGGTCACGACATTGTTGTTAATTAAGGCCTTGATTTGGGTGGCTCAGAAGAGAGCCGAGTATTCTGAGACCACCATTCCTAGGGTGACCGTGAGTCTCATTTGAGAGCTCACACCAGAAACTTGTGACTAATTTAGTTGTCCAAAGTCCTGCTTCAAGTCATAGGTATAAAGTTATGAATATGGTTGGTAATAATTCAATATGACCATCAACATGTCAATAACAGCGGATGAGACATTTGGGCAAATTAGAATTTCGTACAAATTAAGATTTTGTAAACTTCATGGTAAAAAACATGCTTTCAAAAAAAGATTTGTGAATCACGACCATAATATCCAAGTCGCAAAAACAAGGTTTATCGATGTTTATGTGTCACAATGCGACCATAATTGAGGCCACGTCAAACTCCATTTCACTGTGATTCATCAAAAAAATCAACTATTGATGCATGCTACGATTTAACACCTTGTTGTTGATTCGTGCCTCTAGGTCGGAAGATTAAATTTTCCAAATGAGAAGACGCGGGATGGAAAAGTTCCCTTTCCATTACATTCGAGTTGTTTCGAGTGCTTAAAACACCTTTTTTTTATGTATAAAATAAAAGGAAATTCATCATCTATTCAAAATTGTTGAAACAAAACGGTAATCATCAAGCATGACCACCATATTATCAAAATGATAATAGTTTTCAAAATGATATCGTTTTTCGTGTGCTAAAATTTTCACTAAAAATAAATTGATATATATATATATATATATATATATATATATATATATATATATATATATATATATATATATATATATATATATATATATATATATATATATATATATATATATATATATATATATATATATATATATATATATATATATATATATATATATATATATATATATATATATATATATATATATATATATATATATATATATATATATATATATATATATATATATATATATATATATATATATATATGAAATATACTTTTTTAAGGGGCGCATGTCTCTTTAATTCACGAGTTTACAATTATTAAATATATTGATATCAAATATCGACCTTCTCCCGCACCTCGAATCATATAAGTTAATTAATGTTTTCTTAGTCATAATTAGATTAAGTGCAACATTGGTATAGTTTCAAGAGGAAACCCTGAAATATCAACTTGTAGTGACATATTTAGCGATAATTTAGGGACATTATAGTGAGTTTTCTCAACTAAGGTTGGAGCTTACACCTCCTTTCAAGCTAAATTGCATGAAATCATGCTTGCTATCAATATTTGTATATTCGTGAAGGCCTTACAAGGGGCAGCGTGGGAGGGGGATGACGTAACACCTCGCCTACAAGATCTTCCTGATTACCCGTTTACCAAATCGAACGCTCAATGTTTGAAAGTGACGCTCATCTTTCAGATTGACCGCCCATATGTGGAAACATAAAAGTACCGTATTTCAAGTTGACAATGGTATACAAAAGGAGTCATGGAGAAACTAACTACGCTCTCCTAAATAGTAGGGGACTAAATTCCCTTTTCTCACGCTCTCTTAAAAGTAGTTGCTACTTTCTGATAGTTTGAGAACTAGACATAGGAAATACTATAAATACATCAACCCTGATATTGAGAAGAGCTTCAATCTCATTACACAAATACCACATGCAAAGTTTCTCATCTCCTTGCGTGTGCTAACTCTAAAATCTCATAGCAAATCATAAAATCCTTTTACAGTCCTCAATAACTACTGGTTGTCAAGTATTGTACTTTTAGCAAGTACAATTGGCACCCATCGCGGGGCCCTGATAAAAGTAACATAGGCCACCATTACTATATCTGGCCAAATTTTTATCCTCGTGTCCAATTACTCCATCCATTATGGTAAACAAGAAGGTAGCAACTCTAGCCAATAGTGAATCTGACAGCGAGGAGAATGTTATGACAAAGATGCGAGCTGCCATGCATGATTTACATGGCCAAAATCAAACCTTAGAGGATAACGTCCACCACGTCCATCAATGCTAGTAAGAGGTTGACCTCACAGAAATGGTTGAAATATTGGACCATTAGCCTCTCTTTGATGACACATGGGAGACTCTGGTGCTTGATAATTTCAAGCTTCCATCGTTGGTCATGTTTGATGGACGAAATGGCACGTATGAGTATGTCCTATTCATCAACATGTATATTGTAACACCCCCTTCTACACCCCCAATTAACATATAACTCATTTAGGCACATTTGAAAATTTCATCAGAGTATAATTAAAATATGGTATAAAAGAGGCATGTCACATCATACACAAAATTGAAACATACAACACCTGCTCTATAAAAGACATGCAACAGTGGGGTAGCTTCCAACAGAGGAAATTAGTCCTTACACCCACATCTCAATATTTAGAATTAAAAGCGGAAAGTCTAAACCTTGAATCATTTTAAACATGTAATCATTGTCGCTACTGCGAAAATAAGGTGCTGGCAAAACAGAAGAGTCGCCACTGCGAAAATAAGGTGCCGGCAAAACAGAAGAGTCGCCACCTTTCTTTATTTATCCCTTAGAACAGGAAAGGAAATGATCGGAAAAACCTGACGAAAGGGTATAAGACAAGGTCATCGCAACCATGTCTGGGTTCAGGAGTCGGTTACGCAAGGGGAAGGTATTAGCACCCCTCACGTCCATCGTACTCGATGGGATCCATGCTTGTTGTGTTTACCTGACGGGTTGGTTTTATCTATCTACCTATCAAGGCTGGTTTGAAAAGAAAATAAAAATGACTCGGCAAAACTGATCGCGACTTTCTATGTCTAATACAACTAACTGCAAGTGCACAGTCTATCGCGTAGTAATAAAAGATATCGATCCCACAGAGACTCGTAATCAAACTAGTGTTCTCGGGAGTTACTATGTTTAGCTAGGTAGAATATGTTTTAAGGGAATAAGATTGTCACTAAAAGAGGGAACTAAGATTACTATTTAGATTTTAATTAATTGAATCGATACGTAGTAATTGTGTTCTTCAGGGATTTGATAAGTTATGGTGTATGAAATAGTTTTCACAGTTTATTCAAGCAGAAAATGGAGATTTGAAGACTCTCGCCTCACGATGGTTATTGACGCTAATCATAATCCTAAGGGCCAAACGTACACTTTCGTATCCCGTTCGGGGTTAAAATCATTTTTTGGAAATCTCTAAGTTCTAATTCATTTTAAAGTGCTTTCGCTGTTATTAAAACAAATGCCTAGTGTTTACTATCTGACCTTACCGCAGCTTTCGCTTATTGGTTCATATCTTAATTAATTTCCCACTTTCGTGGCAAAACTACTTTTAAATAAGTTCTCGCTTTCGCGACGAAGTTTATTTCGTGAATCAATTTTAAACACTTAGACCATAAATTACTTTTGTGAAAAGAAAGTTTTCAAACAAGAGTTATCAAAACCCATTCGAATTATTACTACATATCGATTACCTAAGTTTAGCTAGACATGGAATTGGGAAAAACAAAATATAAATAAGAATAATAAATAATAAATTGCATTATAATAAAACAGAAGTCGATCAAAATGAAAACCTGTAAATATGCCAATTGGCCTTTGGGCAGATCCTCCACAGATGTTGGCAGGATTCTGGTCTTTAGTGCCAATTTGATCGTACAGTGCAATAGCAATTACAAAAGAGCGGAAATGGAAATGAGGAAATGTAAAGGGAAATGAATACAAATAAAACTGGAAAGTAATTTGCTCTAGAAATTAAATTCGGCAGCACTTCGTGGTATGAATGCAGCACCCTTTTTGAAGTCCCCTGCTTCCCTTTTTATAGAAGTGGAATCCCAACGGTTATCTCTGAGGATGATGGACCTTGAGGCAGATAATTTAGGGAGTAGTGGTCCACTTAATGGGAATTGGAACTGCTCTTTTGACGTGTAATCTGAGTGGGGTGTTTTTGCCTGCATGACGGTCGTCACAAGGTGTGACGGTCGTCACCCGTGTGACGGTCGTCATGAAGCTGTGACGGTCGTCACATCCGCAAAAACTGATTGATGCGCTTTTCATTGTATTTTCACTCCTTTTTCGTCCATATTTCATCTGAGATTGCTTCTTTTCTTCATGTTGCCTTGTTTAGACGTGATCGTTGAATACCTGCAAAAACATCAGACAAATACACGGAAATAACCCGAAATCGGATCGAAAACGGTTAGACTTTAGTTGAATTATGCATAAAAATATCTATATGATTTCGTGTTATCAAACTCCCCTAAGCTTGAATCTTTGCTTGTCCTCAAGTAAAACATGGAAAAGTCGGCAAGCACGAGGCAACTTCTTCGTTCGCAGAGTTTGGAAAAACCGGGATTCTTGGTAGGAGCAAGACGAGTATCATGACGACACTGGACTACAAGTCTTCGGAGGTCTCCTTTTTTTATGCAAATCGGTCTCAGTCATGCTACCGTATCTTGGTGTCAAGGTTCTCGTGGCAAGTTCACCCTGTTTGTTCTAGCGGAATCACATTAAGCCCGTTGTCCGCACACTTTCATGGCAAGTCGACCTGTTAGTGAATATGATCTCATTTCTGTTTTTGATCTTCTTCATTGATCATAATTTGATGTCATTGATTTTTCAATGAGTTTTTCGTGTCGTTGGGCTAAATGCTCGGGTGAGGAGCACCTAAATTAGAAGGAAACGTATCTTATATTCTTGGGCTTTTTAGCTCTCTTTTCATGATTTTTCATCTTTTTGGAGATCATACACTTATTTGCATCGGTCGCTCGCTTAGAAGTGTTTTTAGGATGGTGTTGACTGCTAGTATAAACTACTTGGGGTTGAGTTTGCATAGACACTTGAGACTTTGGTACACGTAGGTGGTGGAACCGACTCGCATAAACTAGAGATCTAAGGTATCTGGACGATACTGGTTTTGTTAGAACCGTCGTTTCCTCGGAGTTTCAAAACTTGTTTTGAACTCAGGTGCATTCTCGTGATGCTTTTGCTTTTGAGGAACGAGCTAAAAGTTTTGTTTACGTTGAATAATGTGGGGATTGTTTGCGTAACGTGAAAAATATATAGACGAGCTTTATTTGCTAGAAATAGAAAGTGTAAAGATAGATATTACTAGAATTCAAAGTGCAGTGAAATGTAAATAAAGGGAAATTCAGAGTACAGTGGAATGGAAATAAGGCTTCGCTCCCACACTATCTCGATCAGTGTCCTCGCTGATTCTTGAAGCATGCGAGAGGGGGATACAACTGAAAATGAAAATACAAATAACTGAAATATAGTAAACAATGAAGGAAAAATAAAGGGGAATCTAGTCTCGGCCTCTGTCACGTCCGCGCTGGCGTCCTCTAGCTCTAGCAAGGGCGACTCTGTCCTCATAGCTCATGGCTCCGGTGTGGTAGACGGTGTCCCGGAGTCCTTCGACCTGCAGGGTCAGATTCGCTAGGCTCTCAGTGATCGTAGCTTGGCCGGTGTGAAGTTGTTGCATTTGAGTCCGATGCCAAGCCTCGAACTGGTCAGCTCGCTGATTCTGCTGCTGCAGCATCGTGAGTATCTGTGCCTGCTGGTCTAGGGAGCGACGAAGGTCCTCTTCCGTGTAGTCTGGCATGGGATGATGACGGCGGCGGCGTGAGGATGTACCTACGGGAGGAGGAGGCTGCGATGCCTCTGGCTGCTCGGACCTGTCCAACTCAGCTTGGATTTCATCTTCGGAATCATGAGTGGGATCCTGAGTAGGAACAGCGGTAGCAGGAGGGGCAGTGAGGTCGAACAACCAGTTGGTACGGTCCTTTGGATGGATGCGGGTGCGGGACGGAAGGATGATGCTTCGGACGGTCTTGCCACGCACAACCGGATGGTATTTCCCGTCAGCTCGGGAGCGGATGAGATGGGAGGCCCTGCAGTGGTTGGTGTCAAGGAACACCGAGGGGATGGAATGGAGGTGCTGGAGGCGATCGCCAAGGTTCAGCCCAAGTGCAATAGCCGTGACAATCCCGCCAAAGTAGAATGGCTTCGAGCCACGGTTGCAGTTGGCCTGAATGTGAGCCAGCAGAAACGGGGCAGCGTTGACGAGTTCATTGTTGAAGACGCAATGAAGAAAGAAGAGCTCCTTGGAGTTCACTTTGTGGTTGCTGTCTCTGGCGAAGATAGTGTTACTCAACGCTCTGTGAAAGTACCTGATGGTGGGGTTATGGATGTGAGTGGCGTGCAGGGAGTCCCAACCATCGGCATTGAGGCCGGTCAACTGATACCACAGCGCGAAGGCTTCGTGCTGGAACTGATCAGTGATGCGGCGATGAGCGTTGTCGCCGTGAGGTAGCTGTAGGATGCCGGCAATCTGGTTTTGGTGCATCTGATAGTTGACGCCAAACATCCGGAAGCAAGCGGCACCTGAATGCTGGTTGAGTTCGCCGCTGCCTGTGACGTAAGTGAACGAACTCAAGAACTCCAGAGTGAGTTGTTCGTAGGTTGGTTGTGGGTTGGTGCAGAGGTTCCAGATGCCTGCTCGTTGAAGCATCCAGGTGACACCTTCAAGGAGTCCGAGCTCCGTAAGCGATGGAAGGTGCGGGTAGTGAGTCGGCTGGAGTGACCTCTGATGAAATGCAATGTATTGTGCTTGTTGTCTTTCGCCTAACTCGCCCTCAGGGAAGGTAATGTTGCTGACATCTGGATTCCTGGCCATTGTTGGAGGATGGAGATGTTTCTGAGGTTTTGGGGTTTTTCTGCAGAGAGGGAAAAATGACAGAACGGTGGTTTGGAGGTTAAATTTGGAGTTGAAGTTTATAGTTCAATGTGGGGAGGACGAAAATTCGTAGTGGGGTAGGAGTTTGGATGTTTGAAAGTGATAATGGGGGGAGTGGAAGGGAACACGAACCCTGTTTTATCAGATAGCAGTTCTGGACTGCGTGACGGTCGTCACAAAGGTGTGACGGTCGTCACCCGCGTGACGGTCGTCACCCGCGTGACGGTCGTCACCCGCGTGACGCTCGTCATGGGGCTGTGACGATCGTCACAGCAGCAAAATCTGCAGAACGCAGAATTTTGCTCTGAGGGCGTACTCGTGGTGATTTTAAAGCTTAGTATTGATACGGTGATGTAATATAACAGCCAACAAACAACAATTAATGCAAAAACAGAATAGTTAAATAAAAACTAGAATTGAAATAACATAAAATTGAAACAAGTGTATGTAGTACATAATGAAAACGAACAATGCGAAAAATCTAAATGATTAAATTAAACTAAACTAGATTAGACTAAACTAAAACTACTGCTACGAGCTAATGACTAATCTTTTCGTGCTTTCAACTCATCGAATTTCTGTGAATAGTAGTCGAGTTGGTCGCAGACTAGATCCATGAAGTCTACCAGTTCGCCGTGCATGCTTGCGATATCAGCTTTCACATTAGTCAGAGCTTTATCAACGTCGTCCAATTGGAGTAACACGGCATCCATTTTGTCGGTGGTTTCCTCAGGGATAGGCTCAGGATAAGTATTGTAGTGTGGAGGAGTCATAGGGTCTACTTCAGTTTCAGAGGCAGCGTCTTCATAGTACATATAGTCGTGTGCCTCAGAGATGTGGTCACTGTCATACATATAGTTCTGGGGTGTTGACTGTGGTGAAGGAGGTCCCATAGGCTCATCCAATTCGTAGAGCCAGTTATCCTTGTTGTGGATGCTTGTCATCAGATGATCAGGCAGTGTGAATAGCTGTACTGGTTTTTCGTTAATAAGGTACTCATACGGTCCAGGTCCCATAGTCCCTAAGATTCGCCTGTTAAAGCAGAATTGTATGTTCATGGGTCTGATGGTACCAAAACGAGTGCTGGCATTTAAACGGAATCTAAGGCCCAGCTCGTGGGCAATCATTGTTACTAGTCCTCCTATAAGAATAGGTGTCTGAGGTTCCAGCGTGAGGCGTTTGAAAGATCTCATCATGAAAGGCACTGCATTTATTGTCCGTCCCTGAGAAGCACAGAACATGATGAATAACTCCTCCTTAGACACTGTGGTAATATTTTCTTCTTTTCCAAACAAGGTGTGAGCTAGTATCTTATGGAAGTATCTGAAGGCTGGGTTGTGAATGTCATCATTGTACATTTTGTCTGGTTCAGGGTGATAGTCGCCTGTGATTCTACCCCAGAAGTGATCGAGTTGCAAATCAATATCGTCATCTTCTGCACTGATGAACACATGCGGTCCGCTAGGGAATCCTAGGAGGTTAGCTAGTGACATCCGGCTATGGGTTTGCTCCATTCCGAACAATCGGAAGGTAATCAACTCTGTGCTGGATCCAAAACCATAGTTAGGTGTGTATCTGAAAGAACTAAGGAATTCATAGGTAAGATCCTTGTAGGTAGCGAAACGTGTTTTTAGAGCAGTGTTCTCCTAACCCAGTTGATTGAACAGGTATTGAATGCTATCTGTGATCCCTAGTTTATCCATAGTAGCCTTATCATAATACAGCGTTAAGGCGAATTCTCTTTCGGTCAGTGCTGCAAATCTTGCCTTTTGAGCGAGTCCTCGGAAGTGAACCTTTGTGAAGTCGTACTCGGCCATATTCGCAGGTAGTTCGGAGAAAACAGAAGGAATGTTTTGAAGACTTTAAAAATCCTGAAAAGTTTGAAACAGAAAATTGAAGTCAGGATTTTTAGAAACGAAAAGTGGTAGAAACAAAAGACAAAAGAGAACAAATAAAATAAGAATAAAAGTACGAAAGTGAACGAAAGTAGAAAGTAGTAGTAATTTTAGAATTTTTGTTAGATTTTTCAAAGTAGAATTTTAAAGAAAAATGAAATGCAATAACGAGGGAAATTTGGGTTGCCTCCCAGTAAGCGTTGTTTTTAACGTCTAAAGCCTGACGATAGCTTGGTGAGAAGCTATGCGGGTGTCTGAGCCGGAAGCTCAAGCAATGTTATATTGCTGACTTGAGGACTGTTGTCGTTCTTATTGTAATGTTTTAGACGTTACCCGTTTACGATAAATGGTGCATTTGTCTTATCGGTAATTTCAACAGCTCCACTCTGAAGTACTTTAGTCACTTCATAGGGTCCAGACCACCTAGATTTTAGTTTACCTGGGAAGAGTTTTAATCGTGAATTAAAGAGCAATACGATATCTCCCACACTGAATTGTTTCCTGATTGAACGTTTATCATGCCACTTTTTAGTTCGTTCTTTGTAGATATGGGCATTTTCGTAAGCGTCTAATCGAAGTTCTTCCAACTCGTGTAAGTTCAAGATTCGCTTTTCTCCTGCCTCGGTGTAGTTGAAGTTGAGTGTCTTAATGGCCCAAAAGGCCTTATGCTCTAATTCTACAGGGAGATGGCAGGATTTACCGTAAACTAATTTATAGGGGGTAGTACCTATTGGTGTCTTAAATGCGGTCCTATAAGCCCATAAAGCTTCTTGCAACTTCGATGACCAATCTTTTCTCGAGGTAGCGACAGTCTTTTCCAAGATCTGTTTTATTTCTCTGTTCGAGACCTCTACTTGTCCGCTAGTTTGCGGATGATAGGGTGTAGCTACTCGGTGCCTGACTCCATATCTAGAAAGAAGTTTATCGAATATTCGTGATATGAAGTGAGAACCTCCGTCACTAATGACGAGTCTGGGTACACCGAATCTAGGAAAGATTGTGTTCTTGAAGAGTTTGATTACTACTCGTGCGTCGTTTGTTGGAGCAGCTATGGCTTCTATCCATTTAGACACGTAATCGACAGCGACGAGTATGTAGTTATTTCCAAAAAAAGGAGGGAAAGGTCCCATGAAATCTATTCCCCAGACGTCGAAGATTTCTACCTCTAAGATTCCTTTCTGAGGCATTTCATCGTGTCGTGAGATGTTGCCAGTTCGTTGGCATCTATCGCACTTTTGCACAGCGATGTGAACGTCTTTCCAGAGATTAGGCCAGAATAGGCCGGCTTGGAGAATCTTAGCGCACGTCTTGGACGTACTAGCATGAACACCATATGGTGCTGAGTGGCATTGGGAAATAATATTTTCTATTTCTTCCTCTGGGACACAACGACGATATATGTTGTTGGCCCCTCTCTTGAAGAGTAGGGGTTCGTCCCAATAATAGTGTTTCAGATCGTGGAAGAATTTCTTCTTTTGCTGATAAGTAAGATCTGGTGGAAGCACGCCCGCAGCGAGGTAATTAACGATGTCAGCATACCAAGGTAATGTGACTTGGGCATAGACGACTTCTACGGCTTTTTCGAATTCTGGATCTTCCGAGATTGAGTTGGGTATGTCACTTTCTAATTTGGCTATCAGACGTTCGTACGGGAAATCGTCATTTATCGGTACTGGTTCATGTCTGATGCCTTCTATTTGGGATAAGTGATCTGCAACAACTTTCTCGGTTCCTTTCTTATCTTTGATTTCTAAGTCAAACTCTTGTAGTAACAGGATCCATCTCAATAGTCTTGGTTTGGCATCCTTTTTTCTTATTAGGTACCTTATGGCAGCGTGGTCTGTGTATATTATAATTTTTGCTCCTACTAAGTAAGAACGGAATTTGTCAAGCGCAAATATAACTGCTAGAAGTTCCTTTTCTGTAGTAGCGTAGTTCATTTGGGCAGGATCTAAGGTTCTACTGGCATAGTAGATAGCACGGAGTTTCTTGTCCTTCCTTTGTCCTAGAACTGCGCCTACAGCGTAATCACTCGCGTCGCACATGATTTCAAACGGTAGTCTCCAATCGGGTGGTTGCATGATTGGTGCGGTGATAAAGGCTGATTTCAATGTTTCGAATGCTTTTAAACAGTCGTCGTCGAAGACGAACTCAGCATCTTTCATCAACAGGCCGGTCAGAGGTTTTGTGATTTTCGAGAAATCTTTTATAAATCTTCTGTAGAAACCGGCATGTCCTAGAAAACTTCGTATTTCTCGTACGGATTTTGGAGGTTGGAGATCTTTTATAATCTCTATTTTAGCTTTGTCTACCTCAATCCCTCTATCTGATATGACGTGTCCTAGAACTATTCCTTGTCGGACCATAAAATGGCATTTCTCCCAATTTAGGACGAGGTTTACTTTTACGCAACGTTCTAGTACCATTTCTAAGTTTTGTAAGCATCCTTCGAAACTTTGTCCACATACCGAGAAATCGTCCATAAACACTTCCATAATGTCGTCTATGAAATCTGCAAAGATTGCCATCATGCATCTTTGGAAGGTTGCTGGAGCGTTACAGAGTCCGAACGGCATTCAGCGGTAAGCAAAAGTACCGTAAGGACAGGTGAATGTAGTCTTTTCTTGACATCAGGATGGATGGGAATTTGGAAAAATCCTGAGTAACCATCTAGATAGCAGAAATATGAATGTTTGGCTAGTCTTTCCAACATTTGGTCTATGAAGGGTAACGGGAAGTGATCTTTGCGCATAGCCTTGTTAAGCTTCCTATAATCAATACACATCCTACTTCCAGTCACGACTCTTTTTGTTATTGATTCGCCTTTTTCGTTTTTAACTACTGTGGCTCCTCCTTTCTTTGGTACGACATGAACTGGGCTAACCCATTCACTATCGGAGATCGGATAGATGATTCCTGCATCTAGCAATTTCTTTACTTCATCTCTGACTACCGTGCTCAGGATGGGGTTCAGTCTTCTCTGATGCTCTCGAGAGGTTTTAGAGTCTTCCTCTATTGTAATTCGATGCATACAGATTGAAGGGCTTATACCTTTTAAATCGCTTATGTTATAGCCTAACGCGGTGGGGTACTTCTTTAGGACTTCTAATAACTTTTCGGTTTCTGGTTGTCCTAAGTCGGCGTTGACTATCACTGGTCTTTTTAGTTCATCGTCTAGAAATTCATATCTGAGGTTTTTGGGTAGTGTTTTAAGTTCTAAAGATGGGTTCTTCGGACCTGGCATATGGTTTGGGGTCAGTGCTAAGCTTTCGCTTAGGCTGTCGTCTTTGTACGGTTTACGCCAATTATCGTCTTCAGAAATGTCGGGTATTTGAATCTTTATTATTTCTGAATACGTGGTCTCTTCATTTTCAAGTTCTCTTATGCATTCGTCAATTTCGTCTACTAAATAGCAGGTATCGTCTATTGCTGGTGCTTGTAAGAACTTGGTGAGAATGAACTCTATCTTTTCTTCTCCTACTTCGAATGTTAGCCTTCCTTTCTTCACGTCTATAATCGCTCCGGCTGTAGCTAGGAACGGTCTTCCTAGGATAATTGGGGTTACAGTGTCCTCCTTGATGTCCATGATTATGAAGTCGGTTGGAATGTAGAATTGTCCTATGCGTACTGGAACGTTTTCCAGTATTCCGACGGGGTATTTTACTGATCTGTCAACTAATTGTACGGACATTTTGGTTGGCCTGAGGTCTCCCATATTCAGCTTTTTGCATATAGATAAGGGCATAACACTGATACTGGCTCCTAAATCGCATAGAGCTTTGTCTATTACGAACTTTCCTATGACGCAGGGTATGGAGAAACTACCTGGGTCTTTTAATTTAGGAGGCATGCGGTTCTGAATAATAGCGCTACACTCTGCAGTAAGTGTAACTATTTCGTTATCCTCGATCTTTCTCTTATTCGACAGGATCTCTTTGAGAAATTTAGCGTATGACGGCATTTGAGTTATCGCTTCTGTAAAAGGAATAGTAATATTCAGCTGTTTAAGGAGCTCTACAAATTTCTTAAACTGTCCTGAAGTTTTGGAGTTTATTAGCCTTTGCGGATAAGGAATAGGTGGTTTATATGGCGCTGGAGGTGCTTGAGGTTTTTCACTTGCGGTATCCTCCTTCTCGTTGTCCTCCTTCTTCTCTAACTCAGATTCCTTTTCTGCTTGTTCGGTTGGTTTTTGTTGCATGGCTGAGTTTTCGGTCCTCGGATCGATCGGTTCATCCAATTCTTTTCCACTTCTTAGTATCACAGCATTTGCTTGGCCTTTGGGATTCTGTTCGGGTTGTCCAGGAAATGTGCCAGCAGGTGCGGCAGCAGATGCTTGTTGTTGAGCCACTTGTGATATCTGAGTTTCTAACATTTTGTTGTGGGTGGCTAAAGCGTCCACTTTTTCTGTCAACTGTTTAATTTGCTCGCTAGTGTGTATGTTTTGATTCAGGAACTCTTTGTTCGTTTGAGCTTGAGTAGCTATGAACTTTTCCATCATCAATTCGAGGTTAGATTTCCTAGGTGCATTCTGAGCAGCTGGTTTCTGATATCCTTGCGGAGCAGTAGGCATTTGCAATGCATTTTCGCTTTTGTAAGAAAAGTTTGGATGATTTCGCCAACCTGGGTTGTAGGTATTTGCGTAGGGATTTCCTTGAGCATAATTTACCTGGTCTGGCGGGATTCCGGCTAGCAATGGGCATTCGGGTGCATTATGAGTGGTGCTTCTGCATAACTCGCAATTTGGAGTTACTGCAGCGACAGTTGCAGTGGGGTTAACGGTCAGACTATCGATCTTCTGTGCTAGAGCATCTACTTTAGCATTGAACTTTTCAAGGCTGCTGATTTCGTACATCCCACCTTTCGCTGAGGTTTTCTCAGTTGGAGTGCGTTCACCTCCCTATTGGCAATGGTTTTGTGACATGTTTTCTATTAATTGATAGGCTTCATCGTATGGCTTATCCATAAGTGCACCGCCCGCGGCAGCGTCTATTGTCAATCTAGTATTGTATAGAAGCCCATTATAGAAAGTATGGATTGTCACCCAGTCTTCTAGACCGTGGTGAGGACATGTTCTCATCATATCTTTGAATCGCTCCCATGCTTCGTAGAGAGATTCAGTATCTTTCTGTCGAAATCCGTTGATTTGAGCTCTAAGCATAGCGGTTTTGCTTGGCGGAAAATATCTCGCTAAGAAGACGTTCTTCAATTGCTCCCACGTCGTAACAGAGTTGGATGGTAACGATTGTAACCATGTCCATGCTCTGTCTCTAAGAGAGAATGGGAAAAGACGAAGTCTTATCGCGTCTGGAGTTACTCCATTTGCTTTCACTGTGTCTGCGTATTGTACAAACTTCGTTAGATGTTCGTTCGGATCCTCAGTTGCGTTTCCTGATAATTGGTTTTGTTGTACAGCCGACAGCAATGACGGTTTTAGCTCAAAATCATTTCGGGTAATAGCTGGGGCAGCAATGCTACTTCTGGGCTCCATCTGAGATGGTGTAGCGTATGCCTTCAGCGGTTTGTTCGGAGGTCCTTCAGCCATCTCTGGTTCTTCTTCTTCTGATTTGGGAATGGGAGTGAGAGGTTCGGGAGTGTTATGTTTGAGTTGTTTGAGTTGGTACTCAATGATTCTACTTCTTAAATGTAAGAAGCGTTCTAGTTCTGCGACTGAAGGTTTTACGATATCGCTTTGCGGGCGATTTCTTGGCATACAATCGACAGAACTAGTAAAGGAAAAATGAAAATTGTTTACCTAGTCTATACGGCGTAACAAAAGGTTACACTATTGACTAAACGGGTCCCCGGCAACGGCGCCAAAAACTTGATCGCGACTTTCTATGTCTAATACAACTAACTGCAAGTGCACAGTTGTCGCTACTGCGAAAATCGGCGCCGGCTGACAGAAGAGTCGCCACCGTGCGTTATTCATCCCAACGGAGGGAAAGGAAACGCTCTAAGTAAACCTCGCAAGAACACGGGAAAGGTATGGTCATCGCAACCAAAACCTGGATTCGGGAGTCGGTTACGCAAGGGGAAGGTATTAGCACCCCTCACGTCCGTCGTACTCGACGGGATCCACGCTTGGTGTTTATAAGGAGAAGGGTGTGTTTATCTATCTATGCTAGTGGTCAGTCTGAAAAGAAAAGAAAAGGACAGGACTCGACAGAACATACGCTGTTCTGGGCCTACGTACTCCCTCGTGCAATGGGAAAGTCAGAGTCAACGTAGTTCGACTACCTACGTCTAAACGGGGGAGGTTGCTCGCCAGGACATCGCGTCCTGTGCCTACGTACTTCCACACAGCATGGAAGATCAGAGCAAACGTAGTTCGACTACGCACGACACAAGCTGTTCAAGTGTTTTTTATGAAAGAATGCACCTTAACCAAGGATTTTCACAGTCCAGGAGGACAAAATGTTTTGATGTTTGTTCAAATCTTTTAACGGAAGAAATGAATTCACTTTTGTTTCATCCTTTATTAGGTGTTTTTCTGTTGTTTTGAGAAAGGAAAGAGACACCTTAAAACTATGGTTGAAAAGGGGAAGCTACCTAATGTTATCATGCCTGGTTAACCAACCTAACATCTATCACAACTCCTCCACAGCAGAGAAGTTGGAGCTCCTAAGGGATCATGGCAACAGGACTAAACAACAAACAAGAATCACTGCAAAGTAAAGAAATACTGGAAATATGCATGAATGCAACAACCAAACAATCAAGGCACAAAGGCCACACCACAGAGGCAAAGGAGCTCAGCTCTACCAAATACCAGCAAGCAAAGCCACTCAATAACAATCAATCAGAAGGAGGACCACCTCAACTTCTCATGCACACAAAGCCTATTTCTAAGATGCACCTACCTCAGAAATATCTAGATGAACCCCTAAGTCTAATGCAGCACAGCACCACACAAGTCAAACAACACAAAGAGAAGGCTAACCAACCTGGCAAACTCCTATCCAAAAGCATGAAACTACCCCTGAGCAAGACCCCTGAACAAAACCCTAATCAAACCCCTGATCTACCTCTGAGCAGAGCCCTATGCAAAACCCTAATCAAATCTCTAAGCAAAGCCCTATGCAAAACCCTAATCAAATCTCTAAGCAAATCCCCATGCAAGACCCTAATCAAAAGAAATCAATCCCAGTCTCCAAGCTTCAGGACAAGCTTACCAAAGAAAGGGAGCTAAGTAGGCAGACTCATAGTGCCTTCCTCAGGAAAGTACTAGGAAGCTTCCACTCAGGAATCATATCCCATGCGGCTCAACAACTGTGAACGGTTTACATTCCTCCTCAGGAGAAACTAAACTCACATGAAGGCTCCAGCATCATCGGATACTTGAGAAATCCTACATGACTAAGGGAACTAAGTAAACAGACCCATAGTGCCTTCCTCTGGAAAGTACTAGGGGACTTCCACTTAGGAATCATATCCCATGTGGCTCAACAACTGTGATCGGTTTACATTCCTCCTCAGGAGAAACTAAACTCACATGAAGGCTCCAACATCATTGGATACTTGAGAAATCTTATATGAACTAAGGGAACTAAGTGAACAGACCCATAGTGCCTTCCTCAGGAAAGTACTAGGGGGCTTCCGCTTAGGAATCATATCCCATGTGGCTCAACAACTGTGAACGGTTTACATTCCTCCTCAGGTGAAATTAAACTCACATGAAGGCTCCAACATCATTGGATACTTGAGAAGGAGGTGAGAAGAAAGAATGAAAGACATCCATAGTGCCTTCCTCAGGAAAGTACCATGAATTTCCCTCAAACTTCAGGATCTCAAACCTCACAAACAGAGAGCAAGCTCCTGGGCCCTTAAACCATGCATCCTTGCAAGCTCCACCAACACCTCATCCAGCCTCCACCTCCAAGAAGAAACCACAGGCCCTTAAACCCAAAAGAAACTATCTCTAGAGTTCAACCACAGTTGAACTTCAGAGTTAGAAGTCATCAAGACTTCTCCTATTCCCAGGCTCAAACAAAAATAGCAAAACACTCTATAAAAATCTACCAAATATCTAGGGGAAACCTACATGGCTCTATGATCCCAAGATCAAATCTCAAAACCTAAGTCAACTTCTAAGGCTACTAAACAATTCCTAACATGTGAATGGTCAAGAGTTAACCAACAAGTTATGAGGTCTCTATTCTCTAACCCTAAAACAGTATCAATCAATCTCTAAAAAATCCACAAAAATCCTATGGGGAGCATGCATTAGTCTAGTATAACATACTAAAAAACTAGAGCAAAATTCAAAACCAAGTGAGAGAAATAAAATCAACCAGGCACACACACCACAAACCAAATATTCATGACCAATTAAAATACAAAAAATGCAATAAAAATGAAAATGCATGATCTAATTAATATTTTTGCATCCTAAAATCCTAAATTGAATTAAGAATCTACAGAAAAAAGAAGGGAATTAATTGAGTACTCCTACTATTTTTTATGAATTTATTTCTAACATGAACAAAACAAAGAAAATAAAAAGAAAAACAAAACAGGGGGGTGCATTTAGCAAAACGCATCAGTCGTTTATCCACTTGGCCCAAACTGAGGGGGGTGCGCTTAGTAGACAGGGCCTAAGCCCAATCCACAATCACATTCAGCTTTCTCACAAAGGGGGGGGGGGGGGGGGGGCGAGTAACTGAGGGGGTGAGTTCGTAAACTCAAACTTGGGCTTACCACAATCCAAACCCTAGCCCAACTAATCAAACAGCAAAAACCACCTTCTTCCCCAAATTTCTGATCACTGTTCACTACCAAAACCCTAACACGCCGCTCCCCCAACCTCTCTCCCTCTTCTCTCTCCGAGAAATCCTCTCAAAACAACCTCAAACCTTCACACATCCTGAACGAAAACTACACCTTAATCACTATCACACATGCAATCAACAGAACTCATTAGAACAAGAAACTCCAAACTAAACATCTCAAGACTGGCATCTACAGCTAAACTAACACACGCATGCAAGGAGGAATGTTTAGGGGAGAAGTTAGGAACCTGGAAAGACGAACGATACTTGAAGCTCGTTGAAGAAGCTGATCGTTCGCTGAAGATCCACAACCGGAGAAGATTTTCCGATGAAGATCCAAGACGCTTGCTGAAGAACTTGTTGTTGATGAGTACGGATGAGGATGACGATTCTGGAAATCCTCAATTGAAGGCGAACGAAGATCAAGAAGATCTAAACAATTTTCTGGTAATCTCGCTGAAAGTTTGTCGTTCTGGAAACCAAAGGATGATGATCAGGGACGAAAGTCTGGGCGTAGGCTTTGGTTGACGAAGTTGAAGATCCTTGAATGTTGCTGGGAAACATGAAGAACAATGAAGTTCTTTGAAGATTTTTCTGGAAAATTGATGAAGGTCTATGAGTTTTCTGGCGATACGAAGCAGTTTCCAGCGAGTAGTGGGTGAAGGTAAACGATGGAGATCGGAGGAGAAAGAAGAATTTCTGGGAATTTCTGCAGATTCCGGCGAGCTAACGAAGTCCGGCGATGGTTACTGCTCTCCGGTGACCGTTACCGATGACCGGCACGGCGGCTGCATGGCCGGCGGTAGGAAGGGGGTAGTGGATCACAGGTGTCACCGGGAGGGATTGGGAGTTGGACGCGTGTGAGAGGGGGTTGCTGGGAAGGAGCCACATGGTGAGGTGGCGTGGCGCAGAGAGAGAGAGGGGAGTCTGGGTGAGGTGTCAGAACGTGAGGGATTCAGAGTTGTGAGGTGGGTCCTGCAGAATTGCACGCGTGGCCTTATTTATATAGTGACAAGTGTCACTTTTCTGGACTGAACGAAAAAGAGAACAAAAAACTGATAATGGGCCTCCAAAAACTCTGAAATGGGCCCAAACGAAAATGGCCAATAAAACCCTGAAAAAAACTGGAAAAAAACTGATTAAACCTAATTAACTACTAATTAAAGATTAATACCTAATTAACCAGTTAATACTCAACTAATTAATTTTAAAACTACAATTAAAAGCTAACTGAAAATTAAACTAGTCTAATCCTAATTAAATCTACAAACTCTATTTAAAAGATTAAAAAAATCCTAATTAAATCTAAAAGAAAAATTAAAACCTATTAAACTCTATTAATTTCATAAACTCTTATTATTCTAAATTGTCTATCCTATTTAAAATCAACACTAAAACTATTAAAGCTATATTAATCCTAAAAGGAAATTAATATCCATATTAAAACCTAATATTCTAAACTCTATTAAAACACTTAAAAAACTATTAAACCTATTAAATTCTATAAAATTCTAAAAAAAAATTTAAAGCTATTAAAACATAAAAACAAAAAAAAAACTATTTAAATTCTAGAAAATCTGTAAAACCTATTTAAAATTCTCAAAAGGCTATTAAACCCTAGAAAGAATGCAGACAAATGCAAATGACCACCATGAAAGAGGGCGCGACCAGATTAAAGCAAACAGTAACCCCGGGCATCAGAATATCCCAAAAACCACCATGTAAGTTGAAAACACCGAGGAGCGCACAATTCCCCGAAAATAAAACCCTGATCATTTAGACTGGACCTGAAATATCCGGTAGATGAAAACCAAGACGTAACCCTGACACCTTCCGTCTGTGCACAAATGTCATGCATCTGATATGCGAATACGAATTTAACCCACGAACCAGATAGAAGAACCGGTTGGTAAAATTTTAGGGTGAAACAGCTGCTCCTATTCAAACGGCTTGGACCTGAATGGGTGAAGAGCGCTCAGCCTTCACACATTCAAAGGTAAATGACGGTTGAATACCAATGAAACCCTGAAATTTGCCAACCGCAAAAATAAATTGCGCACACCACTGCTTGGGGAGAATTAACCTGGGAATTGATTTTCGTTGCCACAACGACAACTAAAACATTGTCCATCAACCTGCTTATGAAATAATCTGATATTGTCCATAGGCCATCCCATTCCGAAGAAGTGAGCATACCCTGAACAGTGAGAAATTGTTGATCTCTCTTATCAACCTTCCGCATCCGAAGAAACGAGCAAACACTTAACCACACGAGACAATGTTGATTTTACTTATCAACCTTTCGTATCCTGAAGAAACGAGCAAACACTTAACCAAACGAGACAATGCTGATTTCACTAATCAACCTTTCGTTCGTACCTGAACGAGCATCCACTAAACAGCGAGAAAATGTTGATTTCACTTACCAACCTTCCATTCGTACCTGAACGAGCATCCCTGCGGGGCACGAGAAACTTAACCAAGCAACTATGAGAGGACAATTCTGACGACGGCTGTCCAATACCTATTCTGGCAATAGGTATCCTGAAAACACTCTGCTGGGGAAATTGGGAACTTAACCAAGCATTCTGACGAGAATAGCCTTGTTGGAAAATAAGAGGAATTTAACCAAACAACTCCGTGGCGAATACTCTGCTGAGGACTACGAGGGACTTAACCAAGCATTCTGACGAGAATAACCTTGTTGGAAAATAAGAGGAATTTAACCAAACAACTCCGTGGCGAATACTCTGCTGGGGACTACGAGGGACTTAACCAAGTAACTCATTGAAGTAACACCTTGCTGGAGAACATAACTCTGCTGTGGAAACTACGGGGGACCACCCAAAAATCTGCATTACCGTCTTCCACTGCTGACACCACAGCATCCCAAGAAAGACTCAGCTGGGGGAAAAAGCGCCTGACCTAGCAAACTCTGCTAGGGGAATATAACATGACGAACACGATCACTGCGTGCCTGGCACAACCACCCTCTGTAACAAGATGAACACGATCACTGCGCGTCTTGGCGTTGCGAACAAAACATTCAGGACGAATACGATCACTGCGTACTCTACCACAAAAACCCCACCATAACGATGACCACGATCACTGCGTGCCCTGCGCCACAACTCTCTTGACAGGAGAAAACACGATCACTGCGCGTCTGTGCCGCAAACAAAACATACGGGATGAATACGATCACTGTGTACCTCTTCCGTGAAAACCCCATAACATAAGCATGACCACGATCACTGCGTGCCCTGCGCCACAACTCTCTTGACAGGAGAAAACACGATCACTGCGCGTTCTTTGCCGCAAACAAGCATACGGGATGAATACGATCACTGCGTACCTCTTCCGTGAAAACCCCATAACATAACGATGACCACGATCACTGCGTGCCCTGCGCCACAACTCTCTTGACAGGAGAAAACACGATCACTGCATGTTCGTGCCACAAACAAACATACGGGATGAATACGATCACTGCGTACCTCTTCTGTGAAAACCCCATAACATAACGATGACCACGATCACTGCGTGCCCTGCGCCACAACTCTCTTGACAGGAGAAAACACGATCACTGCGCATTCTGTGCCGCAAACAAAACATACACATCTCTGTAAACCACGATCTCACTTGTCGACAGAGAAAATACCTGAGGCTGGACGAGTAATCAATCCTACTTACGTTTCCAGAATGCACATGTTTGATAATGCCGTAATGCTTCCATACTGCATGGAAATGCTACGTATTCGTGTAAAATGCAAGTGCTTATGATGCATGCTTATGCAAAGAGTTACTTCAGCAAAATAAATGCTGAAGACAAACTGGATCCGCTGGGGATGACCGGAATACTACCGATACGCTTCCAACAAAATAAATGTTGGAAAGATGAACTAACTCCGCTGGGGATGACCATCCGGCTGGGAAAGTAGCTCACAAACTCAAAACTTCAAACTCTGCTGAAGATGATCGTCCGGACGAGGGAGGATCAACCTATTGGGGAAAGAGAAAAGCAATCCTGGAAACTGCTTTCAAAAGGTATCAACACCCTGATTACGCCTTGTGGGGATACTTCATCCGGCTATCACTGAGCTGGGGATTGACTGGTGTGCTCTGATTCGCACTACACAGGAAACTCTTTGGGGAAGTTAATCATATCCGTCTCGACCTTCGCCGGGGAGGACTCTGCTCTGCTTGATAAGCTAATTCTGAACTACTGGAGATACATTGATCTTTTCCTTTGACGCAACCTCCATTCTCCTGGGGAGACAACATTCAAATTTGCCTGGGGCGACTTCACTAGGGAAAGACACAACATTCATCCTCTGGAGAGGGTACCGGCCTGCCATGGACTCTGGCGGGGAACTTTGCGAGCTTTTGAATACCTGCAAAAGTCGGCAAGCAAACACGAGACAATCTATGCAAAAAGAAACATCTTGGTAATCACCCACGACAACCATTCAGATAATTTCCGGTTTTAACAATCATCGGCCGAGGCCCGCCTGTTTACACGCATGTAAGTTTATCAAAAACATCAGCGTTTTTTACAAACAAAACTGTAAAAGTTAAAAACCAAAGTCACACACTACACTGAATAACACACTTTATTGATAACGGCCTGAGAATAGGCAAGATTTATACATCAGATGCAACTCCTGGAAAGAGGTAGTCGCGCATAAACAAAATGCAGAAATGTACAAAGATACAGAATAAAATTTGTACACATGTCGGCAACGTGTTACAGACGAACACCATGAACCGATCCTCCTATGACTCGCCGGACTCTGACGCTTTCCTGATCTCTGTCTTCGGAAGAGATTGCTTTGGATAGTCGACCCCCGGATGCTCCCAAACCACTAACAATCAAACTTGGACCGCAGTCGTTTGCTTCTCAAATCCCTAACTTTTGCGTGAGTCGCCCTTTGCGGGTTTTCGATTCACCGGGATACCCTTTTTTGCCGAAGCCGCCCAGTGTAGGTTTTCAACTTCGCGGGTGTACATTTTTTCATTTTATCCCTAACTTTTGCCCGAACCTTTTTATTCTGTTTTTTGGTTCGCCAGGATGCCCCATTTTTGCCTGGACTCTCTTTTTACTGTCCAGCGGGTCAATTTTTAAGCAAAGTATTTTTTAACTGCGTCCGAGTTCACAGGGGATGAAAAGTCTTCACCATCCATGGTGGATAATAGTAAGGCTCCTCCGGAGAAGACCTTTCTCACGACGTATGGACCTTCGTAATTAGGAGTCCATTTGCCCCTGTGATCCGATTGCGGTGGGAGAATCTTCTTCAGCACAAGATCACCCGTCTGAAAGCTTCGAGGTCGAATGTTCTTGTCGAACGCTTTCTTCATCCGGCTCTGATACAGCCTACCATGTGCAATGGATGCCAGTCTCTTCTCGTCTATCAAGCTCAGCTGATTCAATCTATTTCTCGCCCATTCTGCCTCCTCAAGTTGAACATCAAGCAAAACCCTCAAAGATGGTATCTCAACCTCCAACGGCAGGACTACCTCCATGCCATATACCAGTGAGAACGGTGTTGCCCCGGTTGATGTACGCACCATCGTGCGATAACCGTGCAAAGCGAACGACAACATCTCATGCCAATCCTTATACGTTACCACCATCTTCTGAACAATCTTCTTTATGTTCTTGTTGGCCGCTTCAACAGCGCCATTCATCTTGGGTCTGTACGGAGATGAATTATGATGCTCGATCTTAAACTCCCGACAAAGATCCTTCATCATTTTATTGTTCAGATTCGAACCATTATCAGTAATGATCCGCTCAGGAATACCGTATCTGCAAATTATATCCTTCTTGATAAATCTGGCCACCACCTGCTTTGTCACATTGGCGTAAGATGCTGTTTCCACCCACTTGGTGAAGTAATCAATCGCGACTAGGATGAAGCGATGCCCATTAGAAGCAGTAGGCTCAATCTTGCCGATCATATCGATCCCCCACATGGAGAAAGGCCACGGAGAAGCCATAACATTCAATGGACTGGGTGGCACATGGATCTTATCAGCATAGATCTGGCACTTGTGACACCGCTTGGCGAACTTAAAATAGTCTATTTCCATCGTTAACCAATAATACCCTGCTCGCAACAACTTTCGGGTCATAGCATGCCCACCAGCATGTGTACCAAAAGTTCCTTCATGGACTTCTTCCATGAGTAAATTGGCTTCCTTCTCATCTACACACCGGAGGAGTACCAAATCATGGTTCCTTCTATACAAAACGCCGTTGGGATTCAGGTAGAAGTTGCCTGCTAATCTCCTTAGAGTCTTTTGATCACGACTGGATACCCCAGCCGGATATTCCTTGCTCTTCAGGAAATTCTGTATATCAAAATACCAAGGTTTACCGTCAGATGCTTCATCAATTGCAAACACAAAGGCCGGCCTATCAAGGCGAGATATGACAATCCTGGGAGCCTCATTCCAGTAGTTGACCTTATACATCGAGGATAACGTTGCAAGAGCGTCTGCCATTTGATTCTCCGCCCGGGGTACATGATGAAACTCTACTTTATCAAAGAAAGGTAGTAACCTTCTCGCATAATTCATGTATGGTATCAGATTAGGTTGGAGTGTCTCCCACTCTCCCTTAATCTGATTCACAACCAATGCTGAATCCCCATATACGTCCAGATTCTTGATCCTCAGATCAATAGCCTCCTCTAACCCCATAATACAAGCTTCATACTCGGCTTCATTATTCGTCACTGGAAAAGTCAATCTGGCTGTGAATGGGATATGCGACCCGTGGGGAGTTGTAATGATTGCCCCAATCCCACTACCATACGAATTGACAGCCCCATCAAAAATCAATTGCCACTGGGAACTCCGCTCAGGACCTTCACCAGGCAACGGCTCATCACAATCTTTAGCCTTCAAGTACACTATGTCCTCATCAGGAAACTCAAACTTCATAGGCTGATAATCCTCAATTGGCTGTTCGACAAGATACTCGGACAGAACACTTCCCTTAATGGCCTTCTGGGAAACATACTGGATATTGTATTCTGTCAATACCATCTGCCATCTAGCAATCCTTCCAGAGAGCGCTTGCTTTTCAAACACATATTTGATCGGATCCATCTTCGATATCAGCATGGTTGTATGGTTCAGCATGTACTGTCTTAGACGTTTGGTAGCCCACGCCAATGCACAACACGTCTTTTCGAGCATAGAGTATCGAGATTCACAATCCGTGAACTTTTTACTCAAGTAGTAAATTGCATGCTCTTTCCGTCCCGTCTCGTCGTGTTGACCGAGAACACAACCCATACTGTTCTCAAGAACCGTCAGATACATAATCAGTAGTCGTCCCGCTACTGGGGGTATCAACACCGGAGGTTCCTGCAAGTATTCTTTTATCTTTTTAAATGCCCTTTGGCAATTGTCGTTCCAGACCACCGCTTGATCTTTCTTTAACAGTTGGAACAATGGTTCACACGTGGTCGTTAGGTGAGAGATGAACCTAGCAATGTAGTTCAACCTCCCTAAGAATCCACGGACTTCTTTTTCTGTTCTTGGTGCTGGCATCTCTTGTATTGCTTTTATTTTTGCAGGATCGACCTCGATTCCTTTCTTGCTCACAATCAACCCCAATAGCTTCCCGGATCTCACTCCGAAGGTACATTTGTTGGGATTCAGCCTCAGCCTGAACTTCCTCAGCCTCTTGAACAACTTCAATAGATTAACCAGATGCTCTTCCTCTGTTTGAGACTTGGCAATCATGTCATCGACATACACCTCAATCTCTTTGTGCATCATGTCGTGAAAAAGCGTTGTCATAGCCCGCTGGTACGTTGCCCCAGCATTTTTTAAACCAAAGGGCATCACTTTATAACAGAAGGTTCCCCACGGGGTGATAAAGGTCGTTTTTTCCATATCCTCCGGAGCCATTTTGATCTGGTTGTACCCCGAAAATCCATCCATGAAGGAGAATACCGAAAACTGAGTCGTGTTGTCAACTAACACATCAATATGCGGCAGCGGGAAATCATCTTTCGGGCTCGCTTTGTTTAGATCCCTATAATCAACACACATCCGAACCTTGCCATCTTTCTTTGGCACAGGCACGATATTAGCGACCCAAGTGGGATAAGTGGTAACAGCCAGGAACCCAGCATCCCATTGCTTCTGCACTTCTTCCTTTATCTTTACGGCCATGTCAGGACGAGTCCTTCTGAGTTTCTGCTTCACAGGTGGGCAATCTCCCCTCAACGGCAGACGATGAACAACCATATCGGTATCCAAACCTGGCATGTCCTCGTAGGACCAAGTAAATATATCACTGTATTCACGCAGCATCTCAATAAGGTATTGCTTGATGTCAACTTGCAACGCGGCCCCTATACGGATATTCCTGACGCATTCTTCAGACCCCAAGTTGACAATATCAATCTCTTCCTGGTGAGGCAGAATGACTCTCTCCTCTTGCTTCAACAACCGACTCAGCTCTTCTGGTAAGTCACTATCCTCAACAATCTCTTCCTCAGCTTGGAAGATCGGATGCTCGAAGTCTAAACGAGTCATAGGAAGTCTTTGGTCGATGTCATCTGAAAATTCATGAATCCTGCGAGGGAAACGGTTAAGTGCTTCAAAATGATATACAAGCAAAATGCATAACCACGCTGCCATTTTATTGAAAAAAAATAAAAATAGAAAGAAAAGGATCACAACATTTGGATGTAAAAACGTCGTCATTTATTGATCATGCAAACATACAGGTAAACAGTTAGGCCCTAAGACAAGATCAACGATGCCCCGGGCAAGGCATGTGATCATACAATGAATGAAAAAACAATGCATTACTGTTTGGTGACTTGGATGACGTCCTGGATGGACCAGTTGCATAGGCTTTGCCCCGGCGTGCTGGGTCGAATCCATGCGTTCATGTCGCAGTCGCTATCCACTTCCTCTGTATCAGACACAGCATTAATCCTTTCGAAGCTAACCCCTCCGGGCGTGAACACGACAGGTCCCTTGTACTTAGGCGCACTCTGTGAAGGAGATGGGCGGTACCCTAAACCATACCTATCTTGCTTCACTGGTATGTCCAGAACCTGCCCCCACTTCTGAGTCTCTCCCGCTTGCACCAACGCCTTGGCCTCTTTATAAGAGGAGAAGGTCACCTCTTGCTCTTCACTCTTCACCGGAGCTTCTTCTTTAACCTTCACCCCTTCGAACGCCTGACACAGCGTTTCATGAATCTCTCCATCTACCTCCACGTACTTGAAAGAAGACAAGTGACTGACTAGGATATCTTCTTCGCCACACACTGTCACAATACTCCCCTCAACCATATACTTCAGCTTCTGATGGAGTGTAGAAGTCACTGCCCCAGCGGCATGAATCCAAGGTCTCCTGATCAAACAGCTATATGCAGGCTGGATGTCCATGATGTAAAACACTGTATCAAACACCTCCGGACCTACCTGGATGGGTAACGTTACTGACCCAAATACCGACCTCCTTGTTCCGTCAAAGGCCCTCACCACCAAATCACTAGGGGTGCACAACAACCCACGGGTATCCAATTTCAACAAGGCTTTCTTTGGTAACACATTCAACGAGGACCCAGTGTCTACCAGCACATGGGACAAAATAGTGCCCCGGCATTCGATAGAGATGTGCAAGGCATTATTATGATCACGCCCTCTAGGCGTTAGGTCAAAATCCGTGAATCCCAGACCATGCCCAGCGTTAACATGTGCCATAACTCCCTCCAGCTGATTAACTGAAATCTCTTACGGTACGAAGGATGTCTCAAGTACCTTCAACAGGGCATTTCTATGCGCCTCAGAACACAACAACAGCGATAATATGGAGATCTTTGACGGGGTCTGCTGCAGGTGCTCTACAATCTTGTAGTCACTTTTGCGAATCAACCTCATGAATTCTTCCACATATTTGGTTATCGGTTCTTTCTCCTTACTCCCTGAAGATTCCCCCTCAACAACTTTGTTCTTACCCCTGGCCAGCCTCTCTGCCTCGACCTCAGGTGAAGTGAAAATTCTCCCGCTCCGGGTTATACCACCCGCTCCTACTATGTTATCTACGGATCCCGCTGGCGGATCATTCAAGTCAATCTTTTCCCCATTACAATACACCTCAGCACCATAGCACCACGGGACTGCCTTTGTGCTCTCATAAGGGACTGGTTTAGCCTTGGTAATAGTAATGGTCGGCCTCTTCAATGATGCCGAAATCGTCACTGATTTGAACGGAATGGTGATCGTAGCAATCTCCCTACGCTCTTCTTCAGATTCTGTCTTGACAGACTTCTCTCGCCCCACGGACCTGTCAAACTGCAGGATTCCTTCATCAATCAAACCTTGAACTCCCCTTTTCAACTTCTCGCAGCCCTCAAGTTGAACCAAACAGTCAGCACACTCTTCACTGCAACCGGGATAAACACCTCCTTTTAATAAGTGCTGCTTTATGTAACTCAAAGGGGTTTTCAGCTCGCTCACTTCCGAAACCAAGTCCAACTCATCATCTGCCAGGATTGCATTGGCCCCAGCCCCACCATGCTTGGGCATTGGCTGTTGCGTGATATTGGGACCGTCCTTCCCGAAGTTAATAGTCGTACAATCAAGCAAATCCTGTACTTTATGCTTGAAAGCTAGGCAATTTTCAATATTGTGCCCCGGTGCACCCGAATGGAAGTCACAGTGCTCATTAACATCATACCCGACTGGTGGCTGGCCAGTTGGTGGTGCTAAGGTCCTCTTCTCGACTAGCTGCAATTTCAACAAAGTTTGAAGGAGTTCTGCATATGATACCGGCGGTACCTCGAATACTCTCCTCGGTCGTGGGTTCTGAAGTCTGCGCTGATTATTATTAGGCTGCTGTTGAGCCTGCTGCTGTGGTTGTTGTCTCTGCTGCTGAGAAGGCCCTGGAATGGTTACACTTGCAACTTGCGACTGCTGATGCCAGTTCTGACCTCTATTCCTCCGTCGAGCATTGTATATAGCGTTGGTGTCACCCTGCCTTTTACCACCAAACGTCCTCTTATTACCTCCCGCGGAACTGGACTCACCCGCTTGAATCTTACCAATCTTCACTCTGTTTTAGATGCGCTCTCCCATCAAGATCAACTCAGAGAAGGTACTCATGGAAAAATTGAGCAACCGGTCATAGTACATTCCAGAGAAAGTTCCTATGAACATATCCATCATTTCGCGCTCCACCATCGGAGGGTGTACCCTAGCAGCCAGGTCTCGCCATCTCTGGGCGTATTCCTTAAAGCTCTCGCTAGACTTTTGAGACATGCTCTACAACTGGACTCGGTTAGGGGCGAGATCACTTTTATATTGATAATGTCGAACAAAAGCCTCTGCCAGCTCTTTCCAACTCCTGATCTGAGTAGGCTCCAAGCTCATGTACCACTCCAGCGATGGCCCTGACAGGCTATCCTGGAAGAAGTGCATTAGCATCTTTTCATCCTCAGAATACGCAGACATACGCCTGTAAAACGCGCGCACATGTACCCTAGGACATGTATCTCCTTTGTACTTATCAAATGACGGCGCTTTGAATTTCAGCGGGACCCTCAGCCCTGGGACTAACCCCATATTTGACATATCCAGCCCAAGAGCATTCTGGCTGGCTAACCCGTTCACTTTCTCTTCTAGCAATCTCATCCGATGGTTGTCATCCCTAGCTCTTTCATAACCCTCGTTCTGACCAGAGAACACATCCTCCTGACGATCCTCCCAGCGAGGTACTGCATCGTATCCAACATGATCTGCATCACGGCCCGGACCCGTTTGGAAGTACCTGGGGTCATACCTCAGATTGCCCATCTCTTGAGCGTTGTATGCACCAGTTCCATATCCAAGATTACCATAACCATAGCCACCCAACCCAGCCTTGGCGCCAGCAATGCTGCCATACCCCATGTTCACACCATTGAAGCCCTGGTTACCATTAATACCATTCATTCCGACATTCTCAATGCCCCCATTGAAACCCTGGTTGACATTACCCACAAATACCCCAGCAGTATCTGTATTGGCGTTCATATTACCGGTGTTCCCACCTCCACCTACAGGACCAGTTTCTCCAGCATTCAAACCAGTTACAGGAATAGCATCAGTACTTTGACGATTCTCAATTCGGGGAGAAGCAGCAATATTTTCACCATGCGGTGTCCCGTTGTTTTCAGCCCGTGCGACTATTGGTTGAACCAGATTCTGCAGCTGCTCTTGTCCTTTGGCGATGGTCTCCATGGTTTGCATGAGCAGGGCCATCCTGTCACGCATCTCTTGCATTTCACTTTGCACGTTGTCCATGATCTTCTTGTGATTAGTTCTGGTAGAGTAACGGTGGACCCGCTTTTCTGCAATCCTGAAAATACCTGGATGATATGGATGAAGAATGATAAGGAACATGGATCACAAACCTGTAATGCGATATGATTTATGCAAACAATAATGCAAAAATGCTAACGTGCATGTGTGCGTTGGGGATATTTCCCCTCCAATTCTAGTGTCAAGGTGGCAAGACAAGAGAAACCATAAAGACAATATTTAGAAAAACCCTCATATATTGGAAAAACAATCTCGTCAAGGCGTTACACAACTATGTTCCATACAACTGATATAATAAAGGAGGATCCCAACCAACATGCCTGGTGGTGATCTCAACACATAGAATACAAGAGAGAAATCAAGTGCGGGTACGGTCGCAGAAATCCTCGAACAGCTTCTTCGTCTCTGGATGGTCCGGTCGATAAATCAAGCCTTCTATCAACTGATCCCTTTTCCTGACCGTTCCATGGATATCTCTGACAAAATCTTCCCAAGCCTTATCTTGGGAACCATCCTCAGGTTTGGGCCTCTTGATGTCTGCTCTGCGCTGACAATCTTCCAGATTCTTCATGGCATCAATCAGTTTACGTTCGGCCTCGTATCGACGGCATGCTTCTTCTTCAAGCTCTTCAGTCTTCACTTTAACCTGTTCTCCCAACTGAGCAACCTGTGTCTTTATCTCTTCTTCCCGTTCTTTGCGCTTGGCCATAGTGAGATCCCAGTGCTCTCTGAACTTAGCTAACTTCGTGTAAGCCCTTTCCAGCTCTTGTTTCTTAGTAGCCAATACACTGCTAACTGAGTCTACATCTAACTCCAGACGCTTCTTAGTTTCATTCAACTCCAATAAAGTGGTCTTCAGATGTTTCAAAGTTTCGGCCTGTTGCTTAGAAAAATATCTTGTTTCAATCTTTTCATGACGAAGCTGGGCATTCTCTTTCTCTAAAGCCTCTTTAGCCTTTGCTAGCTCTTCTTTCTCCGCCATCAGCTGCTTGTATACCTGCATGTCTATAGTGGTGGGCTCCTCCACCGGAGAAGGATACAATGGCTGAACTGCGGGATAAGGCATAAGGAATTTCGTAGCTCGTTCACGAATCCATTCCACATACGGACTAAGAACTCGAGTACCCCCTTTGCTACATGAAGGCTTCTCTCTCTTCTGCAGGTTCTTCCATGCTTTCTCGAGCTTGATCAACATCTCTTCCTCTATTGCCCCGGTGAGATACAGAGATTCCTGTATCTCCTCGAGCTTCGGCGCTTCCTGAGGTGCATACCCAAACTGCCTGATTAATAAGGAAGGGTTGTAATTGACACACCCTTTCCTTCCTATCAAAGGAACATTAGGGAATCCTTCGCATCTGTATATGACCTCAACTCCGAACACCTCCTCATTAACCCACACCACATTCTCAGAAGTCAACCCCATCAAGTGCTCAGGCCATCCTAAAGAATCAATAGAAGTGACGAAAGGCCCTGACTTCGGCATATGACTAGTAAACCACCTACACAGTAGAGGTACACAGCAAGAGACATTCCTTCCTCGCCGCTTTTCATTTTGGTAGTGAGTGGAATGATGGATATCTCCCAGCAAGGTAGGAACCGGGTTCTTTGCAGCCAGAATATAGAAAGCATCTGCGTCAACAAAATCAGGAAAGTTTGGGAACAATACAATGCCATAAACACACACAGCAAGGATGGCGTCAAAAACAACCCAGCCACCCTTCTTGGCATACTCCCGAGCCTTCTCCACCAAAACATCCAACGGAAATCCCCACACATCTCCTCTTCTGGTCATCTTCCCTGTCAGCTCAGACTCTCCTAAGTGCAGAATATCAGAAAGCTCAGCCAGATTAGGCTTAGCGTCCGTGTGATAGAAAGGCATCTACTCGCGAATCGGTATATCCAAGAGTGCAGAATACTCCTCCAGGGTAGGAGCCAAGACAAAATCGGGAAATACGAAACACCTGAGCTCAGCATCATAAAACTGCCACAGGGTGTAAATGTCGCTGATCTCATAAGCCGAGGGCTGGTAAACATAAGTCAGGATCCTCCCATATGTCTTCCTGAAATCTCCCATCACCTTCTTCCTAGCAATAGTAATTAACTCTGACAACAGACTGATATCTGGAGACGGGAATTTGTAGGGTAACACTCTCTTCATGGCTTCCATGTCTTGCTAGGAAACAAACGTCGGAACTGGGAGGGAAAATATGTACCTGCAATACACACACGTTAGTTGGATGCAAATGGTAATGCAATAATGCAATATGATAAATGATGCAATCAGTGAACACAGGGGCCATGCTGTAGCCTGAAGAGGAACATCTCTGTGATGCCAAGAACAGAAAACCACCACATTCACCGGAACCTCATGACGCTGACTATCACCTAAAATACCAATATCCTGGTAAGAAATCCATCTGAACCTCTGTAACTGACGAGAAAACCATCTGATAATAGTATCACCCTCAAACAAGAAACCCATCTGATCCAAACAACACCTGTTAACGAGCCAAGAAAACCATCTGATAAATACTGAATCATGGTTTCTGAAGGCCAGTTTTCCTGCAATAACCCAATCCCTCTCACAGGTATGGACCTAATCCACGGACAAAGGTACGGCATCCTATGCGGTCATCAGCGTCATAGACTTTCATGAGTGACGATACGATTCCCAGAAGGAGTGGCATCATCAAGTCATGAAGAGGCCTCACTTAGCTGACTTCCAAATGATCGGTCCCCAGAGTCGACAATCCCCACGTCTGGACTCCCCTCAGATCCTCAGGACCGGAAAGGAGCACCTCGGCGAGAACCTCGTATGAGTGCAGATTTCGTAGGGAACTGTGCCTGCTCAGCAGACAGGTTCGTCTACTACTCTCCGCAACTATGTCTAGGTGCATACTCAAGCCTAGGTCCGGCTTCTCACTCATAGTAACCTCCCTTTCCCACAGCAATAATCATAATAATATAGTGCTGAAAGTAAATGCGGAAAGGTAAAGGTGCGAGAAAGTAAAGTGCGGAAAGATAAAACACATATGCACAACACCCAACAGATAAACACCTAAGCGCTAGGATTGACTCGCGTAGGGGATGGTAAACGGTCCCAGCATAAGGGATGGGAAAAGTCCCTAGATGCTATAAGTCCCCAGCAGAGTCGCCAGCTGCGCTACTGCGAAAATCGGCGCCGGCTGACAGAAGAGTCGCCACCGTGCGTTATTCATCCCAACGGAGGGAAAGGAAACGCTCGAAGTAAACCTCGCAAGAACACGGGAAAGGTATGGTCATCGTAACCAAAACCTGGATTCGGGAGTCGGTTACGCAAGGGGAAGGTATTAGCACCCCTCACGTCCGTCGTAATCGACGGGATCCACGCTTGGTGTTTATAAGGAGAAGGGTGTGTTTATCTATCTATGCTAGTGGTCAGTCTGAAAAGAAAAGAAAAGGACAGGACTCGACAGAACATACGCTGTTCTGGGCCTACGTACTCCCTCGTGCAATGGGAAAGTCAGAGTCAACGTAGTTTGACTACCTACGTCTAAACGGAGGAGGTTGCTCGCCAGGACATCGCGTCCTGTGCCTACGTACTTCCACACAGCATGGAAGATCAGAGCAAACGTAGTTCGACTACGCATGACACAAGCTGTTCAAGTGTTTTTTATGAAAGAATGCACCTTAACCAAGGATTTTCACAGTCCAGGAGGACAAAATGTTTTGATGTTTGTTCAAATCTTTTAACGGAAGAAATGAATTCACTTTTGTTTCATCCTTTATTAGGTGTTTTTCTGTTGTTTTGAGAAAGGAAAGAGACACCTTAAAACTATGGTTTAAAAGGGGAAGCTACCTAATGTTATCATGCCTGGTTAACCAACCTAACGTCTATCACAACTCCTCCACAGCAGAGAAGTTGGAGCTCCTAAGGGATCATGGCAACAGGACTAAACAACAAACAAGAATCACTGCAAAGTAAAGAAATACTGGAAATATGCATGAATGCAACAACCAAACAATCAAGGCACAAAGGCCACACCACATAGGCAAAGGAGCTCAGCTCTACCAAATACCAGCAAGCAAAGCCCCTCAATAACAATCAAGCAGAAGGAGGACCACCTCAACTTCTCATGCACACAAAGCCTATTTCTAAGATGCACCTACCTCAGAAATATCTAGATGAACCCCTAAGTCTAATGCAGCACAGCACCACACAAGTCAAACAACACAAAGAGAAGGCTAACCAACCTGGCAAACTCCTATCCAAAAGCATGAAACTACCCCTGAGCAAGACCCCTGAACAAAACCCTAATCAAACCCCTGATCTACCTCTGAGCAGAGCCCTATGCAAAACCCTAATCAAATCTCTAAGCAAAGCCCTATGCAAAACCCTAATCAAATCTCTAAGCAAATCCCCATGCAAGACCCTAATCAAAAGAAATCAATCCCAGTCTCCAAGCTTCAGGACAAGCTTACCAAAGAAAGGGAGCTAAGTAGGCAGACTCATAGTGCCTTCCTCAGGAAAGTACTAGGAAGCTTCCACTCAGGAATCATATCCCATGCGGCTCAACAACTGTGAACGGTTTACATTCCTCCTCAGGAGAAACTAAACTCACATGAAGGCTCCAGCATCATCGAATACTTGAGAAATCCTACATGACTAAGGGAACTAAGTAAACAGACCCATAGTGCCTTCCTCTGGAAAGTACTAGGGGACTTCCACTTAGGAATCATATCCCATGTGGCTCAACAACTGTGATCGGTTTACATTCCTCCTCAGGAGAAACTAAACTCACATGAAGGCTCCAACATCATTGGATACTTGAGAAATCTTATATGAACTAAGGGAACTAAGTGAACAGACCCATAGTGCCTTCCTCAGGAAAGTACTAGGGGGCTTCCGCTTAGGAATCATATCCCATGTGGCTCAACAACTGTGAACGGTTTACATTCCTCCTCAGGTGAAATTAAACTCACATGAAGGCTCCAACATCATTGGATACTTGAGAAGGAGGTGAGAAGAAAGAATGAAAGACATGCATAGTGCCTTCCTCAGGAAAGTACCATGAATTTCCCTCAAACTTCAGGATCTCAATCCTCATAAATAGAGAGCAAGCTCCTGGGCCCTTAAACCATGCATCCTGGCAAGCTCCACCAAGACCTCATCCAGCCTCCACCTCCAAGAAGAAACCACAGGCCCTTAAACCCAAAAGAAACTATCTCTAGAGTTCAACCACAGTTGAACTTCAGAGTTAGAAGTCATCAAGACTTCTCCTATTCCCAGGCTCAAACAAAAATAGCAAAACACTCTATAAAAATCTACCAAAAATCTAGGGGAAACCTACATGGCTCTATGATCCCAAGATCAAATCTCAAAACCTAAGTCAACTTCTAAGGCTACTAAACAATCCCTAACATGTGAATGGTCAAGGGTTAACCAACAAGTTATGAGGTCTCTATTCTCTAACCCTAAAACAGTATCAATCAATCTCTAAAAAATCCACAAAAATCCTATGGGGAGCATGCATTAGTCTAGTATAACATACTAAAAAACTAGAGCAAAATTCAAAACCAAGTGAGAGAAATAAAATCAACCAGGCAGACACACCACAAACCAAATATTCATGACCAATTAAAATACAAAAAATGCAATAAAAATTAAAATGCATGATCTAATTAATATTTTTGCATCCTAAAATCCTAAATTGAATTATGAATCTACAGAAAAAAGAAGGGAATTAATTGAGTACTCCTACTATTTTTTATGAATTTATTTCTAACATGAACAAAACAAAGAAAATAAAAAGAAAAACAAAACAGGGGGGTGCATTTAGCAAAACGCATCAGTCGTTTATCCACTTGGCCCAAACTGAGGGGGGTGTGCTTAGCAGACAGGGCCTAAGCCCAATCCACAATCACATTCAGCTTTCTCACAAAGGGGGGGGGGGGGGGACGAGTAACTGAGGGGGTGAGTTCGTAAACTCAAACTTGGGCTTACCACAATCCAAACCCTAGCCCAACTAATCAAACAGCAAAAACCACCTTCTTCCCCAAATTTCTGATCATTGTTCACTACCAAAACCCTAACACGCCGCTCCCCCAACCTCTCTCCCTCTTCTCTCTCCGAGAAATCCTCTCAAAACAACCTCAAACCTTCACACATCCTGAACGAAAACTACACCTTAATCACTATCACACATGCAATCAACAGAACTCATTAGAACAAGAAACTCCAAACTAAACATCTCAAGACTGGCATCTACAGCTAAACTAACACACGCATGCAAGGAGGAAAGTTTAGGGGAGAAGAAGTTAGGAACCTGGAAAGACGAACGATACTTGAAGCTCGTTGAAGAAGCTGATCGTTCGCTGAAGATCCACAACCGGAGAAGATTTTCCGATGAAGATCCAAGACGCTTGCTGAAGAACTTGTTGTTGATGAGTACGGATGAGGATGACGATTCTGGAAATCCTCAATTGAAGGCGAACGAAGATCAAGAAGATTTAAACAATTTTCTGGTAATCTCGCTGAAAGTTTGTCGTTCTGGAAACCAAAGGATGATGATCGGGGACGAAAGTATGGGCGTAGGCTTTGGTTGACGAAGTTGAAGATCCTTGAATGTTGCTGGGAAACATGAAGAACAATGAAGTTCTTTGAAGATTTTTCTGGAAAATTGATGAAGGTCTATGAGTTTTCCGGCGATACGAAGCAGTTTCCGGCGAGTAGTGGGTGAAGGTAAACGATGGAGATCGGAGGAGAAAGAAGAATTTCTGGGAATTTCTGCATATTCCGGCGAGCTAACGAAGTCCGGCGACGGTTACTGCTCTCCGGTGACCGTTACCGATGACCGGCACGGCGGCTGCATGGCCGGCGGTAGGAAGGGGGTAGTGGATCACAGGTGTCACCGGGAGGGATTGGGAGTTAGACGCGTGTGAGAGGGGGTTGCTGGGAAGGAGCCACGTGGTGAGGTGGCGTGGCGCAGAGAGAGAGAGGGGAGTCTAGGTGAGGTGTCAGAACGTGAGGGATTCAGAGTTGTGAGGTGGGTCCTGCAGAATTGCACGCGTGGCCTTATTTATATAGTGACAAGTGTCACTTTTCTGGACTGAACGAAAAAGAGAACAAAAAACTGATAATGGGCCTCCAAAAACTCTGAAATGGGCCCAAACGAAAATGGCCAATAAAACCCTGAAAAAAAACTGGAAAAAAACTGATTAAACCTAATTAACTACTAATTAAAGATTAATACCTAATTAACCAGTTAATACTCAACTAATTAATTTTAAAACTACAATTAAAAGCTAACTCAAAATTAAACTAGTCTAATCCTAATTAAATCTACAAACTCTATTTAAAAGATTAAAAAAATCCTAATTAAATCTAAAAGAAAAATTAAAACCTATTAAACTCTATTAATTTCATAAACTCTTATTATTCTAAATTGTCTATCCTATTTAAAATCAACACTAAAACTATTAAAGCTATATTAATCCTAAAAGGAAATTAATATCCATATTAAAACCTAATATTCTAAACTCTATTAAAACACTTAAAAAACTATTAAACCTATTAAATTCTATAAAATTCTATAAAAAAATTTAAAGCTATTAAAACATAAAAACAAAAAAAAAACTATTTAAATTCTAGAAAATCTGTAAAACCTATTTAAAATTCTCAAAAGGCTATTAAACCCTAGAAAGAATGCAGACAAATGCAAATGACCACCATGAAAGAGGGCGCGACCAGATTAAAGCAAACAGTAACCCCGAGCATCAGAATATCCCAAAAACCACCATGTAAGCTGAAAACACCGAGGAGCGCACAATTCCCCGAAAATAAAACCCTGATCATTTAGACTGGACCTGAAATATCCGGTAGATGAAAACCAAGACGTAACCCTGACACCTTCCGTCTGTGCACAAATGTCATGCATCTGATATGCGAATACGAATTTAACCCACGAACCAGATAGAAGAACCGGTTGGTCAAAGTTTAGGGTGCAACAACAGTCTATCGCGTAGTAATAAAAGATATCGATCCCACAGGGACTCGTAATCAAACTAGTGTTCTCGGGAGTTACTATGTTTAGCTAGGTAGAATATGTTTTAAGGGAATAAGATTGTCACTAAAAGAGGGAACTAAGATTACTATTTAGATTTTAATTAATTGAATCGATACGTAGTAATTGTGTTCTTCAGGGATTTGATAAGTTATGGTGTATGAAATAGTTTTCACAGTTTATTCAAGCAGAAAATGGAGATTTAAAGACTCTCACCTCACGATGGTTATTGACGCTAATCATAATCCTAAGGGCCAAACGTACACTTTCGTATCCCGTTCGGGGTTAAAATCATTTTTTGAAAATCTCTAAGTTCTAATTCATTTTAAAGTGCTTTCGCTGTTATTAAAACAAATGCCTAGTGTTTACTATCTGACCTTACCGCAGCTTTCGCTTATTGGTTCGTATCTTAATTAATTTCCCACTTTCGTGGCAAAACTACTTTTAAATAAGTTCTCGCTTTCGCGACGAAGTTTATTTCGTGAATCAATTTTAAACACTTAGACCATAAATTACTTTTGTGAAAAGAAAGTTTTCAAACAAGAGTTATCAAATCCCATTCGAATTATTACTACATATCGATTACCTAAGTTTAGCTAGACATGGAATTGGGAAAAACAAAATATAAATAAGAATAATAAATAATAAATTGCATTATAATAAAACAGAAGTCGATCAAAATGAAAACCTGTAAATATGCCAATTGGCCTTTGGGCAGATCCTCCACAGATGTTGGCAGGATTCTGGTCTTTAGTGCCAATTTGATCGTACAGTGCAATAGCAATTACAAAAGAGCGGAAATGGAAATGAGGAAATGTAAAGGGAAATGAATACAAATAAAACTGGAAAGTAATTTGCTCTGGAAATTAAATTCGGCAGCACTTCGTGGTATGAATGCAGCACCCTTTCTGAAGTCCCCTGCTTCCCTTTTTATAGAAGTGGAATCCCAACGGTTATCTCTGAGGATGATGGACCTTGAGGCAGATAATTTAGGGAGTAGTGGTCCACTTAATGGGAATTGGAACTGCTCTTTTGACGTGTAATCTGAGTGGGGCGTTTTTGCCTGCATGACGGTCGTCACAAGGTGTGACGGTCGTCACCCGTGTGACGGTCGTCATGAAGCTGTGACGGTCGTCACATCAGCAAAAACTGATTGCTGCGCTTTTCATTGTATTTTCACTCCTTTTTCGTCCATATTTCATCTGAGATTGCTTCTTTTCTTCATGTTGCCTTGTTTAGACGTGATCGTTGAATACCTGCAAAAACATCAGACAAATACACGGAAATAACCCGAAATCGGATCGAAAACGGTTAGACTTTAGTTGAATTATGCATAAAAATATTTATATGATTTCGTGTTATCAAAAACATCGCGCTTCGTGCCTACGTATTCTCATCAGAGAACGAGAAATCAGAGTCAACGTAGTTCGGCTAACTACGGGTTACAGGGAAGGTGGAAGGTGGCTCACCAATACGTCAGTATTGTGCCTACGTACTCTTAACAAATATGAGAGATCAGAGCTTACGTAGTTCGGGATAATACGAATTACGGGGGTTCAGATTCATTTGTTTTTCCGAGTAGGGTTAACAAACAGTTCCAACAGTTTGGTGTATGCAGCTTGCTCGTCAGAGACTCGTGCGTTACCGTTTGCGGTAGAACTGAGAGTTAATGACACTCTTTTCTTCAGAAAAGCTTTCCTTAATTAAGGACCCACGGGGCAAAAAGGTTTGAGGTTTGTTTTCTGTCTTTTATGGAAGAACTGTCTTTTTATGGATGTTTGCAACTGATATCGCACTAGAGACTATGACCTAGGAGTGAATGCGTCGCATGTCACCCAAAGGGTACCATACTAAACATCCTGATTATTAGAAGGAAACCCTCCAACAATCATTTCCTAAGTAGCTTAAGGCTCGTAACGTACGACATCAGTTAACCTTTATTACTGTATTTTGATTTGTTTGAAGAGAGAAGAGAACGGACACAACTAAGGGGAAACTATAAAGTCCTAATGTTGTCATGCCAAGGATTCATCCTATGGTTGAGGTTTGAAACATGGAACTCCTAGAAGTTATCATGCAAAGGCTTCAACCTAAAGTTCTAATCATCACTTCCTTATTAAAGGAAGTGAGATTCCTAGGGGATCAGGTCAATGGGAAACACACAGATAAAGCATCAGCTAAACATCAGTAAACAGATAAACAGTAAAGATGCACATGCAATGCAACAATACAAGTAGAGGGAGACTCACTCAACCTATAGAGAAATCAAGCAAAAATAGCACACAATACACAGGCAAGGGAGGCAAACTCAACCTTCAGCCAACAAGCAAAGCCAAATAGTAACAGACAAGCAGAGGGAGACAAACTCAACCTCTCATGCAAGCAAGCAAAGGGAGGCAAGCTCAACCTTTCAATGCACTTAGGCCTAGTATCAACTACATGAAAGCCTATTCTAATGCAACACACCAGAGAAACAGTCATACAAATATAGTCAAACAACAAGAACAGCAGAACAACACAACAACACTTCAGCAGCAAAGCAGCCTAACAGTCTATCTTCTAATCCAAGTTATCCATCAGGAGAAAAGGGAATGAGGACTTAATTTTCAAGCTTCAACTTGCTCCATCAAGAGAGGATGTGAATCAACACAAAGATAATTGCATGATGAGGGGAAGCATGAGGAAAACCAATGGAATCCCTCAAGGCACTCAACCACTCATCTGAGATTGGTATCCTCAAAGGTTTTACCTTTTGTGGTAGGCCTTTAGTCCTTCCAAAGGAGGGACTAGGCTCCCACAAGGAACCTTGCATCATTTGATAGGAAATGGAATGCAAATCAAAGCAAACCACAATTGTGCAAAAGGAAGCAACTCCTAAAGCTCTAAAAACCCTAATCCTACAAGCCCTAAAAGAAACTTTCTAAAGGGAACTGAAACACCAAATCAAGCCTTAATATTCAATCTACAAAGGCATCAACATGTCTACTAAACCATCAGAAAAGGTTTGGAAACTTATCATAAACTAAAGGTCACTTTTGAAGTTCATCTATGGGAAGTACTATGCTAGAATCATCCCACAAACAGCCTAGATGTAAAATCTAGATAAAATAGTAAATCAATTACTAAAAATCTATAAATTTTCCTAAGAGATCCTAAATGTATTAAAAACCTATGGTAAAAATTCCAGAGCTTAAATCAAGGTTTAAGGGCCCTAAAGAAATTCTAAACTAAAAGGTGTCAAAGAAGGGTTCAAGTGGGGAAGGCTCTAATAACCTAGTTCAAAACTAATCTTAGAATCATCTAAAAATCACCACAAAAATCCTATAACATCACCAACATGTCTATAATCAGCCAGCCAAAAATCATTATCAAAATCAAAACATGAATTGGTAATAAAATCAGCAAGCAACAAGCCATTTTATGCATTTTTATTCAATTATTAAAAAGAGAAAAATGGACATTAAATTGAAAACATCATCAAAATAAAATCCAAAGGCATGGAAAAATCAGAAATTCCACAAGGATCAACCACATATTTTTTCATATTTTTATGATCATTAAAACTAATTAAAATGAATTAAACATGAAAAAACAATTAAAAGAAAATAGAAAAACAATAAAAGAATTAAAATGTATCAGAAAATATTAGAGCCATCAATTAATGGAGCGCTGCGTTTTGGTTCAAGGCAAGGTGTGGTAAGTTTGACTGAAGACCATGGTCATAACCATCCAATGAAAAAGTAATCAGATCTTGCGCTCCTTGTCACGCCAAGTCACCAAACCCTAATTCAATTCAATCTTGTTCATCAGATGTTGTGACCAAGTCCACTAATCCAAATGAAATTAACGGCTCATGTTCATCGTCTTCCTTTCAAACTGAACAAGGAGGGGGAAAACAGTCACGGTGGCCGGAGAAGGGTGCCACCGTCTTCTCCGGCGAGAGCCATCAAGCTCTGCAACTAACTTTCAGGAAACTCAAAGAAAATTATATGGATCCACTCGTCTCTTCTCACTGATCACGAAAATCCACTCCATATCCATCAATTCTTCATGAATCTCCAAAAACGAAGAGGAACAGAAAATTCTTCAATTTCATAACCATCATCAAACTCAAAATTGATTACACAGAATTACTCCTCACTCTTCAGAGATCAAGAATCACCAATCAATTCATGCTAACACTCAAGAATCCGCCATGTACAAGTCTCAACAGAAAACTCATCTCATCATGAATCATCACTAAACTTCTCAATTGTGATCCTAAAACGATCTATGTCTTCACTACAACCTAACCACATGCCAAATTCAGTCTAAACATGCCTAGAACTAGAGCAATAGTGAAAGATAAAAACCTGGAAAAAAGCTTGAAATTGGAGTAGTTGCAGTGTGATTCTTGGCTTCAAATGCTGCAGAAACCTTCAATGAATGATCCTGGTGCTAACCGAATCCTCAATTCCTCTTGGAACCCTCTTAATTGAAAAACACGATTTGGAGTTGAAAGCTTTGATCTCTAACTACCACAACTGAATTCTGCACCAATTCCTTCCAAAAAAACCATCTGAACACGATTATGAACTTAAATAAAAGTCATTTGGATCCTAACATGGCCCAATCATGGCCCAGATTGATGAATCCAAAATTTCATTTTCCTTCAATGAACAACCATGGTAACTCGTGTATTTTGGATCAACTTTAGCTCAAACTTTGCTTCAATAGCTTGTACAATACTCCTGGGATGTGTATGGCTCAGATTGAGTGCTTGATTTCATCTTATGGCCAATATTGATTATGTTACTTCCATTCTAAGTAATCCACCTAAAGTCCATGAAATGAGCCTCAAATCAAAAGTGTGAAATTGCCAATCTCTTCAAAATGCCATTTCCAATCAGAAAATGCATAAACTTGTGAAGTTTTGAACCATTGTGATTTATTTTAAATTTTTCTTTCATTAATGCCTTTTAATGATCTTTTTTCCAAAATTGCTTCATACTCTTCCATATTCAATCCATATCAATGGATGCTTGGGTCATGGTTGGACTAAAAACACCATTTTGAACAACTTTCAAGTTTATCAAATCTTCATTTGAGGTACCTAAGATGATGAAATGGACCCATAACCAAAAATGACCTGTAATTCCAAATACCCAAAATACCCTTAACTTGTCAAAGCCATATCTTGAGTTCTACAAATCCAATCACGGACTTCTAGTACTTTCTAGAAATCTAAGAAGATAAGGAACAAATTCATGTTAACCAAAAGTTCATAAGAATCATCCTTCTAGGGAAAAAGTGTCATGCAAGTTGGGTAACTTTCAAGCTCCAAATTCACATGCCTCAGATGACCTCTAACTTGTCTGGCTCATAACATGAGTTCTATAAACCCTATCAAGGACTTCTAGTACTCAAATTAAAGCTAGGATCATGCTCTACAACAATCATGTTGGGGTCAAGATGAGATGAAAATCACATCTTGAATCATGTGGTCTTGAAGTTAGGTACCAAACTAGGGGATTTTACATTGTCAAGCATAACAACCCTAGCCTAGCAACTCCTCACACTCTTGATTCATGATAAGTTGACCTTGGAATAATCCCTTAGGCATATCAACACATCAATCCATGATCACATGGATCTTGAATTAGGTCTCAACCTTCTTCAAATCATCAGTTTTCCTAGGGTCATCCAAATGAAACCCTAGTTACACCAATCTTGGTTATACTTCATATCCTTCACATAATGACCTGTCTAGGCTTCACAATGAACTTCAACACTTCTCATGAGCTCCCTCAAGACCTCAAGTTCAATTTCATGGCCTCAGAATCATCTGATTACTTCCCACAACTCTCAAGTTAGGAGACCTACACACTTGGTTTCAACCACTCTTTCTGAGGATCTTTTAACTTCTCTGATAAGGATATCAACCCTTGAACACTTGGATAAGCCTCTTAGCTAGCTTTATAGCCTTTGATTGGTAGTCATACCTCTTGATCTCCTGCATACATGTCAATGAAATGCAGATGATAATGCTAATATGAATGCAATGAAACACAAGCTAGGTAAAGAAATGGTTAGGCAAATTTTGGGGTGCAACAGCTGCCCCTATTCAAACGGCTTGGACCTGACTGGGTGAGAAGCGAACGACTCTCAAACAATCAAGGTAAAAGACGGTTGAATACCCACAAACCCGGAAATTTGCCAACCGCACGAGTACACGGTACTCTGATGGGGACAAATCTTCGGAATCAGAAATGACAGTTGCACGACAACTAGCTAGAGAAATACCGATCTGATGTATCTGATATCACTGCGTCCTCAAATCATCGAGGGATCACTGGTTACACGGTAACTGGTGAAAGGTTTAATCTCAAATCTCCATCAGGACGATCATCTATGTCCTCAAGTCATCAAGGGATCGCCGGTTACACGGTAACTGGTGATCTGCCAACCGCACAGGTAAACGATACTCTGATTGGTAGGAACATCTTCGAAATCGGAAATGACAGTTGCACGACAACTTGCTGGGGAATCGGTTACACGGTAACCGAAAATTTTCCAACCTCACAAGTAAACGATACTCTGGTGGGTAAGACAATCTTTGAAGTCTGAAATGGCAGTTGCACGGCAACGAGCCCAAATCTCCGTCAAGATGATCATTAGATTTCGCTGAAGCTTCTTCCTCAAGTCATCAAGGGCTCACTGGTTATACGGTAACTGTGATACATAGCTGATATTGCCGTCAGGCATTCTGCGGCACGGCAACAGAAGAGTTCCTCGGGACTCGTCAGGTCATCAGGAACTTTTTGACAATCTCTATGATGATGCCGTCGGGCAATCAAAGAAATTCCCGGGCGTCAGCCGGACTTTGTCAGTAAGTCAGAAATAAGATCCTCAACCAATCATGAATCAATAAGGACATACGATCGTCTGCCATCAGGCACTCCGCGTCAGCTGGGAGAACTACTTCGACATCGCAGTCGGGCTTCATCAGTAAGTCTTCAAGGGAAATTTCAACTTCTCTGTTTAAAACCTGCTGGGGATGACGCATCTCCGCTGGTGATTCTGGAGAACTATCAAGTAACTCTGCTTCGGGGATTCAGAAATCATTCTGGGTGAATAAACTCTGCTGAGGAATTCAAGAATCATCCTGAACAAAAACTTCACTGGGGACTTCAAAAATCATCTTGAGCAAACAACTCTGGCGACCTCACTGGGGAGTTTAAGAATCATCTTAAACAAACAACTTTGCTGGGGATTTCAAGAATCATCTTGAGCAAACCACTTTGCTGAGGAACGCCTGCAAAACAAGAACAGTACCGACCTAGCTCATGTTTCACATGCATATGCTTGACAATGGCGTAATGCTCCACACGGTGGAAATGCTACGTGTTTAGTGTAAATGCTATGCAATAATGCAAAATGCTACGACCCCATTAGCAAAATAAATGCCAAAGCGACAATCCTCCTGTCAAGGAGAAAGAACCACTCTGTCGGGGAGGATGAATCATCTTGCTGTGGAGACGAAATCACACCAATTTCAATTGGACTTAACCTGGGGAAACGCACTCTAGGTGACTGCTGTCGGGGAATAAAGTTCTACGAGAACCTGCACTCGCTCAACTAGGTATACGAACCACAAACTGCTGAGGAAAACGATATCAATCGCAGAGATAAACTGCACGGTCTTTGCAGCTAGAACCTTCCTGGAGATACGAACTCCGATGGGGAAGTATAGCATCAGCTATTCAACATTCTCTATTGGGGAAAACCAATAATGCCCTGAACAGCTTCCAAGGACTCGACTCTCTTGGGGAACTGCAACCTCGGCTAAGGATAGGCAACCAGATGCTGGAATAAACCCTACCTGCCAAGGAGAATACAACTCTGTGGGGAATCTCAATTCTCCTGGAGACTTTAGTCTGAACCATTGAGAGCTGAACACTTGCGAATAGTCTTCTACGAAAAAACTGCACATTGACCAAGTGCTGGGAACGAGTATACACTTCAGCGCATGACTCAGCTGGGGAAACGATGATCCTGCCTAGGATACATCTGATTGGGGAGAATCTATCTCTGCTTGGGGAGACACATCAATGCTCACGGTCTCTGTTCAGACTCGGTGGGGAAACACTGTTGAACTCGCTGGGGAAGAAGGAATCATCCTGCTTGGGAAACATCTGGCGTACTGCCTGGAGGGTGACGTCCCTGCAACAAAATGAATAAACAGACAAGATACCCTTCTCAAAGGGACCTATCGGGGTTATCATCCTGTAACAATGTTCAGGTAATTCAATGTTTCAACAATTATCGGTCTAGGCCAGCAAGTTTATGTATGCTCAATTTATCAAAAACATCGGGCGTTCTTTTTTGCAAACAAAACAGATAAAAGCTAAACAAACAAACGAAAATACTGAATAGTATATGTTTATTGATAACGAGCCCCTGAATGGGCAAAATGTTTTACAACAGATGCAAGCTCCTGAAATGAGGAAGTTGCGTAAGCATAAACATAAATATACATCAGTATACACAAATGTCGGCAATGCGGCATAGACGAACACCATGAGTTGATCCCTCTATGACCCACTCGACTTCGATACCCCTCTAACGCTTCAGCTTCATAAGAGATTGATTCAGATAAACGGCCCTCAGGTCTTCCCAAAGCACTAAACAATGAGAGTTCACACGCGGAACGCAGTCATTTTCTTTTTCAAATCCCTAACTTTTGCCTAAATCGCCCTTTCGGGTTTTCGATTCACCGGGATACCCTTTTTTGCCAAAGCCACCCTTTCATGTTTTCGACTTTGCGGGTGTACATTTTTCATTTATATCCCTAATTTTTGCCCGAACCTTTTTCCTTTTTTATGGTTCGCCGGGATGCCCCATTTTTGCCTGGATATTCTTTTTTCTTTCTAGCGGGTCATTTTTTAAGCAAAGTATTTTTTAATTGCGTCCGCATTCACAGGTGATGCAAAATCTTTGCCATCCATCGTGGATAACAACAAGGCTCCTCCCGAGAAGACCTTGTTGACGATGTACGGACCTTCGTAGTTAGGAGTCCACTTTCCCCTGTGATCGGAATGTGGTAGAAGAATCTTCTTCAAGACGAGATCACCCGTCTGAAAGCTCCTAGGACGTACCTTCTTATCATAAGTTTTCTTCATTCGGCTCTAGTACAGACGACCATATGCAATCGATGCTAATCTCTTCTCATCCACCAGGCTGAGTTGGTTCAATCGGTTCTTAATCCATTCTGCCTCATCGAGTTTCACATTAACCAAAACTCGCAAAGAAGGAATCTCAACTTCCAATGGTAGGACAACTTCCATACCGTACACCAGTGAGAAAGGAGTTGCTCCGGTTGATGTGCATACCGTCGTACGATAACCGTGCAATGCAAAGGGCAGCATCTCATGCCAATCTTTGTAGGTCACAACCATCTTTTGGATTATCTTTTTAATGTTCTTGTTGGCCGCTTCAACCGCATCATTCATCTTCAGCTGGTAAGGTGATGAGTTGGGATGTTCAATCTTGAAGCTCTGGCATAACTCCTTCATCATCTTATTATTCAGATTTGAACCATTGTCAGTAATGATCCGCTCGGGAACTTCGTATCGACAGATGATGTCCTTCTTTATGAATCTGGCTACCATCTGCTTGGTCACGTTAGCATACGAGGCTGCCTCCACCCACTTGGTGAAGTAGTCGATGGCTACCAAAATGAAGCGATGACCGTTAGATGTGGTGGGCTCGATCTTGCCTATCATATCAATGCCCTACATGGATAACGGCCACGGGGATGACATGACATTCAACGGGCACGGCGGCACATGAATTTTATCAGCATAAATCTGGCATTTATGACATCTCTTCGCGAATTTGAAACAATCCGACTCCATCGTCAGCCAGTAGTATCCCGCTCGTAGGATCTTTCTCGTCATAGCATGTCCGCCGGCGTGCGTACCAAATGTGCCTTCATGGAACTCTTCCATAAGCAGACTTGCTTCTTTCTCCTCTACACATCTGAGTAGCACGAGATCGTGATTTCTCTTATACAGAACTCCATCAGGATTGAGATAGAAATTTCCAGACAGCCTCCTCAGAGTCTTCTTATCCTGGGTTGACGCTCCCGCAGGATGCTCCTAGTCATAAGGAAAGTCTGGATATCATGGAACCATGGCTTGTCGTCGGAGGCTTCCTCAATTGCAAAAACGAATGCATGTCTATCAAGACGGGAAATGACAATTCTTGGCGCTTTATTCCAAAAATTGACCTTATACATCGAAGCCAACGTGGCTAAGGCATCAGCCATCTGATTTTCAGCTCTGGGCACATGATGGAGTTCCACTCGATCAAAGAACGGAAGCAGCCTTCTGGCGTAATTCATGTACGACACCAAATTCGAATGACGAGTCTCCCACTCCCCTTTAATTTGGTTGACAACAAGTGTCGAGTCACCGTATACATCCAGGTTTTTGATTCTCAAATCAATAGCTTCTTTTAAACCCATGATGCATGCTTCGTATTCCGCTTCGTTATTGGTGAATGGAAAGGTCAATCTGGCAGTAAACGGGATGTGGGATCCCTAGGGAGTCGTGATGATTTCCCCAATACCACTTCCGTACGAATTAACTGCCCCGTCAAATATCAATTTCCACTGGGACTTCCTATCTGTCCCTTCATCGGGCAACGGTTCATCACAATCTTTCGTTTTGAGAAACATGATATCCTCATCAGGGAATTCAAATTTCATCGGCTGATAATCTTCGATAGGCTGTTCGGCAAGGTACTCAGACAATACGCTTCCCTTGATGGCCTTCTGGGAAACATACTGAATGTCATACTCCGTCAACACCATTTGGCATCTGGCAATCCTGCCTGAAAGCGCTTGCTTCTCGAAGACGTACTTGATCGGATCCATCTTCGAAATTAGCATGGTCGTGTGATTGAGCATATACTATCGTAAATGTTTGGCAGCCCACGCGAGTGCGCAACATGTTTTTTCGAGCATTGAGTTTCGAGACTCGTAATCTGTGAACTTTTTACTCAAGTAATAAATGGCATGCTCCTTTCTGCCAGTCTCGTCGTGCTGACCGAGAACGCAACCCATGCTATTCTCAAGAACTGTCAAGTACATGATTAAAGGTCTTCCGGCCACCGCGGGTATCAAAATTGGAGGTTCCTGCAGATATTGTTTTATCTTGTCAAATGCCTTCTGGCAATCCTTGTTCCAGATAATCGCCTGATCTTTTTTCTGCAGTTTGAACATCAGTTCACACATGGCCGTGAGCTGAGATATAAATCTTGCAATGTAGTTTATTCTTCCCAGGAAACCACGAACTTCTTTTTCAGTCTTTAGCGCTGGCATGTCTTGTATTACTTTTATCTTCGCAGGATAAACCTCAATGCCTTTTTCGCTCACAATAAACCCTAGTAGTTTTCCAGACCATACTCCGAAAGTACACTTGTTAGGATTCAGCCTCAACCTGAACTTCCTAAGCCTCTCAAAAAGCTTCAGCAAATTGACCAGATGTCCCTCCTCCATTTGGGAGTTCACAATCATGTCATCAACATAGACTTCAATCTCATGGTGAATCATGTCATGAAACAAAGTGACCATCGCTCGCTGGTAAGTAGCCCCAACGTTCTTTGGACTGAAGGGGATTACCTTATAGAAGAACGTTCCCCAAGGGGTAATGAACATGGTTTTCTCCATGTCCTCCGGCGCCATCTTGATCTGATTATAGCCGGAGAAGCCATCCATGAATGAAAACACGAAAAACTGAGCTGTATTGTCGACCAACACATCAATATGAGGGAGCGGGAAATCATCCTTAGGGCTCACCCTATTTAAATTCCGATAATCAACGCACATCCGCACCTTACCGTCCTTCTTCGGTACAGGTACTATGTTGGCGACCCACGGAGGGTAAGTAGTGACCGCAAAAAAGCCAGCATCCAGCTGCTTTTGCACTTCTTTTTTTATCTTAACGGTCATATCTGGTCGTGTTCTTCTAAGCTTCTGCTTAACAGGAGGACAATCCTCTCGCAGTGGTAGATGATGGACAACTATGTCAGTGTCGAGCCCGGGCATATCTTCATACGACCAAGCAAAGATGTTACTATACTCTCGAAGCATCTCGACCAATCTCTGCTTGACATCGCTCTGTAATGCAGCCCCTATCCTGACATTTCTGACAAGTTCCTCAAAACCCAGATTAATAATCTCAATCTCTTCCTCGTGAGGCAAAATGACTTTCTCTTCTTGTTTCAACAAACGGGCCAACTCTTCTGGAAGGTCTTCGTCTTCATCAATCTCTCCTTCAGCTTGATATATCGAGCAATCAAAGTCGAAGTGAGTCGTAGAAGGTTCAGAGTCGATGTCATCTGTATCGTGAATTCTGCAATAACAAGGGTTAAGCTTAAAACAAGGATATGCAGGTTAGCACAAACCGTATTGCCATTTTATTGTTTTTCAAAACAAAAGCAAAAACAGGAATAACAGAGATCACAAAATTTGAACGCAAAGAAAACGCCCTTTGATTTATTGATAATATGTACATGCATAAGCTATCAAGGCCCTGACAATAAAACCGTTATGCCTCGGGTAGAGCATAAGGTTGTACAATAATTGGAAAAGACAAATCATTACTCTTTGTGTGTCACTCGGATGATATCCTAGACGGACCAGTTGTTGAGGCTCTGGCCTGGTTTGTCGGCTGAATCCAGGAGTCTAGGTCGCAATCACTATCTTCGTCGTCTTCAGACACGGCGTTGACATTCTCAAATATCACCCCACCTTTTGTGAACTGAATCAGCCCTTTGACGCACAGCGCACTACGAGAGGAGGAAGCATCAGCAGAAGGAGAATACCCTAACCCAAACTTATCCTGCTTGTTAGGGATTTCCAGAACTTGCCCCCAGCCTGGGGCAGAACAAGCTTGAACAACAGCTTGAGCTTCCTTGAAGGAAGAGATAGTCATCTCAGGTTTCTCAATCATCACTGGAGTCACATCTTTGACTTTAACAGCTTCGAACGCCTGGCATAAAGATTCGTGGATCTCGCCATCCACCTTAACATATTTGAAAGATGACAAGTGGCTCACCATTATATCCTCTTCACCACAGACAGTCACATTGATGCCCCCCACAGCATACTTCAGCTTCTGATGCAATGTGGAGGTCACTGCACCCGCAGAATGGATCCATGGCCGGCCCAATAGACAGCTATAAGCAGGCATGATATCCATGATATAGAAGATCGCGTCGAAGGTTTCTGGCCCAAGTTGAATGGGTAGAGTTACCTCTCCGAATACATGACGCTTAGTTCCATCGAAAGCTTTTACCACCAGATCACTGGGTGTACAAATCAGCCCTCTCGTATCCAACCTCATCAGAGCTTTCTTCGGGAGAACGTTCAGAGATGACCCCGTGTCCACCAACACATGGGACAGAACTGTTCCTCGACATTCTATCGAGATATACAGGGCGCTATTGTGGTTCCTTCCCTTCAGCGTCAGCTCTAGGTCAGTAAACCCTAATCCATTCCCAGCATTCACATGAGCAACTACTCCCTCTAGCTGGTTGACGAATATCTCTTGTGGCACATACGCTGCATTCAGAACCTTCAGCAGAGCGTTGCGTTGTGCCTCAGAACACAGCAACAGATTCATAATAGATATCTTAGACGGCATCTAATGAAGATGATCAACGATCTTATAATCACTTTTCTTGATCAGTCTCATAAACTCTTCGGCGTCTTTCACAAGCAGGTCTTTCTTTACCCTACGAGAGGTTTCCTCAACGACCTTACCTTTACCTCTATCAGTCTTCTCATCCTTGTCAACTTTGTCAACCACAATCTCTGATGGAGCGAACACTCTTCCGCTACGTGTTATCCCGCCAGTTCCCACTAAGTTGTCAACAGATGGCCCAGATGGCTCCAACTCTAATTTCTGTCCATCGCAATAGACATCTGCCCCGTAGTGCCATGGAACAACGTTAGTGCTCTAGAATGGTATAGGCCCATCCTTCGTGATAGTGATCATAGGTGGCCTGGATGCAGAAATGGTAATCGTTTTACAAGGGATGGTGATGGTGGCAATCTCATCATTCTGCTTCAGCATTACTTCCCCTGATCTGTTCTCAGCCCTCCGACTAAACTGCAGAATTCCTTCGGTCATCAGACTCTGAATCCCTTCTACCAACTGATCACAGTCGTCTGAATGATTCACACAATTAATACATAACTTTCCACAGCTCGAGAAAATACCTTTCTTCATCAACTTGGCTTTAACGAAACCAAGTGGTGTTTTCAGGTCCTTGACATCAGTCATTAAATCCGAATCTTCTTCTTCAATGATGGAATTAACCCCATCTCCCCCATGGTTCGGCATAGGGTTCTTCGTAACATTCGGAACATTATCAGAAAAGTTGATGATCTTGGCGTCAACCATATCTTGCACCTTGTGCTTGAATGCCTTACAGTTATCAATCGAGTGGCCAGGTGCCCCCGAATGAAACTCACATCTTGCATTCACATCGTAGCCCGGTGGAGGTGTCCCTGTCAAGGGAGCCAGAGTTCTCTTCTGAACTAGCTGTAGCTGAAGCAAAGTCTGTAAAAGCTGACCATACGACATAGGTGGTGTCTCAAGATGACGATTTGACAGAGGTGCTTTGTTCTGGTACCTCCGGTACCCTTGCCGGTTCTGCTGCTGCGGTTGCTGGACAGCAGGAATAGTGATGCTAGCGACCTGTTGGCGCTGGCCCTTACCCTTTCCCCGAGCATTAGACACTGAGATCGCCTCACCTTCCCTCCTCTTACCACTGTAAGGTTTCTTTCCTCCTCCAGCTGAGGATACATCTACACCCTAAATCTTCCCGAGTTTGATGCCATTCTCTACATGTTCTCCAGTGATGATGAGATCGGAGAAGCTTCCTGACATACCACTGACAAGTTTCTCATAATACACACCTGGAAGAGTAGCTACGAACATCTCAACAAGTTCTCGTTCAACCATCGGCGGCTGAACTCTCACTGCCAGTTCACGCCAGTTCTGCAGTTGAACCCGGTTAGGAGCCAGATCATTGTTATACTGATAATGGCGTACAAATGCTTTAGCAAGGTCTTTCCATGTACGTATACTAGTGGGTTTCAAACCCATATACCATTCCAACAAGGGGCCGGACAAGCTTTCCTGGAAGAAGTGCATCAACAACTTCTCATCTTCAGAATGTGCAGACATCTTTCGGTAGTACGACCTCAGATGGACACGGGGGCAAGTGGCGCCCTTGTACTTCTCAAAGTCGGGTACCTTAAACTTGGGAGGCACCTTGAAGTCTGAGATTAGTCCCAGCTTAGTCATGTCGACGCCCATAGTATTCAAGTTCTCGAAACTCTTCATTTTGTCCTCGAGGGCTTTGAACCTTAAACGAGCTTCAGAGTTCAATTCGCCCTCAGCTCCCTTCTGCGAGAACAAGTCCTCTTGGCGATCCTCTTGCCATGGTTGATGGCCATTACCAGTAGCAAACCCAGCAGCATCTATACCATACAGATTACCAGCCCCAGCGTTCCCCGCATTGCCAGTTCCCCTAGTGTTGCCATGGCCTATCCCAGCATTGCCATTGGCTTCAAAGTTACCGTTTTCGATGCCAATCGTATTCCCATTAGGTCCGATGTTAGTGATAACATTGCCGTTACCACTTCCATTCCCTTCAGTCACAGGGATGCCACCCTGAGGGGTCTCAACAAGTAGAGGGTTAGGAGTGTTCCCACCATGAAGCATGTTGTTGCTATCAACCCGTGAGATCAGAGGCTGCACCAGAGTTCTGAGTTGGTCCTGGCCGTTAGCGACCACTTGCATGAGTTCCATGAAGCGGTCAATCCTCTCTCTGAGCTCTTGGATGTCTGTCTGAACTTGTTCCATTGCTCTAGCTTGATTCGCTCTGGTCGAGTATCGGTGGATCTGTCTTCGTTCAATCCTGAAATAACCTGCATACACAAAGGGTTAGAAAAACCGCAAGGCACCTGTCATGCAAATGATTCATGCAAATGCAAACGTGTGTCTGTGCCTTAGGGAGATTTCTCCCCCGATTCTAGTGCCAGAGTGCCAGTGCTGATAATAAGAAGTCTGAATCCAGTCATGGAAATAACATCTCGTATATATAAAGCCCATCAAGGCAGCATACAATGTCACTGGGTACATGGAGAATCAGTAGCATGACCTCGACCAACAAGCCTGGTGATGGTCAGCATACAACAAAGATCAGAAAAATACAAGGGATTATAAAGTAGTCAAGTACGGCCACGGGCGCGAAACTCTTCTAACAACCCCTTCGTCTTGGGATGATCAGGCTGAGTGAGTAACCCTTCGACGAGTGACTCCCTCTATACGATAGTGCGCTGAAGACCTTCAACGGAGTCTTCCTATGCTCCTTTGCCAAAACAGTCTTCCAACCTTCGCTTCTTGGATTCAAAAGTCTGGTTGCGATCCTTCAGGTTCGTAATAGCCTTGTTCAACCTATCTTCAGCGGCGTAACTACGAGCAGTTTCATCATCAAACTTCTTCTCGTTGGCCTTCAATTGAGCCTTCAACTAGGAGATCTGTTGCTTCAGCTTATCTTCCCGCTCTTTGTTGCTGGCTATAGCGACATTCCATTGTTGGTTGAATTTGGAGATTCTCCGGTATGCATCATCCAAGTTCTGCTTCTTGGTGGCAAGCACATCGTTGACAGCCTTGAAGTCCAAACCTAAACATTCACGTTCAGCCATCTGTTTGGTCAAGTCTGTGCCCAGCCGGTTCACCAGCTCTGTTTGCTTTTTGAAGGAGTAGACGGCTTCGTTTCTCTCGCTTCTAAGCTGTACCAGCTCTTTTTCCAACTTCTCGTTGGTCTTCTTCAGTTCTTCCTTTTCAGCTAATACCTGATTGTATTTCTGAATGGATACTGTGGTAGGTTCTTCGACCACTGGAGGGCACTCTTGCTTAGCTGGTGGAAAAGGCATCCCCACTGTTTCTGCCCTGCTTCGAATCCAAGTCACATAAGGAGCATAAGCCTGGCTGTTGCTTTTACCCAACAGTGCTTTCCCTCGTCTACTGATGTCATTCTAAGCATGCTTGAGCTTGGCTAACATATCCCCCTCTAGGAGACCTGTGAGGTACAAAGATTCTTGCACCTCCTCATCCTTTGGCGGGCCTCTCAAGGCGCACACAAACTGTCTGACGAGTAATGAAGGATTGTAATTAATGGAGCCTCTTCTTCTGATCAAGGGCACATTAGGAAACCCACTGCAGCTGTAGATGACTTCAGTACCCAACATATCTTGATCAAACCAAACGATTCTCTCTGCTGATAAACCCATCAGGCGTTCAGACCACTCAGTTGTGGCCGCAGAGGAAACAAAGAGACCATTCTTGGGCAAGTGGCTATCAAACCATCTGTAGAGTAAGGGCACACAACACGATACATTTTTACCCCTTCTATTCTCATTCTTGTAATGAACAGAATGATATAGATAACCAATCAGGGTGGGAACTGGATTTCCCGAGGCGAAGATATGGAAGGCGTCCAAATCTATAAAGTCAGGCATGTTGGGGAACAAGATGATCCCATAGATGCAGAGGGCGAGAATAGCGTTGAATACGATCCAACAACCGTCTTTAGCACACTGTTGGGATTTCCCAACCAGAAACTGTAGAGAAAAACCAGGAACTCCATTCCATGAGGTCAGAAGCAACTCTGAGGCATCCAGATGAAGAGCAACAGCTAGGTTAGCCAAATTAGGCTTAACATCCATGTGAACAAAAGGCATCTGATTCTTAACCGGTACACCCAACAACTCATCATACTCTTCTAGGGTAGGCGCAAGAACAAAATCTGGAAAAGTGAAGCACCTCATCGGAGGGTCATAGAACTGTAGCAACACATACAACCCGTTCAACTCATAGACTGAAGTTTTATGAACCAAGCTGAGCAATTTCCCATACAATTTCCTGAATTCCCCTTTCACTGTATCATCTTCCAAGGCAATCAAACTGAACAGCAAAGTAACATCTGGGGTAGGGAGCTTGTAAGCCACATTCTTCTTCAAAGAGTCCATGCTATCAAACAAAGGGCAAGATTATCGGAACCGGGGGATAGTATATGCACCTGCAACATAGACACACGTTAATGACATGCAAATGAGTATGCAAAAATGCAAGATGCAATCATGCAACAGGAGATCACGAGTGCTGTTGAGGAGACCAAGGTTCTGTTTCAACATAACCACACCATTGCTCTGACCACAAAATCCTGAAGAGGACCAATAACTTTGCTTTGTCAAGAACAAACACATCTCTGATGATAAGAACCCTCTGATACCAACAATACTGATTCACTGTCAAGAAAACCAGGTTGTCTGAAGGTTAAGGTTTCCTGCAATAACCCGACCCCGCTCACAGGTATGGACCTAATCACTGACAAGGTATGGCATCCTATGCGTTTCCCAGCGTCACAGACTTTCAGGAAACGATGATACGATACCCAGGAAGGTGTGGCATCATCACCTCTTGAAGCGGCCTCACTTAGCTGAGTCACAAATGATCGGTCCCCAGAGTCGATAATCCTCCAAACCAACAACCCCTTAAGCCCAAAGAGCTGGAAAAGAAGTCAACCGGGAGAATCTCGTATGAGCCTGGATTTTGTGAGACACTAGTACATGCAAAGCATGCACGCGCCCACTACTTTCCACAACTAATGCTAGGTACACTCAAGCCTGGGTCTGGCTTATCACTCATCAGAGCCCCTCCCACAACAGCACAGATAATCATATCATACTGAAAATAAACTCCGGAAGATAAAATGCGATAAATAAACACAACCCAACAAGTAAACACGCAAGCGCTAGGATTGACTCGCACAGGGGACGTTGTATCCCCAGTAGAGTCGTCAGTTGTCGCTACCGCAAAAATAAGGTGCCGGCAAAACAGAAGAGTCGCCACCTTTCGTTATTTATCCCTTAGAACGGGAAAGGAAACGATCGAAAAAACCTGACGAAAGGGTATAAGACAAGGTCATCGCAACCATGTCTGGGTTCGGTAGTCGGTTACGCAAGGGGAAGGTATTGGCACCCTGTGGCTACTGCGAAAATCGGCGCCGGCTGAACAGAAGAGTCACCACCGTTCGTTATTTGTCCCAAAGGAGGGAAAGGAAACACTCGAAGTAAAACTCACGCAAAGACGGGAAAGGAATGGTCGTCGCAACCAAATTCCTGGATTCGGGAGTCGGTTACGCAAGGGGAAGGTATTAGCACCCCTCACGTCTGTCGTACTCGACGGGATCCACGCTTGTTTTCTAGTACGAATTGTTATTCTATCTACTCTACAGGGTCAAGGGTTAAAATAAAATGACATGACTCGGCAAAGCATCACACTTTATGCCTACGTATTCCCGTCTGGAACGAGAAATTAGAGTCAACGTAGTTCGCCTACCTATAGGAAAGGAGGGGAAGGTTGCTCGCTAGGATATCGCATCCTATGCCTACGTACTTTCATACGGTCTGAAAGATCAGAGCAAACGTAGTTCGAGCTACATAAGACACAAGCTTGTCTGATGGTTTTTTTTATCTCCTTAAGAAAGGGTTTTCCTGATTAAAGGTCCAAGTGGATAAAAATGACGTTTTGATGTTTGTTTTCAGTCTTTTACGCAAGAACTGTTTTTTATGATGTTTGCAATCTCTGAAGCACTAGATACTATGATTTGAGAGTGACTACGTCGTATGTCACCCTAAGGGTAACACACTAAGTAATCATCTTAATGAAGAGTGCCCCTCCAGCAACCTTTCTCAAATAGCTTAAGGCTCGTAGCGTACGGCATCGATTATCCTTATTACTGTGTTTTGAATTGTTCTAAGATAGAAGAGAAGTCTAAAAACCTAGGGTTTGAAAGGGGAATCAAAAATACCCTGATGTCGTCCTGCATGGATTACAACCTAATGTCTGTCATAATTCCCTCCTGCGTAGAGGAAATCAGAGATCCTAGGGGATAAACGGAAAAGAAACAGCAGATATACAGTAAACAGTAAATATGCATGAATGCAGCAAAACAAGCGAGGCAAGGGAATCCCACTCAACCTCGAACCTGGGAAAACAATAGGCAAAGTGAAACTACTTCACTTCAAACCTAAGGGAAAATCAACAGACAATACAGCAAAGAAAACCACACCCAACACCAGCTCAGACAGCAACACCAGCTCCTACAGCAAGCAGTTCAGACAGTACCAGCTCTGGCAGCTACAGTTGATTAACAGCAAAAGGTTGACAGTAACAACTTCAAGCAAGATCCCATCTTCACTTTCCAATGATATTCAAGCTTCGGATAAGCTCTTGTCTCCAATAATCTTCAGCTTTAGCAAGCACTGAACCTCAACAGACAGCTTCAATTAGCAGCAAAACCCTAGTTTCCAACAGATATTCAGCTTTGACAGGTACAAGCTTCCTCTTCTCTAATCATCAATGAACTTCAATCTCAAGGGGCTTACAATCTTCAATGCAGACACTCACAAGAGAGAATCAACTAACAGATGAAATTAGAATGTTAAGAGGCTTAAGGATAACCCAGGGAAATCACTAAGGTCTTAACACAGCAAGTGAAAGGTATCCTCAAGGTTCTACCCAATCAAAGCATGCTCTACATCCCTCCTAAGGAGAGATGGAACTCTTTTTTGGGGACCTTGTGTCATAGGATGGAATAGAGGCACAAGAAGCTCTCTATGTTTGACAGAAGAAATCAGTCTACTCTAGAGCTCTCCCTATATCTCATATCTCCTAAGTCTTCAAAAGCCATCTTCAAGCAAGAGAAAATTCAAGCTCCAAACATCATTATTGGTCTTCAATCATCTCCCAAGTCTTTATATACTCCTCAAGCCAAGCACAAGCCCCAACATCCAAAGAAAAGGCCCAAAACCCATCAAACCAAACAATATCCCAAGAGGGAACACATTAATAACCACCAACTTGCAAAAATCAAATAAAATGGAAATACTCATCATAAAATCCTATATTAATTTCTAAGGGACCCTAACTATGTACCCTATACCCCATATAAACCCCAAGGCCTAAATCAAACTAAAAACCCCAAAACTATGGGTTGAAATGCACCTATGTCAAGTTGAAACCCTAATTCTAGTACACTAAAGTTCCTTATCAAAACTAACTAAAATTAAATCAAAAAAATGTGATAAAATTCTAGGGGGAACCTAATACTATATACTAACTATAGCAAAAAGAATTACATCAAAAATCAAAATAGAATGATCATACTAAATTCAGCAAGTTGCAATATCAAATGAAAATGAAATAAAAACACTTAAACTTGTAAAAATGCCATAAAAAATAAAAATGAATGAATTAATCTTTTTATTCTTTTATTATTTTCTTGAAGTCTTGATGAAAATGGGGAAAAAACTCCAATATAAAAATATTATGTTTTCAATTTATTATGATTTTTCAAAGAACTTAAAATAAATGTGAAAATAAAAGAAAATATGAGAAAAATGAAAAATGAGCGTGCCCAATAGCAATCCAATGCAGTGTAAACAATCATCTGGGCCCAAAAGGGGGTGCACGTAGTAGCGCGCATTAGGCCCAGCTATATCAGAAATTAAATGGAGAAAATAGAAAGAAAATAAAAAAACAACGGTACGAATAGCAAGCCAATTACGTGTAAAACCTATTGGGCCTCTAAAGTGGGGTGGGATTATCAATTAATTCACTTAAGCCCAAGCTGGCAACTTAAGTTATGTTGTGCGTTTTGATCACTCTTCAGACTCTCTCACAAAATGATACTTGCACGTGGCCGTTGGATTAACACTTGGTCAAAGTTCTTCATCTAATCTAATGGCCCTAAGGTTGTCTTCAACCTTTGAATAATTCTGAAGGGAAACAGCCATGGAAGAACATAACAACAACTTCATCTTCCTCAATTCGTATTCCATCAAATCTTCATCAAAACTCCAAATTAAAAAACCTAACTTACTCCATTTTTCACCAGCAATTCAACCATGGTAATCAAAATCACTGAAACATCTTCCTCCTCAAAACACGATTGAGTCATCAGAAATTGATCAAGAACCAAATCTCACCAAACACAAAATTGAGTGGCCTAAACTCTTCACCACTTCACCCTGATCAATTCTAGCTATCACACTAAGATTCTATCATCAAGAACACGAAGATATGATCATGAACAGAAATTGCATCACTCAACTAATTGTCTCTAAATCCACCCTAATGCTACCAGAAAGCTTCATACACTAGCCTACATTGAATCTAGCTATTCAAAATCCATTGAAACTACCTAAATCAAGCCATGGAATGAAGTTTGCATACATGCAAATTTGAGATGAACAGAGTGATCAAAGCTTCAAGATAAGCTTCAATACTTTCCAGATTCCTTCACTATCACCAAGTGATGCTTCTGTATGCAAAGAAAGAGATTGAAATGGCTTGGATTCTTGAATTCGATCTTGAGTTGCAGATGAAAAATTTCAAAGGCTATCACACGACTCTTCACCAATCTTGCTCAATTATCCATCTGGAATCATTCACCAATGCTAGAGCAAGCTTTTTAGATCAAAAGAATGGATGGAAAGTGGCTGAAACCGTGTAACATAATTCTGTTTGCAAATGGAAAAGTGAAAATGCAATCTCTCTAATCTCCCTCAATTCTCTCCAACTCCCTCTCTGAATCACTTCATAGGTATATATAGAATATGGATGAAGGCTCTAGAAAGTTCTGGAGTGATCCTATGAGAAATTCACCATCTCATGTCATGAAATCTCATGTCATGTTATATTCATACCAACTCATGATAGCAGCTTGTATTTGCACTCAAAATTCTGATCCAAATTGTCTTCTAATGAGATATTGTATGTGTTAGGATGGAATGGAGCCTTACATTTGCCTTGAAGTGTGGTTTTGCAATTGTGCCTTATGATGCAAGTAGCCCATTTACAAAGCAAGTCATAAAAATAACCCTCAATTCAAAATTGTGGCAATGTCAATGTTCTCAAAATGTGTTTTACAATCAAATTGGTATATCATATAGCTTGGTTTGGATTTGTAGATCAAAAACCCTAATTTTCAACTTTGGTTCATTTAAAATTTACCCTTATTTTAGGCCATTTTTGTGATTTTGTGAAGCAAGCCATTCCCAGCTCTCATGACCTCTTATCTAGCCTAAAAACATCATTTTGAACACATATTATGTTGAACATTTTTTCATTTGAGGAGTGGAAGATGGAGATTTGGACCTATGTTGAAAAATGACCTGTAATTCAACTTTCCCAAAATACCCCTGGATTGCCAAGACCATAACTTGAGTCCTACAAATCCTCTTGAGGATTTCTAGTACTCAAATTAAATCTAATACCAAGATCTACAACTCTTATGTTGGCCAAGAATCCATTTGAAAATTCCTTCATGGGAAAAAGTTGCTTGGAAGTCAAGTGACTTTCACAGATAAATTTCAGTGTCCTCTGATGACCCATAACTTGCAAGAACCATAACTTGAGTTCTACAAATCTTATTGAAGACTTCTAGTACTCAAATTAAATCTATTGAGAAGCTCTAAAAGTTTCATGTTGACCAAGAATCCATTTGAAACTTGCATTTTGACTTATCTGGCTTGGAAGTTAGACCTAAATCAGGGGATTTTACACTGAAACCCTAATTTGGTAACTCCTCCTCTTCTTGATTCTCTTTGATTTATCCTTGGCACAACACCACACTTGTATCCACATATCAATTCATGAATCCCATATCCTTCAACTAAGCCTTGATGCTCTTCAATCACTTAGTTGACCTAGGGTTGACCTAGGGTTGACCCAGATGAAACCCTAGTTGACTGCACTTCAACTGTGGCTCTTGTACTTGAATCATTGACTTGTCTCATCTTCAAAATGACCCTCTAGGTCTTCCATGATCTTTGTGCACATTCCATACTTTCAATTTGTAGTTCATACTCCCTTGATGATACTCAACATACCTCAAATTAGGAGAGAAATACACTGGTTGACCCTCAAACTTCTCAAAGCTTCAACTCATTTCTTGATTACTTGGATGGTCTTGAACTTGAATAAAACTCCTTGATGGGCCTCTTTCTGATAAGAATGGCACTTGATCCCTTGTTAGATGACTTGTTATGCTATGCTATGCAAATGATTAGACTATGTACCTGGTTGACTATGCAAATGATAATGCAATTGAAACATAAACCAAGTGAAATAGGTTGAGCAAATTTTAGGGTGCAACAGCTGCCCCTATTCAAACGGCTTGGACTCGACTGGGTGACGAGCGAACGGCCTTCAAACATTCGAGGTACGAGACAGTTGAATACTAAGAACCCAGAAATTCGCCAACCGCAGAAATAAACTGCACCACGGCTTGGGGAACACCATTCATCAATTAAACTTGATTGTTACGGTAATAACTGATCAACCACCTGATACAAATCTGATTTCAACACTAACCGCCTGTGCAACACCAAACTTGTCAATATAGGAATAATCTGGACGACTTCACTGGGGAAGTACTTCTGTCAACAAAACATGGCTCTGCCAACGATACAGGAAAATAACTCCGCCATCACTACGGGAAATAACACTGCCATCGATACGGGAAATACTCTATCATCACTACAGGAAAATAACACCGCCATCGCTACGGGTAATACTCTGTCACCACTACAGGAAAATAACACCGCCATCGCTACGGGAAATAACTCTGCCACCACTACGGGAAAATAACACCGCCATCGCTACGGGTAATACTCTGTCATCACTACAGGAAAATAACACCGCCATTGCTACGGGTAATACTCTGTCACCACTATAGGAAAATAACACTGCCATCTCTACGGGAAAATAACACCGCCATCGCTACGGGAAATACTCTGTCATCACTACAGGAAAATAACACCGCCATCGCTACAGGTAATACTCTGTCATCACTACAGGAAAATAACACCGCCATCGCTACGGGTAATACTCTGTCATCACTACAGGAAAATAACACCGCCATCACTACGGGTAATACTCTGTCACCACTACAGGAAAATGACAGCGCCATCGCTACGGGTAATACTCTGAATATAGCTCCTCTGCCTATCTTTGCAGTAGCTAACTCCATCAATCAAATGGGTAACACAATACAAGTCCAGTCTTCCAACTTTTAGCGCCGACACGACAACAAATTTGAGAAGGACTCTACTGGGGATTTTCTGAACCCAAACTGCTAGACACCTACTTCGACATAGGCGGCAACTTCCAAAAATTGATTCACGAAATCTTTTGATAACGTCATAACGACAATCTTGAAGAAATACTCCGCTGGAGGGGTAAGAGAAACTTAAACAAGCAACTCTGTGGGGAATAATGACAAGGCGAACATTACCCTCACATGTCTCATGCTAATATTTTTAATATTGGGCAATTGATCTGAGCAAGAGCTCTCTCCACCTGCAAGGGAAACAACACTTGAAAACCAAAGGTTAACCAACCTGACTTATGTTTCAAAATGCGCATGTTTGAGAATGGCGTAATGCTCCATACAACACGGATATGCTACGCGTTTTTTATGGTAAATGCAACTATGACGCTATATGCGAATGCGAATGCAAGTTCAAGCTGCTGGGGAAACTCTGACAAGCTTGCTTCAACACGGCTGTTGAGAGCAATACCACCATGTTGGGGATGAACGGGTATCATAAAGTCCTCCGGCAAAATAAATGCCGGACATACAACCAACTCTACCAGGGAGAGATTAAACTTCGATTTCCACTGGGAGGAACTAGCATCCTCGGCTGGGGAGAGTAACCCAGCTGGGGAAGAAATGACCCGGCCGGGAAACATGAACCCTCCGGGGAAACGCACTGTCTGGGCACAGCTTACAAACTCGGAGCTACCACTCCGCTGGGGATAATCATCCTGACGAAGGCATGACGACCTGCGGGAAGAAAGCCATCTTCTATGGGGATAATCCTTCTGAACCAATTATGACTTGGCTAAACACTGCGGGAATTCTTCCAGTTGGGGATTGATCGTTCACATACTCGACTCTCTGGGGGAGTGCAACCTCTACAGGGGATACTGATTTTGGCTGGCTGGGGATATCCTCTGGGGATAAACTGCGACTAGCTGGGGAAATTGATCTCTTCGGTAAGGGACAACAATCATCCCAACTTTTGAAGATGATATGCGACCTGCATGGGGATTGGCATCTCACAACGTCAAGTCTTTCACCACGAACCTCCGGCTGGGGGCCACAAGTTCTGATTGTCCGCTTTTAAAGGCGAGAACCCTGCAAAACACAACGAGACAAGACAAATCTATACAACCAAATCTATTCGGGTTAGCGTCCGTGACATTACTTCAGTCTATTCGAAGTTTTATCAATCATTGGCAAGGGCCAGCAAAGTTATGCAAGTGCAAGTGCAAGTTTATCAGAACATCGGTGTTTTCCACATACAAAACAGTAAAGCACAATCATCAAATACTGAATAACATGTTTTATTAATAGCAGGCCTCTTAATGGGCAAAGTTTTGTACATCGGATGCAACTCCTGAAAAGAGGAAGTTACGTACACACACGCACATATATGCACAGGAAGCATAAAAATACAAATACAACTCGAATTTGTACACATGTCGGCAACGTGGTGCAGAAAAACATCGTGAGTTGATCCTCCTATGACTCGCCTGACTCTGGCGCTTTCTCGGTATTCAATTTTTGGAAGAGATTGTATCTGATAGACGAACCCTCAGGTACTCCCAAACCACTAAGCAATGCAGTATCACCGGACCGCAGTCATTTGCTTTTTCAATCCCTAACTTTTGCGTGAATCGCCCTTTGTGGGTTTTCAATTCACCGGGATACCCATTTTTGCCGAAGCCGCCCAATGTAGGTTTTCGACTTCGCGGGTGTACATCTTTTCAATTTTATCCCTAACTTTTGCCCGAACCTTTTTATTCTGTTTTTGGTTCGCCAGGATGCCCCATTTTTGCCTCGACTGTCTTTTTACTGTCCAGCGGGTCACTTTCAAGCAAAGTATTTTTTAACTGCGTCCGAATTCACAAGAGACGAAAAGTCTTCACCATCCATGGTAGATAGTAGCAAAGCTCCTCCAGAGAAGACTTTCCTGACAACGTATGGCCCTTCGTAATTAGGGGTCCACTTGCCCCTGTGGTCTGTTTGTGGCGGGAGAATCCTCTTCAGCACAAGGTCGCCCGTCTGAAAGCTGCGAGGGTGTATCTTCTTATCGTACGCTTTCTTCATCCGGCTCTAATACAACTGACCGTATGCTAGAGAAGCTAGCCTCTTCTCATCCATTAAACTGAGCTGATTTAGTCTATCTTTAACCCATTCTGCCTCGTCAAGTTGGACATCTTGTAAAACCCTCAGGGAAGGAATCTCAACTTCCAACGGTAATACTGCCTCCATTCTGTATACTAATGAAAAAGGGGTTGCCCCGGTTGATGTGCGTACCGTCGTACAATAACCGTGCAAAGCGAAAGGTAGCATCTCGTGCCAATCCTTATACGTCACAACCATCTTCTGAACAATCTTCTTTATGTTCTTATTGGTCGCTTCAACAGCGCCGTTCATCTTGGGTCGGTAAGGAGAAGAGTTGTGATGTTCAATCTTAAAATTCTGGCACAGCTCTTTCATCATCTTGTTATTCAAATTCGAACCGTTGTCGGTGATGATCCGCTCAGGGATTCCGTATCTGCAGATAATGTCTCGTTTGATAAATCTGGCAACCACTTGTTTGGTGACATTGGCATATGATGCTGCTTCCACCCACTTGGTGAAGTAATCAATCGCCACCAAAATGAACCGGTGTCCGTTTGATGTCGTAGGCTCGATCTTACCAATCATATCAATTCCCCACATCGAGAATGGCCGCGGTGATGACATCACATTCAGAGGACTTGGGGGTACATGGACCTTGTCCGCATAAATTTGGCATTTATGACACCTCTTTGCAAACTTGAAACAGTATATTTCCATAGTTAGCCAATAATAACCTGCCCGCAGCAGTTTTCTCGTCATAGCATGCCCACCAGCATGTGTACCAAATGTACCCTCATGTATCTCTTCCATGAGCAACTTCGCCTCTTTCTCATCTACACAACGTAGCAACACCAAGTCGTGGTTTCGTTTGTAAAGGACACCATCAGGATTCAAATAGAAACTGCCAGCCAATCTCCTGAGAGTCTTCTAATCTCGACTGGATGCCCCAGCCAGATACTCCTTGTTCTTCAGGAAATTCTGGATGTCAAAGTACCAGGGTTTACCATCATGAGCCTCGTCAATGGAAAATATGAATGCAGGTCTATCGAGCCGAGAGATAACAATCCGGGGAGCCTTGTTCCAGAAATTAACTTTATACATGGAAGACAATGTTGCCAATGCGTCAGCCATTTGATTTTCTGCTCGCGGCACATGATGCAATTCCACCTTGTCGAAGAAAGGCAACAATCTCCTTGCATAATTCATATATGGTATCAAATTGGGCTGCTATGTCTCCCATTCTCCTTTTATCTGATTCACCACCAGAGCCGAGTCTCCATATACATCCAGATTTTTTATTCATAAATCAATAGCTTCTTCAAGACCCATGATGCAAGCCTCGTATTCAGCTTCATTATTGGTAACCGGAAAGGTCAATCGAGCAGTAAATGGGATGTGCGACCCATGAGGAGTAGTAATGATTGCCCCTATTCCGCTACCATAGGAATTCACAGTTCCATCAAATATTAACTGCCATTTGGAACCCAACTCTGGTCCTTCGTCCGGCAATGGTTCTTCACAATCTTTCATCTTTAGGTACATGATATCCTCGTCAGGAAAATCAAACCTCATCGATTGGTAGTCCTCCACAGGCTGCTCCGCAAGGTACTCTGACAAAACGCTACCTTTAATAGCCTTTTGTGAGACATACTGGATGTCGTATTCGGTTAACACCATCTGCCATCGGGAAATTCTTCCGGAGAGTGCTTGCTTCTCAAACACATATTTTATTGGATCCATCTTTGAAATTAACAGGGTTGTATGATTTAGCATGTATTGCCTCAAACGTTTGGCAGCCCAGGCTAGCGCGCAACACGTTTTCTCGAGCATTGAGTATCTGGACTCACAGTCAGTAAACTTCTTACTCAAATAGTAGATCACATGCTCTTTACGCCCTGTCTCGTCGCGTTGACCGAGAGCACAACCCATACTTTCCTCCAGAACCGTCAAATACATAATCAACGGTCTCCCGATCACCGGGGGTATCAAAACAGGAGGTTCCTGCAAGTATTCTTTTATCTTGTCAAACGCCTTTTGACAATTTTCATTCCAGGTCACAACCTGGTCCTTTTTCAACAACTTGAATAACGACCCACATGTCGCAGTTAAGTGAGATATGAACCGAGCGATGTAGTTCAATCTCCCTAAAAACCCACGCACTTCTTTTTCTGTTTTAGGCGTCGACATTTCTTGTATTGCTTTTATTTTCGCAGGATCAACCTCTATTCCTTTTTCGCTCACTATAAAGCCCAGTAGTTTACCCGATCTCACCCTGAAGGTGCACTTGTTAGGGTTCAGCCTCAGCCTGAATTTCCTAAGCCTCTTGAACAATTTCAGCAGATTAACCAAATGCTCCTCCTTCGTCTGGGATTTGGCAATCATATCATCAACATAAACCTCGATCTCTTTATGCATCATGTCATGAAAGAGAGTCGTCATAGCATGTTGATATGTTGCCCCAGCATTCTTTAACCCGAAGGGCATCACTTTGTAGCAAAATGTTCCCCAGGGAGTAATTAAGGTAGTCTTCTCCATGTCTTCTGGCGCCATTTTGATCTGATTATAACCCGAGAAGCCATCCATGAAGGAGAATACGGAGAATTGAGCAGCGTTATCAACCAGCACATCAATGTGAGGAAGTGGAAAGTCATCTTTCGGGCTCGCCCTATTCAGATCACGGTAGTCTACACACATTCTCACTTTACCGTCTTTCTTCGGCAGTGGCACAATATTGGTGACCCATGAGGGATATTTTGTAACAGCTAGGAAACCAGCATCCCACTGTTTTTGAACTTCCTCCTTGATCTTCACAGCCATGTCCGGTCTAGTTCTTCGGAGTTTCTGCTTAATAGGCGGACATTCCTCTCGCAGTGGAAGACGGTGAACAACCATATCCGTATCCAACCCCGGCATGTCCTCGTACGACCAAGCGAATATATCACTGTATTCCTTGAGCATGTCAATCAACCTTCGCTTGACGTCACTTTGCAGCGCAACCCCTATACGGATGTTCCTTTCAACCCCTTCCGACCCCAAATTGACAATCTCAATGACTTCCTCATGAGGCAGAATGATTCTTTCTTCTTGTTTCAATAACTAGGGCAACTCTTCTGGTACGTCGCCATCTTCAACAATCTCTTCCTCAGCCTGAAATACCGGGTGCTCGAAGTCGAAATGAGTCATAGGCGGTTCATAGATGTCATCTGAAATAGTAATCCTGCAAAGGAAATGGTTAAATGCTTCAAAACCCGCACAAAGCAAATAACCACGTTGCCATATTATTGTAAAGGATAAAAACAGGAAAAACAGGGATCACAATATTTGTATATGAAAAAACGCCTTTATTCATGATTAAACAATGTAATGTACATAACCAAATGGCCCTAAGCAAAATCACTATGCCCCGGGTAGGACACAGGATTATTCAACAATTACGAAAACAAATCATTACTGTTTAGTTGTCACAGGAACAGTTTCCTGGATAGACCAATTGCAGAGACTTTGTCCTGGCACGCTTGGCTTGATCCACGCGTCCATATCACAGTCGTTATCTCCCTCTTCAGAATTGGAAACACCATTGATAGTCTCGAAGCTCACCCCGCTTGGTGTAATGGTTATGGGCCCTCTGAACTTGGGAGCTTCTGAAGAGGATGCTGATGACGAAGGATGATATCCAAGCCCGAATCTGTCATTCTTTACGGGAATCTCCAACACCTGACCCCAGCCCTTGGTTAGGCCCTCCTGCACTAGAGCTTGAGCCTCTTTGTATGATGACACGATCACATCTGATATCTTGGGTACTGGAGCTTTGTCTTTAATCTTTAGCCCTTCAAATGCTTGACAGGGTGTTTCATGTATTTCACTGTTGTCGCTTTCGCGAAAATAAGGTGCCGACACAATAGAAGAGTCGCCACCTTTCGTTATTTATCCCTCGGGGCGGGAAAGGAAACGATCGGAAAAACCTAACGAAAAAGGGTAAGACAAGGTCGTCGCAACCATTGTGTGGGTTCGGGAGTCTGTTACGCAAGGGGAAGGTATTAGCACCCCTCACGTCCGTCGTACTCGACGGGATCCATGCTTGTTGTGTTTACTTGGACGGGTTGGTTTATCTATCTACCTATCAAGGCTGGCTTAAAAAGAAAATAAAAATGACTCAGCAAAGCGTCGCACTTTATGCCTACGTATTCTCATCAGAGAACGAGAAATCAGAGTCAACGTAGTTCGACCTACGACGGGTTATGGGGGAAGGTAGCTCGCCAATACATCAGTATTGTGCCTACGTACTCTCAACAGGTATGAGAGATCAGAGCTTACGTAGTTCGGGCTAACTACGGATTATTTCCTGTTTTTTACGGAAGAAGTTTTTTTTATCGTGTTTGCAATTTCAATCGCACTAGAGACTATGACCTGAGAGTGAATGCGTCGCATGTCACCCAAAGGGTACCATACTAAACATCCAGACTGTGGAAAAGAAACTCTCCCACAATCCTTTCTCAGATAGCTTAAGGCTCGTAACGTACGAAAGAAATCATTCATGATTACTGTATCTTATGCTGTTTTGAGATGAGAAGAGAAAGGTCCAACTAGGAGGGAGACTATCAAGTCCTACTGTTGTCATGCCAAGGATTCATCCTATGGTTGAGGTTTGAAACAGGGAACTCCTAGAAGTTGTCATGCATAGGTTTCAACCTAAAGTTCTATCATCACTTCCTTATCAAAGGAAATGAGAGTCCTAAGGGATCATGTCAATGATACACCGAAACAGATAAAGCATCAGCTCAAACTGTAAAATGCATGCAATGCAAGTGAGGGAGGAAATGTGTGTGGGGCTTCAGCCTCCACAAGCTCATCTCAACCTCAAGCCAGAATGAATAACAGTAATCATACTGAAAAGATAAAACATGCTATCAAGCAAAAACAGTAAACTGCAATCATACAGAAGAAATAAAATGCTATCAAGCAGAACAAACCACATGGGCAAGGGAGTTGGGCTCTACCGAATACCCGCAAGCAAAGCCACACAGTAACAGTACAAGCAGAAGGAGCAACTCAACCTCTAGTGCAATCATGCTCCTAGATTCTACCTAGTCTAGATATGGACTTATTCTAATGCATCAAGCAAATCAAACAAGACACATCAATACAGAAAAGAAAACAGAAAAGAAGGCAGATCAACTCCTCTCTCAACTCCAAGCTTCAGCTCTTCTAACAGCAACTCAGTCTTCAGACTTCCATTACTCTTGACAAATATCAATTTGCTCTTCCAGGTTTCAACCCTTCAACATAAGTTTCAACTTATCTTCTTCAAGCTTCAGCTCCTTAATCAGTTCCACCTTCAGGCTTCACTATTAACCACAAGTATCAACTTGGTTTCCTTCAGAATCTCCAAGCTCCAAAGTAAGTATCAACTTCCTTTGATCTTCAAGCTTCAGCTCTTCAGAATCAATCTCAATTGAATCCTCTTCCTAAGTATCAACTTAATCTTCAAGCTCTCAAGCTCTTCTTGCTTTACCAGTCTCAACTTGGTCTTCTCCTCCTGCAAGCTTCAGCTTCTCAGAATAGTCTTCAATCATCTAGAAATGTCAACTTTATCCTTCTGCCTTTAAGCCTCAGCTCTTCATTCAGGCTTTACTGGATCTTCATTGGGTCTTCAAGTATCAACTTGCTCTTGTTGCCCTTCAAGCTTCAGTTGGAATGGCAATGCTCAAGGAATCATCCTCTTCCACATTCTTCAATGAAGTCTTCATCTTCACACTCAAGCTCAACATCTCTCAAGATATTCAAACCAGAGGAAATCACTTAACTGGATAAGTTGGGGTGTCAAACTGCTTATTGACCACCAAAGGTGACCTATAAGGGTTCAAAATCAAAGGAATGGTTCCCTCAAAAGTTCTAATTCCTAGGTACCATCACTTATCCCTCCAAAGGAGGGAGGTGAACACCATGGAAGGACCTTGAATCATGGGGAGGAATGGAGGTGAAAGATACCATCCATGTTTAAGAAAGAAGTTAACTAGGTCTAATCTCTTCCTAATTCCTAACCCTAAAACAACAACAAAACAAATAAGATTCTCAAGCTCTCAAGCTACTCAATCAATCTCCAAGTCTTCTACTATGCTCCTCAATGCTCCTCAAAGCAAGACCAAGCTCTCCAAGCCCACAAAGCAAAGCAAACAAAAATACAAGCCCACAAGGGCAACACAAACAATCATCAACTACAAAAATCACTTAAAAATAGTATACTACTATATTAAAATCTAACATAATTTCTAGGGGATCCTATATACATACCCTTAATACCCTATATGTCCCAATATCTATCTTGACCTAGAAACCCAAAATTCTAGTGTTATTGTGGACCTATGTTAAGGATTGACCTAATTCTACACAACCTAAAGTCATCTAAGCAAAACTAATCAAAAATTCATCACAAAATTATGGAATAAATCCAGAGGGGAGATAAAGTCCTAATCTAACTATCCTAAAAAGAATGGCCTAAAAATATGAAGGGAACTATCTAAACAAAATTCTACAAATTTATGCATCAACATAAAAGAATTAAAAAGCTATTAAAAGAGAAAATACACAAAAAATATTAAAAATGCATGAACTTCAAATATTTTTACTTTATAATTTTCTAGGCATGAACATGAAATGGGAGAAAAAATTCCCCATGCAAAAATCATTTATTTCCTATTTATTATGATTTTTCAAAGATTGAAATAAAATGGAGGAAAAGAAATTAAAATATGAAATGTTTGGTGTGAATAGCAAGTATGTCCAGTTCAAATATGCAATGGGCTCAGAATGGGGGGTTCATAAAGCAATGCGTGCCAGGCCCAATTAACCAGAAAATCATTTCAAAAATTATAAAGAAAATAGAAAAGGATACGGTGTGGAAAGTAATGAAACATAGTTCAAAACAAACATGGGCCAAGAAAGGGGGTATGAATATCAATCCAGCCCAATCCCCCTTTTAATGAAACGATGCGTTTCATGGTCTTCAGAATTTCCCTCTTCCAACAAGATTGAATCTCAGCCGTGGGATCCAGGTCTCAGTCAAGGGTCAGCTTATGATCTAACGGCCACGCCTCATCTTCTTCCTCCAGCTAGGGTTCTAACTGAAGCATCCATGGAAATGCAGAGCTTCAAGCTCCATCTTCACCAAACTCGTACCACCTCAAATCTCCATGAAAAATCAAAATTCCAAACCCTAACCTGCCCATAATGTCATGCTGAATCTAACCATGGCCTTGAAATCAATTGAAACATCCTAAATCTCCAAACCCGATCCAAGATCAAAGATATGCTCAAACATCAACTTCAACCATTCTTGAAATTAAATACCTCAGATTGATCACCAACTCACACTGATTGATTCTTGACATATAATTCATGCTATAGCTCACTATATCTCATGTTCTTGGTCCAAACAAAAATGGTGACACCAACTGAAACTTCACCAATTGCTCCCAAACTGTTCAGAATCCATCTCCTAGTGGTCTCTAACCGTTCTAACCTAACAATTCTTGCTAATCATGCCTAAATCATGGTGTAGAAGAAAAGTTACTAACCTGTTGAATCTTGATTAACATATGGAGTAAACCTTCACTGCAAGCCTTCAAACTCTTCAGAATCGATCCTTGGATGATGATCTTGCTACTGTTTGCAAAACTTTTGATGGAGAATGCTTGAATCTCAGAATTCGATGTTGACTTGCAACCTTGAAAATCCAAATGCCAACTCTTCAAATCTCCATGGTTTTGCTCTCAAATTGGTCTGCACAGCTTCAATATGATCAAAGGAATGCATTTAGATTGAAAGAATGAATGGAATTGAATCAGAATGTGGATTTTGCTTTCAACTTGCAATGGAAGCAAGTGAAATGGCTATCTCTCTCTTCTCTCAATTCTCTCAACAACCTTGCATCTGAGCAAGTTCTATACATTATATAGAGTGGTTTAGAATCATCTAGAACCATCTGGAACCATCCCATGAGAAATTGGGATTCTCATGTCATGAGTTTATGAATTCACCTATTCTCACATATCATCTCATGACATAGCTCTTGCAGCAACTTGCCTTGGCTTGAAATTCTCCCTAAATGAGATATAGGATGTGTTAAAACCCTTAGCAAGCTTGTACATTGAGTTTTCTTAAGTTTTGCATTTGTGCCTTAAGATGCAAGCAACCAATTTCCCAAAGCAGCCCCATGATCTAGGCCTCAATTCAAAAAAGTGGATGAACCATTGTTTTTAGAATGTCTTTTGGAGTCAAAATGACCTATTATATGCCATGGTTTGGATGTGTAACTTGGGATTTCCAATTTCCAACTTGAACTTATTTAACTTATGCCTCCATTTTAGGTCATTTTTATCACTTTTTGCTACAAGCCTTTTCAACATCTCATGACCTCCTTACTAGCCTTAAAACATCATTCTAAGAAAGTTTGATGTTGAAGATTTTTCCATTTGAAGCTTGGAAATAGGAGATATGGCCTTATGCTTGAAATGACCTATAATATCCAAATGACCAAAATGCCCTTGACTTGTCAAAGCCATAACTTGAGTTCTACAAATCCTATCAACGACTTCTAGTACTCTCTAGAAAGCTAAGAAGATTAGGAACGACATTCATGTTAACCAAAAGTTCATAGAAATCATCCTTCTTGGGAAAACGTTGGATGCAAGTTGGGTGACTTTCAAGGACCCAGATTCACATACCTCAGATGACTTGTAACTTGTCAAAGTCATAACTTGAGCTCTACAAATCCTATCAAGGACTTATAGTACTCAAATTAAAGCTAAGAGCAAGCTATACAACATTCATGTTGGGGGTAAGATGAGATGACAATCACATCTTGAGCTAAACTGCCTTGAAGATATGGCTCAAACTAGGGGATTTTACACTGTCAAGCCTTAGAAACCCTAGCTTGAAACTTCTCAAAATCTTCAATCATGATGAGTTGATCTTGGAATCATCCTTATAGCATCTCAATGCATAAATCCATGATCACATGGCTCTTGGATTAGGTCTCAAGCCTCTCCAAATCATCAGTTGACCTAGGGTTGACCCAGTCAAACCCTAATTCCACCACTCATGGCTGAGTCTTCTTATTCTTGTACAATGACCTCTCTAGGCCTCATGGTGGCTTTCAAGACATCTCATAAGCTCTCTCAAAGCTTCAAGTCCATCCTCATAGTCTCAAAATCATCTGAGGAGCTCCCACAACTCTCAAGTTATGAGGCATACACCCTTGGTTTCAACCAATCTTTCTGAGGTTCTCTTGAGTTCTCTGACAAAGGTATCAACCTTTGAATACTTGAACAACCTTCTTGGCTAGCTTCCAAGTCTTGCATAACTCTTGCTGGGTAGTCATACCTCTTGATCTACTGCACACATATCAATGAGATGCAGATGATAATGCTAGTGAACATAGGCTAGGTACATAAATGTTGGTCAAATTTTGGGGTGCAACAGCTGCCTCTATTCAAACGGCTTGAACCTGAATGGGTGAGGAGCGAACGACTCTCAGCCAATCAAGGTGCGAGACGGTTGAATACCGATAAACCCAGAAATTTGCCAACTGCACAAGTACACGGTACTCTGGCGGGAACAAATCTTCGAAAACTGGAATAATAGCTGCACGACAACTAGCTGGAGAATTGGTCATACGGTAACTGGTAATACATGGTCGATCATGCCAAAAGGCATCACGATTCCTCGGGACTCATCAGGTCAACCATCAGGTTGATCATTCCATAAGGCATTCAAAGAAAACTGTTGGGCATCAGCCGTACTTCATCAGCAAGTCGGGAATAGAATTCTTGGTCAATCATGAGCCAATTGGGAATATCTAAACCTCTGCCATCAGGCACTCCGCATTAGCTAAGAGAACTGCTTCATTAACACGGTCAGACTTCAATCATGAAGTCTTCAAGGGAAGTTTCAACTTCGCCATTCAGAAACCTGCTGGGGATGACGCATCTTCGCTGGGGAATTCTGGGGAACTATCAAGTAACTCCGCTTCGGGGATCCAGAAATCATTCTAGATGAATCAACTCTGCTGAGGACTTCAAGAATCATCTTGGACAAATAACTCCGCTGGGGACTTCAAGAATCATCTTGAACCGATAACCATGCTGGAGCTTTCAGGAATCATCCTGAGAAAACACTCTGCCGGGGACTCTAAGTATCAGCTTGAGCAACCACTCTGGCGACTGCACTGGGGGTCTTAAGAATCATCTTAAGCGAACGACCCTGCTGGGGAATTCAAGAATCATCTTGAACCGAAGACTTCGCTGGGGACTTCAAGAATCATCTTGAGCAAGCGACTTTATTGGGGAGATTTCAGGAATCATCCTAAGCAATCAATTCTGCGGCGGAACCCTGCAAAACAAGAACGGTAACAACCTAGATCATGTTTATTATGCGTATGCTTTGGCAATGGCGCAATGCTCCACACGATGGGAATGCTATGCGTTTATGATAAATGATATGCAGTCATGCAAAATGATGTGATCCCGTCAGCAAAATAAATGCCGAAGGGAGAATCCTCCTGTCAAGGAGAAAGAACTACTCAGATAGAGGAATCATCCTGCTGAGGAGAGCAAGGTCACGCCAATCTCAATTGGACTCTGCAGGGGACTCAACTTCAGTTGACTGCTGCAGGGGAACGAAGCTCTACGAGAACCTGGACCTGCTGAGGGAAAGCGATGTCAATCGCAGGAATAAACTGCACGACCTTCATGGCTACTTCTCTGGAGATAACGACTCCGGTGGGGAAACACAGCATCAGCTATTCCAACGCGCTACTGGGGAAAACCAATCATGGCTTGAGCAGCTTCCAAGGATTCGGCTCTCTTGGGTATCTTCAAACTCGGCTGAGGAAGGAGAAATCATTCTGCTTGCCGGGGAGAGTACGACTCTGCGGGGGAATCTCAATTCCGCTGCGGAAGAAGGAATCATCCGACTTCGGGGGAGAGTACGACTCTGCGGGGAATTTCAATTCCGCTGGAGACTTCAGTCTGGACTATCAATTGCTGCACACTTCAGTATGACTCAGCTGAGGAGATGACGTTCCTTCAGGATGCATCTGATTGGGGAGAGAATCATCTCTGCCTGGGGAGACATATCAATGCTCATTATCTCGTGTTCAGACTCTGCGGGGAGAGGCTGCTGAACTTTGCTGGAGAAGGAGGAATCATCCTGCTTGGGGATACGTACGACGCACTGTCTGGAATATGCTACACCTGTAACAACACAAACAAACAGACAAGATACCCTTTTCAAAGGGATCTATCAAGGTTATAATCTTGTGACAATGTTTAAGCAATTCATTATTTCAACAATCAGTGGCCTAGGCCAGTAAGTTTATGTATGCGCATTTTATCAAAAACATCGACGTTCTTTTTCGCAAACAAAACAGGTAAATGCTACACAGGCAAACAGAATTGCTGAATAGTATGCATTTTATTAATAACGAACCCCTGAATGGGTAAAAATGTTTTACAACAGATGCAAGCTCCTGGAATGAAGAAACCGTGCAAAAATAAACATACATCAGTATATACAAATGTCGGCAACGAGGCATAGATGAACACCATAAGTTGATCCCTCTATGACCCACTCGACTTCGATACTTCTCCGACGCTTCAGCTTCGGAAGAGATTGATTCAGATAAACGGCCCTCAAGTCTTCCAAACCATTAAACATAGAAAGTCCACACGCGGAACGAAGTCATTTGCTTTTTCAAATCCCTAACTTTTGCGTGAACCGCCCTTTGCGGGTTTTCAGTTCACCGAGATAATCTTTTTTGCCAAAGTCGCCCGTCCGGGTTTTTGACTTTGCGGGTGTACATTTTTTCAATTTATATCCCTAATTTTTGCCCGAACCTTTTTTCCTTTTTTATGGTTCGCCGGGATGCCCCATTTTTGCTTGGACTCTCTTTTTATGTCCAGCGGGTCGCTTTCAAGCAAAGTATTTTTTAACTGCGTCCGCGTTCACCGGGGATGCAAAATCTTCACCATCCATCGTGGATAACAACAAAGCTCCTCCCGAGAAGACCTTGCTGACGACGTACGGACCTTCATAATTCGGAGTCCACTTGCCCCGGTGATCGGAGTGTGGAGGAAAAATCTTCTTCAGGACGAGATCACCCGTCTGAAAGCTCCTAGGAAGCACCTTCTTATCATACGCTTTCTTCATTCGGCTTTGGTACAGACGACCAAACGCAATCGATGCTAACCTCTTCTCGTCCATCAGGCTGAGTTGGTTCAGTCGGTTCGTAATCCACTCTGCCTCGTCGAGTTTCACATCAACCAAAACTCGCAAGGAAGGGATCTCCACTTCTAACGGTAGGACTGCTTCCATACCGTACACCAAGGAGAAAGGAGTTGCCCCGGTTGACGTATGCACTGTCGTACGATAACCGTGCAGTGCAAATGACAGCATCTCGTGCCAATCTTTGTAGGTCACAACCATCTTCTGAACAATCTTCTTTATGTTCTTATTGGCCGCTCCAACGGCGCCATTCATCTTTGGCCGGTAAGGAGATGAGTTGTGGTGTTCAATCTTGAAACTCTGGCACAGCTCCTTCATCATCTTGTTATTCAGATTCGAACCATTATCAGTAATGATCCGCTCGGGAATTCCGTAACGACAGATGATGTCCCTTTTTATGAATTTAGCCACCACCTGCTTGGTCACATTAGCGTATGAGGCTGCCTCCACCCACTTGGTGAAGTAGTCGATAGCTACTAGAATGAAGCGATGACTGTTAGATGCGATGGGCTCGATCTTGCCTATCAATTCGATGCCCCACATAGAGAACGGCCACGGGGAGGACATGGCATTCAACGGGCACGGCGGCACCTGAACTTTATCAGCATAAATCTGGCATTTATGACATCTCCTCGCGAATATGAAGCAATCAACCTCCATCGTCATCCAGTAGTATCCTGCTCTCAGGATCTTTCTCGTCATAGCATGCCCGCCGGCGTGCGTACCAAATGTGCCTTCATGGACTTCTTCCATGAGCATACTTGCCTCTTTCTCATTTACACATCTGAGTAGCACGAGATCATGGTTTCTTTTATACAACACTCCATCAGGATTGAGATAAAAATTTCCAGACAGCCTCCTCAGAGTCTTCTTATCCTGGGTTGACGCGCCCGCAGGATACTCCTTAGTCATAAGGAAAGTCTGGATGTCATGGAACCATGGCTTGCCGTCGGCGGCTTTCTCGATTGCAAAGACAAATGCAGGTCTATCAAGACGAGATAGTACAATTCTTGGAGCCTCATTCCAAAAATTGACTTTATACATCGAAGCCAACGTGGCTAAGGCGTCAGCCATCTGATTTTCCGCTCTGGGCACATGATGGAGTTCCACTCGATCAAAGAACGGAAGCAGCCTTCTGGCATAGTTCATGTACGGCACCAAATTTGATTGACGAGTCTCCCACTCCCCTTTAATTTGGTTGATCACCAGCGCCGAGTCACCATATACGTCTAGATTCTTGATTCTCAAATCAATTGCCTCTTCTAGACCCATAATGCATGCTTCGTACTCCGCCTCGTTGTTGGTGACTGGAAACGTCAGTCTCGCAGTGAAGGGGATATGGGATCCGGGGGGAGTCGTGATGATCGCCCATATGCCACTTCCGTAGGAATTAACCGCCCCGTCAAATATCAATTTCCAATGGGATTTCCTATCTGGCCCCTCGTCGGGCAATAGCTCATCGCAATCCTTCGCTTTGAGAAACATGATATCCTCATCAAGGAATTCAAATTTCATCGGCTGGTAATCCTCGATCGGCTGTTCGGCAAGGTAATCAGACAATACGCTTCCCTTGATGGCCTCTTGGGACACGTACTGAATATCGTATTCCGTCAACACCATTTGCCATCTGGTAATCCTGCCTGAAAGAGCCTGCTTCTCAAAGACGTACTTGATCGAATCCATCTTCGAAATTAGCATGGTGGTGTGATTGAGCATGTACTGTCGTAAACGTTTGGCAGCCCAGGCCAGTGCATAACACGTCTTCTCCAGCATCGAGTAGCGAGATTCACAGTCAGTGAACTTTTTACTCAAGTAATAAATGGCATGCTCCTTTCTGCCCGTCTCATCGTGCTGACCGAGAACACACCCCATACTATTCTCAAGAACTGTCAAGTACATGATTAATGGCCGTCCAGCCACTGGGGGTATCAAGATTGGAGGTTCTTGGAGATACTGCTTTATCTTGTCGAATGCCTTCTGGAAATCCTCATTCCAAGTAATCGCCTGATCTTTCTTTAAAAGCTTGAACATCGGTTCACACGTGGCCGTGAGCTGAGAGATAAACCTTGCAATGTAGTTTATTCGTCCCAAGAAACCACGAACTTCTTTTTCTGTTTTTGGCACTGGCATTTCTTGTATGGCTTTTATCTTCGCAGGATCAACCTCGATGCCTCGTTCACTCACGATAAACCCCAGTAACTTTCCAGACCGTACTCCGAAAGTACACTTGTTAGGATTCAGCCTCAACCTAAACTTCCTAAGCCTCTCAAAAAGCTTCAGCAAATTGACCAGATGTCCCTCCTCCATTTGGGACTTCGCAATCATGTCATCAACATAGACTTCAATCTCATGATGAATCATGTCATGAAACAAAGTTACCATTTCTCGTTGGTAAGTGGCCCCTGCGTTCTTCAGACCGAAAGGCATTACCTTATAGCAAAATGTTCCCCAGGGAGTGATAAACGTCGTTTTCTCCATGTCCTCCGGCGCCATCTTGATCTGGTTGTAACCGCAGAAGCCATCCATGAATGAAAACACAGAGAACTGGGCTGTGTTGTCGACCAACACATCAATATGAGGCAGCGGGAAATCGTCTTTAGGGCTCGCCCTATTCAAATCCCAATAATCGACGCACATGCGTACCTTACCGTCCTTCTTCAGTACAGGCACTATGTTGGCGACCCACGGAGGGTAAGTGGTGACCGCTAAGAAGCCAGCATCAAGCTGTTTCTGCACTTCTTCTTTGATCTTAACGACCATATCTGGTCTCGTCCTCCTAAGCTTCCGCTTAACGGGAGGGAAATCTTCTCGCAGCGGCAAGTGGTGGACCACGATGTCCGTGTCAAGTCCGGGCATATCTTCGTATGACCAAGCAAAGACGTCACTATACTCTCTCAGCATCTCGACTAATCTCTGCTTGATGTCATTCTGCAGTGCAGCCCCTATCCTGACGTTTCTGACGAGCTCTTCAGAACCCAAATTCACGATCTCAATTTCCTCCTCATGAGGCAGAATAACTTTCTCCTCTTGTTTCAACAAGCGGGCCAACTCTTCAAGAAGGTCTTCGTCTTCATCAATCTCTTATTTGGCTTGATATATCGGGCAATCGAAGTCAAAGTGAGCCGTAGAAGGTCCAGAGTCGATGTCATCTGTTATGTGGATCCTGCAATAACAAGGGTTAAGTTTAAAACAAGGATGTGCAGGTTAGCACAAACCCCATTGCCATTTTATTGTTTTTCAAAACAAATATAAAACAGGAATAACAGAGATCACAATATTTGAATACGAAGAAAAACGCCTTTGATTTATTAACAAAATGCATGTACATAATCCAACAAGGCCCTGACAATAAAACCACTATGCCCCGGGTAGGACATAGGGTTGTACAATGATTGGAAAAAGTAAATCATTACTCTTCACTTGTCATCTGGATGATATCCTTGATGGACCAATTGTTGAGGCTCTCGCCTGGCTTGCTTGGCTGGATCCAAGAGTCCAGGTCACAGTCGCTATCTCCGCTGTCTTCAGACACCGTGTTGATGCTTTCAAAAATCATTCCGCCGCTGGTAAACTGGATCGGCCCTTTACCTCGAGACGTACTGCTAGAAGAAGAAGAAGAAGCTTCAGCTCCAGGAGAATATCCCAACCCAAACTTATCCTGCTTGTTGGGTATCTCCAAAATTCGCCCCCAGCCTGGGGTAGATCCGGCTTGGACAACGGCCCGAGCTTCCTTGAACGATGAGAGAGTCATCTCTGGCTTTTCTGTGACTACAGGAGCTACGTCCTTCACTTTGACGGCTTCGAACGCTTGGCATAGAGTCTCATGGATTTCGCCATCCATCTCCACGTACTTGAAGGACGACAAATGGCTCACCATTATGTCTTCCTCGCCACACACGGTTACGATGCTTCCTCTGACATCATATTTGAGCTTTTGGTGTAACGTGGAGGTCACGGCACCAGCAGCATGGATCCACGGCCGACCCAAGAGACAACTGTAGGCAGGCATGATGTCCATAATATAAAAGATCGCGTTGAACGTTTCCGGCCCGACTTGGATCGGCAGGGTCACCTCCCCGAAAATGTGTCGTTTAGTTCCGTCGAACGCCTTCACAACCAGATCACTGGGTGTGCAGATCACTCCACGAGTATCCAACTTCATTAATGCCTTCTTCGGAAGAACATTAAGCGACGAACCCGTGTCCACCAGCACGTGCAACATGATTGTGCCCCTACACTCTATCGAGATGTGCAGGGCGCTATTATGTTTTCTCCCCTTCGGCGTCAGCTCCAGGTCCGTGAAACCTAGCCCATTTCCGGCATTTACGTGGGCTACTACCTCTTCTAGCTGATTTACCGATATTTCTTGCGGTACATAAGCGGCGTTCAACACCTTCAGCAGCGCGTTGCGGTGTGCTTCAGAACACAGCAACAAGTTGAGAATGGAAATCTTCGAGGGCGTCTGATGGAGATGATCTACAATCTTGTAGTCACTCTTTTTGATCAACCGCATAAACTCTTCGGCATCTTTAACAAGCAAGTCTTTTTCTGCCCCACACGGGGCCTCTTCAACGACTTTAGTTTTACCCTTATCGGCCGCATCAGCTCTGACCGCTTTATCCGCCACGACCTCGTGTGGTGCAAATACTCTTCCGCTGCGAGTAATACCACTGACTCCCACAAGGTTCTCCACAGTCGACCCATACGGTTCTAGCTCCAACCTCTGTCAGTTGCAGTAGAGTTCAGCCTCATAATGCCACGTAACGGCGTTAGTGCTTTCGAACGGTATTGGCCCAGCTTTGGTAATAGTGATTGTGGGTGGTCTGGGCGCAGAAATAGTTATTGGCCAGCGAGGGATGGTGATGGTGGCGACTTCATCGGCCTGCTTCAGCACTACCTCTCCTGATCCACCTTCAGCCCTCCGGCTAAACTGCAGAATCCCCTCAGTCATCAGACTTTGAATTCCTTCTACCAACTGCTCACATCCATCAGAATGTGTGGCACAATCCATACATAGCTCTCCGCAACCCGGAAAGAACCCTCTTTTCAGCAACTTAGCTTTAACGAAGCTAAGCGGCGTCTTCAGATCTCTGACATCAGTCAACAAATCTGCACTCTCTTCTTCGATAATGGCGTTCACTCCGCCTCCCCTATGATTCGGCATAGGATTCTTTGTGACATTGGGCACATTATCGGAGAAGTTGATGATCTTGGCATCCACCATGTCCTGCACCTTATGCTTGAAGCCTTTGCAGTTCTCGATTGTGTGGCCTGGCGCCCCTGAGTGGAAATCACAAGTGGCATTGGCATCGTACCCTGGCGGAGGTGCCCCTGTCAAGGGAGCCATTGTCCTCTTCTGGATCAACTGTAGCTGAAGCAAAGTCTGCAAGAGTTGCGCGTACGACATGGGCGGTGCCTCGAAGTGACGGTTTGCCAAAGATGCCCGATTCTGATACTTCTTGTATCCCTGTTGATTCGGTTGCTGCTGCTGCTGCGGAGCTGCCGGGATATTTATACTGGCTACCTGCTGGTGAGGGCCTTTACCCTTCCTTTGAGCGTTGGTCACATCGCTCGCTTCTCCTTCTCGTCTTTTGCCAGCATAAGGTTTCTTTCCGCCTCCTCCAGCTGAGGATGACTCACCTTGAATTTTCCCGATCTTGATCCCATTCTCGACATGCTCGCCCATGATAATGAGATCTGAGAACTTCCCAGACATACCGCTGACTAACTTTTCATAGTAAACCCTTGGGAGGGTGGCTACAAACATCTGCACGAGCTCACGTTCAACCATCGGCGGCTGAACCCTGGCTGCCAACTCACGCCACCGCTGGGCGTATTCCTTAAACCCTTCATTGTTCCTCTGCGACAGGTTCTGCAGCTGGACTCGGTTCGGGGCCAAGTCGCTATTGTATTGGTAGTGGTGCACAAATGCTTCAGCAAGATCCTTCCATGTGCGCACACTAGTGGGCTCCAGACCCATGTACCACTCGAGGGATGGCCCGGAAAAACTGTCTTGGAAGAAGTGCATCAGCAACTTCTCGTCTTCGGAGTAAGCAGACATCTTCCTGTAATACGATCTCAGGTGGACACGAGGGCAAGTGGTGCCCTTATACTTCTCAAAGTCCGGTACCTTGAACTTAGGAGGCACCTTGAAATCAGCAATTAATCCCAACTTGGACATATCAACGCCCAAAGTATTCTGATTCTCGATGTCTCTCATTTTATCCTCAAGTGCCTTGAATCTAAGCCCCGCTTCAGCATTCAGCTCCCCTTCAGCACCTCTCTGAGAGAACACATCATCCTGACGATCCTCAAGCCATGGCTAAGGCACAAACAGATTCCCGACGCCAGCATTACCGTTTCCCGGTCCGACATTGACATTAGCTCCCAGACTCCCATTACCGACGCCCGTCGTATTGAGTCCAATGTTGGCCATCACATTGCCATTAGCACTGCCGTTGCCCCCGGTCACGGGGACACCATTCTGTGGAGTTTCAACTGGTGGAGGAGTAGGCACAGTCCCACCATGAAGTACGCCGTTGCTATCAACCCTTGAGATTAAAGGCTGAACCAAAGTTCTGAGTTGATCCTGGCCATTGGCGACCGCTTGCATGAGCTCCATGAAGCGATCCATCCTTTCACGGATTTCCTGAACATCGGTTTGCACTTGCTCCATGATCTTGGTCTGATTAGCTCTAGTAGGATAGCGGTGAATAGGTCTCTGATCAATCCTGGAACCACTTGAAACAACCTGAAACAACCTGTAGGAACCTGCGATAACCTGTAAAACCAAAAGGGTTAGGAAAAACAACAAAATGCTCGTCATGCAAATGCATGCGCGTGTCTGTGTGTTAGGAAGATCCCCCCCGATCCTAGTGCCTGAGTGCCATTGCTGATAATAATAAGAAGAAGTCCGAGTCCAATCATGGAAATAACAATCTCATATATAAAGAAAGCCTATCAAGGCAGTACATAGCATCAGCGAGTACAAGACGAATCAACAGCGCGACCTCAGCCAACAAGCCTGGTGATGGTCAGCATACAACAATGATCAAAACAAAAGGAATACAAATAGTCAAGTACGGCCACGGGCGCGATACTTTTCTAACAACTCCTTTGTTTCTGGATGATCCGGCAGAGTGAGCAACCCTTCGACGAGTAATTCCCTCTGCACAATGGTATACTGAAGATCTTCGACCGAACCTTCCCATGCTCCTTCGCCGAAGCAATCTTCTAACTTCCGTTTCTTGGACTCAAACGTCAGCTTGCGCTCCTTCAGGTTAGCGAGAGCTTTGTTGAGCTGGCCTTCGACGGCGTATCTGCGAGCGGTTTCTTCATCAAACCTCTTCTTAACATCCTTCACCTGGGCTTCCAGCTTGGAGATCTGTAGCATCAGCTTATCCTCCCGCTCTTTCCTAGTAGCCAGGGAAGCCTTCCAGTGCTGGTTGAACTTGGATATCCTCCGATATGCCTCGTCTAAGTGCTGCTTCTTCGTAGCCAGTACGTCATTGACAGCTTTGAAGTCTTGACCCATGCGCTCACGCTCGGCTATCTGCTTAGTCAGGTCTGTACCCAGCTGGTTCACCAACTTTGTCTGCCTTTTGAAAGAATGAACGGCTTCGTTCCTCTCGCTTCGGAGCTGAGCCAACTCCTTCTCCAGTTCTTTGTTCTCCCATTTCAATTCATCTCGCTCAGCTAACACCTGATTATGCTGCTGAATGGGCACAGTGGTAGGCTCTTCGATCATTGGAGGGATTTCCGGCTTGGCCTGAGGAAACGGAATCCCTATAGCATCTGCCCTGGCTCTGATCCATGTCAAGTACGGAGGGTAGGCTTGATTGTTGCTTTTTCCCAGCAATGGTTTTCCCTTCTTGCTGATACCATTCCATGCGCGCTGAAGCTTGGATAGCAGATCCCCCTCTAGAAGACCAGTGAGGTACAGAGATTCATGTACCTCTTCATCCTTCGGCGGAGTTCTCAAAGCATACGCGAACTGTCGAACCAGCAACGATGGATTGTAGTTTATACAGCCCTTCCTGCCTATCAAAGGCACGTTTGGAAACCCGCTGCAACTGAAGATCACCTCAGTACCCAACCTATCCCTGTCGAACCAGTCAATATCCTCTGCGGATAAACTCATCAGACGCTCGGACCACTCAGCAGTGGTTGCAGACGAGACAAAAGGACCCTCTTGGGCAGATGACTATCAAGCCATTTATAAAGCAAGGGTACACAGCATGAGACATTCTTACCCCTCCTGTTCTCGTTTTTGTAGTGGATAGAATGGTAGACATCTCCGATCAAGGTAGGGACTGGATTCCCTGAAGCAAAGATGTGAAACGCATCAAAGTCCACAAAGTCGGGCATATTGGGGAACATAATGATGCCATATATGCATAGAGCAAGGATGACATTGAACGCGACCCAACATCCGTCCTTAGCGCACTGCTGAGCCTTACCCACTAGAAACTGCAAGGAGAACCCAGGAACCTTGTTCCAACTAGTCAACACCAACTCGGAGGCGTCCAGATGAAGTGAAGGAGCTAAACCAACCAGATCAGGCTCAACATCCATATGAACAAAAGGCATCTGCCTTTTGATAGGCACCCCTAACAAATCAGCATATTCTTCCAGCGTGGGTGCGAGAACAAAATCCTGGAAAGTGAAACATCTCAGCGGAGGGTCGTAGAACTGCAGCAGAGCGTGCAACCCATTCAACTCGAACACAGAAGGTTTACGAACCAAACTGAGCAACCTGCCGTAAGATTTTCTGAACTCATCCCTCACAGAATCATCTGCTAAGGCTATCAAACCAGTCAACTTAACCACATCAGGGGAAGGGAACTTGTAAGCCACGGTCTTCCTCATAGAGCCCATAACAATACCATAGGAGGCAAGAAATCCTGGATCGGGGAAAACGGTACCTGTAACATAGACACACGTTAATGAAATGCAAATGAGTATGCAAACTAATGCAAAATGCAATCATGCAATAGGAGATCAGGGCAACTGTGCCGTGGAGATTCTGTATCAACAAAATCATAGCACGGCTCTATCAAGAATAACCACTGATAAGAAGAACCCTGGTGTAAGACCACAAATCTGCTCTGTCAAGAACAACCATCTGATAGGGCCATATACATAGGATCATAATTCTGCTCTGTCAAGAACAAATGTCTCATAATAAGGACCTTTGATGTAGGACCAAGAAATCTGCTCTGTCAAGAACAAACATACATCTGCTGATGAGATCTTCAGTCCCCAATCAAAAATCTGCTCTATCAAGAACAAACATACATCTGCTGATGAGATCTTCAGACCCCAGTCAAAAATCTGCTCTATCAAGAAAAAACATACATCTGCTGATGAGATCTTCAGACCCCAATCAAAAATTTGCTCTATCTAGAACAAACATACATCTGCTGATGAGATCTTCAGACCCCAGTCAAAAATCTGCTCTATCAAGAACAAACATACATCTGCTGATGAGATCTTCAGACCCCAATCAAAAATCTGCTCTATCAAGAACAAACATACATCTGCTGATAAGATCCTCTGATCCCAACAAAACTGATTCGCTGTCAAGAAAAGCAGGTGGTCTGAAGGTCAAAGTTTCCTGCAATGAACCCAACCCTGCTCACAGGTATGGACCTAAACTGACTCAAGTTCGGCATCCTATGCGTTCATCAGTGTCACAGACATTCAAGAGGGGTGATACGATACCCAGAAGGTGTGGCATCACCAGCTCATGAAGCGGCCTCACTCGGCTGAATCACAAATGATCGGTCCCTAAAGTCGACAATCCACCAAACTAGCAACCGTCTCAACCCAAAGGGTTGAAAGAGAAGCCAACCGGGAGAACCTCGTCTGAGCGTGGATTTCATGAGACACTAGTGCCTGCACAGCAAGCACGCGCCCACTAATTTCCACAACTAATGTTATGGTGCACTCAAGCCTGGGTCTGGCTTCTCACTTATCAGAATGCCCCTTCCCACAACAGCACAAATAATCATATCATACTGAAAATAAAATGCGGGAAATAAAGTGCGAGAAGTAAAATGCGATAAATAAACGCAACCCAACAAGTAATCATACAAGCGCTAGGATTGACTCTCGCAGGGGAACCGGAGAACCAGAGATTCTGGGTTCGGTCCCCAGCAGAGTCGCCAGCTGCTGGGGATGACCCAGACAGCTAGGAAGAAAATACAAGGCGAGACTCGCATAGGGAACCATCGTAGTCCCCAGCAGAGTCGCCAGCTGTCGCTTTCGCGAAAATAAGGTGCCGGCACAACAGAAGAGTCGCCACCTTTCGTTATTTATCCCTCGGGGCGGGAAAGGAAACGATCGGAAAAACCTAACGAAAAAGGGTAAGACAAGGTCGTCGCAACCATTCTCTGGGTTCGGGAGTCGGTTACGCAAGGGGAAGGTATTAGCACCCCTCACGTCCGTCGTACTCGACGGGATCCATGCTTGTTGTGTTTACTTGGACGGGTTGGTTTATCTATCTACCTATCAAGGTTGGCTTAAAAAGAAAAGAAAAATGACTCGGCAAAGCGTCGCACTTTATGCCTACGTATTCTCATCAGAGAACGAGAACTCAGAGTCAACGTAGTTCGACCTACGACGGGTTATGGGGGAAGGTAGCTCGCCAATACATCAGTATTGTGCCTACGTACTCTCAACAAGTATGAGAGATCAGAGCTTACGTAGTTCGGGCTAACTACGGATTATTTCCTGTTTTTTACGGAAGAAGTGTTTTTTATCGTGTTTGCAATTTCAATCGCACTAGAGACTATGACCTGAGAGTGAATGCGTCGCATGTCACCCAAAGGGTACCATACTAAACATCCAGACTGTGGAAAAGAAACTCTCCCACAATCCTTTCTCAGATAGCTTAAGGCTCGTAAAGTACGAAAGAAATCATTCATGATTACTGTATCTTATGCTGTTTTGAGATGAGAAGAGAACAGGCTCAACTACGGGGAGACTATCAAGTCCTACTGTTGTCATGCCAAGGATTCATCCTATGGTTGAGGTTTGAAACAGGAAACTCCTAGAAGTTGTCATGCATAGGTTTCAACCTAAAGTTCTATCATCACTTCCTTATCAAAGGAAATGAGAGTCCTAAGGGATCATGTCAATGATACACCGAAACAGATAAAGCATCAGCTCAAACTGTAAAATGCATGCAATGCAAGTGAGGGAGGAAATGTGTGTGGGGATTCAGCCTCCACAAGCTCATCTCAACCTCAAGCCAGAATGAATAACAGTAATCATACTGAAAAGATAAAACATGCTATCAAGCAAAAACAGTAAACTGCAATCATACAGAAGAAATAAAGTGCTATCAAGCAGAACAAACCACATGGGCAAGGGAGCTGGGCTCTACCGAATACCCGCAAGCAAAGCCACACAGTAACAGTACAAGCAGAGGGAACAACTCAACCTCTAGTGCAATCATGCTCCTAGATTCTACCTAGTCTAGATATGGACTTATTCTAATGCATCAAGCAAATCAAACAAGGCACATCAATACAGAAAAGAAAACAGAAAAGAAGGCAGATCAACTCCTCTCTCAACTCCAAGCTTCAGCTCTTCTAACAGCAACTCAGTCTTCAGACTTCCATTACTCTTGACAAATATCAATTTGCTCTTCCAGGTTTCAACCCTTCAACATAAGTTTCAACTTATCTTCTTCAAGCTTCAGCTCCTTAATCAGTTCCACCTTCAGGCTTCACTATTAACCACAAGTATCAACTTGGTTTCCTTCAGGATCTCCAAGCTCCAAAGTAAGTATCAACTTCCTTTGATCTTCAAGCTTCAGCTCTTCAGAATCAATCTCAATTGATTCCTCTTCCTAAGTATCAACTTAGTCTTCAAGCTCTCAAGCTCTTCTTGCTTTACCAGTCTCAACTTGGTCTTCTCCTCCTGCAAGCTTCAGCTTCTCAGAATAGTCTTCAATCATCTAGAAATGTCAACTTTATCCTTCAGTCTTTAAGCCTCAGCTCTTCATTCAGTCTTTACTGGATCTTTATTGGGTCTTCAAGTATCAACTTGCTCTTGTTGCCCTTCAAGCTTCAGCTGGAATGGCAATTCTCAAGGAATCATCCTCTTCCACATTCTTCAATGAAGTCTTCATCTTCACACTCAAGCTCAACATCTCTCAAGATATTCAAACCAGAGGAAATCACTTAACTGGATAAGCTGGGGTGTCAAACTGCTTATTGACCACCAAAGGTGACCTATAAGGGTTCAACATCAAAGGAATGGTTCCCTCAAAAGTTTTACTTCCTAAGTACCATCACTTATCCCTCCAAAGGAGGGAGGTGAACACCATGGAAGGACCTTGAATCATGGGGAGGAATGGAGGTGAAAGATACCATCCATGTTTAAGAAAGAAGTTAACTAGGTCTAATCTCTTCCTAATTCCTAACCCTAAAACAACAACAAAACAAATAAGATTCTCAAGCTATCAAGCTCCTCAATCAATCTCCAAGTCTTCTACTATGCTCCTCAATGCTCCTCAAAGCAAGACCAAGCTCTCCAAGCCCACAAAGCAAAGCAAACAAAAATACAAGCCCACAAGGGCAACACAAACAATCATCAACTACAAAAATCACTTAAAAATAGTATACTACTATATTAAAATCTAACATAATTTCTAGGGGATCCTATATACCTACCCTTAATACCCTATATGTCCCAATATCTATCTTGACCTAGAAACCCATAATTCTAGTGTTATTGTAGACCTATGTTAAGGATTGACCTAATTCTACACAACCTAAAGTCATCTAAGCAAAACTAATCAAAAATTCATCACAAAATTATGGAATAAATCCAGAGGGGAGCTAAAGTCCTAATCTAACTATCTTAAAAAGAATGGACTAAAAATATGAAGGAAACTAGCTAAACAAAATTCTACAAATTTATGCATCAACATAAAAGAATTAAAAAGCTATTAAAAGAGAAAATACACAAAAAATATTAAAAATGCATGAACTTCAAATATTTTTACTTTATAATTGTCTAGGAATGAACATGAAATGGGAGAAAAAATCCCCATGCAAAAATCATTTATTTCCTATTTATTATGATTTTTCAAAGATTGAAATAAAATGGAGGAAAAGAAATTAAAATATGAAATGTTTGGTGTGAATAGCAAGTATGTCCAATTCAAATATGCAATGGGCTCAGAATGGGGGGTTCAGAAAGCAATGCGTGCCAGGCCCAATTAACCAGAAAATCATTTCAGAAATTATAAAGAAAAAAGAAAAGGATACGGTGTGGAAAGTAATGAAACATAGGTCAAAACAAACATGGGCCAAGAAAGGGGGTATGAATATCAATCCAGCCCAATCCCCCTTTTAATGAAACGATGCATTTCATGGTCTTCAGAATTTCCCTCTTCCAACAAGATTGAATCTCAGCCGTGGGATCCAGGTCTCAGTCAAGGGTCAGCTTATGATCTAACGGCTACACCTCATCTTCTTCCTCCAGCTAGGGTTCTAACTGAAGCTTCCATGGAAATGCAGAGCTTCAAGCTCCATCTTCACCAAACTCGTACCACCTCAAATCTCCATGAAAAATCAAAATTCCAAACCCTAACCTGCCCAAAATTTCATGCTGAATCTAACCATGGCCTTGAAATCAATTGAAACATCCTAAATCTCCAAACCCGATCCAAGATCAAAGATATGCTCAAACATCAACTTCAACCATTCTTGAAATTAAAGACCTCAGATTGATCACCAACTCACACTGATTGATTCTTGACATCTAATTCATGCTATAACTCACTATATCTCATGTTCTTGGTCCAAACAAAAATGGTGACACCAACTGAAACTTCACCAATTGCTCTCAAACTGTTCAGAATCCATCTCCTAGTGGTCTCTAACCGTTCTAACCTAACAATTCTTGCTAATCATGCCTAAATCATGGTGTAGAAGAAAAGTTACTAACCTGTTGAATCTTGATTAACAGATGGAGTAAACCTTCACTGCAAGCCTTCAAACTCTTCAGAATCGATCCTTGGATGATGATCTTGCTACTGTTTGCAAAAGTTTTGATGGAGAATGCTTGAATCTCAGAATTCGATGGTGACTTGCAACCTTGAAAGTCCAAATGCCAACTCTTCAAATCTCCATGGTTTTGCTCTCAAATTGGTCTGCACAGCTTCAATATGATCAAAGGAATGCGTTTAGATTGAAAGAATGAATGGAATTGAATCAGAATGTGGATTTTGCTTTCAACTTGCAATGGAAGCAAGTGAAATGGCTATCTCTCTCTTCTCTCAATTCTCTCACCAACCTTGCATCTGAGCAAGTTCTATACATTATATAGAGTGGTTTAGAATCATCTAGAACCATCTGGAACCATCCCATGAGAAATTAGGATTCTCATGTCATGAGTTTATGAATTCACCTCTTCTCACATATCATCTCATGACATAGCTCTTGCAGCAACTCGCCTTGGCTTGAAATTCTCCCTAAATGAGATATAGGATGTGTTAGAACCCTTAGCAAGCTTGTAAATTGAGTTTTCTTAAGTTTTGCATTTGTGCCTTAAGATGCAAGCAACCAATTTCCAAAGCAGCCCCATGATCTAGGCCTCAATTAAAAGAAGTGGCTGAACCATTGTTTTTAGAATGTCTTTTGGAGTCAAAATGACCTATTATATGCCATGTTTTGGATGTGTAACTTGGGATTTCCAATTTCCAACTTGAACTTATTTAACTTATGCCTCCATTTTAGGTCATTTTTATCACTTTTTGCTACAAGCCTTTTCAACATCTCATGACCTCCTTAATAGCCTTAAAATATCATTCTAAGCAAGTTTGATGTTGAAGATTTTTCCATTTGAAGCTTGGAAATAGGAGATATGGCCTTATGCTTGAAATGACCTATAATATCCAAATGACCAAAATGCCCTTGACTTGTCAAAGCCATAACTTGAGTTCTACAAATCCTATCAAGGACTTCTAGTACTCTCTAGAAAGCTAAGACGATGAGCAACAACATTGATGTTGACCAAAAGTTCATAGGAATCATCCTTCTTGGGCAAAAGTTGGATGCAAGTTGGGTGACTTTCAAGGACCCAGATTCACATACCTCAGATGACCTGTAACTTGTCAAAGTCATAACTTGAGCTCTACAAATCCTATCAAGGACTTCTAGTACTAAAATTAAATCTAAGAGAAAGCTCTACAACATTCATGTTGGGGGTAAGATGATATGACAATCACATCTTGAGCTAAACTGCCTTGAAGATAGGGATCAAACTAGGGGATTTTACACTGTCAAGCCTTAGAAACCCTAGCTTGAAACCTCTCAAACTCTTCAATCATGATGAGTTGATCTTGGAATCATCCTTATAGCATCTCAATGCATCAATCCATGATCACATGGCTCTTGGATTAGGTCTCGACCCTCTCCAAATCATCAGTTGACCTAGGGTTGACCCAGTCAAACCCTAATTCCACCACTCATGGCTGAGTCTTCTTATTCTTGTACAATGACCTCTCTAGGACTCATGATGGCTTTCAAGACAACTTATAAGCTCTCTCAAAGCTTCAAGTCCATCCTCATAGTCTCAGAATCATCTGAGGAGCTCCCACAACTCTCAAGTTATGAGGCATACACCCTTGGTTTCAACCAATCTTTCTGAGGATCTCTTGAGTTCTCTGACAAAGGTATCAACCTTTGAATACTTGAACAACCTCTTGGCTAGTTTCCAAGTCTTGCATAACTCTTGCTGGGTAGTCATACCTCTTGATCTACTGCACACATATCAATGAGATGCAGATGATAATGCTAGTGAACATAGGCTAGGTACATAAATGTTGGTCAAATTTTGGGGTGCAACAACCGTCTACCTCCACATATCTGAATGAAGACAAATGGCTAACCAGAATATCTTCTTCTCCAAAAACAGTGAAGACACTATCCCCCACCATATACTTCAATTTTTGGTGCAACGTGGATGTGACTGCCCCGGCAGCATGAATCCATGGGCGTCCGAGAAGGCAACTATACGCTGGCTGGATGTCCATTATATAGAATTCGGTCTAAAATATTTCAGGCCCCACTTACAAAGGTAGTGTTATCGATCCGAAAACTGACCTCCTCGTTCCATCGAACGCTCTCACCACTAAGTCAGTGGGTGTGCAGATAATCCCCCTGATATCCAACTTCATCATGGCCTTCTTCGGTAGCAGATTCAGGGAAGATCCAGTGTCTACTAAATCATGGGACATGACCGTGCCTCGGCATTCAACTGACACATGTAATGCCATATTGTGCTCTCTCCCTCTTGGAGTCAAATCAAAATCCGTAAAGCCCAAACTGTGCCCTGCATTAATATGCGCCATCACCCCTTCTAATTGATTCACGGAAACATCTTGGGGTACAAACGACGTGTCTAGAATTTTCAATAAAGCGTTCCGATGGGCCTCAGAACATAATAGCAGTGACAAGATCGAGATCTTTGATGGCGTTTGCTAGAGATGCTCAATGATTTTGTAATCACTTTTAGCCTCATAAACTCTTCCACATCCTTTAGTGACGTTTCCTATTCCTTTATCTGCGAGGGGCCACTCCCGTCTACCTTGGCTTTCCCCTTTGCCAATCTTTCTGCCTCTACCTCAGGCGATGTGAAGATTCTCCCACTTCTAGTCATATCTCCTGTTCCGACAACATTATCTACAACCCCAGCTGGCTGTCCATTGACTTCAATTTTCTTACCATCGCAATATACCTCTAACCCGTAAGTCCACGACACTGCTTTAGTATTCTCAAAAGGGACCGGTCCTGCCTTGGTAATAGTGATCGTCGGCCTCCTGGCGGGCGCCGTTATTGTTATTGTTTTTCTCGGAATTGTTACCGTCGCGACATCGTTCCGCTCATCACACAATGTCTCTACAAGCTCTTCGACCTTGGTTCTATCAAACTACAATGTACCTTCATCTATCATAACCTGAATGCCTTGTTTCAACTCATTACAACCCTCTGGCTGTATCCAACAATCCAAGCAAAATTCATCACACCCCGGGAATACACCCCCTTTTAACAACTTGCTTTTGATCTCACCCAACGGTGTCTTCAGCTCATTAAAATCCATTACTAGACTCAAATTCTCCTCGGTCAGGATGGCGTTTGCCCCGTGATTGGGCATAGGCTGTTGTACTATATTTGGACCCGCCTGCCCAAAGTTAATAGCTTTGATGTCCAACAAGTCTTGGACTTTATGTTTAAACGCATGACAGCCTTCAATATCATGTCCGGGCACCCCGGAGTGAAACTCACAGTGTTTACCCGCATCATAGCCAAACGGAGGAGTGCCCGTTAACGGGGCCATAGTTCTTTTCTCGACCAACTTTAATCCTAGCAGTGTTTGATGCAGTTCGACGTATGTTGAAGGAGGCGTTTCAAATACTCTCCTTGGCTTGCTCTCTAGGATTCTGCGTTGGGCGGGGTGTTGCCACTGTTGTTGCTGCTGCTGCGGCTGCTGTTGCTGTTGTTGTTGTTGTTGTTGTTGTGGAAAAGGGATGGTAACACTAGAGACCTGTTGATGCTGAGCATACTGACTTCGTCCTTTGCCCCCGCCACTGCCACCAAACACGACACTAGTATCACCTTTCCGCCTACCACCGAATGCTTTTCTGGTACCTCCTGCGGGGGCAGACTCACCTGCTTGGAATCTTCCAACTTTAATACCGTCTTCGACCATCTCGCCCATAAGAATCAAATATGAAAAACTACTCAACGAAACATTAAACAATTTTTCGTAATATATCCCTGTAAATGTCCCAATGAACATGCTATTCATTTCTCTTTCAGCTAACGGAGGATGTACTCTTGCTGCCATATCGCGCCATCTCTACGCATACACTTTAAAGCTTTCCCCGTTCTTCTGCGACAAACCTTGCAATTGAACTCGGTTCGGTGCCAGATCACTATTATATTATTAATGCAGGATGAAAGCGTCCGCCAATTGCTTCCAGGTTTTGATTTGAGCGGGCTCCAACCCCATGTACCACTCGAGTGACGGTCCTGACAGGCTGTCTTGAAAGAAATGCATAAGCATCCATTCGTCATCCGAATACGCGAACATCCTTCTGTAATAAGCGCGGACATGCACCTTAGGGCAAGTGTCCCCCTTATATTTGTCGAAAGTGGGGGCTTTGAATTTCAGCGATACCCTCAGCCCAGGCACCAAGCCCATAGTAGTCATGTCTAGTCTGGTAGAATTCGGATTAGCCATACCCTTCATCTGTTCTTCAAGCATTTTAATCTTTTGAGTATTGTCAACGGGTCCCTCAAATCCCATGCCTCTTCCAGAAAAGGCGTCCTCTTGACAGTCTTCGCCCCAGTTCACATTTTCATTTCCGTACCCGTTATAACCAGTGTTGTGCCCAAACCCTTGCTGATTAGCCATGGGACCTCGTCCCCCATTACCATAACCTTGATTGACCCCAACATGCCCGAAAACAGTGTTGACAGGAATCAATCCAGCACCATTTCCACCATAACCCTGGTTAGCGTTACCAAAACCGTCATAGCCGAAACCCTGAGTGTTGAAGCCGAATTTTCCGCCCTGATTGTCGTACTCGAACCCCTGGTCATTATAGCCGAATACATTGTTACCAAAACCATTACCACCATTGTTGTTACCACCGCCCAGATTGGCGTCTCCGAATCCAACATTGTTAACAACAGTCTCCTTTCCATTCCCTATGTTACCATTGCCGGCGCCAGCGTCATTGTTTACAACCACAACAGGTGGGGTCACCACAGGAGGAACCACAGGCGTAGGGGGCCCATCTTCCGGAATAGTCTCAACGTGCGCAGAATTGTGGTCATTGTTGCCGTTCCCATTAGTCCGCGTCAGCAGCGGCTGCACCAAAGTCTAGAGATTCTCCTGGCCTTTAGCAATACTCTCTATGGCCTGCATGAACAGGTTCAACTTCTCGCGAATTTCCTGCATCTCCACTTGGACTTGATCCATGATTCTCTTGCAGTTGTTTCGGGTTGAGTAGCGGTGAACTCTTTGTTCGTCAATCCTGGAAACCTGTAGATGCAGGAAATAAGATACAGATTCGAGAATACCGGTCATGCAATATGAATGCGGATGCAAATGTGTAACTATGCTACAGGTTATATTTTCCCCGATTCTAGTTTCGGAGAGAAAGCCATCATGACAATGGAGTCCCCATCAAGCAAGAAAGGAATAAGAAAATCCTCATATATAAGCACGTGCCAAGAGGCTGAGTACAAGAATAAAACTGAATACAACTGAAGAGACCTCGGCCAACAAGCCTGGCGATGGTCCAAATACAAGTACAAACAACAAAGGCAAGGCAAAGATAAATCAGGCCAAGTGGCGTGCTCTGACGTCCTCCAATATCCTCTTCGTCTCCGAATGCCGTAGTCGGGAGATCAGCTCCTGAATTAGTAAAACATGTCGCTCGGTAGTGGATCTCAGCTTTTTGGCATCGTCCTGGTAGGTTCCTTTGCCAGAACTCTCGTCAAATCTGTACCTCTTGGAACCGGCCTTCTCTTCATAACCCCTCGGCTTCTCGTCAATGTTGCTTACTCTGAGCTCAGCAGTGCTCCTAAGTGATGTCTCTTCAGCAATCTTTGCGTCTTAGGCTCTAACCTGTGCCTCTAGCGTGGCAATTTGCATCTTCAGTTCGTCTTCGCGCTCCTTCCGTTTGGTAAGCGTGGTACTCCACAAAGCTTCCCACTTGCTGAGACGGGCATAAGCTTTGCTTAGAAGTTCCTTCTTGGAAGTAAGTACCTTGCTAACACCGTTTAAGGCTATTCCCACTTTTTCTTTCTTGTTGGTCTCTTCCGTCAGCTCTGATCCCAACCTATTAATCAATTCAGTCTGTTCCTTCACAGTGAAGGTGGCTTCATTCTTCTCACGACGTAACTAGAAGATCTCCTTCTCTAACTCCTCATTGACTTTCTTCAATTCCTCGTTTTTAGCCAACAACTTGTTATACTTCTCACTCTCTTCCGAAGGAGGTACCTCAATCAATGGAAGATACAGGGGTTCCACAGCAGGATAAGGCATCAAAGAAGTACTATCTCTCTCGCGGATCCAAGCCAAATAAGGATCATAAGCTCTGCCATTGCTCTTACCGAGCAAAGCTTTCCCCCTCCTATGGATGTCAGCCCATGCATGTCTCAATCTGATCAAAACAACTGTGTCTAATGACCCTGTGAGATACAGAGATTCCTGTATCTCCTTCTCAATAGGAGCATCCCTCAAAGCATAACCAAACTGTCTTACCAGCAGTGAAGGGTTATAGTTAATACAGCCCTTCCGTCCGATCAGGGGGACATTCGGAAAGTCGCTGCAACTATATATAATGTCAGTACCAAGCATACTCCGATCAAACCAAATGATGTTCTCAGCGAACAGCCCCATCAACCGGGAAGACCAATCCAAAGTATCAACAACATCAACAAAAGGTCCTGTCTTCGGAAGGTGCCCCTGGAACGACCTGCACAAGAGTGGAAGACAGCAGGAAACATTCTTGCCACGACGTTTCTCATTCTTGTAGTGAATGGAATGATAAACACCGCCCAAGAGAGTAGGAACTGGATTCTTCGAGGCAAGAATCAGGAAGGCGTCTGAGTCGACAAAATCTGGCACATTGGGAAACAAGACAATTCCGTAGATGCAGACAGCCAGAATAGCACTGAAGGCAACCCAACATCCACTCTTCGCGCACTGTGCAGCCTTCTCAACCAGGACAGACAGGTGAAAACCATAAGCTCCATTCAGCTTGACCAAGCCTCCCGGAAACTCAGAAGCGTCCAAAATGACAATCTCAGTGAGTGTAGCTAACTCAAGCTCAGCATCAACATGTATGAAGGGCATCTGGTCTAACACAGGAACTCCCAACATCGCAGAATACTCCTCCAAAGTGGGTGCTAGAATATAGTCAGGAAATAAGAAACACCTCAGCTGCGGCTCATAAAACTGCATCAAAGTATACACCCCAGTCGTCTCAAATGCTGAAGGTCTGTACAACAAGCTAAGAAATCTCCGATAAAATACTCTGAACTCAACCCTTACTCTCTCATCTGCTAGAGCAACTAAACCCAGCAAGGAACTGATATCTGGCGAATGCAACCGGTAAGCAACTGTCTTCTTTAGGGACTCCATGTCTGGCTAGAAGATATACTATAATCAGAGGGGAATGATCACCTGCAACATAAATACATGTTAATGAAATGCAATCATGAAAATGCACATGCATATGCAAACAAGGGACCAAGTGCAATGCTGATGAACTGGGCTGCTCTGTACTGAAGCCTGAGAACCATCCAATCTTCATCTCAAACCAACCAATCAAATAAACCTTGTAACCACATCTCACTGACAGAGATAAACCAGGTATTCCGAGGTCAAAGGTTTCCTGCAAACAGACCCACCTACCCCTCACAGGTGTCTACTTAACTTGCAGACGAGGTACGACATCCTATGCGGGTTCAACGTCACAGACTTTCAAGGGTAATGATACGATACCCAGAAGGTGTGGCATCATCATCCCTTGAAGCGGCCTCACTTAGTTGAATCCCAATTGATAGGTTCCCAGAGTCGACAATCCTCGGGTCAGACAACTTGTCGAGCCCTAAAGGCCAGGCAAGAAGCATCAAAGAGAATCTCGTCCGAGCGTAAATTTCGCGGCTAGCTGGTGCGAGCTAAGCAAGCAGGCTAACCACTACTCTCTACTTCTAAGTCTATGTGTAACCTCAAGCCCAGGTCCGACTTATCTCTCAACAGATCACCCCCTTCCCACATCACCAATAACAGTATAAAGCTGATAATAAAATGCGGAAAGTAAAGACAGAAAAAGTAAATCTATACAACACCCATGACGGGAAAACAAGCGCTAGGATTGACTCGCATAGGGGATATTTCAGTCCCCAGCAGAGTCGCCAGCTGTCGCTATTGTGAAAATCGGCGCCGGCTGAACAGAAGAGTCGCCACCGTGCGTTATTTGTCCCAAAGGAGGGAAAGGAAATGCTCGAAGTAAACCTCACGCAAAGACGGGAAAGGAATGGTCGTCGCAACCAAATTCCTGGATTCGGGAGTCGGTTACGCAAGGGGAAGGTATTAGCACCCCTCACGTCCGTCGTACTCGACGGGATCCACACTTATTTTCTAGTACGGATTGTTATTCTATCTACTCTACAGGGTCAAGGGTTAAAATAAAATGACATGACTCGGCAAAGCATCGCACTTTATGCCTACATATTCCCGTCTGGAACGAGAAATCAGAATCAACGTAGTTCGCCTACCTACAGGAAAGGAGGGGAAGATTGCTCGCTAGGATATCGCATCCTATGCCTACGTCCTTTCATACGGCCTGAAAGATCAGAGTAAACGTAGTTCGGGCTACAGAAGACACAAGCTTGTCTGATGGTTTTTTTTTATCTCCTTAAGAAAGGGTTTTCCTGATTAAAGGTCCAAGTGGATAAAAATGACATTTTGATGTTTGTTTTCAGTCTTTTACGCAAGAACTATTTTTTATGATGTTTGCAATCTCTGACGCACTAGATACTATGATTTGAGAGTGACTACGTCGTATGTCACCCTAAGAGTAACACACTAAGTAATCAGCTTACTGAAGAGTGCCCCTCCAGCAACCTTTCTCAAATAGCTTAAGGCTCGTAGCGTACGGCATCGATTATCCTTATTACTGTGTTTTGAATTGTTCTAAGATAGAAGAGAAGTCTAAAAACCTAGGGTTTGAAAGGGGAATCAAAACTACCCTAATGTTGTCCTGCATGGATTACAACCTAATGTCTGTCATAATTCCCTCCTGCACAGAGGAAATCAGAGATCCTAGGGGATAAACGGAAAAGAAACAGCAGATATATAGTAAACAGTAAATATGCATGAATGCAGCAAAACAAGCGAGGCAAGGGAGTCCCACTCAACCTCGAACATGGGAAAAAAATAGGCAAAGTGAAACTACTTCACTTCAAACCTAAGGGAAAATCAACAGACAATACAGCAAAGAAAACCACACCCAACACCAGCTCAGACAGCAACACCAGCTCCTACAGCAAGCAGTTCAGACAGTACCAGCTCTGGCAGCTACAGTTGATTAATAGCAAAAGGTTGACAGTAACAACTTCAAGCAAGATCCCATCTTCACTTTCCAATTATATTCAAGCTTCGGATAAGCTTTTGTCTCCAATAATCTTCAGCTTTAGCAAGCACTGAACCTCAACAGACAGCTTCAATTGGCAGCAAAACCCTAGTTTCCAACAGATATTCAGCTTTGACAGGTACAAGCTTCCTCTTCTCTAGTCATCAATGAACTTCAATCTCAAGGGGCTTACAATCTTCAATGCAGACACTCACAAGAGAGAATCAACTAACAGATGAAATTGGAATGTTAAGAGGCTTAAGGATAACCCAGGGAAATCACTAAGGTCTTAACACAGCAAGTGAAAGGTATCCTCAAGGTTCTACCCAATCAAAGCATGCTCTACATCCCTCCTAAGGAGATATGGAACACTTTTTAGGGGACCTTGTGTCATAGGATGGAATAGAGGCACAAGAAGCTCTCTATATTTGACAGAAGAAATCAGTCTACTCTAGAGCTCTCCCTATATCTCCTATCTCCTAAGTCTTCAAAAGCCATCTTCAAGCAAGAGAAACTTCAAGCTCCAAACATCATTATTGGTCTTCAATAATCTCCCAAGTCTTTATATACTCCGCAAGCCAAGCACAAGCCCCAACATCCAAAGAAAAGGCCCAAAACCCATCAAACCAAACAATATCCCAAGAGGGAACACATTAATAACCACCAACTTGCAAAAATCAAATAAAATGGAAATACTCATCATAAAATCCTATATTAATTTCTAAGGGACCCTAACTATGTACCCTATATCCCATATAAACCCCAAGGCCTAAATCAAACTAAAAACCCCAAAACTATGGGTTGAAATGCACCTATGTCAAGTTGAAACCCTAATTCTAGCACACTAAAGTTCCTTATTCAAAACTAACTAAAATTAAATCAAAAAAATGTGATAAAATTCGAGGGGGAACCTAATACTATATACTAACTATAGCAAAAAGAATTACATCAAAAATCAAAATAGAATGATCATACTAAATTCAGCAAGTTGCAATATCAAATGAAAATGAAATAAAAACACTTAAACTTGTAAAAATGCCATAAAAAAGAAAAATGCATGAATTAATATTTTTATTATTTTATTATTTTTTTGAAGTCTTGATGAAAATGGGGAAAAAACTCCCATCTAAAAATATTATGTTTTCAATTTATTATGATTTTTCAAAGAACTTAAAATAAATGTGAAAATAAAAGAAAATATGAGAAAAATGAAAAATGAGTGTGCCCAATAGCAATCCAATGCAGTGTAAACAATCATCTGGGCCCAAAAGGGGGTGCGTGTAGTAGCGCGCATTAGGCCCAGCTATATCAGAAATTAAATGGAGAAAATAGAAAGAAAATAAAAAAAACAACGGTACGAATAGCAAGCCAATTACGTGTAAAACCTATTGGGCCTCTAAAGTGGGGTGGGATTATCAATTAATTCACTTAAGCCCAAGCTGGCAACTTAACTTATGTTGTGCGTTTTGATCACTCTTTAGACTCTCTCACAAAATGATACTTGCACGTGGCCGTTGGATTAACACTTGGTCAAAGTTCTTCATCTAATCTAATGGCCCTAAGGTTGTCTTCAACCTTTGAATAATTCTGGAGGGAAACAACCATGGAAGAACATAACAACAACTTCATCTTCCTCAATTCGTATTCCATCAAATCTTCATCAAAACTCCAAATTAAAAAACCTAAATTATTCCATTTTTCACCAGCAATTCAACCATGGTAATCAAAATCACTGAAACATCTTCCTCCTCAAAACACGATTGAGTCATCAGAAATTGATCAAGAATCAAATCTCACCAAACACAAAATTGAGTGGCCTAAACTCTTCACCACTTCACCCTGATCAATTCTAGCTATCACACTAAGATTCTATCATCAAGAACACGAAGATATGATCATGAAAAGAAATTGCATCACTCAACTAATTGTCTCTAAATCCACCCTAATGCTACCAGAAAGCTTCATACACTAGCCTACATTGAATCTAGCTATTCAAAATCCATTGAAACTACCTAAATCAAGCCATGGAGTGAAGTTTGCATACATGCAAATTTGAGATGAACAGAGTGATCAAAGCTTCAAGATAAGCTTCAATACTTTCCAGATTCCTTCACTATCACCAAGTGATGCTTTTGTATGCAAAGAAAGAGATTGAAATGGCTTGGATTCTTGAATTCGATCTTGAGTTGCAGATGAAAAATTTCAAAGGCTATCACACAATTCTTCACCAATCTTGCTCAATTATCCATCTGGAATCATTCACCAATGCTAGAGCAAGCTTTTTAGATCAAAAGAATGGATGGAAAGTGCCTGAAACCGTGTAACAGAATTCTGTTTGCAAATGGAAAAGTGAAAATGCAATCTTTCCAATCTCCCTCAATTCTCTCCAACTCCCTCTCTGAATCACTTCATAGGTATATATAGAATGTGGATTAAGGCTCTAGAAAGTGCTGTAGTGATCCTATGAGAAATTCACCATCTCATATCATGAAATTTCATGTCATGCTATATTCATACCAACTCATGATAGCAGCTTGTATTTGCACTCAATTCTGATCCAAATTGTCTTCAAATGAGATATTGGATGTGTTAGGATGGAATGGAGCCTTGCATTTTCCTTGAAGTGTGGTTTTGCAATTGTGCCTTATGATGCAAGTAGCCCATTTACAAAGCAAGTCATAAAAATAACCCTCAATTCAAAATTGTGGCAATGTCAATGTTCTCAAAATGTGTTTTACAATCAAATTGGTATATCATATGGCTTGGTTTGGATTTGTAGATAAAAAACCCTAATTTTGAACTTTGGTTCATTTAAAATTTACCCTTATTTTAGGCCATTTTTGTGATTTTGTGAAGAACGCCATTCCAAGCTCTCATGACCTCTTATCTACCCTAAAAACATCATTTTGAACACATCTCATGTTGAACGTTTTTTCATTTGAGGAGTGGAAGATGGAGATTTGGACCTATGTTGAAAAATGACCTGTAATTCAACTTTCCCAAAATACCCCTGGATTGCCAAGACCATAACTTGAGTTCTACAAATCCTCTTGAGGACTTCTAGTACACAAATTAAAGCTAAGACCAAGATCTACAGATCTTATGTTGGCCAAGAATCCATTTGAAAACGCCTTCATGGGCAAAAGTTGCTTGGAAGTCAAGTGACTTTCACAGATAAATTTCAGTGTCCTTTGATGACCCATAACTTGCAAGAACCATAACTTGAGTTCTACAAATCTTCTTGAAGACTTCTAGTACTCAAATTAAAGCTATTGAGAAGCTCTACAAGTTTCATGTTGACTAAGAATCCATTTGAAACTTTCATTTTGACTTATCTAGCTTGGAAGTTAGACCTAAATCAGGGGATTTTACACTGAAACCCTAATTTGGTAACTCCTTCTCTTCTTGATTCTCTTTGATTTATCCTTGGCACAACACCACACTTGTATCCACATATCAATTCATGAATCCCATATCCTTCAACTAAGCCTTGATGTTCTTTAATCACTCAGTTGACCTAGGGTTGACCCAGATGAAACCCTAGTTGACTGCACTTCAACTGTGGCTCTTGTACTTGAATCAATGACTTGTATCATCTTCAAAATGACCCTCTAGGTCTTCCATGATCTTTGTGCACATTCCATACTTTCAATTTGTAGTTCATACTCCCTTGATGATACTCAGCATACCTCAAATTAGGAGAGAAATACACTGGTTAACCCTCAAACTTCTCAAAGCTTCAACTCATTTCTTGATTACTTGGATGGTCTTGAACTTGAATAAAACCCCTTGATGGGCCTCTTTCTGATAAGAATGGCACTTGATCCCTTGTTAGATGACTTGTTATGCTATGCTATGCAAATGATTAGACTATGTACATGGTTGACTATGCAAATGATAATGCAATTGAAACATAAACCAAGTGAAATAGGTTGAGCAAATTTTAGGGTGCAACACACCCCTCACGTCCATCGTACTCGATGGGATCCATGCTTGTTGTGTTTACCTGACGGGTTGGTTTTATCTATCTACCTATCAAGGCGGGTCTGAAAAGAAAAGAAAAATGACTCGGCAAAGCATCGCGCTTCGTGCCTACGTATTCTCATCAGAGAACGAGAAATCAGAGTCAACGTAGTTCGGCTAACTACGAGTTACGGGAAAGGTGGAACGTGGCTCGCCAATACGTCAGTATTGTGCCTACGTACTCTCAACAGATATGAGAGATCAGAGCTTACGTAGTTCAGGATAATACAAATTACGGGGGTTCAGATTCATTTGTTTTTCATAGTAGGGTTAATAAACAGTTCCAGCAGTTTGGTGTATGCAGCTTGCTCATCAGAGACTAGTGCGTTACCATTTACGGTAGAACTGAGAGTTAACAGTCTCTTTTCTTCAGAAAAGATTTCCTTGATTAAGGGCCCACGGGGCAAAAAGGTTTGAGGTTTATTTTCTGTCTTTTACGGAAGAACTGTCTTTTATGGATGTTTGCAACTGATATCGCACTAGAGACTATGACCTAGGAGTGAATGCGTCGCATGTCACCCAAAGGGTACCATACTAAACATCCTGATTATTAGAAGGAAACCCTCTAACAATCATTTCCTAAGTAGCTTAAGGCTCGTAACGTACGACATCAGTTAACCTTTATTACTATATTTTGATTTGTTTGAAGAGAGAAGAGAACGGACACAACTAAGGGGAAACTATCAAGTCCTAATGTTGTCATGCCAAGGATTCATCCTATGGTTGAGGTTTGAAACAGGGAACTCCTAGAAGTTATCATGCAAAGGCTTCTACCTAAAGTTCTAATCATCACTTCCTTATCAAAGGAAGTGAGATTCCTAGGGGATCAGGTCAATGGGAAACAGACACAGATAAAGCATCAGCTAAACATCAGTAAACAGATAAACAGTAAAGATGCACATGCAATGCATCAATATAAGCAGAGGGAGACTCACTCAACCTCTAGAGCAATCAAGCAAAAACAACACACAATACACAGGCAAGGGTGGCAAACTCAACCTTCAGCCAACAAGCAAAGCCAAACAGTAACAGACAAGCGGAGAGAGACAGACTCAACCTCTCATGCAAGCAAGCAAAGGGAGGCAAGCTCAACCTTTCAATGCACTTAGGCCTAGTATCAACTACATAAAAGCCTATTCTAATACAACACACTAGAGAAACAGTCATACAAATATAGTCAAACAACAAGAACAACACAACAACACTTCAGCAGCAAAGCATCCCAACAGTCTGTCTTCTAATCCAAGTTATCCATCAGGAGAAAAGGGAATGAGGACTTCATTTTCAAGCTTCAACTTGCTCCATCAAGAGAGGATGTGAATCAGCACAAAGATCATTGCATGATAAGGGGAAGCATGAGGAAAACCAATGGAATCCCTCAAGGCACTAAACCACTTATCTTAGATTGGTATCCTCAAAGGTTTTACCTTTTGTGGTAGGCCTTTAGTCCTTCAAAAGGAGGGACTAGGCTCCCACAAGGAACCTTGCATCATTGGATAGGAAATGGAATGCAAATCAAAGCAAACCACAATTGTGCAAAAGGAAACAATTAAAAGAAAATAGAAAAACAGTAAATGAATTAAAAAGTATCAGAAAATATTAGAGCCATCAGATATGTTGACCAGCCCACTCATCAGAGGGCCATGCGCTTGCCAGCTCAATTAATGGAGCGCTGCATTTTGGTTCAAGGCAAGGTGTGGTAAGTTTGACTGAAGACCATGGTACTCCCTAATCATAACCATCCAATAAAAAAGTAATCAGATCCTGTGCTCCTTGTCACGCCAAGTCACCAAACCCTAATTCAATTCAATCTTATTCATAAGATGTTGTGACCAAGTCCACTAATCCAAATGAAATCAACGACTCATGTTCATCGTCTTCCTTTCAAACTGAACAAGGGGGGGGGGGGGGGGGGGGGGAACAGTCACGGTGGCCGGAGAAGGGCGCCACCGTCTTCTCCGGTGAGAGCCATCAAGCTCTACAACTAACTTTCACGAAACTCAAAGAAAATTATATGGATCCACTCGTCTCTTCTCACTGATCACGAAAATCCACCCCATATCCATCAATTCTTCATGAATCTCCTAAAACGAAGAGGAACAAAAAATTCCTCAATTCCATAATCATCATCAAACTCAAAATTGATTACACAGAATTACTCCTCACTCTTCAGAGATCAAGAATCACCAATCAGTTCATGCTAACACTCAAGAATCTGCCATGTACAAGTCTCAACAGAAAACTCATCTCATCATGAATCATCACTAAACTTCTCAATTGTGATCCTAAAACGATCTATGCCATCACTACAACCTAACCACATGCCAAATTCAGTCTAAACATGCCTGGAGCTAGAGCAATAGTGAAAGATAAAAACCTGGAAAAAAGCTTGAAATTGGAGTAGTTGCAGTGTGATTCTTGGCTTCAAATGCTGCAGAAACCTTCAATGAATGATCCTGGTGCTAACTGAATCCTCAATTCCTCTTGGAACCCTCTGAATTGCAAAACACGATTTGGAGTTGGAAGCTTTGATCTCTAACTACCACAACTGAATTCTGCATCAATTCCTTCCAAAAAAACCATCTGAGCACGATTATGAACTTAAATAGAAGTCATTTGGATCCTAACATGGCCCAAATTGATGAATCAAAAATTTCATTTTCCTTCAATGAACAACCATGGTAACTCGTGTATTCTGGCTCAGCTTCAGCTCAAACTTTGCTTCAATAGCTTGCACAATACTCCTTGGTTGTGTATGGCTCAGATTGAGTGCTTGATTTCATCTTATGGCCAAGATTGATTATGTTTCTTCCATTCTAAGTAATCCACCTAAAGTCCATGAAATGAGCGTCAAATCAAAAATGTGAAATTGCCAATCTCTTCAAAATGTCATTTCCAATCAGAAAATGCATAAACTTGTGAAGTTTTGAACCATTGTGATTTATTTTAAATTTTTCTTTCATTAATGCCTTTTAATGATCTTTTTTCCAAAATTTCTTCATACTCTTCCATATTCAATCCATATAAATGGATGCTTGGGTCATGGTTGGACTAAAAACATCATTTTGAACAACTTTCAAGTTGATCAAATCTTCATTTGAGGTTCCTAAGATGATGAAATGGACCCATGACCAAAAATGACCTGTAATTCCAAATACCCAAAATACCCTTGACTTGTCAAAGCCATATCTTGAGTTCTACAAATCCAATCATGGACTTTTAGTACTTTCTAGAAATCTAAGAAGATAAGGAACAAATTCATGCTGACCAAAAGTTCATAAGAATCATCCTTCTAAGGAAAAAGTGTCATGCAAGTTGGGTAACTTTCATGCTCCAAATTCACATGCCTCAGATGACCTGTAACTTGTCTGGCTCATAACTTGAGTTCTATAAACCCTATCAAGGACTTCTAGTACTCAAATTAAAGCTAGGATCATGCTCTACAACAATCATGTTGGGGGTCAAGGTGAGCTGAAAATAACATCTTGAGTTATGTGGTCTTGAAGTTAGGCACCAAACCAGGGGATTTTACACTGTCAAGCATAGCAACCCTAGCCTAGCAACTCCTCACACTCTTGATTCATGATAAGTTGACCTTGGAATCATCCCTTAGGCATCTTAGCACATCAATCCATGATCACATGGCTCTTGAATTAGGTCTCAACCTTCTTCAAATCATCAGTTTTCCTAGGGTCATCCAAATGAAACCCTAGTTACACCAATCTTGGTTATACTTCATATCCTTCACATAATGACCTGTCTAGGCTTCACAATGAACTTCAAAACTTCTAATGAGCTCCCTCAAGACCTCAAGTTCAACTTCATGGCCTCAGAATCATCTGATTACTTCCCACAACTCTCAAGTTAGGAGACCTACACACTTGGTTTCAACCACTCTTTCTGAGGATCTTTTAACTTCTCTGATAAGGATATCAATCCTTGAACACTTGGATAAGCCTCTTATCTAGCTTCATAGCCTTTGATTGGTAGTCATACCTCTTGATCTCCTGCATACATGTCAATGAAATGCAGATGATAATGCTAATATGAATGCAATGAAACACAAGCTTGGTAAATAAATGGTTAGGAAAATTTTGGGGTGCAACAATCATATAATTACATATCATCCAGTTTGATTCACCACATCATTCATGTTTAGATAAACATTTGTCAGCAGATACATATACAAAAGTATCACAAAAGAATTCTATACAATCCTAAATACCCGGTGCTACATATCAGAGCTAACCAACCAAAAGAATGAAGCTATACTTCACAAAAGACCTCCAACAATCCTAATCTGCAATGCCTCAAAGAGCATTATAAAACAGCAGAAGGGTGAGAAATATTATCATAATAATCAATGCATATAATTATATATCTATATACAATCACAGAATACACATATTCCACATTCTAACCACATTCCTCAAAATTCAACATATACATCACAATGTATATATATACAAAGCTAAGCATATTCAACATTCATGCTTCTACAATTCACATCATTTACACATAAACATTTACAATTATGTTTATTCACCAATCACAATTTTAATGATGATAAACTCAACTCATAGAAACCGACCCACGACTCTATGCATATGCAAATGCGGTACCGACTCAATCATCTCAAGTTCACTCAGGAACTTATTGGAACCATTGCTCACACCTCTCCTAGGCACACAATGTTCACCCATTGCTCACACCCCACATGGGCACACAATGTTATGGATTGCTCACACCCCACCTTGGGCATACAACCCAGTTGCTGACACCCCACCTTGGGCACACAACCATCTGTAACCACCGCTCACCCCCCCCCCCCCCCCCCCCATGGGCACACGATGTTATGACAAATTCTCACTTGAATCACACAGCACAAGAATGTATATCGTGATGCTTCACATGCAAAATGACTTCATACACTTCTTGAAATGCATACATATTCATAATGTTTTCATGCGTTTTCATCTCATCTAATCTCATACAATCAACATGCGTTCTTAATACCATGCCAAACGGCAACAAAATCCATCATAATCACCATGCATTTTTAATCAATTTAAACAATGCATATATTTGCCAAAAGGCCACATTTCACAATCAATTCCTCAATCTAGGATTCACGCCATACGGCTACCCACAGCATAACATATCACCTCATACAACTATGTATTTAGAAATATCGATCATAATCGAGCCAAATAATTAAAATTGGATGGAACACAACAAGAAATAAGAATTTCGTCACACTCGCTAGCTTGCTCTCCTAGCGAGTTCCTAGAGAACACTCACTACCTGTTCGCCTAGTGTCGCTTCCGCGAAAATAAGGTGCCGGCAAAACAGAAGAGTCGCCACCTTTCGTTATTTATCCCTCAAGACGGGAAAGGAAACGATCGGAGAAACTTGACGAAAAGGTATAAGACAAGGTCATCGCAACCGTTGTCTGGGTTCGGGATTCGGTTACGCAAGGGGAAGGTATTAGCACCCCTCATGTCCATCGTACTCGATGGGATCCACGCTTGTTGTGTTTACTGGACGGTTTGGTTTTATCTATCTACCTATCAAGGCTGGTCTTGAAAAGAAAAGAAAGTGACTCGGCAAAGCGTCACACTTTATGCCTACGTATTCTCATCAGAGAATGAGAAATCAGAGTCAACGTAGTTTGGCTAACTACGGGTGATGGGGGAAGGTGGCTCGCCAATACATCAGTATTGTGCCTACGTACTCTCAACAGATATGAGAGATCAGAGCTTACGTAGTTCGGGATAATACGGATTACGGGAATTCAGATTCATCTGTTTTATCGAGTAGGGTTAACAAACAGTTCCAGCAGTTTGGTGTACGCAGCTCGACCCTTGGAGACTTAAGCGTTATTGTTTGCAGTAGAACTGGGAGTTAATGACACTCTTTTCTTCAGAAAAGCTTCCTTTGAATTATGGGCCCACAGGGCAAAAAATTTTGAAGTTTGTTTTCTGTCTTTTACGGAAGAACTGTTTTTTATGGATGTTTGCAACCAATATCGCACTAGAGACTATGACCTGAGAGTGAATGCGTCGCATGTCACCCAAAGGGTGCCATACTAAACATCCAGACTGTTGAAAAGAAACTCTCCAACAATCCTTTCTCAGATAGCTTAAGGCTCGTAACGTACGACATCAGTTAACCTTTATTACTGTATTTTGATTTGTTTTGAGATGAGAAGAGAGAACGAACAGGTTCAACTAAGGGGGGACTATCAAGTCCTAATGTTGTCATGCCAAGGATTCATCCTATGGTTGAAGTTTGAAACAGGGAACTCCTAGAAGTTATCATGCATAGGTTTCAACCTAAAGTTCTAATCATCACTTCCTTATCAAAGGAAATGAGATTCCTAAGGGATCATGTCAATGATAAACAGAAACAGATAGAGCATCAGCTTAAACAGTAAACAGTAAACGACTGTAAAATGCATGCAATGCAAGTGAGGGAGGAAATGTGTGTGGGACATCAGCCTCCACAAGCTCATCTCAACCTCAAGCCAGATATGAATAACTGTAATCATACAGAAGAAATGAAATAAAATGCCATCAAGCAAAACACCAGACCACATAGGCAAGGGAGCTGGGCTCTACCGAATACCCGCAAGCAAATCCATACAGTAACAATACAAGCAGAGGGAGCAACTCAACCTCTAGTGCAATCATGCTCCTAGCTTAACACAATCTATACATGAACTTATTCTAATGCATCAAGCAAATCAAACAAGTCACAGCAATACAATTGCACAGAAAGAAAACAGACAGGGAAGAAAGCAGATCAACAGATCCCACAGCTTCACAGCAAAGCTCCTCTGACATCAGTTCAGTCCTCAGTCTTCACTATTCTTTAAGGCTATCATCTTCAATAGCAAGTGTCAACTTGCTTCTTCAAGCTTTCAATACATCCAACATAAGTATCAACTTGTTCTTCATCCTCTTCAAGCTTCAGCTCCAAAGTAGACTCCACCATCAGGCTTCAATCCCAATTGCAAGTATCAACTTGTTCCTTCAGGCACTCAATGCATTAAACACACAAGTATCAACTTGTTCTCCAACTTCAAGCTTCAGCTTCTTCATCTGATCCCAGCTGGATTCCCTTCACAAGTGTCAACTTGTTCTTACTGGTCTTCAAGCTTCAGCTTCAATGGCAGTCTACAATAGCAAGTGCCAACTTCTAACATCTTCAATCTTCTAACAAGGAATTCCATCCTCTAGCAAGGGAGAAAGATTCATCTAACAAGAGCAGGGTTTGGATAATAGACAGCAGGGTGAAGACCAAAGGTCACCACTGAGCACTCCATCATCAGAGAAAGGAACCCTCAAAGGTTCTAACAACTTGTGAAGAGCCACACATCCTACCAAAGGAGGGATGAGGCCTTCACAAGGGGACCTTATATCATAAGGAGGAATGGAAGTGATCAACACCTTCCATGTTTATGAAAGAAGAGAATCTATCTAGAAGCTCTGCCTGCAAACCCTAATCTTAACACCTAATCAACACTACACCAAAAGAAGGGAAGTCTTCACATCCAAGCTTCTTCAAGCATTCCATGGTAGCCCAAGCTTGTCTTCAACATCATCCAAGAGCAAGAGAGGCAAAACCCTAATCTAAGGGGACTAGAGAAGTCAATCTAATTGAATTAGCAAGTTAGGATCACCTAAAACCTAGTACTAAAGTTAGTCCTAACTAAAATACTAAAACCAATTGTAAAATCCTACAAAAATAACTATGGGACCCTAATTCAATCATGAATCTACCATACAAAACCCAAGGGTTGAATCATCCACCAAGTTCTAGATATAAAACCTAGATCACAAAGTACTAAGGATAAACCCTAAAACTAGAGCACCTAAAGTTTCAACTTAGAACTACCACCTACATTCATCACAAAAATGTGAAAAAAATCTAAGGGGAGCATGCATATCTATGCTAGCTACACAAAACAAATCAAGGCAACAATCATCACCAAATGCTCAAACCAAATTCCACAAAACAAGGTATCAACCATGGCCATTTTAATATCAATTAATATTCAAAAAATGCAAATAAAATCAAAAATGCATGAATTACTAATATTTTTAATCTACAAAATTCTAGATTCAATCATGAATCAGGTGAAAAAAGTTTGGAATTAATTTAGTTAATTTCCTATTTTTCATGAATTAATCTCTAAGTCACATGAAATGATGAAAAATAAAAGAAAACAAAAGAAATTAATAAAAACGCGTGGCAAATAGCAAATGTTTCACGTTTATTTCTTGGGTTGGGCCAGAAAGGGGGTGTGAATATCACTCTGAGTGTTAAGCCCAAAACAAACCAATTAATGAAATGGTGCGTTTCATTCTAATGTCTCTCTTCAGCGCTGAGATCAAATCGTGGCCCTCCAATGCACGCCTGAGTCCAAGGTCAAACCCTAATCTGAGGGCTCTTGTTCATCGTCCCCAAGTTTGAACTGAAATGGAGGGAGTTCTCAGACAGTGGCCTGAACAGTGGCGCCACCGTCTTCTCCGGTGAAACACTCTTCTCAGGTCATCAAAACTCACAAAACAAATCATCATTTCACTCTAAATTTGATGCTGATCAAGAATCCAACCTTAGAATTATCTAATTCCTTCTCTAACTCAAAACACGATCACATTTTCAGAGTTCATCCAAATCTTGATTTTCACCATTCTTCCAATTAAAGGTCTCAATTCAATCCTCAATATTCACTGATTAATTTCCACTATCCCATTGTGATTAATCCTTCAAGAACCTTGAGATATCAACCTCAACAAAAAATGATCACATGCCTGATTTTTCTCTAATTCACCAATTTATGATCCTAAATCCAACTACATGTTGCAAGGATCCTAACCACATATGAATTGCTAAGTATCTCCTCCTAAATCATGCATAAGGGTGAAATGTACAAACCTGGTTACAGGGAGGTAACAGAGATGGTTTTTTGCTCACTTCAACTGCCAAGATGATGCAGACACGTTCCAAATTCACTCCCAAAGCCTTTGCACACCCTGATTTGGCTTGATTCTCCCTTGAATTGAAAACCCGACTTCAACTTGCACCTTCTAAATTTCAATGGCTCTTTCTGCAACCAGCTTCAATTCCTTCCAAAAAAATGGCTGAGTTCACTCAATGGCTTATATAGAAGTGATTGGGATTGTCTAGAAACTTCTGGATTCATCCAAATGAGATTTTGGATTTTTAAAATCTCTTCAAAATCTCATCCATGGCAATCACCATTTTGACTCCCTCTTGGCATGGCTATGTGTGTAATCAAGTTCTCATGAGATTTTGAATGAGTTTGATAAGTTATCTTCCTTGTTTGCAAGCCAAAGGTGTGAATTGGGTATGTTGCTTCATCATGAAGAAATGAAATGGAATGTTATGCAAATGACCTCAAATCAAAATTCTAACATTGCCATTGTTTCTAAAATCATTTTTCCAATTAATTTGACCTATAATTTTGTTTCATTTGGTCACAAAATGAATTATTTGAATTTTTGGCCATTAAATCCTTTTAATTCTTTCTTTTTCAAAATTTCTTGAACCAAGTCTCACCTTGAGCCATTTCAATGCCTCCTTGATGCATGGTCAAGGTTAAAACAGCATTTTGAGCAACTTTCTAGTTGAACAAAATGTCATTTGAGACCTCTAAGTTGGTGAAAATGGCTTATGATCACAAATGACCTATAATCACCAAATGTCCAAAATACCCTTGACTTGTCAAAGCCATAACTTGAGCTCTACAAATCCTATCAAGGACTTCTAGTACTATCTAGAAATCTAAGAGGATAAGGAACAACATTCATGTTGACCAAAAGTTCATAGGAATCATCCTTCTAGGGCAAAGATTTCTTGCAAGTTGGGCAACTTTCAAGCTCCAAATTCACATTCCTCAGATGACTTGTAACTTGTCAAAGCCATAACTTGAGTTCTACAAATCCTATCAAGGACTTCTAGCACTAAAATTAAAGCTAAGATCATTCTTTACAACAATCATGTTGGGGGCAAGATGAGACGACAATCACATCTTGAGCTAAATTGCCTTGAAGATAGGGGTCAAACTGGGGATTTTACACTATCAAGTCTTAGAAACCCTAGCTTGAAACTTCTCAAACTCTTTAATCATGATGATTTAACCTTGGAATCATCCTTATAACATCTCAATGTATCAATCCATGCTCATATGGCTCTTGGATTAGGTCTCAACCTTCTTTAAATCATCAGTTGACTTACGGTTGACCCAGTCAAACCCTAGTTGCACCAATCATGGCTGAGCCTTCTTAATCTTGCATAATGACCTGTCTAGGCCTCAAAATGATCTTCAACACTTCACATGAGCTCTCTCAAGACCTCAAGTCCATCTCCATGACCTCAGAATAATCTGATGGCTTCCCACAACTCTCAAGTTAGGAGACTTACACACTTGGCTTCAACCACTCTCTCTGAGGATCTTTTAACTTCTCTGACAAGAATATCAACCCTTAAGCATATGAATAACCTTCTTAGCTAGCTTCAAAGTCTTGTGTAGCCCTTTATTGGTAATCATACTTCTTGATCTCCTGCATACATGTCAATGAAATGCAAATGATAATGCTAATGTGCATGAAATGAAACACAAGCTAGGTAAAGAAAAGTTGGGCAAATTTTGGGGTGCAACAGCTGCCCCTATTCAAACGGCTTGGACCTGACTGGGTGAGAAGCGAACGGCTCTCAAACAATCAAGGTAAAAGACGGTTGAATACCAACAAACCCGGAAATTTGCCAACTGCACAAGTACACGGTGTCTGATGGGGACAAATCTTCGGAAACTGAAATAATAGTTGCACGACAACTAGCTGGAGAATTGGTCACACGGTAACCGGTGAAAGGTCTAATCTCAAATCTCCGTCAGGATGATCATCTGATTTTGCTGTAGATCTTCGTCCTCGAGTCATTAAGGGGTCGCGGGCCATTCGGCAACCGGCGATACATAGCTGATATTACCGTCAGGCATTCTGCGGCACTGCTGCAGAAGAATTCCTCGGGACTCATCAGGTCATTAGGAACTTTTTAACAATCAAGTTAATCATGCCGTCGGGCATTCAAAGGAATTTTTGGGCGTCAGCCGGACTTCGTCAGTAAGTCGGGAATGGAATCTTCGGTCAATCATGAACCCATAAGGATATACCATCTTTTGCCATTAGGCCCCCTGCATCAGCTAGGCAATCTACTTTGACCTCGTGGTTAAACTTCATCAGTAAGTCAGGGGTTTCGGCATCGCTGCTGGACTTCAATCATCAAGTCTTCAAGGAAATTTCAACTTCTCGGTTTAGAACCTGCCGGGGATGATACATCTCCGCTGGGGGGTTCTGGAGAACTATCAAGTAACTCTGCTTCGGGGCTTCAGAAATCATTCTGGATGAATCAGCTCTGCTGAGAACTTCAAGAATCATCTTGGGCAAATAAATCCATCGGGAACTTCAAGAATCGTCTTGAACCAATAACTCTGCTGGAGATTTCAGGAATCATCCCGAGCACTCACTCTGTCGGGGACTCTAAGCATCAACTTGAGCAACCAACTCTGGCGAATTCAGTAGGGATTTTAAGAATCATCTTAAGCAAACAACTTTGCTGGGGAATTCAAGAATGATCTTGAGCAAACCATTCCGCGGAGGAACACCTGCAAAACAAGAACGGTAACAACCTAGCTCATGTTTCATATGCATATGATCGTCAATGGCGTAATGCTCCACACGGTGGAAATGCTACGCGTTTAGGGTAGATGCTATGCAATCATGCAAAATGCCATGACCCCATTAGCAAAATAAATGCTGAAGGGAGAATCCTCCTGTCAAGGAGAAAAAACCACTCTAGTGGAGGAAGGAATCATCCTGTTGAGGAGAGGAAATCACACCAATCTCAATTGGATTCCGCCTGGGGACATGATCCTCAGTCGACTGCAGCAGGGGAATAAAGCTCTCCGAGAACTTGGACTCGCTCAACCGGGTATTCAAACAACAAACTGTTGAGGGAACGATATCAATCGCAAAAATAAACTGCACGACACTCGCAACAAAACTTTCCTGGAGACAGCGGCTCCGGTGGCAGAAATACAACATCAGCTATTCAACACTCTACTGGGGAGCAACAATCATGGCCTGAACAGATTTCCAAGAGCTCGGCTCTCCTGGGGATCTGCAAACTTGGATGGGGAAGTAGGAATCATCCTGCTTACTGGGGAGAACGCAACTCTGTGGGGAACTTCAATTCCACTGGAGACTTCAGTCTGTAATATCGAGTGCTGCACATTTCAGTATATGACTCAGCTGGGGAGACGACGATCCTTTAAGATGCATCTGATTGGAGAGAGAATCTTCTCTGCTTGGGGAGACATACGGCGTATCGCCTGGAATATGCTATACCTGCGACAACACAAACAGACAAGATACCCTTCTCAAAGGGACCTATCAAGGTTATCATCTTGCGACAATGTTCAAGTAATTCATTGTTTCAACAATCAATGGCCCAGGCCAGTAAGTTTATGTATGCGCATTTTATCAAAAACATCGGCGTTTCTTTTCGCAAACAAAACAAGTAAATGCTAAACAAGCAAACAAAATTGTTGAATAGTATACATTTTATTGATAACGAACCCCTGAGTGGGCAAAAATGTTTTACAACAGATGCAAGCTCCTGGAATGAGGAAGCTGCACGAATATAAAAACATAAATATACATCAGTATATACACAAATGTCGACAATGAGGCGTAGATGAACATCATGAGTTGATCCCTCTATGACCCACTCAACTTCGATACCTCTCCGACGCTTCATCTTCAGAAGAGATTGATTCAGATACACGGCCCTCAGGTCTTCCAAACCACTAAACAAAGAAAGTCCATACGCGGAACGCAGTCATTTGCTTTTTTCAAATCCCTAACTTTTGCCTGAATCGCCCTTTCGGGTTTTCAATTCACCGGGATACCCTTTTTTGCCAAAGTCTCCCTTCCAGGTTTTCGACTTTGCGGGTGTACATTTTTTCATTTATATCCCTAATTTTTGCCCGAACCTTTTCCTTTTTTATGGTTCGCCAGGATGCCCCATTTTTGCCTTGATATTCTTTTTCTTTCCAGCGGGTTATTCTTTAAACAAAGTATTTTTTAACTGCGTCCGCGTTCACCAGGGATGCAAAATCTTCGCCATCCATCGTGGATAACAACAAGGCTCCTCCCGAGAAGACCTTGCTGACGACATACGGACCTTCGTAATTGGGAGTCCACTTGCCCCGGTGATCGAAGTGTGGAGGAAGAATCTTCTTCAGGACGAGATCACCCGTCTGAAAGCTTCTAGGACGCACCTTCTTATCATAAGCTTTCTTCATTCGGCTTTGGTATAGACGACCATATGCAATCGATGCTAATCTCTTCTCGTCCATCAGGCTGAGTTGGTTTAATCGGTTCTTAATCCATTATGCCTCATCGAGTTTCACGTCAACCAAAACTCGCAAAGAAGGGATCTCAACTTCTAACGATAGGACAGCTTCCATACCGTACACCAGTGAGAAAGGAGTTGCTCCGGTTGACGTACGTATCATTGTGCGATAACCGTGCAGTGCAAATGGCAACATCTCGTGCCAATCCTTGTAGGTCACAACCATCTTCTGTACAATCTTCTTGATGTTCTTATTGGCCGCTTCAACGGCGCCATTCATCTTCGCCCGGTAAGGAGATGAGTTGTGGTGTTCAATCTTGAAACTCTGGCACAGCTCCTTCATCATCTTATTATTCAGATTCGAACCATTATCAGTAATGATTCGCTCGGGAATTCCGTAACAACATATGATGTCCCTCTTTAAGAATTTAGCCACTACCTGCTTGGTCACGTTAGCATACGAGGCTGCCTCCACCCACTTGGTGAAGTAGTCGATGGCTACTAGAATAAAGCAGTGACCCTTAGATGCAGTGGGCTCGATCTTGCCTATCATGTCGATGCCCCACATGGAGAACGGCCACGGGGAGGACATGACATTTAACGGGCACGACGGCACGTGAATCTTATCCGCATAAATATGGCATTTATGACATCTCTTCGTGAATTTGAAGCAATCCGACTCCATCGTCAGCCAGTAGTATCCTGCTCTCAGGATCTTTCTTGTCATAGCATGCCCGCTGGCGTGCGTACCAAATGTGCCTTCATGGACTTCTTCCATGAGCATACTCGCTTCTTTCTCATCTACGCATCTGAGTAGCATGAGATCGTGGTATCTTTTATACAAAACTCCATCAGGATTGAGATAAAAATTTCCAGACAGCCTCCTCAGAGTCTTCTTATCCTGGGTTGATGCTCCCGCGGGATACTCCTTAGTCATAAGGAAAGTCTGGATGTCATGGAACCATGGCTTGCCATCGGAGGCTTCCTCGATCGCAAAGACGAATACAGGTCTATCAAGACGAGAAAGGACAATTCTTGGAGCTTCATTCCAAAAATTGACTTTATACATCGAAGCCAACGTGGCTAAGGCATCAACCATCTGGTTTTCTGCTCTGGGCACATGATGGAGTTCCACTCGATCAAAGAATGGAAGCAGCCTTCTGGCATAGTTCATGTACGACACCAAATTCGATTGACGAGTCTCCCACTCCCCTTTAATCTGGTTAATCACAAGTGCCGAGTCACCATATACATCTAGGTTTTTGATTCTCAAATCAATTGCCTCTTCTAGACCCATGATTCATGCTTCATACTCCGCTTCGTTATTGGTGACCAGAAACGTCAGTCTCGCAGTAAACGGGATGTGGGATCCATGGGGAGTTGTGATGATCGCCCCAATGCCACTTCCGTAAGAATTAACCGCCCCGTCAAATATCAACTTCCATTGGGATTTCCTATCTGGACCCTCGTCGGGCAACGGTTCATCGCAATCCTTTTCTTTGAGAAACATGATATCCTCATCAGGGAATTCAAATTTCATCGGCTGATAATCCTCGATCGACTGTTCGGCAAGGTACTCAGATAATACGCTTCCCTTAATGGCCTTCTGGGAAACGTACTGAATGTCATATTCCGTCAACACCATTTGCCATTTGGCAGTCCTGCCCGAAAGCGCTTGCTTCTCGAAGACGTACTTGATCGGATCCATCTTCGAAATTAGCATGGTTGTATGATTGAGCATGTACTGTCGTAAACGTTTGGCAGCCCAGGCTAGTGCACAACACGTTTTCTCCAGCATCGAGTAGCGAGATTCACAATCTATGAACTTTTTACTCAAATAATAGATGGCATGCTCCTTTCTGCCCGTCTCGTCGTGCTGACCGAGAACACACCCCATACTATTCTCAAGAACTGTCAAGTACATGATTAAGGGTCTTCCAGCCACTGGGGGTATCAAGATCGGAGGTTCCTGTAGATACTGTTTTATCTTATCAAATGCCTTCTGGCAATCCTCATTCCAGATAATTGCCTGATTTTTCTTTAGTAGTTTGAACATCGGTTCACACGTGGCCGTGAGCTGAGAAATAAACCTTGCGATGTAGTTTATTCTGCCCAAGAAACCACGAACTTCTTTTTCTGTTTTTGGCGCTGGCATTTCTTGTATTGCTTTTATCTTCGCAGGATCAACCTCAATGCCTCTTTCGCTCATGATGAACCCCAGTAGTTTTCCAGACCGTACTCCGAAAGTACACTTGTTAGGATTCAACCTCAACCTGAACTTCCTAAGCCTCTCAAAAAGCTTCAACAAATTGATCAGATGTCCTTCCTCCGTTTGGGACTTCGCAATCATGTCATCAACATAGACTTCAATCTCATGATTAATCATGTCATGAAACAAAGTGACCATTGCTCGTTGGTAAGTGGCCCCTGCGTTCTTCAGACCGAAAGGCATTACCTTGTAGCAAAATGTTCCCCAAGGTGTAATAAACGTAGTTTTCTCCATGTCTGATCGCGACTTTCTATGTCTAATACAACTCAACTGCAAGTGCACAGTCTATCACGTAGTAATAAAAGATATCGATCCCACAGGGACTCGTAATCACACTAGTGTTCTCGGGAGTTACTATGTTTAGCTAGGTAGATAATGTTTAAGGAAATAATTTTTGTCACTAAAGGGAACTAAAGACGTTACTTGAATTATAATTACGTGAATCGATATGCAGTAATTATGTTCTTCGGGGATTTGACAAGTTACCGGTGTATGAAATAATTTTTAGAATTTATTTAAGCAGAAAATAGTGATCTGAAGACTTTCGTCTCACGATGGTTGTTGACGCTAGTCATAATTCTAAGGGCCGAATGTACGCTTTCGCTGTCCCATTCGGGGTTAAAACTACTTTTTGGAAATCTCTAAGTTCTAATCCATTTTAAAGTGCTTTCGCTGTTATTAAAACAAATGCCTAGTGTTTACTATCTGGTCTTACCGCAGCTGTCGCTTGTTGGTTCGTACCTTAATTAATTTCCCACTGTCGTGGCAAAACTACTTTTAAATAAGTTCTCGCTTTCGCGACGAACATTTATTCAGTAAATAAGTTTAAACACTCAGACCATAAACAACTTTTGAAAAAGAGAGTTTTCAATCGGTTATTATCAAATCCCGTCTGAATTATTACTACATATCGATTACTCTGGTTTAGCTAGACATGGATTTGGGAAAGGTAAAACATAAAAAAAAAACAGAAACTTGGAACATTCATATTACTAATAATTAAAGTTACAATTAACGAAATAATGAAAAACCTGTAACGTATCTGTAATACCCCAAATTTTGCCCTAAGATTTGTCGTCGCATTTCATTGCATTTTTATTGCATTTAATCAATTACTAACAAATTTGTGTAGTCGTTTGACTTTTTGCAGGTAAATATCATATGACATGCATTTTTTTTCTTATAAATAAAATGGCACAATTGGCAAGAGGACATGGGTAAGGGGTTGTGAGTGTGAGAGGTTGAGAGTTCAAATCTCACCTTTGTCACTTTTTGTTTTTTTATTATTTTTACTCTAAATTTTTCTATCTTTCATTAAAAAATAACAAAATTAGTTTTTTTATTATTATTTAATTATTATTTTCGTATTTTAATTAAATCATTATTTAAAATATTATTTTTTTCACTTTTTTCTAAATTATTCATAAAAATATCCAAAAAATCATAAAATAAAAAATATTGGAAAAAATTTTGTTCTTTTTATAATATTTTTGATTTTAGGAATCAATAGGATTATTAGTTTTTATTTTAAGTTTATTTTAAATTATTTAAATTTTATTTTTTTCTTAACTAATTATTTAGTTTGGGCTTTAAAATGGGCTTTAGAGACATTATTGACAATTTGGTGTTAACCCTAATTTGTTCCCTATATATACATGTGTTGCCTTGTTGAAAAAGGGGAGAATAAAAAAAACCTAAGAGGAGTGAGTGCCGTTTACCGTTATTTCTTTTTCTTCATCTATTACTGTTGTTTCTTTTTCTTAATCGTTTACCGTTATTTCTTTTCCTTCATTTATTGCTGTTGTTTCTTTTTCTTCATCTTTTACCGTTATTTCTTTTTCTTCATCTATTACCGTTATTTCTTTTTCTTCATCTATTACTATTACGTTTATATATTTATAATTTTTAAATTGTTAGAGTTTATATATATAAGATTAATTTTTGATCGAATTATATCGATACGATGTTTGCACATTTGTGTGCATGACGCGTGACATTTGTGTTAGTTCGATCTGATTGCGATGATCGCATTTTTGTGTGAGCAATAATACTGTTTTTTTGCTTAATTTCTTTTTCTTTGCGATAAATTTTGTTTCGTCCGATTTAGATCTGGTTGCGATGAGCGTATTTCTGCGTTAGCAACATTGTTGGGTTATTTGACACATTTAAAATTCATTATTGCTTTATTATTATTATTATTATTATTATTATTAGTAGTAGTAGTAGTAGTATTATTATTATCATTATTTATTATTATTATCATTATTATTATTATTACTATTATTATTATTATTGTTATCATTAATTTATTAAAACTTGTTATAATATAAAAATCTGTTTTTTAAAATAAATAACATTAACATCTTTTCCAAATTAATATGAAAACCTATTATTTTTAAGAAAAACTTTTTTTTAGATAAATTTAAAATAATAACTAAAATCTTTTTTTAAAATAATAACTAGAACCGTTTTTTAAAAAATATATAATAATAACATTAAACCTTTTTTTTTTTAAATAAAACCTTTTTGTTAGATAATTAAATTAAGACTTTTTTGGAAAAGTTTTTTTTAATAATATTAAAACCTCTTTTTTAACTTAAATCAAAAGCTTTTTTATATATCACAAATAAACAACAAAGAATATCTATAACTTTCGCACTTCCGTTTCATAACTCGCCTGATTACTGTGTGACTCTGTCTACTAACCTTGTGTATTCAATGTGCAGCTTGTTACGTTGCTATTAGCTATTTTAATGTGTTTTTCAATTCAAGTTGTATTATAATTGTATCTGTTTCTCATTTGTAACTTCGCGAACAAATTATCGCGTTTACCTTTCCGCACTTTAATTTCTGCTGTTTGTATGGTTTAAATTCGCGCATTTGCATCGTTAATTTGTCCCATTGCATTCATCCGAAGGTTAGGTCTAGCCGTTTGGCCGCCGCGCCAATAGTCCTCAAACCCTCAAAACTACAAATTACAAACCCTAATTTTCACAAATGCCTCGCCGCAGGCCCAATTACCATTTTACCCCTAGCATTAGGTCAAAGAGCCGCCGCGCTCATTTTAGGGTTTCCCGCCATGGAATCCCTAACCTAACCCTAATTCACTTAACAATTCAACGTAGAGATTTGGAGTTTCTACGCTCCACGTAAGCGTGTCCTTAAGATGCGTTTATTCCCCTTGAGACCTTGACCACAGTCAAGAAGTCTCTAACCTCCCTTTTGAGGGGAACTACAGTTACTCTGATTCCATTCCCGTAAGGATATGTAGGCACAAGATGCGATGTCTTGCCGAGTAAACTTAGAATTAACCCCTAGGTCTTTTTTAATTTTCAATCCTTTGTATATACCCTTAAGCAAAATAATTAATGAAATAAATAAATAAAAAATAAACAAAAGGTTCCCGTAGAGTACTACGGAAGTTTAGGGTGTTAATACCTTCCCTAAATTTAACCAACCCCCGAACCTTAGATCTCTCCCTTTTAGGTTTTTCCTTTCTTTAACCTTTCCTTCGGATAAATCAAAGACCGGTTGTAAATGAATTAAGATTCAAGTTAATCAATAGCTTGACATCCAAATTTCACCGCAACAGTATCCAATTGGCTTTTGGCCAAATCCCAACGATGTCGGCAGGATTATGTCTTCAAACCAATAGAGCGCACAAACGAATATTGTCGAAATGGAATACAGGAATAAGGAAAGGAAACAAAATAACAGAAAGAATAAAACTAAATTTTTGCTCTGGAAATAAATTTGGGCAGCACTTCGTTGTCTAAATGCGGCCCTCTTTCTCAGCTCCCCTCCTTCCCCTTTTATAGAAGTGGAATTCTAACGGTTGTAATTTGAAGAAGGTGGACTTGGAGGCAGAAATATCAGGGAGTAGTGGTCCATTATTTGGGACTTGGAACTGCATTTTGCATGTTCATTTGAAGTTGTGCGTTTTTGCCTGCATGACGGTCGTCACGGTGTGTGACGGTCGTCACCCGTGTGACGGTCGTCATGGGGGTGTGACGGTCGTCACAACAGCAAAATGTGCATTCTGCGTTTTTCATGTTGTTTTCATCTGGTTTTCGTCCATATTTCATCTGTAATTGCTTCTTTTCTTCATATTGCTTTGTTTAGACATGATCATCGAATACCTACAAAATATCAGACAAATAACACGGAAAGAACCCGAAATCGGATCGAAAACAGTCAAACATCAGTTGAATTATGCATCAATATATATATATATATACGATTTCGTGTTATCAAACTCCCCTAAGCTTGAATCTTTGCTTGTCCTCAAGTAAGACAGGAAAAAGTCGGCAAGCACGAGGCAGCTTCCTCATTCACAAAGTTGGGAAAAACCGGGATTCTTAGTAGGAACAAAACGAGCACGGTGACGACACTGGACTATAAGTCTTCGGAGGTCTCCTTCTTATGCAAATCGGTCTCAGTCATGCTACTGTAGCTTGGTATCAAGGTTCTCACGTCAAGTTCACCCTGTTTGTTCTAGCGCAATCACATTAAGCCCGTTGTCCATACACTTTCATGGCAAGTCAACCTGTTAGTGAATATGATTCCATTTCTGTTTTGATCTCTTTTCATTGCTCATAAGCTTATACCATTGATTTTTCAATGAGTTTTTGTACCGTTGGGCTAAATGCTCGGGTGAGGAGCACCTAACTTAGAGGGAACATGTCTCTATGGCTTTCTTTTCATGATTTTTCATCTTTTTGGAGATCATACACTTATTTGCATTGGTCGCTTGCTTAGAAGTGTTTTAGGATGGTGCTGACTGCTAGTATAAACTACTTGGGGCTGGGTTTGCGTAGAAACTTGAGACTTTGGTACACGCAGGTAGTGAAACCGACTCGCATAAACCGGAGGTCTAAGGTGTCAAGACGGTAATGGTTTTGTTAGAATTTTCGTCTCGGAGTTTCAAAACTTGGTTTGAACTTGGGCGCATTCTCGTGATGCTTTTGCTTTTGAGGAACGAACGAAATTTTTTTGTTTATGTCGAATAAAGCGGGGATGTTTGCGTAACGGAAGAAGATATATAAAAGAGCTTTTATTTGCTAAAACGTGAAAATGTTCGAATTGAAATTACGGAATTAAAAGTACAAGGGAATGGGAAATAAACGCTCCACTCCCACACTATCTTAATCAGTGTCCCCACTGATTTGAAAGAATACGAGAGGGAAATACAAGGGAAATGAAAATACAAGAAACTGAAAATATAGTAAACAAATAAGGAAAGAAATAACTAATCACGGCCTCTGCCTCGGTCACGTCCTCTCTCGCGTCCTCTGGCTCTGACCTGGTCGCGACGGGCCTCAAGGTCCAATGCTTCGAACTGCAAGGTAAGATTCGCCAGGTTCTCAGTGATGGTTTCCTGGCCGGTTTGGAGTTGTTGCATTTGGGTCCGATGCCAAGCTTCGAACTGCTCTGCTCGCTGATTCTACTGCTGCATCATAGCGAGTATCTGGGCCTGCTGGTCGAGGGATGTGCCTTCAGAAGGAAGTGGTTGCAATGCCTCTGGTTGCTCAGTTCTGTCCAACTCGTCCTGGATTTCGTCACCAGAACCTTGGGTGTGAGTCTGAGTTGGAGCAGCGGTAGCAGCAGAGGCATTGAGGTCAAAGAGCCAGTTGGCACGATCCTGTGGGTGCATCCGGGTGCGTGATGGCAGGATGATACTTCTGACGGTTTTGCCACGCACGACCGGGTGGTACTTGCCATCGGCCCTGGAACGGATGAGGTGAGAAGCTCTGCAGTGGTCGGTGTCGAGGAATACCGAGGGAATGGCATGGAGATGCTGGAGGCGGTCACCGAGGTTCAGCCCGAGTGCAATGGAGGTAACAATCCCGCCAAAGTAAAATGGCTTAGAGCCACGATTACAGTTGGCCTGAATATGGGCCAGGAGGAACGGAGCGGCGTTGATGGGCTCGGAGTTGAACACACAGCGGAGAAAGAAGAGCTCTTTCGAGTTCACCTTATGGTTGTTATCCAGGGCGAAGATGGTGTTGCTCAGTCCTCGGTGGAAATACCGGATGGTCGGGTTGTGGATGTGCGTTGCATGCAGAGAATCCCAGCCATCGGCATTGATTCCGGTTAACTGGTACCAGAGCGCAAAGGCTTCGTGCTGAAACTGTTCGGTGAGGCGGCGGTGAGCATTGTCTCCGCGAGGGAATTGTAAGATGTCGGCAATCTGGTTCTGGTTCAGTTGATAGTTCGTGCTGAACATACGGAAGCATGCGGCGCCGGAGTGTAGGCTGAGGTCGCTGCTGGGAGTGAAGTAGGTGAACGAACTGAGGAACTCGAGGGTGAGTTGTTCGTACGTCGGTTGCAGATTTGTGCAGAGGTGCCAGATGCCGGCTCTTTGGAGCATCCAAGTGACGCCGTCAAGGAGGCCGAGCTCTGTGAGGGATGTGATATGCAGATATTGGGTCGGCTGTAGCGGCCGTTGATGGAAGGCGATATAGTTGGCCCGCTGTTTCTCTCCGGAGTCGCCGTCGCTGAACACGATATTGCTGAGGTCTGGGGTTTCGTTGTTTCTCGCCATTGTTGGAGGATGCTGAGGAAATGTGGAGTGAGGTTGTTCTGTGGAGTGAAAAATGTTACAGAAGTGGATTAGGAAGTTGAAATGGGAGTTGGAATATATGGAGCAAGGTGGGGAAAACAAAAATTGGAAGTGGGGTGTGAGTTTGTAATGATTGGAAGTTGAAAGGATGTGAGTGGGAGAGAAAATGCAACCCCTGTTATAGCAGATAACAGTTTTGGGCTCGTGACGGTCGTCGCGTATCTGTGACGGTCGTCACCCGTGTGACGAGCGTCAGGCTTCTGTGACGGTCGTCACACCAGCAAAATCTGCAGAACGCAGAATTTTGCTATGGGGGTGTTCTTGCAGTGGTTTTAGGGTGTATAATCGGTATGGAAATGTCTTATATCGACCAAGAAACATAGGGTAACGTAAAAACAAAATCAATGAACAAAGAATAAAATTGAAATAGCATGTGATTAAAATGATTGTTTGTAACGTAATACATAAGGGAAATTAAACAATGCGAGAATCAAAATAATTGAAAATGGACAGAAAACAGAAGAAATTAAACTAAACTAAACTAAATCTAATATCTCAGTCTTTTCGTGCCTTCAATTCGTCGAACTTCCGGGCGTAGTAGTCGAGCTGGTCATAGACTAAGTCCATGAAGACTACGAGTTCGTTGTGTATGCTTGTGATGTCTGCTTATACGGTGGTCAGAGTTGCGTCAACGTTGTCTACTCGGTGCAGAACAGTATCCATTTTGTCAGTGGTTTCCTCAGGAATGGGCTCAGGATAGGTGTTGTAATGCGAAGGGGCCGTAGGGTTTACCTCAGCTTCTGATACAGCATCCTCATAGTACATATAATCGTGTGCTTCAGAGATGTGATCATTGTCGTACATGTAATTCTGTGGTGTTGATTGAGGTGAAGGAGGTCCCATAGGCTCATCCAATTCATAAACCCAGTTGTCCTTGTTATGGATACTTGTCATCTGATGATTTGGCAATGTGAATAGCTGGACAGGTTTGTCATTGATGAGGTACTCGTAAGGTCCAGGTCCCATAGTTCTTAAAATGCGCCTGTTAAAGCAAAACTGGATATTCATGGGTCGGATGGTGCCAAAACTAGTGCTTGCATTTAGGTGGAATCTAAGGCCAAACTCGTGGGCAATCATTGTCACAAGGCCTCCTATTAGAATAGGTGATTGTGGGTCCTGAGTGAGGCGTCGGAAGGATCTCATCATAAACGGTACTGCATTCACTGTACGGCCCTGAGAAGCACATAACATGATAAATAACTCTTCTTTAGATACTGTAGTGATATTTTCTTCTTTTCCGAAAAGGGTGTGAGCTAGTATCTTATGAAAGTATCTGAAAGCTGGGTTATAAATCTCATCATTATACATGCTGTTTGGGTCAGGGTGATAGTCGCCTGTGATTCTACCCCAGAACTGGTTGAGTTCAAAATCAAGATCGTCATCTTATGCACTGATGAACACATGTGGTCCACTAGGAAATCCTAGGAGGTTGGCTAATGACATCCGGCTATGGGTTTGTTCCATTCCAAACATCCTAAAGGTGATCAGCTCTGTGTTAGATCCGAAACCATAGTTGGGTAAGTACCTGAAGGAACTAAGGAATTCATAGGTGAGGTCCTTATAGGTAGCAAAACGGGTTTTCAAAGAAGTGTTCTCCCAACCTAATTGATTAAATTGGTATTGGATGCTATCAGTGATTCCTAGTTTCTCCATGGTAGACTTATCATAATACAGTGTTAAGGCTATGTCTCTCTTAGTTAATGCTTCAAATCTTGCCTTTTGAGCTAATCCTCGAAAATGAACTTTTGTGAAGTCGTACGCGGCCATACTCGCAGGTAAGTCAGAGAAAAACAGGAGGAAGGTTTTGAAGACTTTTAAAATCCTGAAAAGTTTAAAACAAAAATTTGAAGTCAGGATTTTTAAAAACAAAAGGCGGTAAAAATAAAAAATTAAAAGAGAATAATAAAATAAAAAATTAAAATAAAAGAAAGTAAAAATAGTAGCAATTTTAAGTTTAGAATTTTTGTTAAAGTTTCAAAGTAAAATTTTAAATAAAAAATGAGAATGAAATACAGTAACGAGGAAAATGCGGGAAAATTGGGTTGCCTCCCAGTAAGCGCTGTTTTTAACGTTTAAAGCCTGACGATAGCTTGGTGACAAGCTATTCGGGTGTTTGAGCTGGAAGCTCAAGCAATGCTATACTGCAGACTTGAGGGTTGTTTTCGTTCTTATTATAGTGTTTTAGACGTTGCCCGTTTACGATAAACGGTGCATTCGTCTTATCGGTAATTTCAACAGCTCCACTCTGAAGTACTTTAGTCACTTCAAAAGGTCCAGACCACCTAGATTTTAGTTTACCTGGGAAGAGTTTTAATCTTGAATTGAATAGCAGTACGATGTCTCCCACACTGAATTGTTTCTTGACTGAACGTTTATCATGCCACTTTTTAGTTCGTTCTTTGTAGATACGGGCATTTTCGTAAGCGTCTAATCGAAGTTCTTCTAATTTGTGTAAGTTCAAGATTCGTTTTTCTCCTGCCTCGGTGTAATGGAAATTAAGTGTCTTAATGGCCCAGAAGGCCTTATGCTCTAATTCTACAGGGAGATGGCAGGATTTACCGTAAACTAATTTGTAGGGTGTAGTATCTATTGGTGTCTTAAAAGCGGTCCTATAAGCCCATAAAGCTTCATTTAGCTTTGATGACCAATCTTTCCTTGAGGTAGCGACAGTCTTTTCCAATATCTGTTTTATTTCCCTGTTCGAGACCTCTACTTGTCCGCTAGTTTGCGGATGATAGGGTGTAGCTACTCGGTGTCGGACTCCATATTTAGAAAGAAGTTTATCAAATATTCGCGATATGAAGTGTGATCCGCCGTCACTAATGACGAGTCTGGGTACACCGAATCTAGGAAAGATTGTGTTTTTGAAGAGTTTGATTACTACTCGTGCGTCATTTGTTGGAGCAGCAATGGCTTCTATCCATTTAGACACATAGTCTACAACGACGAGTATGTAGTTATTACCAAAGGAAGGTGGGAATGGTCCCATGAAATCTATTCCCCATACTTCAAAGATTTCTACCTCTAAGATTCCTTTCTGAGGAATTTCATCGTGTCGTGAGATGTTGCCAGTTCGTTGGCATCGATCACATTTTAGTACAGCGATGTGAACGTCTTTCCAGAGGTTAGGCCAGAATAAGCCGGCTTGGAGAATCTTAGCGCACGTCTTGGATGTACTAGCATGACCACCATATGGTGCTGAATGGCATTGGGATATGATATTTTCTATTTCTTCCTCTGGGACACAGCGACGGTATATGTTGTCGGCCCCTCTCTTGAAGAGTAGAGGTTCGTCCCAATAATAGTGTTTCAGATTGTGGAAGAATTTCTTCTTTTGCTGATAAGTGAGATCCGGTGGAAGCACGCCTGCAGCTAGGTAATTAACGATGTCAGCATACCACGGTAATGTGACTTGGGCATAGACGGCTTCTACGGCTTTTTCGAGTTCTGGATCTTCCGAGGTTAAGTTAGGCATGTCACTTTCTAATTCGGCTATCAGATGTTCGTACGGGAAATCGTCATTTATCGGTACTGGTTCATGTTTGATGCCTTCTATTCGGGATAAGTGATCTGCAACAACGTTCTCGGTTCCTTTCTTATCTTTGATTTCTAAGTCAAACTCTTGTAATAATAGGATCCATCTCAATAATCTTGGTTTGGCATCCTTTTTGCTTATTAGGTACCTAATGGCAGCGTGGTCTGTGTATATGATAATTTTTGCTCCTACTAAGTAAGAACGGAATTTGTCAAGCGCAAATATAACTGCTAGAAGTTCCTTTTTTGTTGTAGCGTAGTTCATTTGGGCAGGATCTAAGGTTCTACTGGCATAGTAAATGGCATGGAGTTTCTTGTCCTTCCTTTGTCCTAGAACTGCGCCTACGGCATAATCACTCGCATCGCACATGATTTCGAACGGTAGTCGTCAATCGGGTGGTTGCATAATCGGTGCGGTGATAAGGGCTGATTTTAATGTTTCGAATGCTTTTAGACAGTTTTCGTCAAAGACGAACTCAACATCTTTCATCAACAGGCCGGTCAAGGGTTTTTTGATTTTTGAAAAATCTTTTATAAATCTTCGATAGAAACCGACATGTCCTAGAAAACTCCGTATTTCTCGTACGGATTTTGGAGGTTGGAGGTCTTTTATAATTTCTATTTTAGCTTTGTCGACCTCAATTCCTTTATTTTATATGACATGTCCCAGAACTATTCCTTGTCGGACCATAAAATGGCATTTTTCCCAATTTAGGACGAGGTTCACTTTTACACAACGTTCTAATACCATTTCTAAGTTTTGTAGGCATCCTTCGAGACTTTGTCCACATACCGAGAAATCGTCCATAAATACCTCCATGATGTCGTCTATGAAATCTGCGAAGATTGCCATCATGCATCTTTGGAAGGTTGCTGGAGCATTACAAAGTCCGAACGGCATTCGGCGGTAAGCAAAAGTACCATATGGACATGTGAATGTAGTCTTTTCTTGGTCATCAGGATGAATGGGAATTTGGAAAATCCTGAATAGCCATCTAGATAGCAGAAATACGAATGTTTGGCTAATCTTTCTAACATTTGGTCTATGAAGGGTAAGGGAAAGTGATCTTTTCGTGTGGCTTTGTTAAGCTTTCTATAATCAATGCACATCCTGCTTCCAGTCACGACTCTTTTTGTTATTGATTCGCCTTTTTCGTTCTTAACTACTGTGACTCCTCCTTTCTTAGGTACGACATGAATTGGGCTAACCCATTCACTATCGGAGATTGGATAGATGATTCCTGCATCTAGCAATTTCTTTACTTCATCTCTGACTACAGTGCTTAGGATGGGGTTCAGTCTCCTCTGATGCTCTCTAGAGGTTTTACAGTCTTCCTCTATTGTAATTCGATGCATACAGATTGAAGGGCTTATACCTTTTAGATCGCTTATGTTATAGCCTAACGCGGTGGGGTACTTCTTTAGGACTCCTAATAGTTTTACGATTTCTAGTTGTCCTAAGTCGGCGTTGACTATCACTGGTCTTTTTAGTTCATCGTCTAGGAATTCATATCTAAGATTTTTGGGTAGTGTTTTAAGTTCTAAAGATGGGTTCTTCAGACCTGGCATATGGTTTGGGGTCAGTGCTAAGCTTTCGCTTAGGCTGTCGTCTTTATACGGTTTACGCCAATCATCGTCTTCAGAAATATTGGGTATTTGAATCTATATTATTTCTGAATACGTGGTCTCTTCATTTTCAAGTTCTCTTATGCATTCGTCAATTACATCTACTAAATAGCAGGTATCGTCTATGGCTGGTGCTTGTAAGAACTTGGTGAGAATGAACTCTATCTTTTCTTCTCCTACTTCGAATGTTAGCCTTCCTTTCTTCACATCTATAATAGCTCCGGCTGTAGCTAGGAACGGTCTTCCTAGGATAATTGGGGTAACAGAGTCCTCTTTGATGTCCATGATTATGAAGTCGATTGGGATGTAGAATTGTCCTATGCATACTGGAACGTTTTCCAGTATTCCGACGGGATATTTTACTGATCGGTCAGCTAATTGTACAGACATTTTGGTTGGTCTTAGGTCTCCCATATTCAGCTTTTTGCATATAGATAGAGGCATAACACTGATACTGGCTCCTAAATCGTATAGAGCTTTGTCTATTACGAACTTTCCTATGACGCAGGGTATGGAGTAACTACCTGGGTCTTTTAATTTAGGAGGCATGCGGTTTTGAATAATAGAGCTACACTCTGCAGTAAGTGTAACTGTTTCGTTATCCTCGATCTTTCTCTTATTTGACAGGATTTCTTTGAGAAATTTAGCGTATGACGACATTTGAGTTATCGCTTCTGTAAAAGGAATAATGATATTCAACTGTTTAAGGAGCTCTACAAATTTCTTAAATTGTCCTGAAGTTTTTGAGTTTATTAATCTTTGAGGATAAGGGATAGGTGGTTTATATGGCGCTGGAGGTGCTTGCGTTTTTTCACTTGCTCTATCCTCCTTCTCGTTGTCTTCCTTCTTCTCTAACTCGGATTCCTTTTCTGCTTGTTCAGTTGGTTTTTGTTGCATGGCTGAGTTTTCAGTCCTCGGATCGATCGGTTCGTCCAATTCTTTTCCACTTCTTAGTATTACAGCATTTGCTTGACCTTTTGGATTCTGTTCGGGTTGTCCAGGAAATGTTCCAGCGGGTGCGGCAGCAGAGGCTTGTTGTTGAGTCACTTGTGATATCTGTGTTTCTAACATTCTGTTGTGGGTGGCTAAAGCGTCTACTTTTCCGGTCAGCTGTTTAATTTGCTCGCTAGTGTGTATGTTTTGATTCAGGAATTCTTTGTTTGTTTGAGCTTGAGTAGCTATGAATTTTTCCATCATCAACTCAAGGTTTGATTTCCTAGGTGCAGTCTGAGCAGCAGCTGGTTTCTGATATCCTGGCAGAGCAGTAGGCATTTGCAATGCATTATCGCTTTTATAAGAAAAGTTTGGATGATTTCGCCAACCTGGGTTATAGGTATTTGCGTAAGGATTTCCTTGAGCATAATTTACCTGGTCTGGTGGGATTCCGGCTAGCAATTGGCATTCGGGCGCATTATGAGTGGTGATTCCGCATAACTCGCAGTTTGGAGTTACGGCAGCGACGGTCGTAGTGGGGTTAACGGTCAGACTGTCAATCTTATGTGCTAGAGCATCTACTTTAGCGTTGAACTTTTCAAGGCAGCTGATCTCGTACATCCCACCTGTCGCTGCGGGTTTCTCTGTTGGAGTGCGTTCACCTCCCCACTGGCAGTGGTTCTGAGACATGTTTTCGATTAGTTGATAGGCTTCGTCGTATGGCTTATCCATAAGTGCACCGCCCGCGGCGGCGTCTATCGTCAATCTGGTGTTGTATAAAAGCCCATTATAGAAAGAATGGATCGTCACCCAGTCTTCTAGACCGTGGTGAGGACATGTTCTCATCATATCTTTGAATCGTTCCCATACTTCGTAAAGAGATTCAGTATCTTTTTGTCGAAATCCGTTGATTTGAGCTCTAAGCATAGCAGTTTTGCTGGGCGGAAAATATCTCGCTAAGAAAACGTTCTTCAACTGTTCCCACGTCGTAACGGAGTTGGATGGTAAGGATTGTAACCATGTCCACGCTCTGTCTCTAAGAGAGAAAGGGAAAAGACGAAGTCTTATTGCGTCTGGAGTTACTCCATTTGCTTTCACTGTGTCTGCGTATTGTACAAACTTCGTTAAATGTTCGTTTGGATCCTCAGTTGCATTCCTGAGAATTGGTTTTGTTGTACAGCTGACAGCAATGAGGGTTTCAGCTCAAAATCGTTTCGAGTAATAGCTGGGGCAGCAATGCTACTTCTAGGCTCCATCTGAGAGGGTGTAGCGTATGCCTTCAGCGGTTTGTTTTGAGGTACTTCAGCCATCTTTGATTCTTCTTCGGATTTGGGAATGGGAGTGAGAGGATCGGGAATGTTATGTTTTAGTTGGTACTCAATGATGCGACTTCTTAAATGTAAGAAGCGCTCTAGTTCTGCGACTGAAGGTTTTAAGATATCGCCTTGTGGGCGATTACTTGGCATACAATCGACAGAACTAGTAAAGGAAAAATGAAATTGTTAACCTAGTCTATACGGCGTAACAAAAGGTTACACTATTGACTAAACGGGTCCCCGGCAACGGCGCCAAAAACTTGATCGCGACTTTCTATGTCTAATACAACTCAACTGCAAGTGCACAGTCTATTGCATAGTAATAAAAGATATCGATCCCACAGGGACTCGTAATCTAACTAGTGTTCTCGGGAGTTACTATGTTTAGCTAGGTAGATAATGTTTAAGGAAATAATTTCTGTCACTAAAGGGAACTAAAGACGTTACTTGAATTATAATTACGTGAATCGATATGCAGTAATTATGTTCTTCGGGGATTTGACAAGTTACCGGTGTATGAAATAATTTTTAGAATTTATTTAAGCAGAAAATAGTGATCTGAAGACTTTCGTCTCACGATGGTTGTTGACGCTAGTCATAATTCTAAGGGCCGAATGTACGCTTTCGCTGTCCCATTCGGGGTTAAAACTACTTTTTGGAAATCTCTAAGTTCTAATCCATTTTAAAGTGCTTTCGCTGTTATTAAAACAAATGCCTAGTGTTTACTATCTGGTCTTACCGCAGCTGTCGCTTGTTGGTTCGTACCTTAATTAATTTCCCACTGTCGTGGAAAAACTACTTTTAAATAAGTTCTCGCTTTCGCGACGAACGTTTATTCAGTAAATAAGTTTAAACACTCAGACCATAAACAACTTTTGAAAAAGAGAGTTTTCAACCGGTTATTATCAAATCCCTTCTGAATTATTACTACATATCGATTACTCTGGTTTAGCTAGACATGGATTTGGGAAAGGTAAAACATAAAAAAGAAGCAGATACTTGGAACATTCATATTACTAATAATTAAAGTTACAATTAACTAAATAATGAAAAACCTGTAACGTATCCAATTGGCTTTTGGCCAAATCCCAACGATGTCGGCAGGATTATGTCTTCAAACCAATAGAGCGCGCAAACGAATATTGTCGAAATGGAATACAGGAATAAAGAAAGGAAACAAAATAACAGAAAGAATAAAACTAAATTTTTGCTCTGGAAATAAATTTGGGCTGCACTTCGTTGTCTGAATGTGGCCCTCTTTCTCAGCTCCCCTCCTTCCCCTTTTATAGAAGTAGAATTCTAATGGTTGTAATTTGAAGAAGGTGGACTTGGAGGCAAAAATATTAGGGAGTAGTGGTCCATTATTTGGGACTTGGAACTGCATTTTGCACGTTCATTTGAAGTTGTGCGTTTTTGCCTGCATGACGGTCGTCACGGTGTGTGACGGTCATCACCCGTGTGACGGTCGTCACAGCAGCAAAATGTGCATTCTGCGTTTTTCATGTTGTTTTCATCTGGTTTTCGTCCATATTTCATCTGTAATTGCTTCTTTTCTTCATATTGCTTTGTTTAGACATGATCATCGAATACCTACAAAATATCAGACAAATAACACAGAAAGAACCCGAAATCGGATCGAAAACAGTCAAACATCAGTTGAATTATGCATTAATATATATATATATATATATATATATATATATATATATATATATATATATATATATATATATATATATATATATATATATATATATATATATATATATATATATATATATATATATATATATATATATATATATATATATATATATATATATATATATATATATATATATATATATATATATATATATATATATATATATATATATATATATATATATATATATATATATATATATATATATATATATATATATATATATATATATATATATATATATACGATTTCGTGTTATCAATGTCCTCCGGCGCCATCTTGATCTGATTGTAGCCGGAGAAGCCATCCATGAACGAAAATACGGAGAACTGGGCCGTATTGTCGACCAACACATCAGTATGAGGGAGCGGGAAATCATCCTTAGGGCTCGCCCTATTCAAATCCCGATAATCGATGCACATTCGTACCTTACCGTCCTTCTTCGATACAGGCACTATGTTGGCGACCCACGGAGGGTAAGTAATGACCGCTAAGAAGCCAGCATCAAGCTGCTTTTGCACTTCTTCTTTGATCTTAACGGCCATATCTGGTCGTGTCCTTCTAAGCTTCTGCTTGACGGGAGGACAATCTTCTCGCAGCGGCAAGTGATGGACCACGATGTCAGTGTCAAGTCCGGGCATATCTTCGTATGACCAAGCAAAGATGTCACTATACTCTCTCAGCATCTCAACCAATCTCTGCTTGACATCACTCTGCAGTGCAGCCCCTATCCTGACGTTCCTGACCAGTTCTTCAGAACCCAGATTCACAATCTCAATCTCTTCCTCATGAGGTAGAATTACTTTCTCTTCTTGTTTCAACAAGCGGGCCAACTCTTCGGGAAGGTCTTCATCTTCATCAATCTCTTCTTCGGCTTGATAGATCGGGCAATCGAAGTCGAAGTGAGTCGTAGAAGGTCCAGAGTCGATGTCATTTGCTATGTGGATTCTGCAATAACAAGGGTTAAGCTTAAAACAAGGATATGCAGGTTAGCACAAACCCCATTGCCATTTTATTGTTTTTCAAAACAAATATAAAACAGGAATAACAGAGATCACAACATTTGAATACAAAAAAATGCCTTTTGATTTATTGGTAAAATGCATATACATAATCAAACGAGGCCCTGACAATAAAACCACTATGCCCCGGGTAGGACATAGGGTTGTACAACAATTGGAGAAAGTAAATCATTACTCTTTTCCTGTCACTTGGATGGTATCCCTGATGGACCAGTTATTGAGGCTCTCGCCTGGTTTGCTTGGCTGGATCCAAGAGTCTAGGTCGCAATCACTGTCCTCGCCGTCTTCAGACACTGCGTTGACACTTTCGAATATCACCCCGCCGCTGGTAAACTGGATCGGCCCTTTACCTCGTGACCCACTGCGAGAAGAGGAGGCTTCAGCCGCAGGAGAGTATCCCAACCCAAACTTGTCTTGCTTGTTAGGTATCTCTAGAATTCGCCCCCAACCTGGGGAAGATCCGGCTTGAACAACGGCTCGGGCTTCCTTGAAGGAAGAGAGAGTCATCTCTGGTTTTTCAGAAATTATAGGAGCCACGTTCTTGACTTTAATAGCTTCGAACGCCTGATATAGGGTTTCGTGGATTTCCCCATCCATCTCAACATATTTGAAGGACGACAAATGGCTCACCATTATGTCTTCCTCGCCACAAACAGTCACGATGCTGCCTCCGACAGCATACTTGAGCTTCTGGTGCAACGTGGAGGTCACGGCGCCAGCAGAATGGATCCATGGCCGGCCTAAGAGGCAGCTGTAGGCAGGCATGATGTCCATGATGTAGAAGACTGCGTCGAAAGTTTCCGGCCCAACTTGGATCGGCAACGATACCTTTCCAAAGACATGACGCTTGGTTCCATCGAAAGCCTTCACAACCAGGTCACTGGGTGTGCAAATCACTCCTCGAGTATGTAACTTCATCAATGCTTTCTTCGGAAGAACATTGAGTGACGACCCCGTGTCCACCAACACATGAGACATAATCGTTCCCCTACACTCTATCAAGATGTGCAGGGCGCTGTTGTGGTTTCTTCCCTTCGGCGTCAGCTCCAGGTCAGTGAACCCTAACCTGTTTCCAGCATTCATGTGGGCTACGACCCCTTCTAACTGGTTGACCGATATTTCTTGCGGTACATACGTGGCATTCAAAACCTTTAACAGCGCGTTGCGATGTGACTCCGAACACAGCAACAAATTCAGGATGGAGATCTTCGAGGGTGTTTGATGGAGGTGATCCACGATCTTGTAGTCACTCTTCTTGATCATCCTCATGAACTCTTCAGCGTCCTTTACAAGTAAGTCCTTCTCTACCCCACGAGGGGTTTCCTCAACGACTTTACTCTTTCCCTTATCGGTTACTTCAGCTTTGTCCGCTTTGTCCGCCACAATCTCAGGTGGAGCAAATACTCTTCCGCTGCGCGTGATTCCGCCAATGCCCACTAGGTTATCCACACACTGCCCTGAGGGTTCCAATTCTAACTTCCGCCCGTTGCAGTAGACGTCTGCCCCATAATGCCACGGGACAGCATTGGTGCTTTAAAAAGGGATCGGCCCAGCCTTGGTGATGGTAATTGTGGGCGGCCTGGGTGCAGAAATGGTGATCGTCCGGCGAGGGATGGTGATGGTAGCAACCTCATCATCCTGCTTCAGCATTACCTCTCCAGATCCACATTCGGCCCTTCGGCTAAACTGCAAGATTCCTTCGGTCATCAGACTCTGAATCCCTTCTATCAACTGTTCACATCCATCAGGACGAGTCGCACAACCCATACACAATTCTCCACAACCCGGAAAGAAGCCTTTTTTCATCAGCTTGGCTTTAACGAAGCTAAGCAGTGTCTTCAGATCCCTGACGTCAGTCAACACATCCAAATTCTCGTCTTCAATAATGGCATTCACCCCACCTCCCCTATGATTTGGCATAGGGTTCCTCGTGACATTTCGCACATTATCTGAGAAATTGATGATCTTAGCGTTCACCATATCTTGCACCTTGTGCTTGAAGGCTTTGCAGTTTTCTATCGTGTGGCCCGGTGCCCCCGAGTGAAACTCACATGTTGCATTCGCATCATAACCTGGCGGAGGTGCCCCTGTCAAGGGAGCCAGGGCTCTCTTCTGGATTAGCTGTAACTGAAGCAGAGTCTGTAACAGCTGAGCATAAGACATGGGCGGTGTTTCAAGGTGACGACTTGATAGAGGTGCCCTGTTCTGATACTTTCTGTACCCTTGCTGATTCGGCTGCTGCTGTTGCTGCTGCTGTGGTTGGGGTTGTTGGACTGCAGGGATGGTTATGCTAGCCACCTGCTAGCGAGGGCCTTTACCTTTCCTTCGAGCGTTAGACACGGCGCTCGTCTCTCCTTCCCTCCTTTTGCCACCATATGGTTTCTTTCCTCCTCCAGCTGAGGATAGATCACCTTGAATTTTCCCCAATTTGATCCCATTTTCAACGTGCTCGCCGGTGATGATGAGATCTGAGAAACTTCCAGACATACCGCTGACCAATTTCTCGTAATAAACCCCTGGGAGGGTGGCTACAAACATTTCAACAAGCTCCCGTTCAACCATCGGCGGTTGAACTCTAGCTGCCAATTCACGCCACCGCTGGGCGTATTCCTTGAACCCTTCGTTGTTCCTCTGTGACAAATTCTACAGTTGGACTCGGTTCGGAGCCAGGTCACTGTTATACTGGTAATGGTGCACGAATGCCTCGGTAAGTTCCTTCCACGTGCGCACACTGGTAGGCTCCAAACTCATGCACCATTCCAAGGATGGCCCGGACAAGCTATCCTGAAAGAAGTGCATCAGCAACTTCTCGTCTTCAGAGTGAGCGGACATTTTCCGGTAGTATGACCTTAGGTGGATGCGAGAGCAGGTGGTGCCCTTGTACTTTTCAAAGTCGGGTACCTTGAATTTGGGAGGCACCTTGAAGTCAGCAATCAATCCCAACTTGGACATGTCAACACCCATAGTGTTCAGGTTCTCGAAATTCCTCATCTTGTCCTCGAGTGCCTTAAACCGCAGACGTGCTTCAACGGTCAGCTCTCCTTCAGCACCCTTCTGGGAGAACAAATCTTCTTGACGGTCTTCTAACCACGGCTGAGGCCCATACAGATTTCCAACACCCGTGTTGCCGTTGCCCAGCCCAACATTGACATTAGCTTCAAAATTCCCATTACCGACGCCAGTCGTATTACCATTGAGCCCCATGTTAGCGATCACGTTGCCGTTGCCACTGCCGTTCCCCCTGGTCACGGGGATGCCATTCTGAGGAGTTTCAACAGGTGGAGGGGTTGGAACGCTCCCACTGTGGAGTACACCATTGCTATCTACCCTTGAGATCAGGGGCTGGACCAAGGTTCTGAGCTGGTCTTGGCTGTTGGCAACCACTTGCATGAGCTCCATGAAGCAGTCCATCCTCTCTCGGAGTTCTTGAACGTCAGTATGCACTTGCTCCATTGCTTTAGCTTGATTTGCTCTGGTCGGATAGCGGTGGATCGGTCTTTGATCAATCCTGGAACAACCTGCAACAACCTGTATACACAAAAGGGTTAGAAAAAACGACAAAGTGCTCGTTATGCAGATGTTTCATGCAAATGCAAACATGTGTCTGTGTGTTAGGGAGGTTTTCCCCCGATCCTAGTGCCTGAGTGCCAGTGCTGATAATAAGAAGACCGAGTCCAGTCATGGAAATAACATCTCATATATATAAAGAAAGCCCATCAAGGCGGTACACAACGTCACTGAGTACAAGCAGAATCAATAGCATGACCTCAACCAACAAGCCTGGTGATGGTCAGCATACAACAATAATCAAAACAAAAGGATTACAAATATAGTCAAGCACGGCCACGAGCGCGAAACTCTTCTAACAGATCCCTCGTTTCTGGATGATCAGGCTGAGTGAGCAACCCTTTGACGAGTAACTCCCTCTGCCTAATAGTGTATTGGAGACCTTCAACTGAGTCTTCCCGTGCTCCTTTTCCAAAATAATCTTCTAACTTCCGCTTCTTGGATTCGAACGTCAGTTTGCGCTCCTTCAGGTTAGCAAGAGCCTTGTTGAGCAGGCCTTCAGCGGCATACCTGCGAGCGGTTTCTTCATCAAACCTCTTCTCACTAGCCTTCACCTGGGCTTTCAATTTGGAGATCTGCTGCTTCAGTTTATCCTCCCGTTCCTTGCCATTGGCTAGAGTGGCCTTCCAATGCTGATTAAACTTGGATCTTCTCCGGTACGCTTCATCCAAGTGCTCCTTCTTGGTGGCCAGTACATCATTGACAGATTTGAAGTCTCGACCCATGCGCTCACACTCAACTATCTGCTTAGTCAAGTCCGTCCCTAACTGGTTCACCAGCTCTGTCTTCCTCTTTAAGGAATGGACGGCCTCGCTTCTCTCGCTTTTGAGTTGAGCCAATTCTTTCTCCAGTTCTTCATTTGCCTTCTTCAGCTCATCTCTCTCTGCTAACACCTGATTATGCTGCTGAATAGGCACGATGGTGGGCTCTTCAATCACTGGAGGGCTTTCTGGCTGGGCAGGTGGGAACGACATCCCTATAACATCTGCTCTGGCTCTGATCCAGGTCACATACAGAGCGTAGGCTTGACTATTACTTTTTCCCAGCAATAGTTTTCCCCGCTTACTGATACCATTCCAAGCGTGCTGAAGCTTAGATAACATATCCCCCTCTAGAAGACCAGTGAGGTACAGAGATTCCTGCACCTCTTCATCCTTCGGTGGAGCTCTCAAAGCATAAGCAAACTGTTGGACCAACAGAGATGGGTTATAGTTGATACAGCCCTTCCTGCCTATCAAAGGCACATTCGAAAATCCACTACAGCTGAAGATAATCTCAGTACCCAACCTATCTCTATCAAACCAGGCAATATCCTCCGCTGATAGACTCATCAAACGCTCAGACCACTCAGCTGTGGCTGCAGAGGAAGCAAAGGGACCCTTCTTGGGTAGGTGACTATCAAGCCATCTATAGAGCAGTGGCACACAGCACGAGACATTCTTACCCCTTCTGTTCTCGTTTTTGTAGTGGACGGAATGGTAAACATCTCCAATCAATGTAGGGACTGGATTTCCTGATGCAAAGATGTGAAAGGCGTCGAAGTCTACAAAGTCAGGCATATTAGGGAACAGAATGATGTCGTATATGCAAAGAGCAAGAATAGCGTTGAACACGATCCAACAACCGTCTTTGGCGCACTGCTGGGCCTTTCCCACTAAGAACTGCAAGGAGAAACCAGGAACCCTGTTCCAACTAGACAAGACCAACTCGGAGGCATCCAGATGAAGTGAAGGAGCTAGACTAGCCAGATTAGGCTCAACACCCATATGAACAAAGGGCATCTGACTCTTGATAGGCACACCTAACAAATCAGCATAATCCTCTAGTATAGGTGCGAGAATAAAGTCTGGGAAAGTAAAGCATCTCAAAGGAGGATCATAGCACTGCAGCAGGGCGTGCAACCCATTCAACTCAAACACAGAAGGTTTACGAACCAAGTTGAGCAGTTTCCCATAAGACTTTCTGAATTCACCTCTCACAGAATCATCTGCCAAAGCAATCAAACCAGTCAGCTGAACAACATCAGGAGTGGGGAGCTTGTAGGCCACAGTCTTCCTCAGAGAACCCATAGTAGCACAATAGAAGGCAAGAAAACCTGAACCGGGGGAAACGGTACCTGCAACACAGACACACGTTAATGAAATGCAAATGGGTATGCAAAGCAATGTAAAATGCAATCATGCAGCAGGAGATCAAGACAACTGTGTTGTTGAAGAGATGAAGGTTCTGTGTCAACAAAACAACAATACTGCTCTGTCAAGAACAACCACTATCTCTGATAAGAAGAAAACCCTGGTATCGGACTATAAATCTGCTTTGTCAAGAACACACATCTCTGAAGATAAGGACCTCTGATACAGGACCATAACTCTGCTCTGTCAAGAACACATACACATCTGATGATGAGAACCTATGATACCAACAAAACTGATTCACTATCAAGAAAACCAGGTGGTCTGAAGGTTAAGGTTTCTTGCAACAAACCCGACCCTGCTCACAGGTATGGACCTAAACTGACACAAGTTCGGCATCCTATGCGGTCATCAGCGTCACATACATTCAAGAGGGGTGATACGATACCCAGAAGGTGTGGCATCACCATCTCCTAAAGCGGCCTCACTCAGCTGAATTCCAAATGATCGGTCCCCAGAGTCGACAATCCTCCAAACCAACAACCCCTCAAGCCCAAAGGGCCGGAAAAGAAGTCAACCAGGAGAACCTCGTCTGAGCGTGGATTTCATGAGACACTAGTGCCTGCAAAGCAAGCACGCGCCCACAAATTTCCACAACTAATGCTAGGTACACTCAAGCCTGGGTCTGGCTTCTCACTCATCAGAATGCCCCTCCCATAACAGCACAAATAATCATATCGTACTGAAAATAAAGTGCGGGAAATAAAATGCGATAAGTAAACACAACCCAACAAGTAATCATACAAGCCTTAGGATTGACTCTCGCAGGGGGCGTTGGATCCCCAAACTGACTCGCATAAGGGACGTTGGATCCCAGGAAACTATCAAAAGTCCCCAGCAGAGTCGCCAGCTGTCGCTTCCGCGAAAATAAGGTGCCGGCAAAACAGAAGAGTCGCCACCTTTCGTTATTTATCCCTCAAGACGGGAAAGGAAACGATCGGAGAAACCTGACGAAAAGGTATAAGACAAGGTCATCGCAACCGTTGTCTGGGTTCGGGAGTCGGTTACGCAAGGGGAAGGTATTAGCACCCCTCACGTCCATCGTACTCGATGGGATCCACGCTTGTTGTGTTTACTAGACGGGTTGGTTTTATCTATCTACCTATCAAGGCTGGTCTTGAAAAGAAAAGAAAGTGACTCGGCAAAGCGTCGCACTTTATAACTATAAGGCAATTGGTTTGATACCGGGGGACCTCACTTCGAATCAAAGAAAGAAATTCTTGGCCGACACAAAGTATTATGTTTGGGATGATCCATACCTGTTCAAAGTAGGTATGGATAACATCTTAAGAAGGTGTGTGACTACTGAGGAGGCAAAGGATATCCTATGGCATTGTCACAATTCTCCGTATGGGGGTCACTATAGTGGTTTAAGAATCACTACTAAAGTCCTCCAATCGGGATTCTATTGGCCATCCGTGTTCAAAGACGCTTATGAACACGCCAAAAGTTGTGATAAATGCCAAAGAAGCGGAGGAATTAGTAAAAGGTATGAAATGCCTCTAACCAACATGCTGGAAGTAGAAGTTTTTGATTGTTAGGGGATTGATTTCGTCGGACCATTTCCACCTTCCTTCTCTAATGAATACATCTTGGTAGCTATCGACTATGTGTCGAAAATGGGTGGAAGCAATTGCCTCACCTAAGGCCGATTCCAAAACCGTGATCAAGTTTTTAAAGAAAAATATATTTTCACGTTTTGGTGTGCCTAGGGTGCTAGTAAGTGACGGGGGATCACATTTTTGCAATACACCGTTGGAAAAAGTTTTAGAGCATTATGGTGTAAAGCATAAGGTGACCACCCCATACCATCCACAAGCAAATGGTCAAACAGAAGTGTCAAATAGAGAGGTCAAAAGGATCCTTGAAAAGACGGTTTCTAATTCGAGAAAAGAGTGGTCCTCGAAGTTAGACGAAGCCTAGTGGGCATATCGCACTGCATACAAAGCCCCCATTGGACTCACACCTTTCCAAATGGTCTATGAGAAAACTTGCCACCTCCCGGTAGAAATGGAACATAGAGCATTATGGGCTCTCAAACTTTTAAACTTTGACCCCATTCAAGCTGGTGAGAAAAGAAAAGTGGAACTTCATGAGTTGGAAGAGTTGAGAAACAATGCTCATCACTTAAACAAGATGTACAAGGACAAAGTGAAAGCATACCATGACAGGAAGGTTTGTCCCAAAGTATTTAGGGTCAGACAAATGGTGCTCCTTTTTAACTCAAGGCTTAAGTTGTTCCCGGGTAAGTTGAAATCTAAGTGGTATGGACCGTTTATGATAAAAGAAGTGAAAGAGTACGGAGCCATCGTGATTGAAGATCCCAAGGCCCAAGAAAGTTGGACTGTAAATAGGCAGCGATTGAAAGTCTATCACGGTGGAGAAATAAATCGAGAGGTTTATGTAGTCTCACTCACCGAACCATGAAAACAATCACTTGATCGTCGAGCCTAAACGACGTTAAATAAAGCGCTTGTTGGGAGGTAACCCAACCTCTATAAGTTTCCTTCATTTTTATGATTAAACAGTAGTGTGGAAAGTTGCGGGATACAAGGGATAGCAGCCCATTCTCTATTTTCAAAAATTTGTCAAAATCCTGGTCAGTTCGCGCCGCGAAGGATACTTGCGCCGCGAACTGAGGAAAAATCATCATTCTGATTTTGACTGTTTGCGCCGCGAACAATGGTTGTGCCGCGAATTGAAGCGAAAAAAGTGAAAATCCCCAATTTATTTACTTTGCTTTGTTTTCTTTTATTTTTTTCTGTTACCTCTTTTGCTCACTATCACTCTCACACACTCCTTCACCCCACACACTCAAAACTCCAAGGCTTCCATCACTTTCAAGGTTCTACACCTCACTCTTTGCAAATTATCTCTCTCTCTCTCTCTCTCTCTCTCTCCAATCTCAAGCAAGGTATGTACATTGTTTCCCCAATCTCTCCTCTTTTGCTCTCTCAATTTAGGGTAAGAAAAAATTCAAAATTTCATGAAATTACCTGTTTGCATGTTGAACAATTGGTTAGTTTGGGTTAAATTTAGGATTGGAACTGTGATATGGATGGGAATCACCATGGATGCACTCTTGTGAATGTAGGTTTTTCTGGGTTTCGCATAGGTCGCGCCGCGACCGGGGCTTCATGCCGCGAACCCTTCAAAACCTGCATTCCTAATTTCTCAAATTGCTTGACTAATTCAAATGAATATCTGTGTTGTTGTTTTGGTTGTGATACAGATGTCCAAACGTGCTAAGACCACAACCCCTAGCTCCTCAAGGACTCAACCAACTTTTCTTGGTCCGGAACAAGAAGCAAGATTCGAGGTGCTTCTCAAGAAGAACATTCAAAACGAAAGAATCATCTGGCTATCAAGAGAATGTAGATATAGGGAGGTTGTGGTCAATCTGGAAGGAAGGAAATGGCAGAAAATCTTTGAGCCCGTCACAGAACTTAACTACGACATTGTGCAAGAATTCTATTCCAATGCACTTCATACGGAACCCGGAACGGCATACGCCTATAAGACAGTGGTGAGAGGTAAGACTGTCCTCTATAATAAGCAAGCATTTAACAAGTTCTTTGGTAATCCTCTCACCTTGATGGGGGACAGGCGGTGTGAATTCCAAATCAAGGCATTAGAAAATGATTGGGATATTCTGGAAGTTAGTAATTATCTATGTCTAGAGGGAAAGACATACGAGCTGAACGACCAAGGATTGCCCAAGTGTTGGAAGAGGGAGAATCTGAAAATACAGGCACAAATCTATTTAGTCATTTTGCTGAATAACATTCGCCCCCGAAGCCACACCACCACCATCCCACTCGATGTAGGTTGCTTGCTGTATTATATCATGCTGGGGAAGAACGTGGACTTAGCTTTCATTGTTGCAGAAGAACTGCGGAAGATTGCACTGAGCGAAACACCATTTGGAGGAAAAATGGGGCTGCTGATGTATCCTGGGTTAATCATGGGATTGTGTTTGAATGCAAAAGTGCAGGTTCCGGGAGAGGTACATTCCTCCATCACTTCGATCATGGATGATGCATACTTGAACAGGTTTTGTCAGAGCCGGATGGAGAGGAATGCAAATGTAGAAGCTGCTGCCCCTGCCCCTAGACCCCACCGTTCGCCGGTGTTTGATCGAATGGCATTTGCCAATTACTGCTGTGATAACTTTGAGGCCTCTAGAAGGTCTCAATCATTTTTATTTGATTGTATGTAGCAACAGTTCCAGAACACATTCCTGGCACCGGAAGCCCGCATATTCCCATCTCAGGCGGACTACTTCGCTTATGCTAATTGGCCTGAGGGCATGCCATCTTTTTTGAGGGGGGCAGGAAGCAGTAGCCAAGCTCCAAGCACGGGCCATGATGCTCATATGGAAGATGTTTTATGAACCGTGGGCGGTGGAGAAGATGAGGATGAAGAGTGATGATCTCATGTTGGTAGTTTTTGTAATTTTTTTCTTGTTATTTTAGTTTAGTTATCTTAATTTTATTTCTTTTGGCATTATGTACATTGGTGGCTCTAGTTTCATATTAGACTTGTTGTTGGATGCATTTCTACTTTGTGATTTTTAAATTGTGTGTTTTCAAAACTTTTTTGGTATACCCCACTTTTTAAATTGTTGTTTAATTGTCCTTGTGCTTGAGTAAGTTTAAGGAACCAAGATGATTGCGACGAACAAGTTGAGAAAATTGAGTGGTGATGATAAGAACCAGCTGTCGACACTTCAAGGTACACCTTATTTTTATTCTTAGACTTTAGATGAATAGTTAATGGTGTGTTACAAAAGTGTTATCATATAATTCCTTGAGTTACATGTCTACTTTGAATCAAATTAGAATCTAACCAATTGTGAGGTAACCTTTCATTATACACTAAAATGCGGGGTACCGACAATTTCTTTTCAACTCAGTCTTGTCATGCTAAATCATACATTGATCTAATTTTTGAGAAAACGTTTTTGAAAAGGATAGAGGCAATATTTGTTATTGAGAAAAACCACTTGGCCAAAGAAAGTAAAAACCTTGTGAAGAGTGATCTGCAGTAAAACCCCTTTTGAGCCTAATGTAGGATCCATCAAAAGTAGAAATTTAAATACCATTGATAATATGGTAAATAAATGGATCCTAAATTCTTTCGTTTCAAGTGATCCTAAACCCAAATTGGTCGGAATGTGATTTTTGTGCCTATGTCTAAGTAGAGAGTTTGATTGCATCAACTATGGTCAAAATGATGAAGTTGGGAAGAAAACATAATACATCACCTTGAAAATATTTGAGCTAACAAAAAGAAAAATGAAAAGAAAAGCTCATGGTGGTGTGTTATCAAAAAAAAAATATATAAATAAATAAATAAATAAATAAAAATAATAAAGATTGTTGAATAAAAGGAAATGCTCTCTTAGAATAGGCAATCTTTAATTGAGTCTTGTGATCATGTCTTTTCTCTTTAACCCGAACCACATTACAACCCTTAAAATACCTCTTGATTCTCAAAATATTTTATGATTTAGTGTATGTTGTGATGAACGCATGATTCGAGTTGATGTTGATTTAATTGTTTGGATGAGTGTAAGAAAACCCTTATGATTATTCATCATCACTATAATGTGTGTGTAGTTTTGATTCAATTTTGACATGTATTACTTGGAATTTCTTGGTATAATTTCTGTAGCCAACCATTATTTTTATTAATGTTTTGTCTACTATTGAAAGTAGGTGTATCATAAGAGTGTTGTATGCTTTTGAAGCATTTGAATATCATTCTCTAGCACTTGTTCATTCCTTGCTTTCGTAAATTGGTTTGCTTTAACGAATGACTTTTGTTTAGGGACAAACAAAATGATAAGTTGGGGAGATTTGTTAGGGACCAATTGATACTAATTTTTATATATTTTATTGGTCTATTTTGCCAATTTTTTAGTAAAATCGCACAAGTTTTTATCACAATTTAGTAAACATTCAATTTAAGTTATTTTATTTTGTTTCGAATAGATATTTCACTTTTTCTCTAGTTTTTGTAGAATTTATGACAAGAAAAGAATGATCTCCAGAGAAACTCTTGAAGATAAAAGTTTGGGAAAGGAAATGCTGAGGGAACACAAAGCAAACCATTCTCAAACTGGGCAGTTCCCACCGCGAACTGAGTGAAATTCAACACATGCAAATTAATGACACATGTCATGTCTTGGAAGAAAAACCACATTTTTGTAGGGTGGCGCCCCATAGCCTATTTATTGCACTTTTCCCTTGCATGTAAGACATAATCATTTCACCCTTTAGTCTTGGTATCTCTTAGGTTTGTAAGATGATCTTAGAAAGATTTTAGAGGAGATTTTCTTGTCTTTGGAGAGTTTTTTGCATGCAAGAAGAAATTCTTAAAGAATTTTCCATGGAACCAATAAAGATGATGAGTAGCTAAATTCCTTCTTGGCAAGGTTGAGGTAGTAGTTATCTTTTGTTGTTTATGTAACATTTGTATCATTGCATGTAACTGTAAGAACACAGATTGTTTCTTAGTTATATCTCTATGTTTTGATGATAACACTTATGAATTTTGTATTCAAGAATTATATACTCTAAATTTGTTCTAGACTGTTTGCTACAGGTACTAAAGAAAATATTCTTAAAAGAGCAAATTTGGATCTAAACAATGTTATTATGAAAGGCTTCAAAGTTTCAAGAGCATCTTAAATGAAGATCTGAATGCTGCTCCCAGAAGAATCTGATTGCTGTCGTTTGAAGATTCTGAAGCAGGAGCCTCTAAAGAATAGTAGACTCTGCTCTGATGGATTTACACGCTCTAGCACACATGCTGCACATACTCTGATTCAGCTCAATCTGAAGAACATCCAAGACTCTGAAGATCCAGAAGATCTCTACTCTGGAGACTCTGAAGATTCAGATTCTTATGTTGAAAGCTGAACTCACTTAGTGAAGAAGATTTAAATATGGTTGTTGGTTTATCTCAACAACTCTTTCCTCTTTTGTGCTAGACACAAGAACACAGACAAAAAGGTTTTATCTGTGCATTCCATTCTAAGGAAAGTTTCTGCAAAGAGAAGACAAAAGGCATCAGGCTTTTCAGCACAACCTCCAATGTAAAGACAAAAGGCTCCAGGCTTTTGTGCACAGCCTTCAACGTTAAAAAGACTTCTTGGATCTAAGTGCCTATATAAAGAAGTCCACTCCATCTTCTTCAGTATCGAACTTCTTGCAAAAATCACTCATCAAAGAAAATCTCTCAAAGCTCTTATAATTGTTTTTTGCTATAACATTGTTTTTAACTTAAGAGAAATATCACAGTTGTGATAATAGCTTATTAGAAGCATTTTTACTCTTGTAATTGTTTTACATTGTTTGTAAAAGGTTTTCCTTAAGAGGATCCAGTTGGGATCAGTAGCTCTTGAGAAGACTAAGAACTGTAGTTCTTAGGTGTTACTATTGTAATCTATTTGATTAAATAGTGGATTAAGTCCTTGACAGAGAAAGGCAAATCACTCTTGAGAGGGTGGACTGGAGTAGTTGAGTTCAACGAACCAGGATAAAAATATCTGTGTTTAAATCTTTGATTTTTAGTCTTACTTATTCAACCCCCCCTTCTAAGTAATTTTCTCACCTTCAGTTGGTATCAGAGCTCCGGTTCTGCGTGTGCTACCACTTAACCGTGTCAGTAAAGATCCAGTGAGAAAAGTTACTTTGCTATATATCTGTTTGTCATTATGGGTGACACATCTACATCTAACTGTAACAAATATGAAGGAGATAGAATCAGCACAAAGCCTCCCATGTTTGATGGAGAAAAATTTGATTACTGGAAGGACAGGATAGAAAGTTTCTTCCTGGGGTATGATGCTGATTTGTGGGACTTGGTTATTGATGGCTATGAACATCCTACAAATGAGGATGGAAAGAAAGTTGACAGAAAATCAATGACAGAAGTCCAGAAGAAGGATTTCAAGAATCACCATAAAGCTAGGACAATATTGCTTAATGCAATCTCTCATACTGAGTATGAGAAGATTACTAACAGACAAACAGCTCATGGAATGTTTGAGTCACTTAAAATGACTCATGAAGGAAATTCTCAAGTGAAGGAGACCAAGGCTCTGGCGCTTATACAGAAGTATGAAGCGTTCAAAATGGAAGAATCTGAAAATATAGAAACTATGTTTTCTAGATTCCAGATCCTTACTGCTGGTCTAAAGGTTCTAGACAAGGGATACTCTACATCAGATCACGTAAAGAAAATCATCAGAAGTCTGCCTACCAGATGGAGACCAATGCTGACTGCCACGAAGATGGCTAAAGATCTGAACAAGATCTCTCTAGAAGAACTCATCAACTCACTGAGGAGCCATGAGATTGAGCTTGAGGAAGATGAACCTCAGAAGAAAGAAAAAGGTAAATCTATTGCATTAAAATCTAACAAAACTGCTAAAGCTTTGCAGGTCATTCAAGAAAGCTCTGAAGAATCTTCTTCTGAAGAAGAAGATGAGTTATCCATGCTGTCCAGAAGGATCAACAGGCTCTGGAAACACAAGGGAAAGAAATTCAACAACTTTAGAAAATCTGATCATAGAAAGGAATCTTCTGGGCACAGAAGATCTGGCAAGAAAGAAGTTGTATGCTATGAGTGCAAAGAGCCTGGGCATTATAAGAATGAGTGTCCCAAACTTCAAAGAGAAAAACCCAAGAAGAAGGTTGACAAAAAGAAGAAGGTTCTGATGGCAACATGGGATGACTCAGATGATTCTGAATCATCTTCTGGATCAGAAGAAGAATGTGCAAATGTTGCACTGATGGCCAGCACGGAAGATCAAGAGGAAGGAACCTCAGGATATGAATCAGATTCTGAATCTGATGATGATGCAGAAGAGGTAATGGCTAAACTTTCCAAAGAAGAACTTACAAAAGTTTTAGCAGAAGTTCCTAAAAGTTACAACAACATCAAACTCAAATACAAGAAGCTGAAAAGCAATCTTGAATCTGAGATTGATCTTCTGAAAACAGAACTTGTTGAGCAAAAAGAAATAAATTTGAAAATCAAAAATGAATTTGAAAAAACTCAGCAAGAATCTGAATCTGAGACTAAGTCATGTGAAAATATTTTAGAAAAATATGACTCCAGTTTTCAGAGATTTCTCACTAAGAGCATAGACAGAAGCAAGATGGCTTCCATGATCTATGGTGTTAGTGGAAACAACAGAAGAGGCATTGGATATGAATCTTCATCTGGAAGCAATCCAAAACCTGTTGACAAACTTTTCATCAGGAAGACACCTCTGTATTCTCAATTCAAATTTGGCCACTTGAATGACATTAAACACACAAACTCTGAGAAGAATACTTATGTGTTTAAACCCAAGGCAAGCCAGAATAAACATTATGTTGTAAAAAAGAAGTTTAGGCAAACCTACAAACCAACTAACCCCAAAGGACCCAAGAAGATCTGGGTACCTAAAAACAAAATAATTCCTGTTGCAGATGTTCTTAGCAGCAAGATCCGGACGCCATTCATGGTACCTGGACTCTGGATGCTCACGACACATGACAGGAGAAAGGTCTATGTTCCAAAGCCTGGAACTTAGATCTGGAGGTGACGTGAAGTTTGGAGGGAACCAGAAAGGCAAGATCATTGGATCTGGCACTGTTGGAAATGGTAAACTTCCCTCTATAACTAATGTTTTACTTGTTGAAGGTCTAAAACATAACTTATTGTCCATAAGTCAATTAAGTGACAATGGTTATGATATTACCTTTAATCAAAAATGTTGTAAAGCTATATGTCAAAAGGATGGCTCTATCCTATTTAGTGGTAAGAGAAAAAAACAACATTTATAAAATAAACCTTTCAGAACTCAAAGTTCAAAATGTTAAATGCCTCTTGTCTGTTAATGAAGAGCAATGGGTCTGGCACAGAAGATTGGGCCATATTAATATGAGACGTATATCTCAGATTAATAAACTTAATCTTGTCAGAGGACTCCCTGATCTGAAGTTCACTTCAGGTGCTCTTTGTGAAGCATGCCAAAAAGGGAAGTTTTCTAAAACATCTTTTATATCAAAAAATGTTGTTTCTACTTCCAAACCACTAGAACTACTTCATATTGATCTGTTTGGACCAGTGAAAACTGCATCCATCAGAGGCAAGAAGTATGGATTAGTCATTGTTGATGACTATAGTAGATGGACATGGGTAAAGTTCTTAAAACACAAGGACGAGTCACATGCTGTGTTCTTTGACTTCTGCAAGCAAGTCCAGATTGAAAAAGATTTCAAAATTATAAAAGTCAGAAGTGATCATGGAGGTGAATTTGAAAATAAATATTTAGAAAAATATTTTTCTGAAAATGGCATTGCTCATGATTTTTCCTGTCCTAGAACTCCACAACAAAATGGGGTTGTAGAGAGGAAAAACAGGACTCTGCAAGAAATGGCCAGAACCATGATCAATGAGACAAATCTGGCAAAACTCTTTTGGGCAGAAGCAATCAACACAGCGTGTTATATTCAGAACAGAGTGTCTGTAAGGCCTCTTCTGAAGAAGACTCCATATGAACTGTGGAAGAACAAAAAGCCTAACATTTCTTATTTTCATCCTTTTGGATGTACTTGTTATATACTTAACACTAAAGAAAATCTTAACAAGTTTGATTCCAAAGCACAGAAGTGTTTCATGCTTGGTTATTCTGAACGCTCTAAAGGCTACAGAGTATTCAATACTGAAACACAGATTGTGGAAGAATCTATTCATGTAAGATTTGATGATAAGCTTGGCTCTGAAAAGCCAAAGCAGTTTGACAATTCTGCAGATAGAGAAGTGATTCTCACAGACTCTGAGGGATCAGAGGCAGAAAAGGCTAAAGAAAAGGAATCTGAAGCAACTCCAGGTGCTATTCACCTATCTTCTCAATTGGACAACTTACACATTTCTGAAAGATCAAATGTCATAGGATCTTCTTCCAGAATCAAGGCATCTCACCCAGAAGATGTGATTATTGGAAAGAAAGATGATCCAATCAGGACAAGATCCTATCTCAGAACATCTGAATCTTCATTGTTTGGCTTAGTGTCAATAATTGAACCAACATCTGTGGATGAGGCTCTGAAAGATAATGAATGGATTATTGCCATGCAAGAAGAGCTAAATCAATTCACCAGAAATGAAGTTTGGGACCTGGTTCCTAGACCTAAAGGATTCAATGTTATTGGAACAAAATGGGTCTTCAGGAATAAGCTGAATGAAAAGGGAGAAGTAGAAAGGAATAAGGCAAGGCTGGTTGCTCAAGGATACATTCAACAAGAAGGTATTGATTACACTGAGACATATGCTCCAGTGGCAAGGTTAGAATCTATTCGTCTTCTTATTTCATTTGCTGCACAGAATAACATCACTCTATATCAGATGGATGTTAAAAGTGCTTTTCTTAATGGTATTATAGAAGAAGAAGTATATGTCCACCAACCTCCTGGTTTTGAAAGTGAAAACTTTCCAGATCATGTTTTTAAATTAAAGAAATCTCTTTATGGATTAAAAAAAGCTCCCAGAGCTTGGTATGAGAGGTTGAGCAACTTCCTTCTGAAGAAAAATTTTATCAGAGGAAAAGTGGATACAACTTTATTCTGTAAAACAGTTGAGAAATATTCATTGATTTGTCAAATTTATGTAAATGATATTATTTTTGGATCAACAAATATTACGCTTGGAAAGGAGTTTGCTAAATGTATGTAGGAAGAATTTGAAATGAGCATGATGGGAGAATTGAGATTCTTCTTGGGAATCCAAGTCAACCAGACTCCAGAGTGCACCTACATACATCAAACCAAATATGTTAAAGAGCTTCTGAAGAAGTTCAACATGGTTGATAGCAAAATGGCAAAGACTCCAATGCACCCTACAAGCACTCTAGGTAAGGAAGAGGTAAGTAAGAAGGTAGATCAGAAACTCTACAGAGGTATGATAGGATCTCTTCTATACTTGACTGCTTCTAGACCAGATATTCTGTTTAGTGTCTGCTTATGTGCAAGATTCCAATCAGATCCTAGAGAATCACACTTAACAACTGTTAAGAGGATTCTAAGGTATCTGAAAGGTACTACTAACATGGGTTTGTGTTACAGAAGATCTGATGAATTTTCATTAGTTGGATTTTGTGATGCTGACTATGCTGGAGACAGAGTTGAACGTAAAAGCACTTCTGGAAGCTGTCAGTTTCTTGGAAGTCATCTGATTTCATGGTACAGCAAGAAGCAACCTACTATTGCACTATCAACTACAGAGGCAGAATACATTGCTGCTGCTGGATGTTGTACGCAGATGCTCTGGATGAAGAGTCAATTAGAAGATTATCAAATCTATGAGAGTAATCTTTCTATCTTCTGTGATAATACTTCTGCTATATGTTTGTCAAAAAATCCAATCTTGCATTCTAAGGCAAAACATATAGAAATTAAACATCACTTTATCAGAGACTATGTTCAGAAGGGTGTAATTAATCTAGCCTTTGTTGATACAGATCATCAATGGGCTGATATTTTCACAAAACCCCTTGCTGAAGATAGATTTAAGTTCATTCTGAAAAATATTTGTATGGATTTTTGTCCAGAGTAATATTTATCAGAGGAAACCTCTCAGATGCAAAATGTTTAATGATCTGAAGTATTTTATCTGACTATTTGTTCATTTATATTTTATTTGTGTGAAACTCTGAACTAACAAGCTCAGAAGATCTGAAAGTTGGAAACGTTTCATTTCTTGAGAGACATCAGATGCACTTACAAAAGCAAACACGTGTCACTCAGTATCTGAAACGATGGAGTGCTCAACTGAATTGACGTTTGAGGTATTGCTTTGAAAATCTCATTTTTCTTGGTTTTCCCCCCAGCTGTCATAATTTTAAAGTGAAATGATTATTTTCATTAAATGCTGTCCAAACGTGCGTATGTATCTTTTGTTGTGCCCAATGCTTTATTTTTTGGTTCTCTATAAATATCACCTATCACACTATTTTCACACTTTCCACATTCACTACATTCATGCGTTTCTGTTCTCTCTTCAAACTCTACCAAAACCCTAAACCTAAACCAAGATCTTCTTCTTCAATGGCTTCTACTTCAAACACTGCTGTAAAATCCAACAAGACTATAATGTACAAAGAACCAGAACGAACCTTATTTACTCCAGTGGCAGATCTTGAGGTTCTATGTGAAAGCTTCATTGATCTTGATTCGTTAAAGGAAAATGGGTTTGACCTAACTCCTACCATTAAAGCTCAAGGTTGGGAGAAATACTTTGAAAGATTGATGGGTCCTGTATATCCATCACTGGTAAAGGAATTCTAGATTCATGCAAGCGTTGGTCCTAAGTTTATTCATTCATCGGTTCTTGGAATGGAGATAGTTATTACTGAGAAACTGATCAGGCAACTGTTCAGTTATACCGAATCTAATGGAGTTTCAAACCTTGCTTCTTCTCGTATTGATATGGCTAGGGTTTATGAAGAAATCACTATAGCTGGAACGCCATCAAGTAAAGTTAAAGATCTGAAACCCATCTATAGGATCTGGGCAAAGATATTTATGAGTACATTTTTTCACAGAAAACCATCCAACTCCCCAGACTATGTGAGTTCGGAACATCTGTATTTCATGTATTGCATTAGCAAAAATGTCAAAGTGGATCTACCGTATCTGATCTTCTGTCATCTTCTAACTCATGTCAAAGAAACTAGAGAAGAGGTGAGAGCTAAAGCTGGGAAGGTTAGAACTTGGATACCCCTGGGAAGATTGATTTTAGACATCCTTGTTGAAAACAAGCTGGTACAGCATCTGACAGATGCAAAGACTACAGAAGATCTGTCTTACATCATTGGATCTGAAATAAATGGACTCAATCTGAAAAGGATGAAAATCATTTCAGAATTGAAAGGACAACTAAGGAAGATAAACTCTGAAGAGGTTCAAGGCAGAAGAATTCCGGTGGAAGACTTTCCACTATTCAGTGCAGATGAACCAAAGGAATTTGTCTGGATGTACATTACAGAATGTCTAAAGGAAGGAATTCCTCTACCTGCTAATCTTGTTCAGAAACCAGGAGAAGAATTGCCCAATCTATTGAAGGAAAGGCGTAGTAAAAGGAAAGCTGAAGAAGGATCAGTTCAGAAGAAGAGGAAAGCATCTGAAGTTCAAAGAAAGAAGAAGAAAGAAGGAAAGAAAGCCAGAATCAGTTCTAGAGAAGCCACTCTGGAAGAGATCAGAGACACCATTCATCAGGTATTAGCATTTGATCCTACACCTGCTGTTCATTCACCTCTTTCATCACCACAACTCTCTCCAAACCTTAGACAAAGAACTTCTAAACCCAAACAGTCTGTCAATCTTTCATCTGAACCACTCTCCTTTGTACCAGTAAATTTACAACCATCTCCTGTACCAATTCCATCTGAACCACAACCTCAAACAATTCAAACAGAAATTCCACAACCAACTATGTCACAACCAGAGAATCCCCAATTAGAGACTCTCCAACCAGAAACAATTATTTCAGAACAAAACCAACCAGAGACTGTTCAAACTGAACACTCTGAACAAACAATTCCCTCAGAAGATCCAAATCTTTCTGACAATATTCTTGACATACAACCCCTAAATCAATCAATTATAATTTCTTCAACATCTGTTCACTCAGATGAATCTTCTGATTCATCTGATTCATCTGGTTGTGATTCAGAGTCACTCAAACAAGCTCGTTCTGAAAGTGTTATGAAGGAACATCTTAACATTTCCATGTTTCATACTCCACCAAACTCTCCACCTCATCAACAACCATCTGAAACTCAAACATCTGGAACCCAAACCATTCCTCAACCACCTGAAACCAATCCATCTGAAACTCATCCTTTTCCTCCACCATCTGAACTCCCTCAATCTGACATCCACACATCTCAACCACCATCACCAAAACCATCTGAACCTACTCCTGTTAACACCCCTAATCCTTTTTCCTCTGAACAGTCTGAACAGTCAGATCTAGGATCATGTGTTAATACTATGTTTGAAATTTTCAAAAAGGAGTTAGATTCTGAATATACTCGTGTTAAGGATGTATGCATGTCTAGTTTGGATCCAACTGTTTCAAATGCTGCTTGGAAGCGCTTCATATGGATGTTCAACAAAGCTGCCTTAAAAGTTAGAGCTAAATGCTCTAAGCTTGCTAAGACTAAATTTGCAGAATTAATCAAGGTAACTCTGATGAACATGCCTCCTCCTCCTCCTGTGTTACTTTTGGAAGCTGTTCCTCCAGCAGTTCCTGATTCTGAAATGGTTGAACAAGCTTCTGATGAAAACCAATCTGAAGGCTACTGCATCTGCTCCATCTTCATCTGTGGTTGCAGAACTTGTGAATGATGTGAAGGATATAAAGGACTGGATGATCAAGCAAGAGAAGACAACTGATGAAATCAAGACCTGGATGTCTAAGCAAGAAGAGTCAGTTGCCAAGATGACAGAGCTTCTGACCCTTATTGCCTCTCACCAGACTTAGTTTTATTTGTTGTTTTGCACATAAATTGCCTTTGCTGTTTACTTTTTGTTGTGTTATGTGTTTTGGCTTCTGCCTGTTTGACTGTGAACTTTGGTTTGTTTAATTGCATGATAATGTGTTTGCTCCTACATGCCTCTTTTCTTCCGGATCTTTCTGTTTTTGAAAATCTTTTTGATTATGACAAAAAGGGGGAGAAAAAGAGAAACTGAGTGTTCAACCTATAAGCAATTACTAAAACTGAAATTCAGACATTTTATTAACTTACTTTGAATTTAAGTCTTTCAGATTACATTGATATATCTGACATAATTCATTGAAGTTACCCTGAGACTGTTTCAACCAGAACCTGACTCTCCAAAGAAAATCTAAGTATTCAATCAACTCTGATATCTTACTCTGATACATTTATTCTGAAAGAGAATTCAAGCAAGATGATAACCAGGCGCTCTGACTAAAGGAAGTCATATTTATCTGGTATCAAGATTTGAGTCTGAACTCTTTCATCAGGCTCTGAATCTGAAATATACTTAATCAGAAAGGGAAGTATTCTATTCTATTGAAGTATTTATTTCAGGGGGAGATTATTAATCTCAGGGGGAGTTATAATTCATACTCTTTATTGAACAAAATTTCTCATGTTTTGTCATCATCAAAAAGGGGGAGATTGTAAGAACACAAATTGTTTCTTAGTTATATCTCTATGTTTTGATGATAACACTTATGAATTTTGTATTCAAGAATTATATACTCTAAATTTGTTCTAGACTGTTTGCTACAGGTACTAAAGAAAATATTCTTAAAAGAGCAAATTTGGATCTAAACAATGTTATTATGAAAGGCTTCAAAGTTTCAAGAGCATCTTAAATGAAGATCTGAACGCTGCTCCCAGAAGAATCTGATTGCTGTCGTTTGAAGATTCTGAAGCAGGAGCCTCTAAAGAATAGTAGACTCTGCTCTGATGGATTTACACGCTCTAGCACACATGCTGCACATACTCTGATTCAGCTCAATCTGAAGAACATCCAAGACTCTGAAGATCTAGAAGATCTCTACTCTGGAGACTCTGAAGATTCAGATTCTTATGTTGAAAGCTGAACTCACTTAGTGAAGAAGATTTAAATATGGTCGTTGATTTATCTCAACAGCTCTTTCCTCTTTTGTGCTAGACACAAGACACAGACAAAAAGGTTTTATCTGTGCATTCCATTCTAAGGAAAGTTTCTGCAAAGAGAAGACAAAAGGCATCAGGCTTTTCAGCACAGCCTCCAATGTAAAGACAAAAGGCTCCAGGCTTTTGTGCACATCCTTCAACGTTAACAAGACTTCTTGGATCTAAGTGCCTATATAAAGAAGTCCACTCCATCTTCTTCAGTATCGAACTTCTTGCAAAAATCACTCATCAAAGAAAATCTCTCAAAGTTCTTATAATTGTTTTTTGCTATAACATTGTTTTTAACTTAAGAGAAATATCACAGTTGTGATAACAGCTTATTAGAAGCATTTTTACTCTTGTAATTGTTTTACATTGTTTGTAAAAGGTTTTCCTTAAGAGGATCCAGTTGGGATCAGTAGCTCTTGAGAAGACTAAGAACTGTAGTTCTTAGGTGTTACTATTGTAATCTGTTTGATTAAATAGTGGATTAAGTCCTTGACAGAGAAAGGCAAATCACTCTTGAGAGGGTGGACTGGAGTAGTTGAGTTCAACGAACCAGGATAAAAATATCTGTGTTTAAATCTTTGATTTTTAGTCTTACTTATTCAACCCCCCTTCTAAGTAATTTTCTCACCTTCAGTAACAAACTTCATCTTTGATAAGGAATAATATTTTTTCTCTTTACATTAAAAAATCAGAATTGAATTATTGTTGAGAAAGGTAGTTTGATTCTTGAACTAAAATATGTTTCCAAGTAGAGAATAAATTGTAGAGATAGATTTATTCACTACTTTTTCTATTTTGTTAAGCATTCAAGATTATTATATCAATAGTTAGATGGAGAGATTGTCTAAGGATTTATATAGTAACTATCACAATTTTATTTAGAAATAAATATTATTGAGAGGACACTTGAATATTATCAATGGAGTTTGAATGCATGTATGTGATATTAAGAATACATAAAGAACAAAGATAATGAAAATCAATCTTGACAAGGCTTCTAAACTTTATTCTAAAACCATTTTTATTGTCCTATTTTTCTTATAAGTAAAAAGAACAATTTATTCATCAACAAACAATTTGAATACCTTTGAACTTACAACAATCGAAATTATAGAATGGCGGTAATAACACCAATCTCTGTGGATACGATATTAAAAATATTTGCCAGAAATATACTTTTCAACACTACCTACCTAAGCGAAGCCCCATGCTACCTTGCTCGCTACCAACGGAGAAGGTCAATTACAATCTGTCCAAGTCTGGGACCATTCGCTACTAGCTTGCTACAGCGAACACTCGTGACCTGCTCGCCTAGCGAAGGTGCTAGCGAACGTCTGCGATGTTCAAAACCCCAACTGTCCAAAACTCTCTGAAACTCCCAAAATCACCCGATTCAAGTCCAACAAGTTCCAGTAGTCTTAGCCTAACATTCCTCGACTAAACTACACCAAAAACTTTGGATTCTAACCGTTAAATCATCGATTCCTACCGATTAAATCATTTCGACCTAAAAATGGAAAATGAGTAAAAACTCTCCAACAATCCAAACCAATTCAACAAACACATACATAATCATACACATTGAGAAGATAATAAGATTTCACACCCTTACCCGATTAAATCGAAGCCTAGATGTGGTTCTTGATGATTCTCCAAGTTTTCCTCTTTTCTCCTCTTCTCACTTTCCTTCTCTTCCTTTTCTCTTCTCCCTTTCTATTTCTATCTCTTTTCTTTCCACTTATATCTCTTTCTATTCTATTTCTCTCAAAACATCTATTAATCCATTTTCTCACAAACTATCCACCTTAATATTAAACACTAAATGTCTAAAATACCCTCCAATCTATTTTCCCCGAAAACTCTCAAAATCGTTAAAATAGCATAATATGCAAACATAACATATTAACACATAATTTCCACAATTTAAAATAATAATCATCTAAATAAATCAAAAAGACTCAACAAAGATGGGAAATCAGAATCGGGGCGTTATATATATGATAATTATTAGGGCTCTTGATTCCTTGAAGTGTAAGATCCTCTCTAACATCTTTAGAGGTGCAACCCTGAGGTGGTACATTGATCAGCCTCGAGTCACTATCACCAGCTATCAATACTTAGTAAAGAAATTAGTCATTTAGTTTGCAGCAAGTAGACATGGAAAGATGGATGCCACCAACCTTTCCAACATTCGTCAATGCCTCTTTGAATCTTGTAGGGAGCACCCCGCTTGTTTTAATGAAACTATAGTCAAGGTCATCCACCCCAACCAAAATATGTTCGCATGAGCATTTCAAAATGTGTTAAGAATGAGACTTTTTAATGAAACCCACGCCCAAAGGCCAACAATTTCCTTGGTTGAGGTAGTTTCACGTGCAAAATGTTATATAAAGGGTAAGGAAACCAACGTTGCAAAAAAGGACAAAGATTCAAAAAAATGTTGGACAAGTGACTTCAAGCACAAGGGGGGGGGGGTGAATTATGGTACTTAAAATTTGTTATTAATTTTATACTTTTCTCGATTAAGATCATATTAGTAATTTTCATTGAATAAATTGCAGTGGAAATAAAATAAATAAAGAAAATTGTAGAAATTAAAAGGATAAGGTTAGAGAGATTGCGCCCAAGATTTATATAGGTTGGGTTGAATGTTAGCCTTGTCCTATTCCCAAGAGGGCTTCTTGTGTGTTTTGACTATAAACTTTAAGCTTTTGAAGGTTATGCTCACGAAACTTAATACAACCCGATCTTGAGATTTTTACAGGCTTATCCCCAAGCAATGACAGTTTTTACCCCAGACTAAAATAATGAATTATTTAGAGATTTATGGATTATCTCAATAACCAAAACAAAGCTTTTTCAGACAAAGCTTAATAAACCCATTACAAACATTTTATGACAGGTATATCTCACAAACCAAACTCGATCTCTTAAGAGTATCACACTCTTAAGAGTTTAAACAACCAACACGACCACTTTCAAAATTTTCTTCCTCACAAGCAAAGCTTCACTTACATGCACTAAGGCAATATCAAGTGAAATGAAATATTTTCTAGAGAGAGGGGGAGAGAAAGAAATAAATTAGAGAGATAAATTCCAATGAAGTGGTAAAATGTTGGAAAATGGCGTGTTATGAAGAGGAGACGTGCCTCCCTTGTATAGTATTTGGAAAAATAAAAAATGGGAATAATTCATAGGCCAAATTAATGAGCCAATCGATTGGCGCAAGACTCCAATTCATTAGCCAACTCATTTCTAATTGATTAGCAAGTCCAAAAAGGAAATTTTAGATATAGAGTCAGTGCAAGTCATTAATGTGTTGTCCTTATTATTTGGAAATTGATTAACACTCTTCCAATCGATTGGCTTAATGATCCAATCTATTAGTTGGTCCAGAAAAGTTTTTTCAATCGATTGACACAACTTACCAATTGGTTGGTTAGTTCAAGATAGTTTAGAAGAGGTTTAGACAGATTTTTAGTCACTCGGTTTTGGCTTTGAAAATATTTTTCAAGATAAAAGCATTTGCAAAAATATTTTTGGTGTGTGTGAGTTTCCTTAGTACTTCTAAGCTAATTCCTTACTTTTACAATACTTTGGTCACTCAGGAAAACATGACCCGGCAAGCTTTCACTCTTTATTTGAGGCTTCAAGATTCTTTGATAGATTGCTTCTGATCATATAAGCACTTTAATCTCGAGTCTCCTATTGTTAATGAGACATATATGTTCCTTTAATTAGGTCGAAATCATCATGTTGAAAGCTATTCTCACCGACGTTGATCATTGTTTTCATCATCAAAACTTACAATATATTTTTGACATTCGTCTGCAAGTACATAAATCCACAAAAATTACGCACATATAATCCTGACAGCTCACAATTGTTATAGAAGAATCATTACACTTTTGTTTACCATGAAAATTAGCAAACAACCACTGGTCTTCCAAAAATTTGGTTTACTTGCAGAATAAGCCAGTGAATCCTAAGGAGATAACTATTATGTTTAATGTATTTTTGGAAAAATTGTAGAACACTTCAACAACATTCATTTATGTAAAAGATTGTTTTGATTCTTTCTTGAAAAGACTAAACTTTGTAAAAGTTTAATAAAGAAATGCAATGAAGAAAAGAACTTCAAAGTAAAAAGTGTAGTAAAGAACAATTGATAAATGAAAGTAAATTTCTATTGAATAAAATGTATGGTATTTCAAACGTATATTTCTCAACAGTAAATCTTTTGTCACTTTGACTTGAATACATTGAGTAAGTTTTGAGTGTAGTAGAATAATTGAACACGCAGAAATCCTAATACTAAGATCCTTATTTATAACACGTCGAAATAACTGTCTCCAATGATAATTCCCCAAAAGTTGACATGTTTCAGCCTACATGCCTTCATTTCTCCATAGTTCTCCATGCATCTCTTCTGAGAAACGGATAAGGACAAACAACAGTTATCTATCCATATTTTGAAATTCAAACTTTTGCTGAAGGAAGACTTCAAAACATCCCTTCGTCCAAGTGACTTTCTATACTTAGAAATAATTTCTAAGTATTTGCCTAAGCACGTCTCCTTATAAGAACTACTTCGACAACGCTTCATTCTAACTATTGTCGAAGTCAACTATATTTAAAAAACTTTAATTTTCACTTAGTTTCTCAAATGGGAACATGGCATCGAAATTCCCAGCCAACAAATTGCCTCCATAGAAATATCACTTTCGACTGAAATGGAGAAAAAGACATATTTTGAAGTTTTCATATTCAACACAAGAAACCTTTGGACTGATTATGACGTCATCATCACCATGACAACTTTCCGCAAAACGTCTATTCAAACCCATGCGTGAATCTTTTCAATCATCACATGTCTAGTCCCTAGGAGATCATGGGTCAGGTTTTAACTGCTATCGTCTCATCACACAACCCTTACTTGACACGCGTCCCATGATTTTTATCACGATTAATGTTGTACAGTAATCGTTCCACTTCATCCATCTATAAAATAGTGGAAAGCACCATTTTTACTCTTTTCACTCTCTGAACTCTCTCAAGTGTATCTCCTAAAAAACTTCATCTCTTTCAAATCTTTTCTCTGCAAACCCACTACAACAATAGCATCTACTTCAAAAATCTCCAAGGAAACAAGCAAGAATGTCAAAGAATCCAAAAGATCCAAAGAACTTGCTCCAATTCACAGAATGCTGGGCCCAAATGTGGTAGGAAACCAACAATACATCCCTGAACCTCCAAATGAAGAAGAAAAATGCAGGATCTATCAATCACGGGTACTCATTCCCATTCTTGTTTCTGGTAAGACCCTTTCTATGTTAGGTCCTCTCCTTGATCTTGCTGCTAACCCTACTAAGGTTAGGGAATTTTTTTCCCGCTTATCACCGTTACAAACCCCTATCCAATGGTTAAAAACCTAGGACTAGTGAGGAGATTAAAATTGATGAGAAAGTAAAAGTTGATTGTCAAGGTTCTCCTTCGACCATAGCTTCTAGGGACTCAATCAACTTAGAGTTCATGAACACTAGTTTTAGAGTTTTCAGGTCATGTATTTGTCTAAAGACCCTTCTGATTACTTAGCTTGGTTAGAAAAAATATAGAAAGCAAAGTCCCAAGTTTAGAAAAACATGGGCATCTTTGACCTAATTCAGCTGTCAAAGGTGGGGCCTGGTTATTTACCATCTATGCTTATTGCTTCCCTCTATTTTTGGGATAGCACCCAAAACCATTTCCAAATCCCTTGTGGAATGGTTACCCCTACTCTGTTCAACGTCGTTGCCATTATAAGCCTTAAACCTATTGGAGTGGATTATGACCCTTCCCTTTTAGCTAATGACTCAATAGGTTTTGACACCAATAAAGCATCTTTCACCACCTACATAGCCTACTACCATGATAAAAAAACCAAAGAAGTTTCTTACCAAGAATGCATTGCCTTCCTGGCTATTTGGCTTTCTCGTTGTGTTTTATGCTCAAGATCCCTTCAAGTGGCGAAGAGGTACCTGGCCTTGGCCAACCAACTACATGTTAGACATGACATTTGTCTTAGTGAAATAATTCTAGCCAGCCTGTATGAATCCCTTGGTGAAGGCGTCACAGCATTAAGACAATCAAGTCAAAAGGAAGCTTACTCCTTTCTAGACCCTTTTGGCTACTACAACTATGGCTAAATGCCACTTTTGAAGCATCCCTTACTAAAACGAAGCATCCATTGAAGTGAAGAATAGAAGGGTTGAAGGGATGAAGCTTGCCCTGTTAACTCCTAGTGATGAAGGAATGAACCTTCAATAGACATTCACCAGCTACGTGATGATGTTTGAAAAGCATTATAATTTTTCTCCCAGCATTTCCCCTTTTGCAAATAGAAAAGTAGGCCCTGAATGGCTCATAAGAAATTTTCCTCCTAAGTCAAAAGAATAGGAAGTAGAATATCTTGACATCTAGGAATCTTTCCTTACGCTAAGATTCTTGGCTTCAAGGCTCAACCCTTCAAAACTCTGAATCGCTCTTGTTAGTGACCAACCAAATCTCGTCTCTCGACAGTTTGGTCTCATTCAAGTCAAACCCAAACCCCTCTTTCCTAAAAAGGGTTCATTGATTGACTACGACATGTGGCACAATGAGGAAGAATGTACCAAGTTGCTAGCCAAGTATTCTGACCTTACAAAATTCAATCATGTGGCCTTCAAACCATCCTTTCTCTACACAAAAGAGTTCGACAATTGTGTCGGATTGCTGCGAAGAGGGGCCAGCAAAGATAGAACAGTCGCCACCGTTCGTTATTTATCCCAAAGAGAGGGAAAGGAAACGATCAGAGAAAACCTACGAAAAAAGGAAAAGACAGAACCAAATCTTAGGTTCGGGAGTCAGTTACGCAAGGGGAAGGTATGAGCACCCCTCACGTCCGTTGTACTCAACGGGATCCACGCTTGTTATCTATCTAAAAGGGTGTTGATCTATCTAAGCTATAGGCTCACGGGGACAGAAGAAAAGAAAAGAGACTCAATAGAGCGTCGCCGCTCTATGCCTACGTACTCCCTCGTGCAATGGGAAAGTCAGAGTCAACGTAGTTCGGCAAACCACAGGTGAAGGATGGGGAATGTTGCTCACCAAGACATCGCCGTCTTGTGCCTACGTATCCTTGTCTGGTACGAGAAATCAAACCAAATGTAGTTTGGGCTGATACGACCATAGATTGGTTCAAGTGTTTTAACTGAGTAGGGTTAAACCTTCATTCTAGCAGTTAGGTGTATTGCTGCTCAACCATTGGAGACTTAGGCGTTACCTATTTGTGGTAGAACCAAGAGTTAACACACTCTTTCTGAAAATGATTTTCCAAACAATCCCGAAGGATAAAAAGGTTTGATGTTTTGTTTTGTATTTTTTAAACAAGAAGTGAATTGAGTTAAGTTTGTAACTCATGTTGCACTAAAGACTATGACTTGAGAGCGAATGCTTCGCATATCGCCCAAAGGGCATACACTAAACACTCTAGACGTTTGAGAGGAATCCCCCCAAACATCGTTTCCCAAGTACTTAAGGCTCATAGCGTACAACACTTATTATCCGTTATTAGGTGTCTTAAGAGGTTATGAGATGAGAAGAGAAGGCACAAACTCTAGGGGAAACTAAACAACCCTAATGTTATCATGTAATGTGCTCCTAAGATTAGGATTAAGAGGGAAATCTATCCTAATATTAGCATGCTTGGATTGAACACCTAATGTCTCTCCTACTCCCATCCTAAACGGAGGGACTAGGAATCCTAAGGGGTCATGGCAAAAGACCGAGAAATCACAAAGCAATTCAATCACAAAACGAAAGAAATGAAAGATAAAATGCAACATGAAATGCAAGCACAAAAGATGCGAGGATGAGATAAATTGGGAGAAGCGAGCTCCTACGACCATTACCATCAATCACCAAAGAAATGTGGGAGGAAAAAAGGTGTGGGACAGTAGCCACCACAAGCACATCTCAACGAAACAATTCTTCAAACTCAAGCAAATGACCATCACTTGAACAACATCCACAAAAGTATGCATTCAAATGGAAATCAAACCACGCGTGTCGAATAATCAAGATCAAACAATCAAGAACAGAAACACATATCCAAAACAACTCACTCAAATGCATCATATTGATCCATGAAGATTCAAAGTGAGAAGCAACCAAAACATGCTTGAAAACAACCAAAAATGGCATTCTGGTTCAGTGTTAATCGGTTAACACTATTGGTTAACCGATTAGCCATTAAAGATTTTTGAAAATTCGCACTGGTTAATCGGTTAACTAGTTTGTACTGCAACTGGTTAATCGATTAACATTGTACCAGAAGCAGAAAAACAGTAGCTCAAAAGCACTTAAAGCAATTAATCCAATGTGAAATCATCCAAATGATCATGTAATCAATTATGCACGAATTTTAAACCAGAATTCAGTGATTCAACAACATGTAAACACATTCAAACAGCAAGATCACAAATCACGTGAATCAAAATCCACCAAAAATTAAAGATCTACATCGATTATGCAAAATAAGCTTAAAATAGCATCGGATCTAGAATTCCCAACCTACAAAGCAGAGATTTGCTTTGGTGAGTGTTGATTCAACTTCAAATAAGCAGATCCAAGCAAGAAACCCAGAGATTCTTCAAGATCCAAGTGATTTCTTGTAGTAGAAATGAAGATCCGCCAAAATTAAACTAAAACAATCCAAATAAGCTCTTCTAGATCAACTTCCAAGTTCATATCCACACTAGCACGAAAACTGAATGGATAATTGGAGATAACATGGATGAAGGATGAAGGTTTAGCTCTAGAATTCAATGATTCCAATGGAGAATCAAAGAATTCCAAGGTGAGAGCTCTAATGGAGTTTCGGAGATGGAAACGTTGAGAGCAAAATTCAAAGAGAGAGATGGAATTATGAGGATTGATTCTGAAAATGAAATGGAATTATGAGGATTCCTTGTGTGAGGTTTGGAGAAAATCATTTAAATATGCTCTAGGTTAGGAGTAGAATGGTGGTTTGGAGTGGGGTTATGAAAATTGGAATGGGTTTACAAGTGGCAAATTGGAGAGAATTTGAATTAATTTGAAAACTAATCAAAATTCAAAGTGGTTCTAGATCCTTCTTCTGGTGTAAAATCAACTTCAAAAGTGATCGAAATGGACCCCAAAGTGGCACACTTGAAAAGCTCACGTGCAGAGGCAAAATTTGCCTTGGTTAATCGGTTAACCATTTTGGTTAATCGATTAACACCCTTGAAAATTCAAATTTGGTTTGATTTTGCTATGGTTAACCGGTTAACCATATTGGTTAATCGGTTAACACCTTGAATTTTTGAATTTTGGCGCCTTTTGGAGGGAAATCTGCACATTGGTCTGTTTTCTTTCGTTCTGAGCTCTGTTACGCCTTTGCAACTTGCTTTCGAATATAAAAATTGTGAGAATTCCTGAGATAGCTTGAATGTTGCCTCCTGAGCTACAAATTATCCTGCAAAATAAAAATAAAATTGGCCGCTTGATCGGTGCGCAAAATAAATGCCAGAGCTCCTGATGCTCCCTGTTCGGTCTCTTGCACTATAAAATTCTTTGATGTAGCTGCCTACAACCTTCAACTAACTAGAGCTTTTGCCCTTGTGCAGGACAAAGTGAAGAAAGATACTTCAACACACGTCAAAGAGATCCAAGAATTCCAAAAGTACTTTGAAACTGCCTACAAACCAGGTGATCTTAGTCGAACCATTAGCAAAGCATTAGTGACTTTAAAAGAAAAATTTATAAAGAAATTAGAGGACTTAAAACTTCCTTCGTATGTTCAACCTAATCAATGTTACAAGTTACCTTTTAATTTCTATCCTCCAAAATTCCCTCGACTGCCAACTGCTGACTTTGGTGTGCATTTTAGCCCTCCATTTCCAGACTGGTTCGTCTACGGGGATTTTATGAAAATTCCTCGCCAAGAATCCCAAAAGCGTGCTAAGTGAGTGGTTCCGACTAAGTACACTCTGGACAATTTCAAAGTCCACCTTTATATTGGCATAACATAAGTTCGCATGGAGTCTCCAATATATGAAGGTGTGAAATGAGAGGTTCTTCGACACCACTTCTTTCTATCCATTTTTCTTTATTTACGTTTTCTACTTGGCTTATGCTAATTGCATTAATTTTCTTTGCAACTGTAAGAATTCCAGCCAAGAAACCTACTCCCGTTGAAAAGACGCTGTTGAAGAAGAAGAAGAAGAAGAAGAAGAAGAAGAAGAAGAAGAAGAAGAAGAAGAAGGAGGAGGAGGAGGAGGAGGAGGAGGAGGAGAAGGAGGAGGAGGAGGAGGAGGAGGAGGAGGAGGAGGAGAAGGTGGAGGAGGAGAAGAAGAAGAAGAAGAAGAAGAAGAAGAAGAAGAAGAAGAAGAAGAAGAAGAAGAAGAAGAAGAAGGAGAAGAAGAAGGAGAAGAAGGAGAAGAAGAAGAAGAAGGAGAAGAAGAAGAAGAAGAAGAAGAAGAAGAAGAAGAAGAAGAAGAAGAAGTGGCACCAAGAAAACCACAACCAATGTAAAAATTTGTTCTTATTACTTTTTTCTTTTTGCATATTGCCTTCCCAGTCTGACATTTGAAGTATAACATTTTTTGCATGGAAGTCGAAGACCACCTTTGACACCGAAAAAGAGAAAGCAAAAGAAACACGAGGTTCATCTAATTGAATTTGATGACGAGGATCTTTCTCTAGATCACTCCAAACAAGCCAAGAAAAAGAAGAAGCAAACAAAAATTACTAATGTCGGTTTTCGACCTCAGCCAAAAATAATTAAAGCACCTACGAAGAAACCTTGCACTCCAAAGGTGGTAGAAACTAATGTGACCCCTGGTAGTAAAAAAGCATTTGACAAGAAGAATCTAGATCAGGTGGAGAGTGACAACTCTAGCCCGTGGACTAATGGTCCTAAGGTACATATATTTCTTATTCGTCTTTGAATATTATGATTATCTTCAACTAACATGCTTCTAATCTTTTTCTTGATTTCTTCTTCTTAGAATACCAAAGATGATAAGGGGCATCCCATTGTTAAACAAATCATTCCCACGACTAGTAGTGATCCTACCTACCATCCGAAAAGTCCTTCCAAAACTTCTCCCAAGGATTCCACCAAAGAATCCGTAGACAAAGTAAGCTAATTTGCCAGTGATCATTGAAAGAAATAACTGTTCAAGGTCACCACTGAGCTTTCACAAACCAATGAACCTGATTATGAGAAAAGCCCAGTATGGGAGGAAGCTTTAGAGTATTTCGCAAGAGACACAGAAATGCCATCTGCAGAAAAAAAATTGTCAAAGACAAGTCTTAAGATGGCTCCCCAATCAATAAACAAAGCGGTGGTAACGAAAAGGGTGAAGAGGAAGAGGAGGAAGAGGAAGAGGATTACTATATGTTTAATTTTGAAACCGAAGATGTTGTGGAGGATGAAGATGAAGAAGAAGAGAAAGACAAAAATGAAAATGAAGAAGAAAAAGAACAACAAGAGGATCAATCAAAAACTGACCCAAATCCTGATGCTTCGATTGGCACAAACTCTACCAGCCTCTCACATGAAGAGCTAGAGCCTCTGAAGGTGCAGGGACCACTTGAATATTTAAAGGTTGTGATCAGCTCTAGATTCAGTTTTACTGAGAAGAATACCAGCACTTTGACTGCTTCAAGAAATCAGTCTACTGATAAATCTGAGGATGCCTTGCTTCCCCAAATCAAAGAGAAGGTTTTTAACATTAATTTGTTTCAACTCTTAGAAAAATACAATTCAGCTAGTTTTGGGATCAAGAAACTCTTGAAGCAAGTTAATGTCTTAGAGGTTTCTCCGGAAGTTGTTGATGCCATAATGGAGCTAGGCACCGCTAATTGATCTTGTTGTTGCTGATCTCAATCGCCTAAGAGATTTTTGAATAAACTTCAAAATAAATAAGAGACCGAACTGGCTGAATGAAATGCAGCTCTAATTCCACCACAAAGGTTGTAGATATAGAAAAGGTCTTTGAACAAAATAAGAAAGAGATGGTAAGCTGTGACAAGAATGTCGAAGAATGGGAGCAATAAATCAAGGATTTACAGACCAAAATTTCTCAGCCCAAGCAACGCAAAGAAGAAATTCTTAAATTTGATCATGAAGAAGTGGCCAAAAAACTTAAGGTTGGAATGTATCACGTCGACAGAGCTCAACAACTTGGAAAGAAAATTGAAGACCTTTCGACTAATAAGGCTCTCTGTGAACAGCGTTTGGTGCTTCAAAATTCCAAATATGAGAAGATGAAAATCTCTCTCCCATTTTTGCTTGATTGTTGATGAACTTGTTTTTTCTGATTGTAATTTTAAGCCCTTCGTGGCATTGATTGTAACGACTTAGCCATTTTTGGCAATTTTTCTTTTATTCCCATTTTGGCTTCGACTGTCCTTTATTTCTTGAAGTATTGGCTTACTCCTTATATATATATATATATATATATATATATATATATATATATATATATATATATATATATATATATATATATATATATATATATATATATATATATATATATATATATATATATATATATATATATATATATATATATATATATATATATATATATATATATATATATATATATATATATATATATATATATATATATATATATATATATATATATATATATATATATATATATATATATATATATATATATATATATATATATATATATTTATTTATTTATTTATTTATTTATTTCTCAAAGTATTGGCTTGAATTTATTTAAATATTTACCATTTACCTTCAAGATTCTTCTATCTTAATTTAACTTTTCGATCTCATATGTGCCATTGGAAAATACTTTAATAATTTGAAAAGGACCTTCCCACTTAGGGGACCACTTAACCAAAATTGTGTCTTTCTGATCCATGGGCAAAATCACTTTCTAAACTAAATCTCCAGTCAAAAATAACTTAACTTTCACCTTTTTATTATATGACTTTTACACTCTCTTCTTTTTCCTTTTTAATAATTGTAAGGCATTTAGTCTTTTTTCGTCCAACATCATATTCCAATAGGAATCAGATGGGATCTCATGTTGTGTCTCAACTCTGGTTGACTGTAAATAGATTTTGACTGGTAACACAACATCATGACCATATGTTAGTCGGAAAGGTGTAGTATTTGTAGCATCCTTAGGGGAGGTTCGACAAGCCCACAAAACATGGTCCAATGTCTTGTGCCAATTTCTTGGCTTCTTCCCCACATGCTTCTTAATTAAACCAATCACCACTTTATTTGTTACTTCAAATTGACCATTAGCTTGAGCATAATAAGGTGTGGATGTTAAAGGTTTGAACCCCATTTCTTTAGAAAATTCTTGCATCTTTCGACCAGTAAAAACTGATCTCTAATCTATTGAAATAGTTTATGGGATACAAAACCCGTAAATAATGTTCTTTTGGATGAATTTGATCACTGCATCCTGATCCATATTTACCAGTGGTATAGCCTCAATCCATTTAGTGAAATAATCTATTCCCACTAAAATGTATTTTTGAATCTTAGATGATGTTGGTCGAATTACACCAACTAAATCCAAAGCCCAACCTCTGAAGGCCCAAGGTTTCACTATGGAATGTAGTTCGCTTGTAGGAACATGTTGAATGCCTGCATGTACTTGGCATTCTTGACATCCTTTGGCGATTTCAATACAATCTTTAAGCATTCTAGGCCAATGCATTCCTTATCAAAGTAATAACTATTTCATCTTATGGCCTACATGATGTGCTCCACATGCCCCACTATGGACATTAGAAAGAGCCAAATATGCCTCAGATTCGCTAAGGCATTTGAGTAAGACACCTTCAGGCGTATTTTAGAATAACTCATTCCCCGTTAGAACATAACTTAAGGCACGATATATGACTTTTCGTTCGATAAAAGCTGTTGGATTCTGCAAGTAGTCTACTATTGGATTTCTCCAATCTTTATCTGTCAAACTATCTATAGCCAATATCTCAAAGCTTTCTTCGTCAGCATATCCTAGCTTCATTTCTCCAACTCTGTTGGGGATAGTTTAGTTGATACAACTCTTCCTCTGACTTTAGTTACATCTTATAATTTTTCCTTCGAAATTTTGTACCCTAAAGAAATCTGGGCCAAGTCATTGGCCTCTTGATTCTCAAGTCGAGGTATGTGTCGAATGCTTACCATTTCAAATCTTCGTAACAACCTGTTGGCCATTACAAAGTACATGATAAGATTTTCCTTGACACATTTGTATTCCTTTATAATTTTCTTTATTACCAACTCTGAGTCTCCCATTATTTCGACTCGAGTTTCCCCCAATTCCAAGAATATTTCAAGTCCAGCAATTAAAGCTTCATATTCAGCTTTGTTGTTTGAACAAAGGCCTTCGACCTTATACTTGAATTTTGTTGGAATTTTTTTAGGAGAAATAGTCAATACTCCTACTCTCGTTCCATCTAATGACTAGAATCGTCGAAGTATAACCTCTATGGTTCAAGCTCCACAAAGCTTAGGGAGTTTTCGACTATAGGGTGGTCGGTTATAAAGTTGGCTATAACTTGTTCTTTAACAACCTTTAAAGGCATATAAGTTAAAGAGTATTTTGTTAAGTCTAATGCTCATTTACCAATTCGACTATGCAAAATAGGTTTAGAAAGCATATGTTTAATAACGTCGAAATGAGATGAATCATAAACTTCAACTGGCTTTATATAATGTTGTAATTTTGTACAAGAGAAGTATAGACATAGACACAACTTTTTTACTATACTATATCTAGTCTTTGCATCATTCAAGACTCTACTAAGGTAATAAATGGCTCTTTCGACGCCATTTTCATCCTCTTGAGCTAACATTCTCCCTAATGTCTTGTCAGACGCAGATATGTACAATCTTATACTCCAATTTCTACAAGGAGGCGCCAGAATTGAAGGGTGAGCGAGGTACTCTTTAATCTTGTCGAACGCTTCTTGATGCGCTTTCCCCCACTCAAAACCTTCTTGCTTGAGTGGAAGTAGAGGTGAGAAGGCTTAAGTCTTGCGACTTAAATTGGAAATGAATCTCCTTAGGAAGTTGATATTTCCTAGCAATGACTGTAATTCCTTCTTTGTTGAAGGTGCTTTCACCTCCATGATGGCCTTGGTCTTATTTTGATTGATCTCTATTCCTTTTTTGTGGACCACAAAGCCTAGAAAATCCCTCATCTGCACATAGAAAGCACACTTAAGAGGATTTATCTTGAGACCATGCTTCCTAATTCTTTTAAACGATTGTCGAAGATGGTTTATATGACTTTTTCTTGAAACTGACTTAACCCCAATATCATCAATATAAATCTGCATAAATGTTTAAATAAAGTCATGAAAAATAGAATTCATTGCTCTTTGATAAGTTACCCCAACATTCTTTAGGCCAAAGGGCATTACTACCCATCCGAAAGTTCCTAATGCTCCAGGGCATCGATGTGATGTTTTCGAAACGTCTTCCTCAGCAATGAAAATCTAATTATATCCAGAATATTCGTCGAGCATACTTAGATACTCGTGACCTGTAGCAGAGTTGACTAGCATTTCCGCCACAGGAATTGGATACTCATCTTTTGGGATTGCAGCATTTAAGTTTCTAAAATCTATGCAAACCCTTAAAGGTCCATTTTTCTTAATAACTGGAACAATGTCGGATATTCATTCGACATACTTGGTCGCACGGATGAATTTACATCTCAGAAGTATTTCTACCTCCTCTTTGATATTTGAGTGAACTTCAAGTGAAAAACACCTTAGAGTTTTCTTGATGGGCTTCCTCTCAGGATTTATTGGCAACTTTAGTTCGACCAGATCTCTTCTTAAATCATGCATTTTGTTGTAATCCCATGCGAAGCAGTCTTTGAACTTCTTAAGTAGTTGAATTATTTGACTCTGAGTTATGGGTCAAGGTTGGCACTGATGTAGGTTGGCCTTTTTCACTATCCCTTCTCCTAGGTCGATCCCTTCCAAAGGGTCTTGCGCTATCATTTTGATATTGATTGCTAGAGGATCCCTCTCAAAACCCAAAGGACCACTGTTGTACCCCAAAATTTGCCTAACCTTTGTCTTAACTTGGTTTATGTTTCATTTCATTTCTTTCTAGCATTTGCATTGCATAGCATTTTTCATTGAATAGGGGATCAAGAGTTTGTGCATAGCAAGAGGAGTCTACCCAGAGGGTTGAGCCTAAGAAAGGGGTTCTACTCAAGTTTGGATGGTCATCAAGTCATCAGGAAGTGGGCATTGGTCTTGTGAAAGAAAGGATGGATGTGTGTGAGTCAGCTCCTAACTTGGAGGCCAATTCAAGATCATCAGAGGTTTGTGAATCCATGTTTATGGATATAAGATGTTGAGAGAGCTCATTGAGTGCCTTGAGGGTCATTGTGGAGCTCATCCAAGTGTTTATGCTAAGTGTGAAAGGTTACAGTTGAAGGTGTTGCATCTAGGGTTTTCATCTGGTAAATCCTCAGTCAACTGTGCAATTGAAGGAGATTAAAACTCAATTCCAAGTCTCTATGGTCATGTGATGTTATGTTCAGATGTATGAGATATCATATCAAGTTCAATTCATCAAGGATCAAGTGTGTGAGAAGTTACTAAATTAGGGTTCTCAGGGTAAAATCCCCTATTTAGTGCCTAACTTCAAGACCACCTATCTCAAGATACAAGTTTCATCTCAACTTTTTACCAACATGAAACTTGTAAAGCATGTTCTTAGATTTCTTTTGAGTACTAGAAGTCCTTGATTGGGTTTATAGAACTCAAGTTATGATCCACACAAGTTACAGGTCATCAGATGAATGTGGTTTTGGTCAACAAAAGTCAACCAACTTCCTAGCCATTTTTGACCTAGACGGATATATCTCCTCAACTTTTAGCCAAGATGAAAGATGTAGGTATTGATCTTAGCTTTCCAAAAAGTACTAGAAGTCTTTCATCTGATTTGTAGAACTCAAGTTATGAGGTTTGCAAGTCAGGGGTATTTTGGGAAAGTGGGATTATAGGTCATAAAATTATAGGTCCATTTCACCAACTTGCACATTTCAAATAAAGCTTTTTCCAACATCAAACTTGCTCCAAATGGTGTTATTTGCTTAGTCAAGCATTGAGAAGTCATGGATTTGGCTTGGTGTGAGGAATTGGTGTGTGAATTTTCATGGAAGAAGGTTTAAAAGGGCAAATTGGGAATTAATTCATTTTTGAACATTTTGGTGCAAATGAGTACTTTTTTTGAGTGCAGATCACATTTTAAACACATTGGCATTAATAAAATTTGAATTTGAGGTGTTTTAGTGAGCCATTTTCAAGGTTGCTTCATTATGAAGTTACACAACAAATCTCAACCATTGAGATTAGACAAGGCTTTAATCCTATCCATTCACATCCCATGTGGTACCAGCAAGCATTTTCAAGCATTTTGGTGCCAATTTGGTGAGAATTCTGTGTACATGAGAAAGCTCAAAATTCAATTCCTTGGATTTTCAATTGGGCTGTTAGAGGCTAAGATTGGGCTCAATTCTTATCAAGATCCATCACATATAAGGTTTTGGTCATTCACAAATCATCAGGAGGGAGAATTGGAGCCAAATTGATCAAGAACAGTTTTGAAAAAGTGGTGGAATTTTGAATTTTGAATTTGGAGATAGAAGTCATTTCAAGCCAAATTGTGAATTGCAAAAGCTCTATTGTAGTTTATTGAACGATTCTGGATATTTTTCTGCAAGCTTAAGCTCCATTTGAAGGCTCAGTGGAAGTTCTCCACAAGGTAATTGAAAATCAACTTTACACTCTTGATAAGCATTGATTCACTGCCATTTTTGCATATTTGAGACGTAGAAACAATGTATATCATCAATATGTAAAACAAACTAGCATTGGTGTTGATTGTTGGATGATGCTCAAAAATGTTTGGATCTGTTTTGGCTTGTTTATGCGTGTTCTTGCTTGTTTATTGCTTGATCTGTAACCTACTTAACTTCTAGATGAGTTTTACACTAAATTGGAGTTGTTTTGATGAACTTTTGGTTTTGGTGCTCAAGTTTGTTTAAATTCGGTTTGCTCTCATGTTGCGTGATTAGTGAGTTTTGATGGTGGATTTGAGATCCTCATGATCTCTAGATAAATTTTGGTATAAAATTTGTCCCAAACGGTTGAGTTTTGATGCATGTGGTTGTTGTTGCTCTGTTCACGGTGGAGGTTGGCCGGAGAAGACAATGAATAGGACTTCCGGCCAGTGACTGGTTTCCCTCCTTGTTTTGGAGGTTGAAGATGATTATGTGGCAGCGTGTGGTGCGTGCGATTAGATGACTTTTGTTCCCAACGATGGAGATTAAGAAACACGGTGGGTGGGTGTTGACCGTGTACCACTTGATTTCATTTAAACTTTCATTAATGTGTTGGCAGATTTACAACCACTTGATTGCTTACTTTTTGATCAAACGTTTCTGATTGAGTCTCCTTGGTACACCACGTTTGACTCACTGCACTAGATTGCCAGGTTTATTTGTTTTGTTTTGGATTTGTTGATGGGCCTTGCACGTGCATGCTGTTTACACTCCCTGTTGGGCCCAGTTTCTCTGTTTGAACTGTATTTAGTTGCTATTTGCCATGCAGGTTTTCCTATTTTCTTTTTATTTTCTTTTGTTTTTATTTTATTTTCTGTTTAGAATTTAAATCATTAAAAATAACTCCAATACTTTAAAATTCACCAAAAATATTTTTTTATCAACTTTGAGATGTCTACTTTTTTTGGATATTTTTATTTTATTTTTCAGTTTTATTTTCAATTTAAAAATGAATTAAATATTGGAGTGGTTTTAGATGGTTTAAATTGTAACCTTGTTTACTTTTGCATTTATTTCTCTCATTCTGTTTTGATCCAATAATTGAAAATTGATCCTCATTTCAATGATGAGTTGATTAATTTTAGAGGACCATTTTGCCCCTGGTTGTTGACTTTTGGGTTAACTTTTGTGGCTTTTCTTTTTGCCTTTGTTTCTCCCATTTCAAAGTGGTACATCTAAATGAATTATTTCTTTTGATGGTGCTTTGAGGGGATATTTGTCTTGATCTTTTGGCCTCTGGTTGCCAACATGTTTAGCTTCTTTGTGCATTTTATTTGGTTTTTTTAGCCTTTTTCCTATTTTTGAAGTGACTTGCAAGTTAGGTCATCTCATAGGACAGCTCACACAAGTGCATGACCTAGTTTGGATTGGAAATGACCTTTGTGGATCTAATAAGCTCTCAAATCTTCTTGTTTCACATCTTAGACATGTTGAGCTTGTTGTATGTTCATTTTTAGGTCAAAATTATGTTCATTGCTTGTTGCTTGATGCCTTTCTTTTTGTGCTTCCAACTTGAACTCCTAAGTGATGTGTGCTTGCTTCCTTTGTGCTCTTACTTGCCTTTCTTCTTGTTGTGCTTTGATATTGCTTATGAGATTTATTCTCTTCATCTCCCTTCTGTCCAATGACCTTGGAGTGTCATTTAAGGTAGCTTTGTCCCTCCTTAGGAGGAACTTGAAGCTTACCTAAAGTGATGAATCCATGAGGACTCTTTCTTTGTATTTGTCACTTGTTTGCTTGCTTTTGATGCACCTCTCTCCTTCTTATCTTTTCTTGCATTTCCATATGCATGCTTGGTTGAGATGAGCTTGTGGTGGCTACTTCCCCACACTATTTTCCTCCCACTATCATTCTACTTGTGCATTCTATGTGTGCATCTTTTCATTTGCATATGCATTCTTCTTCTTCTTCTTCTTCTTCTTTTGTTCTTCTTTGCCATGCTTCCTGTCATACCCCAAAATTTGACCCCTTAGATATTTTTCATCGTTTTAGGATCATACGCATTTGATTATCTAACCTTAACCCGTTTCAAGTTTATCTTTGTTAAGATACAGGAATCAGGGTTCCGCACAGCCGAAACCGAGGTTTCGAGGGTTAATCAGTCAACGTTTTGGATTGGTTCTCCTTGAATTACGTCTCCACATCATCAAACATATTCCATTTGATCAAGCATGAATCCAATTTGAGGTTGTCACCCAGGAATTAAAAACAGTGCAAATCAGGATACCCGATTAGGGTTTTCGAGCGGGAAAAGTCAATTGTGGTTTGACTTTTGATTTAAAAGGTATTAAAATGGTGGGATCATGGTCCATGGTGTTCATATGGCTTGGTAAATCCTATTCAAAGAGTTCTAAGGCTTCAAAAGACCCGAAGCATCAACCGTCGACTCGGTAGTCACCGATCGATCGTTCGGTTAACCGAAAAGGCAACTCTTCACTCATAAGGAATTTGACCTCAAGATGTAAAATAAAAAATGTTCCAAATGACATATTGCACCTGCCCATAAAATTTCATGACCATTGGATCAAGGATTGAGGAGTAATTACAAAAGTCGGGAATTAGGGTTTTGAAAGGGGCAAGACTATAACTCCTTAACCACACATCCAATTGAGTTGGTTCAAAGCACATTAGAAAGCTCTTGGCAAGTCCTACAAAAGTCCCAAAGTGGTCCATGGTCAGAAAATGTATAGATTTGGAGTTATGACCAAATTCATTACAAGAGGGAGAAATAACTTGGAGAAATTCCACTTTTAGGCTTGTTTTTTCAGCAACTTTGAGAGGCTTTTTGGGCAACTTCCTTAGGGAATCTGAAACTCATGAAAACATGAAAGTTGTAGAGCTACATGAGGGATTTCTAAAAAGTGGTAGAACTTCTCCATAGCCCTTATGAGCTGAGAGTTATGAATTTAACAAGATGGTGTTTTAACACTTGAGTCACCATTTCAACTTTTTCCCAAATCAAATTTTCAACAACTTGGGCCATCCTCAGCCATTGGATCATGTTTCATTCTGATAATATAAGGCTTAGATGAATGAAAATGCAGGAGAAATGATAGAAATTGAAGAAAGGAGCAAGTTGCAAGCAAGTGGCAATATAATATTCAAATAAGAAGAAAGAGAAACTTTTTGAGTGAAGCTTGCAGCTGCAGTTCCCTACTCAGCTAGCCTCACTTTAGTCATCTCATGTATCTCATTCCACTTGACTTTCTCCTCACATTGAACCAAGGATCTGATGTATGCAGTTGTACCAAACCTCAAGCCGAGGGTAACCTTTTCAAAATCCCTCCAAAAATGCCAAGATTACAAATTTGTCCTCATCCCTCACTTTCCTATAAATAGAGGCTCCCCATATGTCATTTTCAAACCAGATCACTCTTAGAACCAAGAGGAAACCACAACTCTCACTCATTTCTCACTTACCTCATTTTTCAAAAATCTCAAGTTTCACCAAAAATTGTCTTGGGCAGTTGGCTGTCCAAACTCATTTCCACACATTCCAAACCATCAAAAACCATCTGCACAATCCATAAATGTTATGTAGAAGGTGTCCATACTCCTAAACTACTCAAAAACACCATTGTGCTCAAAATCTGCCAAACCTCTAACCAGAGCTGTTTTTCTCATCCTAACCATCCACACACCTTTGATATATGATGCCTCAGTTGTCTATAACATAAAGCAACTTCATCCTCATTTATTTTGAGGTCTGTCACAAGTTCTCCACAAGTTTCTTCAAGCACAAGGAAGTAGTTTTTTCATCAAAATTCTGGTTGGACAGCAGCTGAAGCATTTTCAAGGTTTTCCACATTGCAACAAGTTTGTGTGGAGGTCTACAAAAGGTTAGTAGTCACTACCCCACCCATTTCTGTCATAAGCATGATTGGTATGATTGGTGTTTAAATGAAAAATGAAGTTCATATCAAAATCTGCCTGTTTGTTCTTGCCAACTGTTTTGAGCATGTAAATAACCTTGGTCTGCCATTGCCTTGATGATTGTATTTTGTGGATGTTGAGTTTCATTTCTGTCATGAGTTGTTGTTGGTTGTTATCACAAGTTCATTTGCTTTATGGTGGTTCTGCTGCAAACAGTTTGAGAAACAATCAGTACAGCCTCACTTAACCCTTGTTGACAATTTTGGATTAGATTCCCATATGTGCTATTCATGTTATGTTTGAGTTCTTGAAACTAGGTTTGATTTCAAATTGAAACTTTCTGTTCATGCTTTCAATCTAAATGTACAATTTGCTGCTAATATGCCGTTCTCAAATATAATGCTTTATCGTTTCATCTTCATGAGAAAACTGTGTATATGCCATGATTGAAGTATGTGACTGCCTGTTTTACATTCAACTGCAATGTTTCATGCTATGATTTTTCTGCATCTCAATTATTTGAAGAGGGAACTGTTGGCTGCTTTGATATTACCATGCTTGTCTTACTGTTAGGGGGTAACCTTGTTGAACTTGATAAAAACATAAAGAATCATCTAATAAGATCTGTTGTGATTCATGATACTTTCATTGCTGTCAAATATTTGTAACCATCACAAAATGCACACTTTAAAATTTGAGGCTTGCAAATTTGTTTTATCTTGGAACTTCTATTGAGGCTTGGTCCATGTTTGTTAACATAAGAGTGGAATATCCAATATGTTTTGACATCATGTTGTTCACCTTGCATTTGTTCTGCCAGCATGAGAAGTATATGCTATGAGTTTGAAGTCTTTGTGAAGTTATGACTGTTTTTGTTTAGAAACTGTTTTCAAATTGCCATGACATATACCAAGTTTTGCTTGAAGTCACATTAATCAAACCTTGCATCATGTTTTGATCCTTGAGTATGCATGAATCATGCTTTGCATGACAAGTATGTGAGCTACATCATTGAATTCCTACACTTTTTTCCAATACAAACCACAAGCATGCTTTCTAAATCACTAACAGTCCCACACCAGATTTTTGTTTGAGGTATCTCTATATGATTTTTGGCATCCTAATCCCATGAATATAATATTTCTGATTTGTACATGTCATCACTCATCATCATCTCTTTCTGTCATGAGCTAAAGCCTACATTTTACATTTTTAAAGCATTTCTTGCAACTTACATGCCACTTTTTGTTTGAAATTGTTTCTATTTGATCTAGGCACTTAGAATCATTAGATAACATGTGTATAAGATGTTCACACTTTCATTTGAGCATGTTTCCTCTTATGTTGAACTATGGCCATCATCATGCATTTTCAAGGCATTCTTTGCATTTGACATGACTTTTTCTGATTGGACTTGATTTGGTTTGAGTTTTGCATCAAAATCATTGGATTATATGTTTATGAGATGTGCACACCTTCACATGTTCATGTTTCTTGCTGCTCTGAGTTGTGCCTTTCAACTTGCATTTTCAAAGCTTTACACTACCAACAGCATATCCAATTCTTGTTTTAAGATGTTTTTGTTTGAGCAATGAGTCTAGAATCATTAGTTAGCATGTTTTAGACTTGTGTGTGATGTTTAACTGCCTTGTATATGCCATGACCTCTCTTGCTGCATAATCAACTTGTCTTGCATTTCATAGCTGCCAACATGCCAAATTCTGTTTTGAATGATGTGTGATTGAGTTTTGAGCCTGAAAGTTTCAGTTAGCATGATTGAAATGTGTGTGTGTTAATTTCATGACATGAATCTACACAATTTGAACTGTGACAACCTGCATCTCTTTACATTCAACAGTTTTTTTTGTATTCGCAGCTACACACAACATGCCTTTTATGTTTGAAGCATTTTTTATTGATTCATGAACATGAGATCATCTGTCAACATGATTGAAGCTTGTATGCAATGTGTATGTGAACTGAACCTACCCATTTTTCACTTTGACAGTCCTGCATCACTTCATGCCATACTTGCAACCATTGAACCAATTTTTGTTTTGTTTGGTTTATGCTCAATCTTGGATTGTAGAATCATCTGTTGACGTGTTTTTAGCTTGTGTGCAATAATTGTTTGATCTAAAACTTCTCAATTCATACCTTGACTTCCATTATGCAACTCAAAAACTTCATTTGCACTTGCCATCGTGTTTTTAGTTAGGAGCTTCATGTCACAAATTGGTTGATACCACTGCAGCCCTTATCAAAAATCAAGCACGTTTGACTTAAATTTCATTTAATTTGGTTGAATTTTGACACAGTTTGGTTGAAAACGCATTCTTGTAATTCACTTGTATTTTTGCCTTGCCCTGGCCCAGAAATCTTGCTCAAGGAAGCCTTATGTATTTTTAGGGGTGGCTAAATACACGGATGTATCGCCACCCCAGTGGTTGTCACTTGCGTTCCTAATGCCTTTCATTCCTTGTGTCCTGAGCTCGATCCCTATAGGGGACACTTTTTGGTATTTTATTTTTGCTACTCACATTATATTATTTTCTTCTTCTTTTCAATCCATGTAACATGCGCGCACAGTTGGCTGGGTGGTATTGTTTTGAGTTTGTAAACATGAGGGCATGAGTTCAACTCTTGTCATGACCATTTCATTCTTTTTATCACTTGTTATTTTTATATTCTTCATCAAAAATCAATATTTCATAACTTGCTCATTTTTTTATTATTTCCAATCCATTCTTTTTGCAAAATGTTCATAATATTGCCTAGTTTCATTTAATGAAAGAATATTTCAAATTTGTTCATGAGTGTAATGCCTTTTGCCTACTTGGAAGTTGTTTATCTTTGAGGGTTGTTACCTTGCTCCTTGTTGAAAATTCTCTTAAACCATGCTTGATTTTATCTTGTAAGATTTTTTTGTGATTGATTCCTTTGTGTTTATTAACATGTTAAGGCTTTGTCCTATTTTGGTTGTCACCATGAATTTATCTATTTTCCTCCTACTTTGACGTACTTGCTTGTTGTAACATGCTTGTACATGCTTGGTCGTAACCATGTTTCTAGTATTTCTCCTGTCTGATATTTATGCTTTGTTAAGTTTAGTTTCCCCAGGTGATGGAACTCTTTAGTTCTCATCCAAGTTGCCTCCCCTTCTATCCTTTCAAAGGAAAGGTCTCTCTATCGACCTTTGGGTCATAGATAGCTCATCTCTCCCTCGACTTCGTTAAGTCATTCATACACTTAGTTAAGTTAGATCCTATCCTTTAGACTTTGCTTAAGTCTACAAAGCCTACCCTTGTTAGGAGTGCTCTTTCAATTAGAACTTAGGATAGAGTTCGTTAACTCTATGTAAGAATCATCGTCATGATTACTTACTTCCCCTTCTTGAGTGTTCAACTTAGAGCTAGAGAGTTTCCTTAAACTCTACACAAGCATTGTCATGCTTGTTCCCCTTGGAACCTTGATCATAATCAAGTGTTATTCGAACCTAGCAAGGTGAACTACGATTGCTCTGAAATGGCGACAGAAATGGCAACTTCCCTGGGGACATAGAAATGAACTTGAGGGTTTAGCCTATCTTGTTTGTTTATGTGCTATATTTGCTTTACATGTATATTTGTGTATATTTGTGGTATTGTTGGATCTTGGGACCTTTTGAGTGGTGAGACGGTCCTATACCTGGACTTGAGTGCAATTATGATAGGATGGTGGTATATTCAAGGAGGCTTATAGGGAGTTGATTCCCGACCAAGCTAACTTGAGAAACCACCGCTCAGTGTAGGCCTTCTTGAGAGTTCAATATTGTTGATCGAGTATTTGTGAAAACAATGCTACTTTCGACGAAGGAGCCCATGACACAGTGGACTTTTAGATTACATTCTACCCCACTTTGACCTTACTAGGACGTAGTGTGATGGCTATAAGGAAGTATTTTCGAAATAGTTAATACGCGATACTACACTTGGACGAGACTCTCTTGAGAATATTATCGATTACCAAGTAATTTGGGAAGTTGATAATATCCGAAAGATGGGTTGATGACTCTGCGAACCATTTAGCACCCTGCTTTACAGGTTTGAAATCCCTAGTACACATCTTTTGGGGATGGGTAAACCTTGGATCCACGCTCGTCCTTTAAACCTAGGTTTGTGTTTTTGGGCATATGTGTGATCTTTGCATTTATCTGTGTTTGTGCATTTTTGCATTCATGGACATCATATCATAGAAGTTTCATGGAACTCAGATTCTTGTTGTTTGTAAACATCAGAGATTGCTATGGATGGTGAAAGAAAGAAAACATTGAAGTACACTTACAAAGGTTTTAAGCTAGATGACCTAAGGAGGTTGGGTACCTTGGTGACAGATCCAGAGGGTTTCCAGAGTAGGTATGGGAATTTGTTGTTGCTATTGAAGATAAAAGTGGACGATGGAATTCTTTCTACGCTTCTCCAGTTTTATGATCCGCTCTACCACTATTTCACCTTTCCTGATTATCAGCTAGTGCCCACACTAGAAGAATACTCTCAGTTGGTTGGTTTGCCCATTCTCGAAGATTCTCATTTTCCGATGATAGAGAAGGACCCTAAGGAACAAGATATCGCCAAAGCTACACGTTTAGGATTAGTTGATATTCAAAAGAACATGACCACAAAAGGAGGAGTTTTTGGGTTGAGTGCAGAATTCTTGGTTGAAAAGGCTCAGTACTACGCAGATCATTTGAGTATGGATGCATTCGAGGCTATCCTTTCCTTGCTCATTTATGGCATCTTTCTGTTCCCCAGCTTTGAGAACTTTGTAGACCTCAACGCCATTAAGATTTTCTTGAAGAAAAACCCTGTACCTACTCTGCTAGCAGACGCATACCATTCTGTTCACCTCAGGAATTTCCACAAGGGAGGAATGATCACTTGTTGTGCTCCTTTATTGTACAAGTGGTTTATTTCACACTTGCCCAAAGCTCACGCCTTTTGGGATCCAAATAAGGGGTGATGGTCACAGAAGATTATGGCTCTCACACACTATGATATTGATTGGTATAATCGTGAATATGATGGGATAATGATCATTGACAGCTATGGAGGATTTGGTAATGTACCTCTTCTTGGTGCCAATGGAGGAATCAGTTACAGCCCGGTCCTTGCTCGTCGACAGTTGGGATATCCTTTGAGAGACAAGCCCAATAGTGTTCATGTGGAAAATATTTTCTTCAAGGAAGAGAGTGATAATCAAGAGCAGAAAAAGAGGATTCTAAAAGCCTGGGGCCATTTGCACCAAAAAGGAAAGAAAGACTTGGGAAAACCTAATTGTGTTTCTTTGGAACATTATCTCCAATGGGTTCGAAAGAGAGCCATTGAGTTGAAGATGCCCTATTCTCAACAAGAACCCATAGCTTTAAAAGAGGAGCCCACCTTGATCTTCATGTCTGAAGAGGAGAAGCTAAGTATTGCTTTGAGCAAGGCACAACAAACCGAAGACACTTGGAAACACAAGTACCAAGTAGTTGTTGAAGAGAACGCAGAGCTCCAGAAGCAATTAGAGTTGAAGAATGAAGAAGTACTCTCCTGCAAGAAGAGAAAGGCGCAAGAAGATTTATTTTCTTCTAACCCTCAGTCGACTCCATGGAAGTTAATCGTGGATAAGCTCATTCTTGAGAAGGCACGGATGGAGAAGGAGATTGAGAAGCTCAACTTGAGACTCCTAGGAGAACCTTCTTAGGACTTTTAGCTTTTATTTAGCTTTATGTTTAAGACTTTCGTAAGATGTACTAAAATCTTGTAATCCAATAAAATTATATCTACGATGTTTTTGATGTTTACAGAATCTGAGTTCCATGTACTTTGCGCATTTGCATTCACATTTGTTAATCATTCAAGGAACTGAAGATTGTTTTGCAGATATTATAGGATGGATTCTGGAGAGAAGGCAGAGATTGTGTTCCGAAGCCCAAATTTGGAGAACCTGAAGAAACTGGGAAGTTTAGTAGAAGACCCCGAGGCGTTCAGAGAGAAGTATGGGAATATGTTGTCTTTGCTAGGAGTTCAAATGGATAAAGAGATGTTGGCAGCGCTCGTGCAGTTTTACGACTCGACCTATCATTGTTTCACCTTTCCAGATTATCAGTTGCTGCTAACCTTGGAAGAATATTTTGCCCTGATGGGAGTAGGCGTCACTCTTAGACCATTTTCTGGAAGAGAAGGGACTCCTAGCGAAAAAATAATTGCAGAGGCCGCACATTTGGAGATGAATGAAGTACGATCTCATATGACTGCTAAGGGAGGGCTATATAGATTTCTGGCAATGTTCCTGTATGAAAAAGCTCAAAGTTATGTCGAGTCGAGGAATTCTGAAGCATTTGAGGCCATTCTGGTTTTGCTAATTTACGGACTTTTCCTGTTACCGACTGCTGATGATTTTGTGGACGCGAATGCAATCAACCTTTTCTTAATCAAGAATCTAGTACCCACCTTGTTGGCTGATGTGTACTTTTTCATCCACCGCAGAAACCGTCATGGAGTTGGACAGATTGAGTGTTGCACCGTTCTCTTGTACAAGTGGTTTATTTCGCATTTGCCAAGGCTTCCAACACTCTGGGATATGCAGAATGGACTTTCATGGACAGAGAGGTTGTTGTTACTCAAACATTCAGATATTAAGTGGTATGACCCTATGTATGGAGGGATTGCCATGATTCAGAGCTGTGGGGATTTCCCGAATGTATCACTTATCTGTGTTGATGGTTGCATTAGCTATAATCCTATTTTAGCTCGTCGCCAGTTGGGACACCCGATGGAAAATGAACCAAACCCAGCCCTTTTGAGAAGCTTCTACATTGAAGAAGGGAAGGATCTAGCCTACAAGGCTCAGACTGTGTATGCTTGGCGTCACATCCATACAAGGGGAGTAACTGCTTTAGGTTACCACGACACCACTGTTTCAGAATCTTACTTATCATGGGCGAACGAAGCAGCATTGAAGATGTTTTATACTCGCTTTGAGCCTGACTCAACAAAACTTACTCTGGTGGAAGAATTGAAAGATGCTTTGGCAAAAGCTGAAAAAAAGGGGAAAGCTTGGAGAGATAAGTATTTCAAGGTTATGCAAGAGAAGGAAGAGCTTTAAGAGTTGGTCCGTCAAAGTGGAAAGAAGAGTCATCCAGGAGACGAGGGACCCTCCGACCAGAAGATCTAGGATCTTTTAGTTTTCTGTTGTTTTATCATGTATTGAAGATTTGTGTTTCAGTTTCGAATTGTTGTTGTAAAACTCTCAGTTATTAATCTATGAAGACTTTGAATTTGCTTTATTTCCCCATTGTTATAATTTTTGCAAATATTTCTTTGGATTCCTTGAGTGATTAATTTTGCATTTTTGCATCTGCACCCATAGCATTTCATGTGCATTTCCTGTGCTGTGTCTCATCTCGCTGTCTTATCTCAAGAATCATACTGAATCCTCGCCATCAATACAACACACGGGCCCAAGCTCGTCAAAGAATGGAAGAACACAATTTGGCTCTGGATAGGGTTGACAACGAACTTGAAGATTTACGAGGAAGCGTAGGGCGAATCATGAAAGTCTTACAAGTCATCAATGCAAAATGGACACTCAAGCCACTGTAGTTTCTGAGATCACTAATGTAGTTGTGGAGCCGATCCCAATGGCAGTCACTGTTGCAAGTATTCCACCGTATGGGTTCATACCAGGTTTTGTACCTCCACCACCAGTCAATCAACAATTAGTTCCTCTAGGGGCAGAAATTCCCCGAGTTGTTCCGACTTATACTCCAGCCTCTGTGCAAACTCAAGTGCGCCATGTTTTTCATAGCCATCCACTAGTGTTTGAAGTTCCTGATGGGTCTGAAGAAGGAAGTGGACGACATGATAAATTGAAGGAGAGTGTAGAAACTATAGGGAGGAAGGTTAGAGCAATGGAAGGGAATGATATCTTTGGTACTGATGCCAAAGATATGTGTTTAGTATCTGGATTGGTAATTCCGTCAAAATTCAAAATTCCCAACTTTGATCAGTACATCGGTGCTACTTGTCCTTGGACGCATTTGATCATGTATTACCGAAGAATGGTTGCACATGTAAAAGATGATAAACTGATGATCCATTGTTTCCAGGATAGCTTGAAAGGAGCCCCTGCTAAGTGGTATTTGAGTTTAGATCAGTCTCGCATTCACAGTTTCCAAGACATGGTCGATGCTTTCATGAAGCATTACAAATACAATATGGACTTGGCCCCAGACAGAAGACAATTGGTGAGTATTACACAAAAGAGTTATGAATCGTTCAAAGAGTATGCACAACGATGGAGGGAGACTGCCTCTCAGGTAGAACCTCCTTTGAATGAGAAAGAATTGACAGATTGGTTTGTGTATACAGTGAGACCTGAATTTTATGAGAAGATGGTTAGCAGTTTAACATCGAGTTTCTCTGACATAGTGGTCGTGGGAGTGAAAGTGGAATTGGGATTAAAGAATGGAAAGATGACTAGTAGTTCCAGTGGTTCCAACAACAACAATGTTAAGAAGTTCAGTGGTAATTTTCATAAAAAGAAGGAAGGAGAAACAAACGCCGTAACAGTGGGGAAGAGGAATCAGACTTGGAAGCAACCTTACCAACGATACCAACAGCCTCCACAAGGTTATATTCAGCAGCCTCCATGAAGCTATGTTCAACAACCTCAGCAAAATCTGACACAACAACCGATGTATCCAGTACAGTATGCTCAACAACCATATGTGGCAGCTATAACACCCGCTTTCAATCACCCTGTTCCGAGTTATTAGACAGTGCAACCAACACCCATGCATCAACCAGTTCAACAACAAGGGTATCAATGAGCGCCCAACGCTCCACCCTATCAGCAGTATCAGCAGCCTAGGGCTCAAGCACCAAGGCAGAATTACCAAAATCGAAGACCAGCAACGAGGCCTCCATTTCCTCAGATACTAATGACTTATACATAGTTGTACCCGGATTTGGTGCAACAAGGGTTGGTAACAACGCGACCATTGAATACACCTTCAGACACTTCATCACCTCATTACAATCTGAATGCTCATTGTGCCTTTCATGAAGGTGCTGCTGGCCATGACTTAGAGGGGTGTCTTGCCTTGAAACATATCGTCAGAGAGCTCATAGAGAAGAAGATTTTATCTTTTGATGATGTACCACCTAATGTTAAAAGTAACCCATTGCCAAATCATGGAGGAGTTAATGCTATAGAAGACACTTCATATGAAAGGTTAGTTTGTGATGTGTCAGAAATCAAGACTTCATTGAGATCACTTCATGAGAAACTGTCGAAGGTAGGACTAATTGAAGCTACCCATAGTGATTGTGAAGAGTGTTCTATTAATCCTAAAGGGTGTGGTGTAGTACAGAAATATGTGCAAGGTCTGATTGATGATGGGTTATTGCGAGTAGGTATCAAAGTAAAGAAAGAGGAAGTTTCGGTGGTTGAGCCTGTTTTCAATCTACCAAAGAAAAGCGAGAAAGTCCCTGTGTTCAATATGATTAGCAAAAATGTGAAGCCTGTTTTTGACAAATCTGTTGTTGATCAGCCTCGACCAGTTGTTATTCAGAAGTCGAGATCATTTCCTTTTGAGAATACAAAGGCAGTCCCGTGGAAGTATGATATGGTTGTGTTAGACCAGAGATCTGGGAAGGTTATTCAGAATGAGAAGGTAAAAGATGACCAAGTTAATGTGACAAATATTGCAGGAACGAGCAAGATGACCCGTAGTGGACGAATATATCAACCTAAGATAATAGTGGTTGCTCCAAAAGAGGTTACCCCTGCTGTGACAACCAAAGACAAAGAAATGCCCATCACAGAAGGAGATGCTGAAGAGTTCTTAAGGATTATCCGAAAAAGTGATTAGAAGGTTGTTGATCAGCTCCATCAAACCCCCTCAAAAATATCAATTCTGTCTCTCCTGATGAATTCCCCAGCCCACAGAGAGGCTCTACAAAAGGTGTTAATGCAAGCACATGTGATGAAGGATATAACCCCTAGCCAATTTGATTCGGTGATAGCCAATATTACAGCCTGCAATACTTTGAGTTTCAGTGATGAAGAACTGTCGAAGGGAGGACGTAATCATAACTGTGCTTTGCACGTGTCTATCAGATGTCAAGAAGACACGTTGGCGCGAGTTTTGGTTGATACTGGATCTTCGTTGAATGTTTTTCCTAAAAGGTCGCTCGCAAAGTTGGCATACGCAGGGGCAGAGATGAAGCCGACGTCGTTGATTGTGAAGGCTTTTGATGGTTCGAGAAGAACGGTTGTTGGGGAAGTGGAATTGCCAATTATGGTAGGCCCTCACGTGTTCGAAATCACATTTCAGGTAATGGATATTAACCTGGCTTACAGCTGTTTGTTGGGACGGCCTTGGATTCACGCGGCAGGGGCAGTGACTTCTACTTTGCATCAAAGGATGAAATTTGTTGTAAATGACAAACTGGTAATTGTGCATGGTGAAGAAGACTTGATGGTGAGTAATTTATCGTCATTCAGGTATATTGAGGAAGATGAGGATGCGTTGGAAACTTCTTTCCAAGCGCTCGAAATAGCTAACGTGGTGATGATAGAAAACATAGTGACAAAGAGTGGTCCATCTTTTGCATCCGCTCAGAGCATCAAGTCTACATTAGAAGAAGGTACTCCCGCAGGTTGGGGAGAGGTTATTGAAGTGAAAGCAAGACTGGGTCGCCAAGGGTTGTGTTACAAACCAACTCATGTCGAAGCGTCAACACACGCTGAAGGACGCCCGAAGACTATCCAAGAGGTGTTCGTCGGTGGAGGATTCCAAGTCAATGTCGTGGGAGAAGATTCTGAAGAAGAGGGTATTGAACATTTGGTGTATCATTGTGAAGCTGCTTTAGGCAATTGGGAGGCTGTTGAGATTCCCGTGATCTTTCCTGTGTCGAAGTAATTTGTTTGTTTTTCTTTACTTGTTGTTGTTTTTTATCTTTAAACCTCCATAGCCATGCCCAAGGCTATAAGATGCATTTTTGAAGGGCCCCGTGCTTTCAAGAATATTATGATTAATGAACTATTTTGTTAAATCCTTTGTTGTTTGTTTCCTTAATTGTTTTTGTTTCTAAGTTAAAAATAAGATGGCATTTTTTCTAAAAAATCATCAAAACATTTTTCTTGTTGCTGCATTTGTCCTTGTGTGTTTTAATAAATTAAGTCATTCCAACTTGCAGTGATACCCCAAAACCCGTTGAATCCATTGACTTTGCTTTCCCTCCTGACTTTGACTCACCAATATACCAAGCCGAAGATGAGGACGAAGATTTTGAGATCCCTGATGACTTTGACTCACCCAGAGTTTCAACCTCACAAGGAACAGGTAGGTGTTATTAATCTCGGCACCGAAGAAGACAAGAAAGAGGTCAAGATTGGGGCAACACTTGGGGAAGATGTCAAGCAACAATTGGTGAAGCTTTTAAAAGAGTATGTGGATGTATTTTCTTTGTCATATCAGGATATGCCAGGTTTGGACAAAGACATAGTGGTCCACAAGCTACCGCTCCGACCAGAATGCACGCCAGTCAAACAAAAGCTCCGAAGAACTAGACCTGATATGGTTCTTAAGATTCGAGACGAAGTGAAGAAGCATATTGATGCAGGTTTCTTCGCAGTATCCAAGTACCCCGAATGGGTGGCTAATATTGTACATGTGCCGAAGAAAGATGGGAAGGCCAGAATGTGTGTGGATTATAGGGATCTGAATAAGGCCAATCCAAAGGACGATTTCCCTTTGCCGCATATTGATACATTGGTGGATAATACGGATCACTTTGCAGTTTTCTCGTTTATGGACGATTTCCCATTGTTGTTTTCTCATTTATGTTACAAAGTCATGCCTTTCAATTTGAAGAATGCTGGTGCCACTTATCAAAGAGCCATGGTAACATTGTTTCATGACATGATGCATAAGGAGATAGAAGTGCATGTTGATGATATGATCGCCAAATCTCGAAGTGAGGAAGACCATTTGAATAATTTGTTGAAGTTGTTTGAGAGACTCAGACAGTATCAGTTGAGACTAAACCCAGCCAAGTGTACTTTTGGAGTGAGATCAGGGAAATTACTTGGTTTCATTGTTAGGCACCGAGGGATTGAGGTAGATCCAGATAAAGTTCGAGCCATTCAAGATATGCCGGCTCCGCAAACTGAGAAACAAGTCAGAGGTTTCCTTGGAAGATTGAACTACATATCCAAATTTATTTCCAATATGACTCCTACTTGTGAACCCATTTTCAAATTATTACGAAAGGATAAGACAGTTGTTTGGAATTCAGATTGCCAGCAAGCGTTTGATAAGATTAAGGGCTATGTTCAAGAGCCTCCGATTTAATACCTTCTGTTCCGGGAAGACCTCTTTTCATGTATTTAACAGTACTCGAGAATTCAATGGGTTGCGTGTTGGGTCAGCAGGATGAGTTCGGACGAAAGGAACACGTCATCTATTATTTGAGCAAGAAATTCACCGACTGTGAGAGTCGATATTCACTTTTAGAAAAAACTTGTTGTGCTTTGGCGTGGGCTGCCAGACGGTTGAGGCAGTACATGATTTGTCATACTACTTTGTTGATTTCAAAAATGGACCCGATAAAGTATATCTTTGAGAAGCCCGCTCAGACAGGTAGACTCGCCCGTTGGCATATGTTGTTATCAGAATATGACATCCAGTATGTGACCCAGAAGTCAATCAAGGGCAGTGTTTTATCAGATTATCTTGCAGATCATCCAGTTGAAGATTACGAGTCTCTCAAGTTTGATTTCCCGGACGAAGATATTATGTTGGTAAAAGATTATGAAAAGCCAGGTCCCGAGTCGGGTCTTTGGTGGAAAATGATGTTTGATGGTTCCTCAAATTATAGTGGGCATGGGATAGGCGCCGTTCTGATGAATTCAGAAGGTGGTTATACTCCAGTTATAGGAAGGTTAGACTTTGAATGTACAAACAATATTGTCGAATATGAAGCATGCATTCTCGGTATCGAAGCAGCTATTGACCTAAGAATCAAACTTCTCGAAGTAAGTGGAGATTCAGCTTTGGTTATTTATCAAGTTATAGGTGAATGGGAGACCAGACATGAGAATTTGATCCCTTACAGAGCCTACATCGTTGAAATGATTGAATATTTTGATGAGATCACCTTCAAGCATGTTCCGAGATCTGAAAATCATATTGCCGATGCTCTAGCCATGTTAGCCTCAATGTGGAAAGTCAGGTATCTCAATGATGCTACTCTTATTCGAATTGAATGCAAGACTGAGCCTGCTTACTGTCAGATGGTTGAAGAAGAAGTTGATAACAAGCCATGGTTCTACGACATAAAGAATTATTTATTAAGACAAGAATATCTGGTTGATGCTACATCACTTGACAAGAAAACCTTGAGAAGATTGGCCTCTAAGTTCTTTCACAGTAATGATGTGCTCTATAAAAGGAATCATGATATGGTCCTGCTTAGATGTGTCGACAGACGAGAAGCAGATTTGTTAATGCAAGATATTCATGAAGGAACATTTGGCACTCACGCCAATGGATATGCCATGTCCAAGAAGATTTTGAGGGCTGGTTATTACTGGTTGACTTTGGAAACTGACTGTATTCAATATGCCAAGAAATGCCACAAATTCCAGATTTACGCAGATAAAATGCATGTGCCTCCAACGTTGTTAAATGTGTTGACATCGCCTTAGCCGTTCTCTATGTGGAGCATTGACATGATCGGGGTAATCGAGCCAAAGGCTTCTAACGGACATCGATTCATTCTGGTCGCTATTGATTACTTCACAATATGGGTTGAAGTCGCGTCCTACGCTAATGTTACTCGACAAGTGGTGGCCTGTTTTATCAAAAAGGAGATTATCTATCGGTACGGAATCCCAAGCCAAATCATAACAAATAACGGTACTAATCTGAATAACAAAACCATGAAAGAGTTGTGTGGTGACTTCAAAATTGAACATCATAATGGAGTTGTTGAAGCTGCGAATAAGAACATCAAGAAGATTTTGCAAAAGATGGTGAAAACATATAAGGATTGGCATGAGATGCTGCCATTTGCCTTGCATGGGTATAGAATGTCCGTTCGCACTTCAACAGGGGCAACCCCTTTTTCCTTAGTGTATGGGATGGATGCAGTACTTCCTATTGAGGTTGAGATACCTTCCTTAAGAGTCATAATGGAAACCAAGCTTGAAGAAGCAGAATGGGTGAAGGAAAGATTTGATCAGTTGAACCTTATTGATGAAAAGTGCATGACCGCGGTATGTCATGGTCAGTTATATCAGAAAAGGATCAAGAGAGCTTTTGACAAGAAGGTTTGTATCCGAGAATTCCGAGAAGGAGAGCTTGTGCTCAAAAATATTTTGCCAGTTCACAAAGATGCACGGGGAAAATGGATGCCTAACTATGATGGTCCGTTCGTTGTAAAAACAGTCTTCTCAGGAGGCTCGTTAATTCTCGCAACAATGGATTGGGAACAGCTTGCACACCCGGTGAATTCTGATGCAGTACGAAAATATTACGCCTAAAGAACTCGATGAGTCGAAAACCTGCAAGGGCGGCTTATGCAATAATGGGTACCCCACTGAATCATAACCTATGAAGGAGGTCCAGGAAAAAGTTAGGGATGAGATGAAAAAGATGATGAGCTCGCTAAGTTGAAAACCCGAAAGGGCGGCTTAGGCAAAAAAGAGCGTCCCGGTGGATTGAAAACCTGAAAGGGCAATCCAGGCAAAAGTTAGGGATAAAGGCGTTTCACCGCATCAGATGGGTTGTCACCTCTGCAGAAGATTTTACAAGGAAGTCCATTTCATTCGCTCTTGTCAGAAGCAAGGTTTTGGAAAGTTTTAGTCATTAGGGGTAGAATTGTTAGTGGATTCAATGTAACCTTTTTCATATTGCCATTTTCAATTGTAAAAGTTCCATGGGGTTCTGTCATTGACAAACTTCCATTCTTAAATGAAATCAGTTTTTGGACCATTCTTTTGCAATTTACCATTTGTCTTTATTTCTTTTGTTATGCAAAGCATCGTTTATTAATCAATGATAATTTTGAAAGAACTAGGTTCGAATTTAAAAATAACTTTTGAAGATTAACAAAACATAAAATACTTTGGCTCACGGAAAGATTCGGTGGAAATCATACCTCTCGAAAGTCTTAACATGGCAGAAGCTTTGATGTACAATCTCAATACATCTCCCTTTGAACGTCAGTTGAATTGATTTGTTAAGGTTGCTCATTCTGTCGTGTGTAGTTACCAAGGTTGAAGACCCTCTCCCCAGGTTTCTTTATGAGATGCATTCTTGTGATGGTGGACACACCCTCAGTAGAAACATTCAGAGCATCTATTCAGAGTTACGTTGTCAATCCTGGCAAGCTTCCCTGAAGCCTTATTTCCCAAGCGAAGTGGGTTTATTTCCCAAAAGGATCTACGAACACCTTTGTTTTGAGAATTCAGTATGATTCATTTCATCCCCAGTAAGATTGAAGTGCTTATCTATCTTTCCCCTTGAGTCTCTAGATTTTTCTGTCTCTCGTTAGAGTCAGCCCCTGCATATCATTAATCATTAGCATCATGGCGTATCATGTGCATCTATTTTGACTCTGTTGTCTTTGGATGTCCCTTTTGTCCTAATTGTTTCCTGGTTGTTATCAGTGGTCTGGCTTGTTATTTCTTTGGGCATCCTCTATCCTTTTAAGGTGTTGATCATCACCAATCTCTCTACTTCAGTTTGTTACTAAGTTTATTTTGGTTATAGGTCGTCACCTGTACCCCGCTTGTTCCTAGTTGTTACTAGTGCCTTTGGATGTCCTGTTGTTACTGATATCACTTGCCTGGTCGTCACCAGTTTCTCTCCTTGAAGTCTAGTCGTTACTAGCAATCCCCATTATTGAAAGTCCAATGGTAATTGGCAGTTCTTTCAAAAGTCCAATAGTAATCGGCACTGTTTAAAATCCAATCGTTATTGGTATTATTATTCCGGTCGTCACCGTATCTTTTGAAAGTCCAATAGTAACTAGCATTGTTGAAAGTCCAATGGTAATTGGCAGCTCTTTTGAAAGTCCAGTGGTAACTGGCACTGTTTAAAATCCAATCGTTATTGGTATCTTTGGTTTGGTCGTCACCATATCTCCTGGAAGTCCAGTGGTAACTGGCACTATTTAAAATCCAATCGTTATTGGTATCGTTGGTATTGGTCGTTACCATATCTTTTAAAGGTCCAGTGGTTACTGGCTCTGCTTGAAAGCTAATCGTTATTAGTACCGAGAGTTGGTTGTTACCAATTTCCCCAACCGGAGTCCTGTGTTGTACCAATGCAATTGGGAGTTCCCAATTATTTGGTTTGGTCGTCACCATCACCCCCTCTAAGTCTAGTAGAAACTAGCACCCTTTGATTGTTTGTTGTTCTGGTCGTCACCAGTGGTTCCAGCAAGGCGTGGCATTCCCATTCGAGTCTCGGAGATCTAGTCGTTACTAGCAGCCCCGACGCGTCTAGTCTTGTTTCTGTTCTTTTCCTGAAGATCCCGTTCGAACTCTTCGTTATAGGAAACACCTCGTCTGATTATCTCGAGTGAGGTTTGTGTCTCTTTTCCTTCGTTTCCCCGGTGGAGGATTGCCTTCTTCCCCAGTAGAGTGTTGTCTCCTTTTCCCCCAATGAAGTTCTATCGTCCCTGTTGGAGTTTGTGTCCCTTGTGTGAAAGATTCCCCTGAGCAACATCTTTAGTCACGTTTGAACTAGTTTGTTTGTTTTGCCTTGGATCTTTCCCCAATGTGTGGGTCCCCATGAGTAGTTACTCGTTGTATTGCCGTTCTTTTATCTTTGCTCGCGTGTCTGAATCTGTCTTGCATTCAAGCATCATAAAGCATCATTTAGATTCATGGCATACTCGCATTTGTCCTTTTGCATACCACTAGATCTAAGGGACAAAATTTTCGGTTTGTTGTATTTAAATACCTTTCACTACGATTCCGCGAGGATTGTCATCTTTCACCGCCATCCAGTGAAAGATATTTAAATAGGGGCAACTGTCATACCCAAAATTTTGACCCCTTAGATCTTCTTCATCATTTTAGGATCATACGCATTTGATTATTTAACTTTAACCCGTTTCAAGTTTGTCTTTGTTAAGATACAGGAATCAGGGTTCCGCACAGCCGAAATCGAGACTTCGAGGGTTAATTAGTCAACGTTTTGGATTGGTTCTCCTTGAATTGGGTCTCCACATCATCAAACATATTCCATTGGATCAAGCATGAATCCAATTTGAGGTTGTCACCCAGGAATTAAGAACAGTGCAGTTTAGGGTACCCGATTAGGGTTTTCAAGCGGGAAAAGTCAACTGTGGTTTGAATTTTGATTTAAAAGGTATTACAATGGTGGGATCATGGTCCATGGTGTTCATATGGCTTGGTAAAGCCTATTCAAAGAGTTTCAAGGCTTCAAAAGACCCGGAGAATCAACCGTCGACTCGGTAGTCACCGATCGATCGTTCGGTTGACCGAAAAGGCAACTCTTCACTCATAAGGAATTTGACCTCCAGATGTGAATCAAAAATGTTCCAAATGACATATTGTACCTACCCATAAAATTTTATGACCATTGGATCAAGGATTGAGGAGTAATTGCAAAAGTCGGGAATTAGGGTTTTGAAAGGGGCAAGACCATAACTCCTTAACCACACATCCAATTGAGTTGGTTCAAAACTCATTGGAAAGCTCTTGGCAAGTCCTACAAAAGTTCTAAAGTGGTCCATGATCATAAAATGCATAGATTTGGAGTTATGACCAAATTCATTACAAGAGGGAGAAATAACTTAGAGAAATTTCACTTTTAGGCTTATTTTTTCAGCAACTTTGAGAGGCTTTTTTGGCAAGTTCCTTTGGGAATATGAGGCTCCTGAAATCATGAATGTTGTATAGCTACATGAGGGCTTTCTAAAAAGTGGTAGAACTTCTCCATAGCCCTTATGAGTTGAGAGTTATGAATTTAACAAGATGGTGTTTTAACACTTGAGTCACTATTTCAACTTTTTCCCAAATCAAATTTTCAACAACTTGGGCCATCCTCAACCATTGGATCATGTTTCATTCTAATAATATAATGCTTAGATGAATGAAAATGCAGAAGAAATGACAGAAATTTAAGAAAGGAGCAAGTTGCAAGCAAGTGGCAATATAATATTCAAATAAGAAGAAAGAGAAACTTTTTGAGTGAAGCTTGCAGCTGCAGTTCCCTACTCAGCTAGCCTCACTTTAGCCATCTCATGTATCTCATTCCACTTGACTTTCTCCTCACATTGAGCCAAGGATCTGATGTATGCAGTTGTACCAAACCTCAAGCCAAGGGTAACCTTTTCAAAATCCCTCCAAAAATGCCAAGATTACAAATCTGTCCTCATCCCTCATTTTCCTATAAATAGAGGCTCCCCCTATGTCATTTTCACACCAGAGCACTCTTATAACCAAGAGGAAACCACAACTCTCACTCATTTCTCACTTACCTCATTTTTCAAAAATCTCATGTTTCACCAAAATCTGTCTTGGGCAGTTGGCTGTCCAAACTCATTTCCACACACTCCAAACCACCAAAAACCATCTGCACAATCCATAAATGTTGTGTAGAAGGTGTCCATACTCCTAAACCACTCAAAAACACCATTCTCCCAAAAGTCAACTCTCAAACCAAGCAAGTTTGACCTTGTGCTCAAAATCTGCCAAACCTCTAACCAAAGCTGTTTTCCTCATCCTAACCATCCACACACCTTTGATATATGATGCCTCAGCTGTCTATAACATAAAGCTACTTCATCCTCATTTATTTTGAGGTCTGTCACAAGTTCTCCACAAGTTTCTTCAAGCACAAGGAAGTAGTTTTTTCATCAAAATTCTGGTTGGACAGCAGCTGAAGCATTTTCAAGGTTTTCCACATTGCAACAAATTTGTGTGGAGGTCTACAAAAGGTTAGTAGTCACTATCCCACCCATTTCTGTCATAAGCATGATTGATATGATTGGTGTTTAAATGAAAAATGAAGTTCATATCAAAATCTGCCAGTTTGTTCTTGCCAACTGTTTTGAGCATGTAAATCACCTTGGTCTGCCATTGCCTTGATGATTGTGTTTTGTGGATGTTGAGTTTCATTTCTGTCATGAGTTGTTGTTGGTTGTTATCACAAGTTCATTTGCTTTATGGTGGTTCTGCTGCAAACAGTTTGAGAAACAACCAGTACAGCCTCACTTAACCCTTGTTGACAATTTTGGATTAGATTCCCATATGTGCTATTCATGTTATGCTTGAGTTCTTGAAACTAGGTTTGATTTCAAATTGCAACTTTCTGTTCATGCTTTCAATCTAAATGTACAATTTGCTGCTAATATGCCATTCTCAAATATAATGCTTTATTGTTGCATCTTCATGAGAAAACTGTGTATATGCCATGATTGAAGTCTGTGACTGCATGTTTTACACTCAACTGCAATGTTTCATGCTATGATTTTTCTGCATCTCAATTGTTTGAAGAGGGAACTGTTGGCTACTTTGATATTACCATGCTTCTCTTACTATTAGGGGGTAACCTTGTTGAACTTGATAAAAACATAAAGAATCATCTAATAAGATCTGTTGTGATTCATGATACTTTCATTGCTATTAAATATTTGTAACCATCACAAAATGCACACTTTGAAATTTGAGGCTTGCACATTTGTTTTGTCTTGGAACTTCTACCTGAGGCTTGGTCCATGTTTGTTAACATAAGAGTGAATATCCAATATGTTTTGACATCATGTTGTTCATCTTGCATCTGTTCTGCCAGCATGAGAAGTATATGCTATGAGTTTGAAGTCTTTGTGAAGTTATGACTGTTTTTATTTAGAAACTGTTTTCAAATTGCCATGACATATACCAGGTTTTTCTTGATGTCACATTAATCAAACCTTGCATCATGTTTTGATCCTTGAGTATGCATGAATCATGTTTTGTATGACAAGTATGTGAGCTATTGTCGCTTCCGCGAAAATAAGGTGCCGGCAAAACAGAAGATTCACCACCTTTCGTTATTTATCCCTCAGAACGGGAAAGGAAACGATCGGAAAAACCTGACGAAAAGGTATAAGACAAGGTCATCACAACCATTGTCTGGGTTCGGGAGTCGGTTACACAAGGGGAAGGTATTAGCACCCCTCACGTCCATCGTACTCGATGGGATCCATGCTTGTTGTGTTTATATGACGGGTTGGTTTAAACTATCTACCTATCAAGGCCGGTCTGAAAAAGAAAAGAAAATGACTCGGCAAAGCGTCGCGCTTTATGCCTATGTATTCTCATCAGAGAACGAGAAATCAGAGTCAACGTAGTTCGCCTAACTATGGGTTATGGGGGAAGGTGGCTCGCCAACACATCAGTATTGTGCCTACGTACTCTCAATAGATACGAGAGATCAGAGCTTACGTAGTTCGGGATAATACGGATTACGGGAATTCAGATTCATCTGTTTTTTTAGTACAGTTAACAAACAGTTCCAGCAGTTTGGCGTACGTAGCTTGACCCTCAGAGACTTAGGCGTTACCGTTTGCGGTAGAACGGAGAGTTAACGACACTCTTTTCTTCAGAAAAGCTTCCTTTGAATTATGGGCCCACGGGGCAAAAAGGTTTGAAGTTTGTTTTCTATCTTTTACGGAAGAATTGTTTTTTAGTTGTCTGTAGTTCGTACAACACTAGAGACTATGACCTGGGAACGAATGCATCGCATATTGTCCAAAGGACGTATACTACACATTCTAGACGATTGAGAGGAGGCCGCTTAATTATCATTACCCAAGTAGCTTAAGGCTCGTATCGCGCTTATACTAACTTGCCTTTATTATGTTTTTTACTGTTTGTTTGAGATGAGAAGAGAACGGGACAACTAAGGGGAGACTATCAAGTCCTAATGTTGTCATGCCAAGGATTCATCCTATGGTTGAGGTTTGAAACAGGGAACTCCTAGAAGTTATCATGCATAGGTTTCAACCTAAAGTTCTAATCATCACTTTCTTATCAAAGGAAGAGAGATTCCTAGGGGATCATGTCAATGATAAACAGGAACAGATAAAGCATCAGCTTAAACAGTAAACAGTAAACAACTGTAAAAGGCATGCAATGCAAGTGAGGGAGGAAATGTGTGTGGCATCAGCCTCCACAAGCTCATCTCAACCTCAAGCCAAGTATGAATAACTGCAATCATAAAGGAAAATAAAATGCCATCAAGCAAATCACAAACTACACAGGCAAGGGAGCAGAGCTCTACCGAATACCAGCAAGCAAAGCCACACAGTAAAAATACAAGCAGAGGGAGACACTCAACCTCTAATGAAATACAAGCAAGGGGAGAAACTCAACCCTTAGGATGCTCTTAGGCTTATTCAACTACATGACCTAATATGAATGAATCACACCAATCAAGTCACATCAATACAATTGCACAAAAAGAAAACAGACAGTCAAGAAAGCAAATCAACAGCTTCCACAACTTCACAGCAAAGCAATCTTCTGGCAGCAGTTCAGTCCATAGTCTGTAACTGTTCTTCAAGTCCATCATATTCAAGAGAATGAAAGGTACTCCATCTTCAAGCTTCAATCTTCAATAGGCCCCACCAAGAATGAAGAGAATCAATAAGATGATTGTTTGATAATGGGAAGCAGACAGTAAACCAAAGGAATCCTGTCTGACACTCAACCAGTCATCAGAGAAAGGCATCCTCAAAAGTTCTACTCATTGTAAATGTCACACATCCCTCCAAAGGAGAGGTGAGACTTTAACATGAGGACTTTGAATCATAGGATGAGAATGGAATGGGAACAAAACCAACCATTATTTGAAGAAATATCTATTTCTAAAGCTCTCTCCTAAAGCCCTAATTTCCTAAGCTACACAAAGCTAACAAAAAGGAAGGAAAAATTCCAATCCAAGCTCCACCAGCCACTTCACACAAGCTTCATCAAGTCCATGATGTCCTCCAATGAGATCCAGAAGCCCACTATGCAAGGAAGCCTAACTTTGAGTCCATTCCAAATCAATCATCAACATTGAAACACCAAATGAACACACAAGTAGAATATTCTATCAAAAATACCAAAACACAATCTAAAAATCTGATTATTTTTCTATGGGAACATGCATTCACTAATAACCTATAGTTAAAAAATCAGGACCTAATTCATTCTCTAAGTCCTCCAATAAAGTCCTAAACCTCAAGGTATCACAACTAAACCCTAAAAGGAAGCTCCTAAAGTTGTAGTCCTAAAACAACACCTAAATTCGTCACAAAAATGTGGGAAAAATCTGAGGGGAGCATGCATATCTAACCTAATGACAAGCCAAATATCAAGAAAAAACTCAATACCAAATGCTCAAACAAAATTCACCAAATAGAAGAGGCAAACAATACAATTTTATTGTCAAATAAAATGTGAAAAAATCAAATAAAATTAAAATAAATGCTAATCATGATTTTTTTGTTCCTAAAATTTCTAAATTCATTCATGAATTAGGGGGAAAAAATCTCAGGATTTATTTACTAATTTTCCTATTTTTAATGGATTAAAACTAAACTAGTTAAAAATAAAGAAAATAAGAAAAAGAATAGAAATTAATTAAAGGCACGTGGTGAATAGCAATGAACTTCAGTTCATTCTCTGGGTTGGGCCAAAAGGGGGTGTGTGGATAGCAATCTGATCACTAAACCCAGGTTCTCTCATTAATCAAAATGCTGCGCTTTAGATTGGGGTTATGTGGCAACGTTCTGATCACACGGTGGTAAGACTAGTCAACTGATCCAATGCCTTCTCCTGCTGCCAGCACATTAATGAGGGCGACGTTGTTTTACTTCAGGTCAAAGTCAGAATTCAAAGTTCGATCGTGGCCGTGCATGATGGTTACTAGGTCAAGCTTCAGACAAGATCTAATGGTCCACAGCTTTCTTCTCCGTTTGAACTTCAGATTGGGGGGAAAACACAGTCGGTGGCCCCGACGATGGCGCCACCGTCTTCTCCTGCGAAGCAACTTACACAGGTCATCAAAAATTAACAAACAATACATCATTCCACTCAGATTTCAATGCTGATCACGAATATCTCATTAGAATCATATAACTCCTTCTAAATCTCCAAACCCGATAGCACTTTCAAAATGTACCTCAATCTTGATTCTCACCAAAGTCTAAATTAAATGCAAAGATGTAATCCTCATCTTATGGTGATCATTCTACACTATCCAAACTTGATTAACAGTCCAAGAATTGCTTGATTCGAGCCTCAACAGAAATTGATCATCAACCTATTTTGTCTCTAATTCACCAGTTTTTTTATCCTAAATCCAACTACATATCACCAGGATCCTAACCACCTATAGAATGCTAACTATCTCTACATAGATTAAGCACAAAAGCGAAATGTACCAACCTGTGTTCAAGCTTGTAACAAAAGCAGTTCTTGCACTCTTCAGCCTTCAAGAAAGTGCAGATACACTCCAAATCACTTGATGAACACAATGAAACCTTCAATTGATCTTGATTTGCCCTTGAACTCAGAATTCGATTCCCACTTGCACCTCTGAAATTCCAACTTCACTCTCTGCTTCAGGCTTCAGACTTCACCAAAAAATGAACTGAATGCACTCATAGGCTTATATAGGATGTAACTAAATGATCTAGATCCTTCTCAAAGGTTCAGAATGAGAAATTCAAATTTTAATTTCTCTTCAAAATCTCATTCATGGCAGTCACGATATCTCCTCTGTTTTGGCTTCAGGAATCTTGCAACACACTCCTTGTGAACCACTGAACTTGAATGGTGGGGATTCATCCCTTGTTTTCATCCTATGGCTTGGATTTGAGATGTAACTTCCTTTTGAAGTAATAAAGCAAAAGGCCATGAAAATGAACTCAAACCTAAATTCTAATAATGTCATTGTTTCCAAAATGTAATTTCCATTCAAAACATGCTATTATTTTGCCTTATTTGCACACATAACATTTATTTTGAATTTTTGATCTTTAAGACACTTTAATTCTTCCTTTTTCACAATTTCTTGAATCAAGTCTCTCCTTGAGCCATTTCAGTGCCTCCTTGATACATGGTCAAAGTTAAAACCCCATTTTGAGCAACTTTAAAGTTGTACAAAATTTCATTTGAGATGTCTAAGTTGGTGAAAATGACCCATAACCAAAAATGACCCATAATCACAACTTCCCAAAATACCCTTGACTTGTCAAAGCCATAACTTGAGTTCTACAAATCCTATCAAGGACTTCTAGTACTCTATGGAAAGCTAAGAGAATAAGGAACAACATTCATGTTGACCAAAATTTCATAGGAATCATCCTTCTAGGGCAAAAGAGTCATGCAAGTTGGGTAACTTTCAAGCTCCAAATTCACATGCCTCGGATGACTTGTAACTTGTCTGGCTCATAACTTGAGTTCTATAAACCCTATCAAGGACTTCTAGTACTCAAATTAAAGCTACAATCATATCTTGAGTTAAATGGCTTGGAAGTCAGGGGTCAAGCTAGGGGATTTTACACTGTCAAGTCTTAGAAACCCTAGCCTGAAACTTCTCAAACTCTTCAATCATGATGGGTTAACCTTGGAATCATCCTTAGAACATATCAATGTATCAATCCATGATCATATGGCTCTTGGATTAGGTCTCAATCTTCTCCAAATCATCAGTTGACTTAGGGTTGACCCAGTCAAACCCTAATTGCACCACTCATGGTTGAGTCTTCTTAATCTTGCAAAATGACCTGTCTAGGCCTCAAAGTGATCTTCAACACTTCTCATGAGCTCTCTCAAGACCTCAAGTCCATCTCCATGACCTCAGAACTATCTGATGGCTTCCCACAACTCTCAAGTTAAGAAACACACACTATTGGTTTCAATCACTCTCTCTGAGGATCTTTTACTTCTTTGACAAGGATATCAACCCTTGAATAACCTTCTTAACTAGCTTCAAAGCCTTGTGTAGCCCTTGATTGGTAATCATATCTCTTGATCTCCTGCATACATATCAATGAAATGCAAATGATAATGCTAATGTGAATGAAATGAAACATAAGCTAGGTAGAGAAAATGTTGGGCAAATTTTGGGGTGCAACAGCTGCCCCTATTCAAACGGCTTGGACCTGACTGGGTGAGAAGCGAACGGCTCTCAAACAATCAAGGTAAAAGACGATTGAATACCAACAAACCCAGAAATTTGCCAACTGCACAAGTACACGATACTCTGATGGGAACAAATATCCGGAAACTGAAATAATAGCTGCACGACAACTAGCTGGGGAATTGGTCACACGGTAATTGGTGAAGGGTCAAAGCTCAAATCTCCGTCAGGATGATCATCTGATTTTGCTGTAGATCTTCGTCCTCAAGTCATTAAGGGGTCACCGGTTACACAGTAACTGGTAATGGATGGTTGATCATGCCGTCAGGTATTCTGCGTCATAGCAGAAGAATTCCTTATCGTCGCCTATGGACTCATCATGTCGCTAGGAACGTCGACAACATCTTCGTCGGACTTCATCAGTAAGTCAATAAGGGATCACCGGTTATTCGGTAACTGGTGAATGATGGTTGATTCTGCCGTCAGGCATTCTACGCCACTACAGAAGAATTCCTTATCATCACCTATGGACTCATCGTGTCGCTAGGCACGTCGACAACATCTTTGTTGGACTTCATCAGTAAGTCAATAAGGGATCACCGGTCACTCGGTAACTGGTGAATGGCTACTCTCAAATCTCCGTCGGGATGATTATCAGATTTCGCTGCAGCTTCTTCCTCAAGTCATCAAGGGATCACTGGTCACTCGGTAACCGGTAATACGTAGCTGGTATTGCCGTCAGGCATTCTACGGCATTGCGGCAGAAGGATTCCTCGAGACTCATCAGGTCATTAGGAACTTTTTTAACAATCAAGTTAATTATGCCATCGGGCATTCCAAGATCGTCTCGGGCGTCAGCCGAACTTCATTAGCAAGTCTGAAATAGAATCCTCGGTCAATCATGAACCCAATAGGGATATCCAAGCTTCTGCCATCAGGCACTCCACGTCAGCTAGGAGAACTACTTCGACCTCGTAGTTGGACTTTATCAATAAGTCTTCAAATGGAATCCTTAATCAATCAGGAACCACTAAGGATATACAATCTTTTGCCGTCAGGCACTCCGTATCAGCTAGGCAAACTGCTTCGACATCGCAGCTGGACTTCATCAGTAAGTCTTCAAGGAAATCTCAACTTCTCTGTTTAAACCCTACTGGGGATGACACATCTCCGCTGGGGGATTCCGGAGAACTATCAAGTAACTCTGCTTCGGGGATCCAGAAATCATTCTGGATGAATCATCTCTGTTGAGGACTTCAAGAATCATCTTAGACAAATAACTACGCCAAGGACTTCAAGAATCATCCTGAACCAATAACTCTGCTGGAGATTTCAGGAATCATCCCGAGCAAACACTCTGCTGGAGACTCTAAGCATCAACTTGAGCAACCAACTTTGGCGACCTCACTGGGGATTTTAAGATTCATCTTAAGCAAACAACCTTGTTAGGGAATTCAAGAATCATCTTGAGCAAACCATTTTGCGGAGGAACACCTGCAAAACAAGAACGGTAACGACCTAGCTCATGTTTCACATGCATATGTTTGAAAATGGCGCAATGCTCCACACGGTGGAAATGCTACGCATTTTTAGGGTAAATGTTATGCAATCATGCAAGATGCTACGACCCCATCAGCAAAATAAATGCTGAAGGGAGAATCCTCCTGTCAAGGAGAAGGAACCACTCTGGTGGGGGAGGGACTCATCCTGCTGAGGAGAAGAAATCACGCCAATATCAATTGGATTCCGCCTGGGGAAGCGAACTTCAGTCGACTGCTGCAGGGGAATAAAGTCCTACAAGAACTCGGACTCGCTCAACCGGGTATACGAATCACAACTGCTGAGGAAAAGGATGTCAATCGTAGAAATAAACTGCGAGGCTTTCGCGGCGAAACTCTCCTGGAGATAACGACTCCGGTGGGGAAATACAGCATCAGCTATTCAACACTCTACTGGGGAAAACCAATCATGGCCTGCACGGCTTCCAAGAACTCGGCTCTCTTGGGGATTTTCCAACTCGGCTGGGGAAGAAGGAATCATCCTGCTTGCCAACTCTTCTACGAGAATCTGCACATTGACTCAGTGCGGGGAATGGGTATACGCTTCAGCGCATGACTCAGCTGGGGAGATGATGATCCTACCAGGGATGCCTCTAGTTAGGGAGAAAATCTTCTCTTCTTGGGGAGACATATCGCTGCTCGCGGTCTCGTGTTCAGACGCCGTGGGGAGACGCTGTTGAACTCGCTGGGGAAGAAGGAATCATCCTGCTTGGAAAACATACGGCGTACCGCCCGGAATATGCCATACCTGCAACAACACAAACAAACAGACAAGATACCCTTCTCAAAGGGACCCATCAAGGTTATCATCCTGTGACAATGTTCAAGTAATTCAATGTTTCAACAATTAGTGGCCTAGGCCAGTAAGTTTATGTATGCGCATCTAACCTAAGGGGAGAATGCATATCTAACCTAATCACAAGCCAAATATCAAGAAAAAACTCAATACCAAATGCTCAAACAAAATTCACCAAACAGAAGAGGCAAACAATACAATTTTATTGTCAAATAAAATTAAAATAAATGCTAATCATGATTTTTTTTGTTCCTAAAATTTCTAAATTCATTCATGAATCAGGGGAAAAAATCTCAGGATTTATTGACTAATTTTCCTATTTTTAATGGATTAAAACTAAACTAGTTAAAAATAAAGAAAATAAGAAAAAGAATAGAAATTAATTAAAGGCACGTGGTGAATAGCAATGAACTTCAGTTCATTCTCTGGGTTGGGCCAAAAGGGGGTGTGTGGATAGCAATCTGATCACTAAGCCCAGGTTCTCTCATTAATCAAAACACTGCGCTTTAGATTGGGGTTATGTGGCAACGTTCTGATCACACGATGGTAAGACTAGTCAACTGATCCAATGCCTTCTCCTGCTTCCAGCACATTAATGAGGGCGACGTCGTTTTGCTTCAGGTCAAAGTCAGAATTCAAAGTTCAATCGTGGCCGTGCATGATGGTTACTAGGTCAAGCTTCAGACAAGATCTAATGGTCCACAACTTTCTTCTCCGTTTGAACTTCAGATTGGGGGGAAAACACAGACGGTGGCGCCACCGTCTTCTCCGGCGAAGCAACTTACACAGGTCATCAAAAATTAACAAACCATACATCATTCCACTCAGATTTCAATGTTGATCACGAATATCTCATTAGAATCATCTAACTCCTTCTAAATCTCCAAACCCGGTAGCATTTTCAAAATGTACCTCAATCTTGATTCTCACCAAAGTCTAAATTAAATGCACAGATGTAATCCTCATCTTATGGTGACCATTTTACACTATCCAAACTTGATTAACAGTCCAAGAATTGCTTGATTCGAGCCTCAACAGAAATTGATCATCAACCTATTTTGTCTCTAATTCACCAGTTTTTGATCCTAAATCCAACTACATATCACCAGGATCCTAACCACCTATAGAATGCTAACTATCTCTACATAGATTAAGCACAAAAGTGAAATGTACCAACCTGTGTTCAAGCTTGTAACAGAAGCAGTTCTTGCACTCTTCAGCCTTCAAGAAAGTGCAGATACACTCCAAATCACTTGATGAACACAATGAAACCTTCAATTGATCTTGATTTGCCCTTGAACTCAGAATTCGATTCCCACTTGCACCTCTAAAATTCCAACTTCACTCTCTGCTTCAGGCTTCAAACTTCACCAAAAAAATGAACTGAATGCACTCATAGGCTTATATAGGATGTAACTGAATGATCTAGATCCTTCTCAAAGGTTCAAAATGAGAAATTCAAATTTCAATTTCTCTTCAAAATCTCATTCATGTCAGTCATGATATCTCCTCTATTTTGGCTTCAGGAATCTTCCAACACACTCCTTGTGAACCACTGAATTTGAATGGTGGGGATTCATCCATTGTTTTCATCCTATGGCTTGGATTTGAGATGTAACTTCCTTTTGAAGTAACAAAGCAATAGGCCATGAAAATGAACTCAAACCTAAATTCTAATGATGTCATTGTTTCCAAAATGTAATTTCCATTCAAAAAATGCTATTATTTTGCCTTATTTGCACACATAACATTTATTTTGAATTTTTGATCTTTAATACACTTTAATTCTTCCTTTTTTACAATTTCTTGAATCAAGTCTCTCCTTGAACCATTTCAATTCCTCCTAATCCAATTTTGAGCAACTTTCAAGTTTCACAAAATTTCATTTGAGATGTCTAAGTTGGTGAAAATGACCCATAACCAAAAATGACCCATAATCACAACTTCCCAAAATACCCTTGACTTGTCAAAGCCATAACTTGAGTTCTACAAATCCTATCAAGGACTTCTAGTACTCTATGGAAAGCTAAGAGAATAAGAAACAACATTCATGTTGACCAAAAGTTCATAGGAATCATCCTTCTAGGAAAAAAGTGTCATGCAAGTTGGGTAACTTTGAAGCTCCAAATTGACATGCCTCAGATGACTTGTAACTTGTCTGGCTCATAACTTGAGTTCTATAAACCCGATAAAGGACTTTTAGTACTCAAATTAAAGCTAAGATCATGCCCTACAACAATCATGTTAGGGTCAAGATGAGATGACAATCATATATTGAGTTAAATGGCTTAGAAGTCAGGGGTCAAGCTAGGGGATTTTACACTGTCAAGTCTTAGAAACCCTAGCCTAAAACTTCTCAAACTCTTCAATCATGATGAGTTAACCTTGGAATCATCCTTATAACATATCAATGTATCAATCAATGATCACATGGCTCTTGGATTAGGTCTCAATCTTCTCCAAATCATCAGTTGACTTAGGGTTGACCCAGTCAAACCCTAATTGCACCACTCATGGTCGAGTCTTCTTAATCATGCACAATGACATGTCTAGGCCTCAAAGTGATCTTCAACACTTCTCATGAGCTCTTTCAAGACCTCAAGTCCATCTCCATGACCTCTGAACTATCTGATGGCTTCTCACAACTCTCAAGTTAAGAGACATACACTCTTAGTTTCAATCACTCTCTTTGAGGATCTTTTACTTCTTTGACAAGGATATCAACCCTTAAACCCTTGAATAACCTTCTTAACTAGCTTCAAAGCCTTGTGTAGCCCTTGATTTGTAATTATATCTCTTAATCTCCTGCATACATATCAATGAAATGCAAATGATAATGCTAATGTGAATGAAATGAAACATAAGCTAGGTAGAGAAAATGTTGGGCAAATTTTGGGGTGCAACAGCTACATCATTGAATTCCTACACTTTTTTCCAATACAAACCACAAGCATGCTTTCAAAATCACTAACAGTCCCACACCAGATTTTTGTTAGAGGCATCTCTATATGATTTTTGGCATCCTAATCCCATGAATATAATATTTGTGACTTGTACATGTCATCACTCATCATCATCTCTTTCTGTCATCATCTGAAGCCTACATTTTACATTTTTAAAGCATTTCTTGCAACTTACATGCCACTTTTTGTTTGAGATTGTTTCTGTTTGATCTAGGCACTTAGAATCATTAGATAACATGTGTATAAGATGTTCACACTTTCATTTGAGCATGTTTCCTCTTATGTTGAACTATGGCCATCATCATTCATTTTCAAGGCATTCTTTGCATTTGACATGACTTTTTCTTATTGGACTTGATTTGGTTTGAGTTTTGCATCAAAATCATTGGATTATATGTTTATGAGTTGTGCACACCTTCACATGTTCATGTTTCTTGCTGCTCTGAGTTGTGTCTTTCAACTTGCATTTTCAAAGCTTTACACTACCAACAGCATATCCAATTCTTGTTTTAAGATGTTTCTGTTTGAGCTATGAGTCTAGAATCATTAGTTAGCATGTTTTAGACTTGTGTGTGATGTTTAACTGCCTTGTATATGCCATGACCTCTCTTGCAGCATAATCAACTTGTCTTGCATTTCATAGCTGCCAACATGGCAAATTCTGTTTTGAATGATGTGTGATTGAGTTTTGAGCATGAAAGTTTCAGTTAGCATGATTGAAATGTGTGTGTGTTAGTTTCATGACATGAATCTACTAAATTTGAACTGTGACAACCTGCATCTCTTTACATTCAACAGTTTTTTTTGTATTCACAGCTACACACAACATGCCTTTTATGTTTGAAGCATTTTTGATTGATTCATGAACATGAGATCATCTGTCAACATGATTGAAGCTTGTATGCAATGTGTATGTGAACTGAACCTACCCATTTTGCACTTTGACAGTCTTGCATCACTTCATGCCATACTTGCAACCATTGAACCAGTTATTGTTTTGTTTGGTTTATGCTCAATCTTGGATTGTAGAATCATCTGTTGACGTGTTTTTAGCTTGTGTGCAATGATTGTTTGATCTGAACCTTCTCAATTCATACCTTGACTTCCATTATCCAATTCAAAAACTTCATTTGCACTTGCCATCGTGTTTTTAGTTAGGAGCTTCATGTCACAAATTGGTTGATACCACTGCAGCCCTTATCAAAAATCAAGCACGTTTGACTTAAATTTTCATTTAATTTGGTTGAATTTTGACACAGTTTGATTGAAAACGCATTCTTGCAATTCACTTGTATTTTTGCCTTGCCCTGGCCCAGAAATCTTGCTCAAGGAAGCCTTATGTATTTTTAGGGGTGGCTAAATACACGGATGTATCGCCACCCCAGTGGTTGTCACTTGCGTTCCTAATGCCTTTCATTCCTGGTGTCCTGAGCTCGATCCCTATAGGGGACACTTTTTGGTATTTTATTTTTGCTGCTTACATTATATTATTTTCTTCTTCTTTTCCATCCATGTAACATGCGTGCATAGTTGGCTGGGTGGTATTGTTTTGAGTTTGTAAACATGAGGGCATGAGTTCAACTCTTGTCATGACCATTTCATTCTTTTTATCACTTGTTATTTTTATTTTCTTCATCAAAAATCAATATTTCATAACTTGCTCATTTTTTATTATTTCCAATCCATTCTTTTTTCAAAATGTTCATAATATTTCCTATTTTCATTTAATGAAAGAATATTTCAAATTTGTTCATGAGTGTAATGCCTTTTTCCTACTTGGAAATTGTTTATCTTTGAGGGTTGTTACCTTGCTCCTTGTTGAAAATTCTCTTAAACCATGCTTGATTTTATCTTGTAAGATTTGTTTGTGATTGATTCCTTTGTGTTTATTAACATGTTAAGGCTTTGTCCTCTTTTGGTTGTCACCATGAATTTATCTATTTTCCTCCTACTTTGACGTACTTGCTTGTTGTAACATGCTCGTACATGCTTGGTCGTAACCATGTTTCTAGTATTTCTCCTGTCTGATATTTATGCTTTGTTAAGTTTAGTTTCCCCAGGTGATGGAACTCTTTAGTTCTCATCCAAGTTGCCTCCCCTTCTATCCTTCCAAAGGAAAGGTCTCTCTATCGACCTTTGGGTCATAGATAGCTCATCTCTCCCTCGACTACGTTAAGTCATTCATACACTTAGTTAAGTTAGAACCTGTCCTTTAGACTTTGCTTAAGTCTTCAAAGCCTATCCTTGTTAGGAGTGCTCTTTCAATTAGAACTTAGGATAGAGTTCGTTAACTCTATGTAAGAATCATCGTCATGATTACTTACTTCCCCTTCTTGAGTGTTCAACTTAGAGCTAGAGAGTTTCCTTAAACTCTACACAAGCATTGTCACGCTTGTTCCCCTTGGAACCTTGATCATAATCAAGTGTTCTTCGAACCTAGCGAGGTAAACTACGATTTCTCTAATTCTATCCTAGTTAGGATACGTAGGCAGAGGACGCAAAGTCTTTGCGAGCAAACTTAGAACTATCCTTAGGTCTTAACCTACACCTTTTACCCAATCTATAGCAAACATTTAGCAAACTTAGCATGCAACAAACAAAAGGTTCCTGTAGAGTACTACAGATGTTTAGGATGTGAAATACCTACCCTATGCATAACCAACCCCCGATCCCCGAATCTCTTAGCGTTGGTGTTACATCGCGAAAAGAGTTTTTCTTTCTTTAGACCTTTCCTTTGGAAAAATTAAAGTCCGGTTGTGAATTTAAGAATTAAAGATTCAAGTTAATCAATAGCTTGGTATCACGATTCTCACCGCAACACTCCCCATAAGTTCTCTAACCTCTTGAGGTTATGATAGACATTAGGTGCCTAACCATGCAAGATAACATTAGGTAGTCCCCTTTTCAATCTCAACTTTAGGTTCACTTTGCATGATAACTTTTAGGATTGATTAGTCTCCCATTAGTGTGCCTTCTTCTCTTCTCATCTTCAAACCATCTTAACATACTTAATAAGGATAATGAATGTTGTGCCATGATCCTTATACTTGGGAAATGGTGATTGAGGGGCCACCTCTCAATTGCTTAGAGTGTTTAGTATACGTCCTTAGGACGATATGCGATGCATTTGATCCTAGGTTTTAGACTTTGTTATAACATACATTATGAACACTCTAATTCAAAACACTTCTCTAAAAAACACAAAAACATTTCAAATCTTTTTCACCCTTTGGGGTTCTTAATCAAGGAAAATCTTTTCACAAAAAGAGTGTCGTTAACTCTTAGTTCTACCGCAAACAGTAACACCAAGTCTCCAATGGTCGAGCTGCATACACCAACTGCTAGAACTATTTGTTAACCCTACTCGGGCCTAATAACTTTTGAACTAACCTGTGGTCCTTTTAGCCCAAACTACGTTTGCTCTGATCTTTCGTACCAGACGAAAGTACGTATGCACAAGACGCGATGTCTTGGCGAGCAACCTTTCCCCCTTTCTTTACCCGTAGTTAGCCGAACTACGTTGACTCTGACTTTCCCATTGCACGAGGGAGTACGTAGGCACAGAGCGGCGATGCTCTGCCGAGTCATTTCTCTTTTCTTTTTCTTTTGTCCTTAAGCCTTTAGCTAGATAGTTTCAACACACCCTTTTAGATAGACAACAATGCATGGATCCCGTTGAGTACGACGGACGTGAGGGGTGCTAATACCTTCCCCTTGCGTAACCGACTCTCGAATTCAGACATGGTTGCGATGACCTTGTCTTTCCCTTTTCTTTAGGTTTTTGCGATCGTTTCCTTTCCCTCTCTTTGGGATAAATAACGAAACTGGCGACTCTTCTGTTCTTTTGCCGGTGGTTTTTCGCAGTTGCGACAGCTGGCGACTTTGCTGGGGAATCTGGTTCCCTATGCGAGTCAATCCTAGCGCTTGTTTGTTTATCTTTGGGTGTTGTATATATGTGCTTTATTTACTTTCCCGCATTTATTTTCCGCATCATATATCCTTATTGTTGTGCTGTGGGGAGGGAAGTTCCATTGAGTGATAAGCCAGACCCGGGCTTGAGTACAAACCTAGTATTAGAGTGGAGACTAGTGGGGGGCCTATTTGCTTAGCAGATACAGTTCCCCATGAAATTCACACTCGGACGAGATTTTCTTTGATGATTTTCCTTTAGATCCTTAGGATCGGTTGGGATTTTGGATTTGAGAATTGTTGACTCTGGGAACCGATCATTTGTGAGTCAGCTAAGTGAGGCCTCTTCAAGAGATAATGATGCCAAACCAGAAATGGTGAACGTATCATAATTTCTTGAAAGTATGTGACGCTGATGAACACATAGGATGCAGAACCTTGTCAGTGGATAGGTCCATACCTGTGAGGGGGATTGGGTTGTGCAGGAAACTTTAGCTTTCAGATTACCTGGTTCTTTGCAAGTGGGAATCCATGTTCATGATATCAGTGGATTCTACTGTCGGTACTGTGTTCTTGCTAAGGTGAAGCTCTGGTTTTTCTCGACCGACGACACAACAGTCTTGATCACTTGTTTGCATTTGCATTTGCATTTTCATCTGCATTTTATTAACATGTATTTGTGTTGCAGGTGCATATTTCTCCTTTGATTCTAGTGATCTTTTCCCGCCTTGCTGTTATGGAGTCCCTGAAGAGTACAGTGGCCTACAGGTTTCCAGTTCCGGATGTTAGTACTTTGTTGAGTCTGATTGCCTTGGGAGAGAAAGTAGTAATGGAAGATTTCAAGAAGTCTTATGGGAGATTATTGAGATATGTCAGCAAGCCTTCTGAATATGAGATTAGTGGTGTCTATGCTCTCTTACAGTTTTATGATGCCCAGTTGTGATGCTTCGTCTTTCCTGACTATGTCTTGGCTCTTACACTAGAGGAGTATTCTGAGCTGTTAGGGGTACCCATTCGGAGTTGGATGCCGTTTGTTCATGTTGATACTAAGCCTGATCTGGCCGAGCTCGCCGCTATTTTGCACCTTGAGGCTTCAAAATTGGATGGGAAGATGATACGAATACTTAGGATGTATGGTTTTCCATTGCCTTGCTTGATTGAGAAAGCTCAGCAGTGCGCTAAGGATGGCTGTTGGATTGTGTTTAGCGCCATCCTGGCTCTTTGTATATATGGCACTGTTCTGTTTCCTCATCTTCCAGACTTTGTGGATGTCGATGCGTTCTATATCTTAGCCTCAGGCAACCCAGTGCCCACCTTACTTGGGGAAGTTTATCATTCTGTGCACTACAAGAATGAAAAACGAAGGGGGAAGAACGTAGCTTGTTGCATTCCTTTGTTGTATGCATGGTTTATTAGTCATCTACCCAAGAAGGGTCCATTTGTTGCCACTGCCAGTACTTCAGAATGGTCAGAAAGATTGATGGGATTATCTGCAGAGAATATTGTTTGGTTGATCGAGAGTTGTTGGGTAAGGATATTGTTTATAGTTGCGGTGGTTTTCCTAACATTCCTTTGATCAGAAGGAAAGGTTGCATCAACTATAACTCTTCTTTATTGGTGAGACAGTTTGGGTATGCATTGAGAGAGCCTCCTAGAGAAGAGGAGATACAGGAATCTCTGTATCTTACTGGCTTATTGGAGGGAGAGGATCTGGGCAGACTTGAGCATGCATGGAATAACATTCATCGGAAAGAGAAGTTAGCTATGGGGAAGAGTAATAGCCGAGCGTAATACCCTTACTTGACTTGGATTCATGATAGGGCTTTGAAGTTTCTGATGCCATATCCTTCAGTTGCACCTCTATATTCCCTCATGATAGAGGAAACCACTACTGTAGATATCCGGAAATACAATCAGGTATTGGCGGAGAAGGAAGAGCTGAGAAAAGCGAATGAAGAATTGGAGAAAGAGATTATCCAGCTTCGCAGTGAGAAGATGGATGTAGTTCATTCTTTCAGGAGAAAAACTGAGCTTGTCAACAAACTGGGTATGGACCTGACTAAAGAGACTAAGGACAGAGAGCGCACAAGCCGAGACTTGAACGCCACTTATAGTGCTCTTGCCACTAAGAAGGAAGAGTTGGATAAGGCTTACTTGAGGATCTCCAAGTTTGAATTGATATAGAATTCCATGCTCACTAACAACAAGGAGCGTGAAGACAAGTTAAAACTTCAGATCAGCAAGCTGAAGGCTCAGCTTAATGCCAAAGAGGGAGAGATTACAACGGAAACATCACGTAGACGAGACAACGAGTGCAGGTTGAATGAAGCGATCGCAAGCTTGAAGGATCTCAAGTTGAGAGCTGGGTCCAAGAGACGCAGACTTGAAGCATGTTTCGGGGAGAAAGCTTTAGAGGATCATGTTGATAGCCTACATCACACTATGAGCCAGCAGGATTTGCTTATCCAGGGGCTACTTGCTAGGCCAAATAATCTTGAGACGTTGAGGCTATTAGAGGACTTTCGATCACGTCATCCTGCTTGACTTGTTTTGTCTATTTCTGTTGTAGCTTTTGATGCTTATTTTGATGTATTTGACCATCGCCAGGCTTGTTGGTCGAGGTCTTTTATTTATTTGTACTCAGTTGTAGTTTGTACTTTGCCTGATGGATTTTGATCTATATGTGAGGAGTTGGTATTCTATACTTGACCACAGGTTCTCCACTATTACTAGAATCCAGGGGGAAATATCCCTATTGCATAAATACATGTCTGTATTTTAGCATTTTTCTCGCATTCGCAGGTGCACCGGAACGGTTAACCTTATTTTCTCCTGTGGTTTACTAGTATTTTAGGATTGCTGACGCGACAACTCACCGGTACGGTACCAGAGGAAACCAGAAAAGACTGATGGATCAGATGCAGGTAGAAATGCAAGAGATGAGAGATCGTATGGCACAGCTGATCGAGGTCATGCAAGGGGTTGCTAGTGGTCAGGCGCAACTTCAGACTTAGGTGCAACCTCTGATTGCGCGGGTTGATAGTGGTGGTGTGTTACACTGTGGGATTGCTTCTAACCCTCCTCACCTTGAAACTCCTCGGGTAGACAATTCTATGCCAACTTTAGTCATCCCTACTGCTGGAGGGGTGGTCACGCTGCTGGTGCTGGAAATGTGGCAGGTTTTAATCATGCTGGTTTTGCTAATAATGGTAATGGTAACGGAAATGGCTATGGTTATGGTCTCGACACCACAGGTGTTGTACATGGTAGCCTGAACCACACTTGGAATGAGGATAGGCAGGAAGATGTGTTTTCTCCAAGAATTATAACTGTTGAGATACCTTCTGAGGTTGATAGAAGGATTAAGATGATCGAAGAGAAGATGAAATCTCTGGAATGCCAAAACTCGATGGGGCTGGATATGTCTAATCTGGGGTTGATTCCAGGCTTGAGAGTGCCTCCAAAGTTTAAGGTCCCGGATTTCGATAAGTACAAGGATACTACTTGCCCTAGGGTTCATCTGAGGTCTTATTATCGCAAGATGTCTGTGCATTCTAATGATGAGAAGCTCTTGATGCATTTCTTCCAGGATAGTCTATCCGGACCATCGCTGGAATGGTATATGAGCTTAGAGCCCGCTAATGTCCGTAGCTGGAGAGACCTAGCCGAAGCTTTTGTAAGGCACTATCAGTACAACAGTGATCTTGCTCCGAATAGAGTTCAGTTGCATAATCTTTCTTAGAAGAACAATGAATGCTTTAAAGAATATGCCCAGAGGTGGCGAGAGCTTGCTGCTAGGGTACAACAACCAATGGTAGAACGGGAAGTTGTGGATATGTTTGTTGCTACCCTTCCAAGAGTGTATTATGAGAAACTCATCGGCAACATGTCTGGAAGCTTTTCTGATCTGATTATCACCGGTGAAAAGGTGGAGAATGGAATTAAGATAGGAAAGATCAATGCTGGTGAAGGGTCCTCGACAGGAGGAGGGAACAAGAAAGTGTTTGGAAACAAAAGGCGAAAGGGAGATGCTAACGCTGTATCTAGTTCATGGGGAAGAAATAGAGGTCGGAATCGACAGAATCAACAGATTGCCAGCATCACTATTCCAGCAGTTCAACAACCACAACTACAACATCAGCAACAACCGTAACCTCAGTAGAATCAGCAGGGGAACAGAAGATACTAAGATAGAGGCCGGGTAGCAGGGAACAAACATTTTGATGCCCTTCCCATGCCATACTCCCAGTTATTTCTAGCCTTGCTACAACTTCAATTGATTCAAAAGAGGACTATGACTCCTTTGACCGGACAACCTCCACCTCGGTACGATGCGAATGCCCACTGTGAATTTCATTCGGGCGCTCCAGGACATAATATTGACAATTGTAAAGCCTTCAAACATAAAGTGCAAGATATGATTGACAGTAAGGCTATCAATTTTTCCAATGATGTTCCCAACGTGGTGCAGAATCCCATGCTGAATCATGGGCAGGCTGGGGTGAATGCAATTGTAGAGGAAGAGGTGTTGAACTTGGTGACCAATATTGATGAATTGAAAACACCCTTAAGCTTTGTGAAAGCCAAGTTGCTAAATGGAGGTGTTTTCCCAGGATGTGCTGAAGGCTGTGTTGAATGTTCTGCTGATCCTAAGAGAGGATGTGGATTGTTGAGAAGCGGTATTCAGAAGATGATGAATGACGGAGTTTTACAATTTGACCGTTCTGTTGGAAGAGATTCCGGGGATTTAGTGGCTGAAGAAAAGGATGAGATTGCGACAATCTCCATCCCATACAAGACTGTTATTATCTACGCTCCAAAGCCACCAATGATAACTATCACCAAAGCAGGTCCTATGCCGTTTGAGAGCACTAAGGTCATTCCGTGGAACTACGGAGCTGAAGTGTATTGTAATGGGCAGAAGATAAACTGGAATGATCCCCCTGCAAGTTCAGTTGACAATCTCGTGGGTGCAGGAGGTATTACTCGCAGTGGCCGAGTCTTTTCGTCGCTTGAGGTGATTGCTGATAAGGTGGACAAGGGGAAAAGACCGGTAGTGGAGGAGACTTCTCAATCTGCGGAAAGAGAATCTTTGTTGAAAGACGCGGAGGAATTTATGAGGCTGATCCGGAAAAGCGACTACAAGATAGTCGATCACTTGCAGCAAACTCCTTCCAAAATATCCATCCTGTCGTTGCTCCTTTGCTCTGAGGCGCATAGGAATGCATTGCTGAAGATATTAAACACTGCTTACGTGCCGCAGGAAATTTCAGTCAATCAACTTGAGGGAGTGGTGGCGCACGTAAACGCAGGAAATGGCTTAGGCTTTACGGACCTAGATTTGACACCCAGAGGCAAAAATCATAATTGTGCATTGCACATATCCCTAGAATGCCGAGGGGTTGTCATGTCTCACGTGCTTGTGGATACGAGATCTTCTTTAAACGTGCTTCCGAAGAATGCTTTGATGAAGTTAGATATGAAAGGGTTGATTTGCACACCAAGTGATTTGGTGGTGCATGCGTTTGATGGAACCCGAAGATCCGTGTTTGGTGAGGTAACTTTTCCTATTCAGGTTGGACCTGAAGTCTTTGATGCTGTGTTTTACATCATGGATATCAAGCCGGCCTACAGTTGTTTACTAGGTCGCCCTTGGATTCATTCAGCTGGTGCTGTTACATCAACTTTGCATCAGAAGCTGAAATACATGGTTGGCGGTAGCGTTGTTACGGTATGCGGAGAGGAGGATATCATGGTCAGCCATTTATCATCCTTTAAGTATGTTGAAATGGATGGGGAGATCCATGAAACTCTATGCCAAGCCTTCGAAGCGGTTAAGATCAAAGACAAGTCTCCTGTTGTGAGTAAGTAGCCTGAAGTGGCTATGTCCTTGTTTAAAGAAGCTCAAGCAGTGGTGCAAACTAGGGCAGCACAGGGATGGGGCCAAGTGTTGGAAATTCCCCACAAGCAAGACAAATTTGGTTTGGGTATCGACTTTCATTATCCTCTCCTTCAACCTCGCAGAGCACGCCACGCTATAAAGGGCCCGTGCAGTTTACCAAGGGGGGAGTCATCTTCGAGAGAATCAATGTTGTATTTGACGAAGACGGAGATAGTGACTGCGACATGGATGCCTGGATCAAGCCATGTGTTTCGGGACAGAGCCTACGCAACTGGTCAATTGAAGAAGTCATTCAAGTGACGAAAGAACAGTAATGCTTTGTTTTTCCAATTATTGTACTACCCTATGTCCTACTCGGGGCATAGTGGTATTCTATTTCAGGGCCTTACTTGTTTATGTTTGAACATTGTTTATCAATTAATCAAAGGGCGTGTTCTCAAACAAATTTTGTGATCTCTGTTTTTTTTATTTTTATTTTCCACAATAAAATGGCAACGTGGTTTATACTTGTTTGCAAATTGTTTGAAACATTTAACCATTTTCATTGCAGGATTCCTATTGCAGATGACACCAATCCAGAACCTTCTATGACTCGCTTCAACTTCGATCAACCGATATATCAAGCTGAAGAAGAGATTGATGAGGATGAAGACTTTCCTGAGAAATTAGCCAGACTGTTGAAACAAGAAGAGAAAATTATTATGCCTCATCAGGAGGAAATTGAGGTCATTAATCTGGGTTATGAAGAAGTGGTCAGAAATGTTCGGATAGGGGCTACGCTACAGAGTGACATCAAGCAAAGGTTGATCGAGATGCTTCGAGAGTATAGTGACATCTTTGCTTGGTCGTATGAGGATATGCCCGAGCTTGATACCGATATAGTGGTTCATCGCTTACCATTGCGTGAGGAATGTCCGCCGGTCAAGCAGAAACTGAGAAAAACTAGACCAGATATGGCGGTAAAAATCAAAGAAGAGGTCCAAAAGCAGTGGGATGATGGATTTCTAGCCGTAACTACTTATCCTCCGTGGGTCGCCAACATTGTGCATGTACCGAAGAAGGACGGTAAGGTGCGGATGTGTGTTGATTATCGGGATTTGAACAAGGCAAGCCCTAAAGATGACTTCCCGCATCCTCACATTGACGTATTGGTCGACAATACGACTCAGTTTTCGGTGTTTTTCTTCATGGATGGTTTCTCGGGTTATAATCAGATAAAGATGGTGTCGGAGGACATGGAGAAAACAACTTTCATTACACCGTGGGGAACGTTTTGCTACAAGGTGATGCCTTTTGGCTTGAAGAATGTCGGAGCAACATATCAGCGCGCTATGACAACACTCTTTCATGACATGATGCATAAAGAGATTGAGGTTTATGTTGACGATATGATTGCTAAATCCCAAACGGAGGAGGAGCATCTGGTTAACTTGTTGAAGCTGTTTGAGAGGCTTAGAAAGTTCAGACTGAGGTTAAATCCGAATAAGTGCACTTTCGGAGTTCGATCCAGAAATTTATTGGAGTTTATTATCAGTGAAAAAGGAATCGAGGTCGATCCTGCAAAGATAAAAGCCATACAAGACATGCCAGCACCGAAAACAGAAAAAGAAGTCTGTGGTTTCCTGGGGAGATTGAACTACATTGCTTGGTTCATATCTCATCTCACAGCCACGTGTGAGCCAATGTTTAAATTGTTAAAGAAAGATCAGGAAGTTGTCTGGAATGAAAATTGTCAAAAAGCATTTGATATAATAAAAGAGTATTTGCAAGAGCCTCCGATATTGATACCCCCAGTAGCTGGAAGGCCTTTAATCATGTATTTAACGGTTCTTGAGAACGGTATGGGTTGTGTTCTCGGTCAACATGACGAGACTGGAAGAAAGGATCATGCGATTTATTATTTGAGTAAAAAGTTCACAGATTGTGAGTCCCGTTACTCAATGCTCGAAAAGACGTGTTGTGCACTTTCCTGGGCTGCCAAACGTTTGAGACAACATATGCTCAATCACACAACCATGCTGATTTCGAAGATGGATCCGATTACGTATGTCTTCGAGAAGCAAGCACTTGCAGGACGAATTGCCAGGTGGAAAATGGTACTGACAGAGTACGATCTACAATATGTTTCTCAGAAACCCATCAAAGGAAGTGTTCTGTCATAATACCTTGCTGAGCAACCAATCGAAGATTATCAACCGATGAAGTTTGAATTTCCTGACGAGGATATCATGTTCCTCAAAGTGAAAGATTGTGAAGAACCATTACACGGTGAAGGTCCAGAGAAAGATTCTCAGTGGCAAATGATATTCGATGGTCCTATCAACTCCTATGGTAGTGTGACAAATGATATTGGGGCAATTATTACAACTCCTCATGGTACTCACATTCCGTTCACTTCCAGATTGACATTTCCAGTCACCAACAATGAAGCTGAGTATGAAGCATGTATCATGGGTCTGGAAGAGGCCATTGATTTGAGAATCAAGAATTTGGATGTATATGGCGATTCAGCGCTAGTGGTTAATCAAATTATGGGAGAATGGGAAACTCGTCAACCAAATCTGACTCCTTACAGAGATTATGCAAGGAGGTTGTTACCTTTCTTCGACAGGGTAGAGTTTCACCATGTGCCAAGAGCAGAGAATCAGATGGTTGATGCTTTGGCAACACTATCTTCGATGTACAAAGTGAATTTCTTGAATGAGGCTCCCAGAATAGTCATTTCTCGCTTGGACAGGCCCGCTTTTGTATTTTCCATTGAAGAGGATGCTAACGGATTTATGCAGATAAGATTCTGGGTCGCCGTGCCCTTTGAATGCTATGGCGTCCCCGTGGCCCTTCTCCACGTGGGGCATTGATATGATTGGAAAGATCGAGCCCACCGCATCCAACGGTAACCGTTTCATCTTGGTAGCCATCGATTACTTCACTAAGTGGGTTGAAGCAGCTTCGTACGCCAATGTGACCAAACAAGTGGTAGCAAGATTTATAAAGAAGGACATCATTTGCAGATATGGAATTCCCGAGCGGATCATTACTAATAATGGTTCGAATCTGAACAACAAAATGATGAAGGAGTTATGCCAGAACTTCAAGATTGAACATCACAACTCATCGCCCTATCGGCCGAAGATGAATGGCGCTGTTGAGGCGGCCAATAAGAATATCAAAAAGATAGTGCAAAAGATGGTTGTCACTTACAAAGATTGGCATGAGATGTTGCCCTTTTCTCTTCACGATTATCGTACGACGGTACGCACATCAACCGGGGCAACTCCTTTCTCGCTAGTATATGGTATGGAAGTTGTCCTACCGCTAGAGGTCGAGATTCCTTCTTTAAGAGTTTTGGTCGACGTGAAACTTGATGAGGCAGAATGGATAAAGAACAGGTTGAATCAGCTTAGCCTGATGGATGAAAAGAGTCTAGCATCAACTGCATATGGTCGTTTGTACCATAGCCGAATGAAGAAAGCTTTCGATAAGAAGGTGCGCCCTCGAAGTTTTTAGACGGGTGATATTGTGTTGAAAAAGATTCTCCCACCACAATCAGATCACAGGGGCAAATGGACTCCCAACTATGAAGGTCCATATGTTGTACGAAAGGTTTTCGCTGAAGTAGCCTTGTTGTTAGCCACCATGGATGGGGAGGATTTCACATCTCCTATGAACGCAGACGCAGTGAAAAAATACTTTGCTTAAAAGAGACCCGCTGGACATAAAAAGAAATGTCCAGGCAAAAATGGGGCATCCCGACGAACCATAAAAAAGGAAAACAGGTTCGGGCAAAAATTAGGGATAAAAATGAAAAGATGTAAACCCGCAAAGTCGAAAACCTGAAAAGGCGACTTTGGCAAAATTGGGTATCCCGGTGAATCGAAAACCCGAAAGGGCGGTTCAGGAAAAAGTTAGGGATTGAAAAAGCAAATGACTGCGGTCTGCGTATGAATTTCATTGCTTAGTGGATTGTGGGAACCCGAGGGCCGTGTGTTTATCCGAATGAATCTCTTATGAAGACGAAGCCTCGGGAAAGCGTCAGAGTCAGGCGAGTCATAGAGGGATCAACTCATGGTGTTTGTCTGTGCCACGTTGCCGACATTTTGTACATTTTTGTATATTTCTGTGCATATCTATTTTTGTTTTGCGCAGCTTCCTCTTTTCAGGAGTTGCATCTGTTGTAAAACTTTGCCTATTTACAGGCCATTCATCAATAAACTTATACTATTCAGTACTTGATCAGTGTGTTTTGTTTTAACTTTTACTATTTTGTTTGTGAAAACGCCCAATGTTTTGATGAACTTGCGCTAACATAAATTTGTAGGCCTTGGCCAATAATTGTTAAAACTTTGAATTAATTGAACAATGTCACGAATGATGACTAAGATGGTTCCATTGCGTAGGATTTCTTGCCTGTTTGTTCAGTTTTGCAGGGTCGTTACCCTTGGGGAAAAGAAGTTGGATGAAGTCTGTCCTATCCCCAACTTTAGTCTTTCCCCATTCAGTGAAGTTCGTATCTCTATCCCCAGTAGTTGATGCGTATTTGATCCTCGCAAGGTGCATGCTTGTAGGCACTCCCCAGCGAGTCGTGATTGGATCTTCTCCCCATAGAGTAATGTGCAGCCTGGTTAGGTTCGTTCCCTGGAAAAGCAATCCCCAGCAAGTTGAAAGGGGTGGTTTCCCCAGCAGTGTTGTTCTCTCTTCCTCAGCAGGATAGAAGAATGTTGTCACGTCGGTATTTTCCTCGCAGGAAGCCAACAAAGGACCGTTTCTCGGCATAAGTCCAATTGTTAGAGCAAGTTTGCGCTCTATCCTCGGCAGAATCTTTGATTCCCTCAACAGGGTTATTTTGTTATCCCAACAGGATGGTTTCTGTATCTCTAGCATTCGTTTTGCTGGATCGGTTCTGTTGCATCTGCATGCGAGCATAGCATCTACCCAAACGCGTAGCATTTCCATTTCGTATGAAGCATTACGCCATTTTCAAACATATGCATGTGAAACATAAGCCAGGTTGTTATCTCTTTGTTTCAGGTGAATCACGCAGGTGATGGGTCTTTGCCCGTGTGGTGGTTAAACCCTAAGTCGTGTTATTTCCCCAGTCGAGTTTCTCCATGATTGTTATTAGTGGATGATTTTAACTTCATGTGTAGTTGCTCGCTTTTATTTAGCGAAAGTCTGGCGGCGATGTCAGAAGTTTATCAGAACTATGGTTATCTGACGGTGATGTTGGATGCTTACCAGATTTATGTTTGTCTGGCAGCGATGTCAGAGGTTTATTAGCACCATGGTTGTCTGGCGGCGATGTCAGAGTTCTTTATCCCCACAGGTATTTGACGGTGATGTCAGGTGTTTCTCAGAGTTATAATTAGCTAGCAGCGATGTCAGATGTTTATTGGATTTATGGTTGCTGACGGCGACGTCAGATTCCTTTATTAGATTTGTGTTGTTACTGGCGGCGATGTCAGGTGTTTTTCCAGCGGCGAGGTTGGAGGCTTGTTTCTAACGGCAATGTCAGGGTTCTCTTACTAAGTTTGTGTTTTCTCTGGCGGTGATGTCAGATATCTTTGGTTTTCCAGCGGCGATGTTGGAGGCTTGTTTCTGACGGTGATGTCAGGTGATCTTTGGGTTTCCCAGCGGCGAGGTTGGATGTTTGTTTCTGGCGGCGATGTCAGGTGATTTTTGTTTTCCCAGCGGCGAGGGGGGATGTTTGCTACTGGAGGCGATGTCAGATGATATAGTTTACCAACAGCGATGTTAGATGTTTGTTACTGGCGGCGATGTCAGATGATATAGTTTACTAGCGGCGATGTTGGATGTGTGTTCCTGACGGTGATGTCAGGTGATTTGTTTTCCCAGCGGCGAGGTTGGATGTTTGTTTCTAACGGCGATGTCAGGCGACTTTTGTTTTCCAGCGGTGATGTGGATGTTTGTTACTGGCAGCGATGTCAGATGATATAGTTTACCAACGGCGATGTTGGATGTTTGTTACTGGCGGCGATGTCAGATGATATAGTTTACTAGTGGTAATGTTGGATGTTTGTTACTGGCGGCGATGTCATATGATATAGTTTACCAGCGACGATGTTGGATGTTTGTTACTAGCGGAAATGTCAGATGATATAGTTTACCAACGGCGATATTGGATGTTTGTTTATGATGACGATGTCAGACGCTTTATTTTAACTGACGGCGATGTCACGTGTGACTTACTGGTTGGATTTTTTTGAATGACTGGCGGCGATGTCAGAGAATTGTATCTTGGGATTTTATACCTGTTTCATTTAATAGAGGTATAACGGCGATGTTGGCTATTCTACTGGCTTGAAGTAGAGGTTTGACGACGATGTCAATTGTTATTATAGATTTAATGTCTAGGACTGACGGCGGGGTCAGGTGCCTGACGGCGATGTCAGGGGAATTTAATGCAGATAATTGACGGTGAGGTCATGTGCTTTTCAGACTGTGTGTCATTATTGTTTTCTCAAACTGGTTTTCCCCAAGCAGAGTTACTTGTTATGTTTCTCTTTTCCCTAGTGGAATGTGTTTGTAATTAGAGCAGTTACCCCAGGAGGGTTTGCAGTTTTATTTTTGCGGTTGGAAAATTTCCGGGTTCTTTGGTATTCAACCGTCTTCTACCTTTATTGCGTGAAATTCGTTCGCTTTTCACTCGTTCAGGTCCAAGTCGTTTGAATAGGGGCAGCTGTTGCACCCCAAAATTTGCTCAACCTTTGTCTTAACTTGGTTTATGTTTCATTTCATTTCTTTCTAGCATTAACATTGCATAGCATTTTTCATTGAACAGGGGATCAAGAGTTTTTGCATAGCAAGAGGAGTCTACTCAGAGGGTTGAGCCTAAGCAAGGGGTTCTACTCAAGTTTGGATGGTCATCAAGTCATCAGGAAGTGGGCATTGGTCTTGTGAAAGAAAGGATGGATGTGTGTGGGTCAGCTCCTAACATGGATGCCATTTCAAGATCATCAAAGGTTTGTGAATCCATGGTTATGGATATAAGATGTTGAGAGAGCTCATTGAGTTCCTTGAGGGTCATTGTGGAGCTCATCCAAGTGTTTATGCTAAGTGTGAAAGGTTACAGTTGAAGGTGTTGCATCTAGGGTTTTCATCTGGTAAATCCTCAGTCAACTGTGCAATTGAAGGAGATTAAAACTCAATTCCAAGTCTCTATGGTCATGGGATGTTGTGTTCAGATGTATGATATATCATATCAAGTTCAATTCGTCAAGGATCAAGTGTGTGAGAAGTTACTAAATTAGGGCTCTCAGGGTAAAATCCCCTATTTAGTGCCTAACTTCAAGACCACCTATCTCAAGATACAAGTTTCATCTCAACTTTTTACCAACATGAAACTTGTAAAGCATGTACTTAGCTTTATTTTGAGTACTAGAAGTCCTTGATTGGATTTATAGAACTCAAGTTATGATCCAGACAAGTTACAGGTCATCAGATGAATGTGATTTTGGTCAACAAAAGTCAACCAACTTCCAATCCATTTTTGACCTAGAAGAATGTATCTCCTCAACTTTTGGCCAACATGAAAGTTGTAGGTCTTAATCTTAGCTTTCCAAAAAGTACTAGAAGTTTTTCATCTGATTTGTAGAACTCAAGTTATGAGGTTTGCAAGTCAGGGGTATTTTGGGAAAATGGGATTATAGGTCATAAAATTATAGGTCCATTTCAGCAACTTGCACACTTTAAATAAAGATTTTTCCAACATCAAACTTGCTCCAAATGGTGTTATTTTCTTCGTCAAGCATTGATAAGTCATGGATTTGGCTTGGTTTGAGGAATTGGTGTGTGAATTTTCATGGAAGAAGGTTTAAAAGGGAAAATTGGGAATTAATTCTTTTTTGAACATTTTGGTGCAAATGAGTACATTTTTTGAGTACATATCACATTTTAAACACATTGGCATGAATAGAATTTGAATTTGAGGTGTTTTAGTGAGCCATTTTCAAGGTTGCTTCATTATGAAGTTACACAACAAATCTCAACCATTGAGATTAGACAAGGCTTTAATCCTAGCCATTCACATCCCATGTGGTACCAACAAGCATTTTCAAGCATTTTGGAGCCAATTTGGTGAGAATTTCATGCACATGAGAAAGCTTAAAATTCAATTCCTTGGATTTTCAATTGGGCTGTTAGAAGCTGAGATTGGGCTCAATTCTTATCAAGATCCATCACATATAAGGTTTTGGTCATTCACAAATCATCAGGAGGGAGAATTGGAGCCAAATTGATCAAGAACAGTTTTGAAAAAGTGGTGGAATTTTGAAATTCGAATTTGGAGATAGAAGCCATTTCAAGCCAAATTGTGAATTACAAAAGCTCTATTGAAGTTTATTGAACGATTCTGGATATTTTTCTGCAAGCTTAAGCTCCATTTGAAGGCTTAGTGGAAGTTCTCCACTAGGTAATTGAAAGTCAACTTTACACTTTTGATAAGCATTGATTCACTGCCATTTTTGCATATTTGAGACGTAGAAACAATGTAGATCATTAATATGCAAAACGAACTGGCATTGGTGTTGATTGTTGGATGATGCTCAAAAATGTTTGGATCTGTTTTGGCTTGTTTATGCATGTTCTTGCTTGTTTATTGCTTGATCTGTAACCTACTTAACTTCTAGATGATTTTTAAACCAAATTGGAGTTGTTTTGATGAACTTTTGGTTTTGGTGCTCAAGTTTGTTTAATTCGGTTTGCTCTCATGTTGCGTGATTAGTGATTTTTGATGGTGGATTTGAGATCCTCTTGATCTCTAGATAAATTTTGGTATAAAATTTGTCCCAAACGGTTGAGTTTTGATGCATGTGGTTGTTGTTGCTCTGTTCACGGTGGAGGTTGGCCGGAGAAGACAATGAATAGGACTTCCGGCCGGTGACTGGTTTCCCTCCTTATTTTGGAGGTTGAAGATGATTATGTGGCAGTGTGTGGTGCGTGCGATTAGATGACTTTTGTTCCCAACAATGGAGATTAAGAAACACGGTGGGTGTGTGTTGACCGTGTACCACTTGATTTCATTTAAACTTTCATTAATGTGTTGGCAGATTTACAACCACTTGATTGCTTACTTTTTGATTAAACGTTTCTGATTGAGTCTCCTTGGTACACCATGTTTGACTCACTGCACTAGATTGCCAGGTTTATTTGTTTTGTTTTGGATTTGTTGATGGGCCTTGCACGCGCATGTTGCTTACACTCCCTGTTGGGCCCAGTTTCTCTGTTTGAACTGTATTTAGTTTCTATTTGCCATGCAGGTTTTCCTATTTTCTTTTTATTTTCTTTTGTTTTTATTTTATTTTCTGTTTAGAATTTAAATCATTAAAAATAACTCCAACACTTTAAAAATTCACCAAAAATATTTTTTATCAACTTTGAGATGTCTACTTTTTTTTGGATATTTTTATTTTATTTTTCAGTTTTATTTTCAATTTAAAAATGAATTAAATATTGGAGTGGTTTTAGATGGTTTAAATTGTAACCTTGTTTACTTTTGCATTTATTTCTCTCATTCTTTTTTGATTCAATGATTGAAAATTGATCCTCATTTCAATGATGAGTTGATCAATTTTAGAGGACCATTTTGCCCCTGCTTGTTGACTTTTGGGTTGACTTTTGTGGCTTTTCTTTTTCCCTTTGTTTCTCCCATTTCAAAGTGGTACATCTAAATGAATTGTTTCTTTTGATGGTGCTTTGAGGGGATATTTGTCTTGATCTTTTGGCCTCTGGTTGCCAACATGTTTAGCTTCTTTGTGCATTTTATTTGGTTTTTTTAGCCTTTTTTCCTATTTTTGAAGTGACTTGCAAGTTAGGTCATCTCATAGGACAACTCACACAAGTGCATGACCTAGTTTGGATTGGAAATGACCTTTGTGGATCCAATAAGCTCTCAACTCTTCTTGTTTCACATCTTAGACATGTTGAGCTTGCTGTATGTTCATTTTTAGGTCAAAATTATGTTCATTGCTTGTTTCTTGATGCCTTTCTTTTTGTGCTTTCAACTTGAACTCCTAAGTGATGTGTGCTTGCTTCCTTTGTGCTCTTACTTGCATTTCTTCTTGTTGTGCTTTTATATTTCTTGTGAGCTTTCTTCTCTTCATCTCCCTTCTGTACAATGACCTTGGATTGTCATTTAAGGTAGCTTTGTCCCTCCTTAGGAGGAACTTGAAGCTTACCTAAAGTGATGAATCCATGAGGACTCTTTCTTTGTATTTGTCACTTGTTTGCTTGCTTTTGATGCACCTCTCTCCTTATTCTCTTTTCTTGCATTTCCATATGCATGCTTGGTTGAGATGAGCTTGTGGTGGCTACTTCCCCACACTATTTTCCTCCCACTATCATTCTACTTGTGCATTCTATGTGTGCATCTTTTCATTTGCATATGCATTCTTCTTCTTCTTCTTCTTCTTCTTCTTCTTCTTCTTCTTCTTCTTCTTCTTCTTTTGTTCTTCTTTGCCATGCTCCCCATAAGTTCTATAACCTATTAAGGTAATGATAGACATTTGGTGCCTAACCATGCATGATAACATTAGGTAGTCCCCTTTTCAATCTCAACTTTAGGTTCACTTTGCATGATAAATTTTAGGATTGATTAGTCTCCCATTAGTGTGCCTTCTTCTCTTCTCATCTTCAAACCATCTTAACATACTTAATAAGGATAATGAATGTTGTGCCATGAGCCTTATACTTGGGAAATGGTGATTGAGGGGCCACCTCTCAATTTCCTAGAGTGTTTAGTATACGTCCTTAGGACGATATGCGACGCATTTGATCCTAGGTTTTAGACTTTGTTACAACATACATTATGAACACTCTAATTCAAAACACTTCTTCTCTAAAAAACACAAAAAAATTTCAAACCTTTTTTACCCTTTGGGGTTCTTAATCAAGTAAAATCTTTTCACAAAACGAGTTTCGTTAACTCTTAGTTCTACCGCAAACGGTAACACCTAAGTCTCCAATGGTTGAGCTGCATACACCAACTGCTAGAACTATTTGTTAATCCTACTCGGGACTAAAAACTGTTGAACCAACCTGTGGTCCTTTTAGCCCGAACTACGCTTGCTCTGATCTTTCGTACCAGACGAAAGTACGTAGGCACAAGACGCGATGTCTTGGCGAGCAACCTTTCCCCCTTTATTTACCCGTAGTTAGCCGAACTACGTTGACTCTGACTTTCCCATTGCACGAGGGAGTACGTACGCACAGAGTGGCGATGCTCTGCTGAGTCATTTCTCTTTTATTTTTCTTTTGTCCTTAAGCCTTTAGCTAGATAGTTTCAACACACCCTTTTAGATAGACAACAATTCGTGGATCCCGTCGAGTACGACGGACGTGAGGGGTGCTAATACCTTCCCCTTGTGTAACCGACTCCCGAATCCAGACATGGTTGCGATGACCTTGTCTTTCTCTTTTTCTTTCGGTTTTTGTGATCGTTTCCTTTCCCTCTCTTTGGTATAAATAACGAAAGTGGCGACTCTTTTGTTTTTCGGCCGGTGGTTTTTCGCAGTTGCGACAATCACCATCATAGATGGCATCTAGCCTTTGGCTTTGCACTTCGTCTTGATCTTTGTCAGGTGGCTTCGGGTCAAAGTCCTTCTCAGGATTTTTGAAATGTTTTTCTTCAATTTTGGCTTCGATAGCCATGTATTTTACTTCGGCCTCTAAGGCCGCTTTAAATTTGTTTTCAGATATATAAGCCGAAATCTTTTTGAGTGTCAATGACTCTGTCATTATCACTAAACTCACTTCCTCAACCAGTTGGTTGGATTCCAGCTGTTCCGAAGACATAGTCTTCTTTGCGTACAACCTCTATATCCCACTGAAAGTCATGGGTAGGATGCAGGTACAAGGAACATAAGGCATTATCTGCTGGTGTAAAGTTAAAACCTACAGGGTTACAAGGCGCTATGTGGGCCAAATATGTATCAAATTTTCGCCCACTTATTTGGTTAACCTCAGCCATGTAATAGCTTTGGTCAGCCTCAAAATTTTCGACAATTCCATCACTTTTCCGGATGGATATCCTTTGGGGAAGTGACGATGGCACGACACCTATTCCATGTATCCACTTTATTCCAATGAGTAGATTGTAATTCTCCTTAGATACAATCACCATGAACATCGTTGGCCAAGTAATTATGCCAACGGTCAAATCTGCCTGAATGACTCCCATGGTTGTTCCCATCTTCCCTTCGTAATTTGAAAGGACCCTTTTATGAGGCTTCGTGTCGGAGTTACTTATTGCAATATTTTTTAACATATAATGCATCATTAGGTTTACTGTAACTCCTCTATTTACTAGTATCTTGTTGATACCCACATTCTCTATTGTTCCTCTAATGAATAGAGGCTTTAGGTTGTTTTTCATGCCTTCGTCTGGTCTTTCGAAGAACGCATTATGCTCTTCGATGCAGTCATTGTTCAAAATATAATAACATATTGGCCTTTGACTGGCCACCTCTAGTTCGACCTCATCTTAAAGGTCTTCCGATTCCATCACCCTATCATACTCCATGGGTAGCACGGATATGACATTGTAGATAATTTCTAGTGACGGTTCTGATCCTTAATCAAAATCGTCTATCATTATATCATCATCCACAGGCATCTGGTTAGACTTCTCCTTTACATCTTCCTGCTGGTCTACGAACAACTTTCTTTCGATAACTTTCTTCTCGACATATTTTTTGTCTTTGTTGTTGTCCTTTTTGGTTTACACATTACTACTAAACTCAGCATTCTCTTTTTCCGCAGTTTTCCTCTCAGCATTGCGCTTCCTTTCTTGACATCCACTGAGACCTCATCATTGGATTCTTCCCTTTGTAGTTTTCTGAATGACAAGTTGATTGCTAGGAAGGTTGGAACTCCCTTCGGTACGCTATCTAAGATCCTCATTCCACTTCAAAATTTTGCCATTTTTTGGCCATTCTCTCTTTTCTCGACTAGCCTCACCCACTTGCCCTTGGGGGCACCAAAAGTGGGCTTGAATGTTGATGACCTATTGCCACGTACCCTTAGTCCATGTTGATCATATCTCTTTGGTGCTCCCTTTTTTTTTCAAAAGCGCCATTGTTTCTTGAGTTCCTTTAGTTGTTCTTATCCTTTTCCCGTTGAACCCCTTAGATGTTCTCCGCAGCTTTTTGATCAAAGACAACACTGCATTTGGGACACATTGTCACTTGGGAGTTCTTTCGCTTGCATATGTGAATAAAATCAATCAGATTCTCTTCTTGTTTTGGATATACCACTTTGGCATATTCTTCTTGTTTGAGAATGCATTTGTCCACTTCCATCACAGACTCTTGGGTCATCTCGACCATGTTAACCCTATGGTTGGTACCTACAAAGATATCCAATTCTTAAATTTTCATCCTAAGGCCTTCATTAGCCATAGTTTCGTTGTCGATTTGTATGAAACCATCAGTAGTTTCACACATTAAAATTACTTGGTTGGGACCCTAAGTAGCCCCGTCATCGAAGCCTTCAGCAGCTTTTCTCATGAAACCCTTAGTGGTTTCAAGTTTAAAGTCGTAAGTGACTTTCTTAGTGAAGACCTCAGTAGCTTCTTTGTCGAAGTCTTCAGTGACTATGTGATTGAGTTTCCTAGTAACCCGAATGAAACACTCATTAGTTTCATGATCATAGTCTTTAGCAACTCTTCTAGTGAAGTCATCAGCAGTTTCAACCCTTATACCATTAATGGTGAAGTTATTAGCAACTTCGACCATGTTTACCATAGATGATTCTGAATAGTGTGCATCAGTAATAAGGAGAGGGTCAGAGTCCACCTTCATCTGGTTATTTGACTTATCAGCAAATTTGAGTCTTCCTTCCTTAATAGCATTTTGAACGAGATCCCTGAAAAGAAAACATTGAGATGTTTTATGGCCAAGAAAATTATGATACATACAAAAACCTCTCTTTTTTCTCTAATCTAAAGGAGGCATTTTAGCGCCAGGAGGCACTATCATTTGGCCACCTTTAAATAATAAATCAAATATTTTGTCACACTTGATGACATCGAAGGTATATGTCCTTTTAAGGAACCTATCGTTCTTCTCAGAATCGACTGGATTCTTTTCATTCGATGGCATTAAAACTTTACATGAGTAAGGTGGGCCTTACTTTAATTCAGTAAGGTCAATTTCACTATCGTCGAAAAAGGGATCGACATTAGTTTCTTGCTCATCTTCGTCGAATTCAACGTAGGCCACCCTCTCCTTTCTATTCTTGTTTTCCCTAGCTTTCTCAGCCTCCAGTCGTTCGACTTGTCAAACTCTATCAGCCAACTGGGCCATATCTCTCAATTATTGGGTATCCAACTTCTTCCTAATTGAGTAGTCGATGCAACCAGCGGCCATTTCAACCAACTCATGTTCAAGAACTTGAGTAAAGCACCTAGCCTTAAGAAATTAAAACCTATTTACCTAATCGTCAATTGGCTCAGAGAACTTCCTTTTAATGCTAGCCAATTATTTCATACTTATCTTCGATTGTCCCATATAGAATTGTTCAAGGAACAATCTCTCCAACAAAGTCCAATTGTGGATCGCATTTCCTGGCAGTGTTGTAAACCAAGTAAAGACATTTTTGATGAGTGAACTTGGGAAATACTTCACTCTTAGATTTTTGTTTGTTAGCAATTTCGCTAGCCTCTATCAAGTATCTTAACACATGATCAACTATGAACTCACTAGTATCCCCATAAAACTTAGTGAATTTGGGGACTTTCCATCTAGGGGGTAAATCTGACTGTAAGATATATTTAGATAAAGGTGATGTATAATTTGGGCTATGAAGGCCAATATGTATCCCATTTCTGGCTATAATCCTTTCGACCATGGTTGCTTGGTTATTATCCTCTGCTACATCTTTGTGTCGAACTTGATTTATTACTTCATCAGCATTATGGTTTCTATTTACCATTACTACCCTTGGTTCCCTCTATATTGGATATTCAACTCTAGGAGGTTCGACCCTAGGTGGTTCGACTACTACGCCCTAGTTTAAAATGTCCGTCTGGGGTATATTTGGTTGAACTTGGTTAATTGTAGGATCTTCTTCTAAGACCAATCCAGTATTTTGTACCATCCATTCCCTCTGAGGCTGTCGAGGAGGTTGTGGGACACCAAAGAAGTCAGTAATATGTGTCATTTGTGCTGCCAATTGTTAGCTGGTTTGGGTAGTATTCTGGATTAAGGGATTGAATATAACCCTCAATTGTTGGGCAAGCATCTGGACCATCTCATGATTACTTTCGTCCATTTGTTGCCTTATCAGCACTGCAGAATTGTTGGTGATGTTTGGCATTTGGGTAGGAAATCCAGTTCCTAAGGGTTGGCTAATTTGACCCGTATTATTTATACCTGAACCAAATCTTTGGAATGGCGAAGTTACATTCACCATTGGGTCTACAAATGCTGATGAGGCATTGCACAAACTTGCCATCAATTATGTTGGCATACCATAAGGTTGATCACGTCCTATTTTGAGGCATTGAAATTGCAGGAGCATAAGGCCTGAACAAACTATTCCTTACTAGAGGGGGGTCGTTGGTAGATCTTGTGTTCCCCCAAAGGATGGAATGGAACCACTTTGCACAATTGACTGCACAGGCGTTGAACTTGCCATGGTTGGTACGACTTCAGACACTAATGCTGAAACCGTATTGCCCCCTGGAGAAGAAGGGGGTGGTTCTCCATCATTTGGTGGATTTTGGTTACTTGATGTATTTGGACTCACCGTCCTTCTTATGTATCTCCTTCTAGGCCTTTCTTTGTTATTTGTGGGTATTCTACCACTCCTAAGTCTCATGCAGCGAAGCGTAGAGAGATCGTAAAAATGAAGAACTTAAATATAAAATGTTTTTCCAGAAAAAGTAAAAGAAATATTTTAAAACACGATAGCAATATCCCACCGGGTGTGCCAATTTGCTTACCGTGAAAATTGATAAACAACAGATGGTCTGCCAAAAATTTGGTTTACTTGCAGAATCAACTAGTGAATCCTAAGGACATAGCTATTGTGTTTAATTTATTTCTTGAAAAATTATAGAATACTTCAACAATATTCATTTATGTAAAATATTGTTTTGATACTTTGTTGAAAAGACTAAACTTTGTAGAAGTTTAATAAAGAAATGCAATGAAGAAAAGAACTTAAAAGTAAAAAGTGAAGTAAAGAACAACTGATAAATGAAAGTAAATTTGTATTGAATAAAATGTATGGTGTTTCAAACGTACATTTCTCAACAATAACTCTTTTATCACTTTGACTTGGATACTTTTAGTATGTTTTAAGTATATAATTAAACACATAGAAATCCTAATACTAAGACCCATATTTATAACACGTCGAAATAGCTGTCTCCAACGAGTATTTCCCCAAAAGTTGACATGTTTCGCCCTGCATGCCTTCATTTTGCCATAGTTCTCCATGTGTCTCTCTTGAGAAACGGATAAGGATAAACGACAGTTATCTATTAGCATTTTTAAATTCAAACTTTTTTCTAAGGAAGGCTTTAAAACATCCCTTCGTCGAAGTGACTTTCTATACTTAAAAAATATTTCTAAGTATTTTCCCAAGTAGGTCTCCTTATGAGAACTACTTTGACAATGCTTCATTCCAACTCCTGTCAAAGTCAACTATATTTAAGAAACTTTAATTTTCACTTAGTTTATCAAATGGGAACATGGCGTCGAAATTCCCAGCCAACAACCTCATCCATCAGAGATAGGATGACGCTCAAATGAAGCAGAAAATTTGCATAGAACTTCATGCTTCTAAACACTTTCCATGAGAAAATATGGCGAGAAGTCCTATACAGGCATGACAGTCCACAACTATACATTCCATAATCGTGTTAAAGTTCCACAAATTCAAAGGGCACCATACATAAGACTGTTATCAACTCAAGAAGAAATGGAGTGTCCAATCTTAAAAGGTCTCATGAAGAAATATGTCGAGGGAGACTCCGCACAAAGGCTGGGAGAATCGAGTTCTCAGAGACGAGATTCTTATGGGAGCCTTGGGTCCAAAAACAACAAAAGTCTGAGTTGTGTGGGAGACGACAGAGCCATACGCCACACCCTTACCATCGCATGAGGATTCTTCGAAGGTGGAGAGACCAGTTCTACCCGCAGAAGGTATACTCTCTAACTCCTAACCATCAAAGGTTTGGCCACAAGCTTTGATTTGAGTGATATAGAAGCCTTAAAATAGAGATCTCCTTTTTTAAGAAGGACGATGCAAGAATTCAACCACATAACTAAGATCACATGGTCATTACCATAAGGTGTGATGATTGGGAGATTAAAATGGTACTGATCGACCAAGGAAGTTATGCAGACATCCTCCATTAGGATGCTTTTAAGAGGCTTCACGATGACATTTGTCATTATGATTTTAATGAAGAAATTCAGAAGAATAATGACCAAAATCCATGTAAGTGTGAAGAATTGAGAAAAGGCCAATGTAAAGAAGAAACAAATTTGTGAATTTGTCTTGGCTGTATTTGTGAAAAATTTATATATATATATATATATATATATATATATATATATATATATATATATATATATATATATATATATATATATATATATATATATATATATATATATATATATATATATATATATATATATATATATATATATATATATATATATATATATATATATATATATATATATATATATATATATATATATATATATATATATATATATATATATATATATATATATATATATATATATATATATATATATATATATATAGTTAAATATGTTACATGTCCTTATAAATAACCTAAAATCCAATTTTACTCCCCCTAATATTTTTGTTCAAAGAATCGTCCTTCTAATTTTTTCCGTCCCTAATTTTCATCCCTGCCGTCTATTTCACTTAACGACATCCTACGTGGACGCTGAATTAGCTTTCTTTTTTAATTAATTGGACATGTTTGAATTACCATGTGTAAGGAGATTTTACATCAACATATATGGTGAATGTGTAACCTAATTTCAGGAAGTGTATCCTCTTTCTTCTCATTTCATATTCATCTTCTTTCTTTCCCTTTCTTCAGCTGTGAGAAAATGTTAACCTAATTTCATTTATCTATGCCCTCTTTCAACTCCTTTGATGTCATATTCAAGAACAAGTCCTAGGAAACCCATCAGCATGTCTTTGTCATTTGTGTGAAGCCGCCATCGAGGAAGGAATTATAGTTGTGATGCTCGTATGGTTTCAAATGTCTGCAAGAATTGTCTCAATAAAGGCACGCTTTTTGGAGATGTCCATTTTGGCAGAGTGAAGAAACTCGTGATCTATTCGTATGGGATGAAGATCTGGTCGAAGAAGATGTTAATGGTGTTGGACAGGTAGAAAACTATAGGATGAAGGAATTGGAGACAGTTGAGTTGTTGAGAGAGTTGTATGAAGGTTCGAAAAAGAAGAACATGAAGATGAAAGCGAAATTGAGATCAGAGGCATGGTGTAATACCCTAATTTTTACCCCTAAGATCCCACATATCATTTTCACCTCATTCCATAAAATAGATTGCCAGTTTTGGTTCTCTTGTTTTCCTCTGTGTGTTTATTCTTGAGAGATTATCGGGCACCCTTTGTTTTCTTGTTTTTTTTTATATTTTTTTATATTTATGTTTACTAACCATTATTCAAAATCCAAAAAAAAATGTTTGTTTTTCCTTTACTAACTTTTTCAGGAAGAATTTGGATCAAATATATCAAGTACCAGTCCCTCATCTCGAATGAATTTCATCTGAACAAAGTCGAAGTTGATCTGCAAACAATTTAAAATCATATGATCAAGGGTTTCCAAGATTTGATTGACTACTATTCAAGAGACTCCAAGGTTCATGTGTTTATTTTCATGCCTTCTGTGACAAGTAAAAAGAATCAAGCTAGAGCCAAGATAGCACATCAAAAAGGCAATTTTTTTACATTTTTTTACTATGGTAACAAATTACTAGTATTAGGGTAATCGATTACCTGTGCACATTTTGTAAAAATTGGCCAAATTCAAATTCTACAGCATTTTTGGCACGAAATTCAAATGTTTCATCATGAGAATATTCTAGATCGCTTCATTTTAATTCCCCTACCTCATCATAATTAATTATCACCATACACCTTCACTAATCACCATTTGATCATTAATTTCCCTCCAAATTCAAATTCCAAGCCTAATTTTGTTTCCAAACCAAACTCTAATCCACCAAATTTTCCAAGCCTAAATCTTATAAATAGAGGTCTCATTTCATTTATTTCACAAGCTTTTGATAGCCAAAATCACCTTGTCAAATTCTTTCTTGACTCTTTTTTTTTCCTCCAACTACCAAATTCACTAAAGCTCTTTCTTCCTTTGAAATTTAGTAAGTTCATCATTAGAACTTACTAATCTTTGTGCTAAACCTTCATCCATTCACTTTTTCATCATCAATTTCAGTAGATCAAGGCTTTGAAGTGTGTGTTTTGGAGTTGATTTGAAGACTTTCATATTTGAAGTGGTAATCTCTTGATCCACTATTGTTATTCTTGATACATCCTTCACAATGTGATCTATTATTGATTCTTGTTGCTTGATCTTTGGATCATGAAAGTTATGTTCTATTGATGTTGTTTGCTGTTATTTTACTTGAATTTTTGTGCTTGATTGCATCCTTGATCATGAGGTGTTTGAAGAAATGATTGATCAAGTTTTGCACATTTTAAAACCTGAATTTATGTTTTTTTAACAGGTGTAGTCGACTACTTCCCTGCTGGTAATCGATTACACGCTGAGCATTTTGGCTTTTTACTTTGTTTTGGGACTGTTTTGGTTCTTTCTTCTTCTTCTTCTTCCATTTCCTTTTGGTTTTTGCTTTGGAGTACACTTTTAAAGGTCTTATTCCTCTTTAAATTTATTGGACTTAAGGTGTAGATGAATTTGGATAAACATTTAGTATTCAAATATATCTTTAAAGTGAATTGTTCAATTCATTTTAGGTGCTTTGAGTTAATGATATGTTTAGTGCTTTAATCCACCAAGATGAGTGGATGAACTTAAAGATGGAATGATCTTGAATTTGTAATTCAATTTGGCATTCCCTTTCCTCTTCTCTTTTTTTTCTTTTGATTGATGAAAATCTTCGATATTGTTTGAACTTATTTCAAGTTCTTGATGAAGATGAGATCGTTACCTATTTTCTTTTCGTGCGGTATTGCTTTCGGGGAATAATCTACGTATCAATTCTCTAGCATGTATTAGTACTAACATTTTTATTAACCGGCTTCAGATAGTCGTGGTTTCTACATAAACCCGATTAGGATTGCTTAACATAGCACTAAATTGTCCCGCAATCGAAAAATGATCATTTGCAGCTTAAACTTATGTTTGAAAGTCCAAGTATGGTTGATTGTTTGTCTTAGGTCCATCACTTATGAAACTTGTTGTTAGGAGGCTTTGATTTTATCAATCCTCTAATGAGTCTTCATTAACTTTGGCCTAAGTGCATGAGTTAATTACCATTGATCATGTGTTCTAATAACTAATCACTAACTTACTAACAATATTATTGTACTCATTTTGTATATGTTTCCTTCTTGCCCCCTATTTCTCTTTTATTTTTATGCTTCATTATTATCATCTCCTATCATATTATTGTTTATACTTCAACTCTCTTTTTCTTTTGTCCATTTGGACCATATTATGTTCAAAACACTAATAAAGGATTAAACCTATAAAAAACTTGGTTCACTTAACTTTTTGGTTATGCTCTTGGACTGTTCTTAGACCTTGGACCTTTTGGACTATTCTTGGACCCTTAGACTTAGAATTAGGTCTCTTTCCTTATGTTGGAGTATCATGGATCTTTTCCTTTATTTGGCTTGCTCATTTGCTTATGCTTCAAGATGGATGGAACTCTTATTTGGCTTGCTATGTAGTGTGTGCTACAATTTGGTTAGACCCTTCTTATCTCTAGCTTTTATTTTTTCTTTCTAGGGTAGTCACTTCATCTCTTCCCCTTCTTAAATTTTCAAAAATCTCCTCCCTTTTTTAAAAACCTTCTTCTTTTCAAACTTAAAACTTCTTTCATAATAAAACCTTGACTTTGGTCAAGTGATTTTCAAACTTTGTTTTCTTTAATGTCAATCAATGTTTATCATATTTTGACCAATTTCAAAAAGATATAAAAAACACTTCACCTCATTCAAACTTTTTGTACCTTTGTGCACTTTTTTTTAAAACTTTTCATAAACTTTAGACATGAGTCATTTTCATAGTTGAGATGTAATTCTCCTATTCTCCATAGTATTTGAAATATTCACATTTTCCACATAGATGTTGAGTGATAGACTTGTTGATTTTAATCTAAGCAAAATCCTCATTATTTAGGTGATGCAAATGTTGTCCTATACTTGTGGGCGACTAGTCGTAGTTTTCTTCTTAAAATGACGACTTGTCTTTACATTTTAAAATTAATCAAAACAAATCATTTTCGTTATTTGTACCATGAACTACGAGGTTTTAATCCTATATTGAACAAAAATCTTGAAAAAGTATTTCTCTTCTTATCTCCCCAATCTCCTTTTAAACAAACATTTTTAAACCAAAAAGCATAGGTATTTCAAAGGGCTCCTATAGAGTACTATAGACATTTTGGGTGCTAACACCTTCCTATTGCATAACCAACCCTCTTACCCAGTCTCTGTTTATTTATTCTTGTTTTTGAATTCTTTAGATTTTGTTTGTAACACCCCACTTTCCCGAATTAAAATAAAATACGATTAATTCGAATAAACACCAGAGTTCTCCACAAGAGTGGGATATCACATCATATAACTCGGCATACTCTTCATTAGAAGGCTTTCAAAAAAAAGCAGCGGAAAATATTCATTAATTCATTATTCTCGGCCATCCGCCAATACATGAAAATATTCATTAATAAAAAGCACCAACACATGATACGTCACAGGAAAGTAAAACAAGTTTAACTAAATCAAAAGAAAATGCCCAAGTCCCGTGCTACGTATCAGAGTATCCTAAGACTCGACTCGCACACCTCTATCCAAGCTAGCTAAGTACCTGAATTATCTATACTTCCGAAGAAGCACAGACCACAACAGCAACAACAAAGGGTGAGAAAACATGATCAAAATTATCGGTAATACAGTACATGAAATAAAGGTAATAATCATATGATTCATCACACAACATTCATCAAACACGACCTACTGTCCAACATCAACACAACACACCATAATGCAATTATACAACTCAACACCATGCATGCGGTACCGACTCATTGGTTCATTCAATCGAACCCCGGATAGATCACATACACCTGTCCCTGGCCATGACCTGTCCCCACCATTCTCCACAAGGGAGTACGGATGAAACACATACACTCATCCTGAGCAATGATTTGTCACACCAAACACCATGATATGCATAACACCAAATGCACAACAAATGAACTCAAGCACGCTACGTGCACACGATCCCCTAATCAAATCACTATACATCATACATACGTATTGTTCATCGATTAATTATTTTAATTAAAGTCACATGATCCCCCCTGATCACATCACCATACCCCATACATTTCTCACACCCCAATCTACTTATTTCAATTAACTTCAATCACTACATAATTTCACCTTTTAATGTCAGGTATACACTCTTCACCACTAATCACCATATCTATACTGGTCACAACTCAAGGGATACTACAAAATAAGGTCACAAGGCAGAATAGTACAACGTCACTTTTCTGTCACACTCGCTGGCTCGTTCGCTTAGCGAAGCCCTAGCGAACGCTCGCTAGCTGCTCGCCTAGCGAACTCCCTAGCAAAGGCAGACAGTAGCTACTGGAAGGGTTCGCTAATACTAGCTCGCCTAGCGAAGGTGCTAGCGAGCGTCTGCGATCTCTCAAAACCCTCACTATCCAGAAATGTCATCTTGCTCAATTCCAAGCCTATCACTTTACTTCCATCTCCCATCCTATCATTACTATAACCAGTACACACTACTCTAGTCATTATTCTATCAATTTATCTCCAGAACCCACACCTATGTCCATCAATAGAACTACAGAAGTTACTCAAAACCTCATCAAATCACATTATATGTGCACCCATTCATCAATGGTAGCAACATTCATAAACACATCAACATGCATGCGAAATTCATCATAATCAACAACAATCAAAGACATATCAACATAAAAACAGATTCATCAAATCCCTACGGGGTTAAGGAATCCCCTCTACCCAATTTCATGTAAACACCAATCCCAATCAGTTTCTGCACCCTTACCTCGATTAATGCTCTGATTGACCAAGAACCTAAAGAATCGTTAGCCCTAGCCTTCTTCTCTTCCTCCTTTTCTCTTCTCTCTAAAACTGGCTTTTATCGTGTTCTAATCTCCCTTTTCCCCCAAACTCTTCTAATACCCCCTTTTTAATCCTTATTTCATTTTATTAATCTAATAATAATAATACAAATAATTATTAATAATAATAAGATTAATAGTATAACCACATTACTATAAAGTATTACATTATTATCATTATCAATTATATTACATTAATATTAAACTCTACATTTTATTAAATGGCTCCTATAAATTAAGGACACCCACCCACGCGCTCAGACTCACTCCCCCACAAAGGACACACCAAAAATAAAATTACACCGAAAGACTAAATAATTAAAATGGGTGTTACAACTCTCCCCCACTTTAATTATTTTCGTCCTCGAAAATTACCTGATGGAAACAATTCCGGATACGCTTCCCGCATCCTACTTTCCAATTCTCAAGTCACACTGCCTCCTGCAGCATCTCCCCAAGCTACTTTCATGAAGGATATCTCCTTCCCTCGGAGTTGTTTCATTTTACGATCTTCGATCCTCAACGGCATCGTCTCAACAGTAAGATCCTCCCTGACTTGAACTTCATCTCTCTGAATCACATGAGATGGGTCCGAGACATACTTCCGAAGTTGCGACACATGAAACACGTCATGTAAATATGGTAGTTCAGGTGGCAACGCCACCCTATAAGCTACAACACCAATTCTCTGCAAAATCTGATACGGTCCAATAAACTTAGGATCCAGCTGTGAAGGCAAAGTATCTACCAACACAAGCGTGCCTCTGGTTTTTGATGATGACAACTTGCTAAGAGATATCCTTCTTTCGTTTAAATCATTCACGCTACTTATGATTCAATTTTTACAATGACGTAATGCACAAAAAGCTGTAGAAATTTATGTTTTTGCAGATTTTTGAACCATGAGCCGACCATACCGTCAGCACACAGTTTCATTCAGTTCACACGGCTCAGCGCATGAAGGTCATGCGTCGACCGCTGACTTGGCGCATGCAGGTTTAAGAATCAGACGGCTCAGCGCATGAAGATCATGCGTCGACCGCTGACTCGGCGCATGACAGTTTGAGTGTCACACGGCTCAGCGCACGCCGACCCTATGGTCGACCGTTCGCGCGCAGAAACAGAAATTCTGCTATGTTTCATTGATCTGTCAACTGTCTGTTTTGTATATTACTATAAATAGCTGTCTTTTCAATTTCAACATTAGAACATTTTTGAAAGCATTGTGAGAAAGTGTTCAGGTCAAGAAACGTGAAAGAGGTGCATCAGTGTTCTTCATCTTCATCGTTCAATCAACTCACAAATCCTCAAATTACAGATAATCAATTTTTTGCTGCGGTTTGTGGTTTGCTCGACGTTGATAAGGTTCGAACGCGTGATTGAAGATCCGGTTCGAGTGGAAGCTGGTGCAGGTGTTTCTTGGGAGAAAACCTTTGAGGTTTTACCTATCAAGACTACAGGTTTTGAAGGCTTTTGTTACGGAATCGTCGGTTCAACAATCAAGCGAGTGCGAAGGTGATTGATTAGCGGAAGGTTGATCAATCTAGTAGCTAGGGCGTTGAAAGGTTGAAGACGTTCCGGGTTCAATTTGGGTGTGTCTAAGATCAGCCGTGCCGAAGGTTTGATCAACGGAAGAGTTGTCAATAAGGTGGCTGCAATCGGAGGTCATTCACATCAAATTGGAGGACTTGATTCATCTTGAATCAAGGGGCAAGAAGTGGTAGAAATTATCAGCAACATTAAGATTGTTTGTATCAATTGTCTATCGATTCTTGTGTATAACTGTTCTACCAAACAGGTGATATCTATTCAATACATATCTCAATTCTCATTGTAGAATTGAGGGCAGACGTACCCCAACGCGAGGACGACTGGGGGAACTGCCTCATCAAATCTTGTGTTCCTTTATTTTCTGCATTTTCAATTACAGCTTAAAAATTAAGTGATTCTAGAATAAGTGATTTTGTCAAATTGTAGTATTGATTGAGTGAGTTGGTGAAACACTGTTTTTTAACTACTAAGTACAATAGAAATACTGTACTAAGGCTTTTTCAATCACTCATTCAACACAAATATCATTTAAGGTATTTGTGCACACCAACTGTTCGACAAAAGTGCTGAACTAAAATTGCCTTAATTTTGCTGCTAGTTTTGGTGTAATTTTTGATCATTGGAATAAGGAAATAGTACGAGTGAATCACATCTGAGTTTTGCATAAAAGTGTGTAGTGATTTACTATCCGTTATCGTCTTAAATTCATCTGCTTGACGCATATCCGGCTCTCCAATAGTTGTTCGTTTTAGACTATATTTTCCAAGGCCGCTTCCGCATTTGAAAACAATTTTGAAAACCAATTTTATTGGTAGCGCCACTCAAATTTTTTAAAAAGGATCTATTCAACCCCCCCTTCTAGATCCGTGCCTTAGTCTAACAAGTGGTATCAAGAGCTCTGGTTCTCCGGTGCTTCAAATACAACATTGATAGAATAATGGCTAACGAACCAAAAGGGGCGTACAATAGAGCTCCCGTTTTTAACGGTGAAAATTATAGCTATTGGAAAGACTGTATGCGGGTGCACATTAATTCCATAGATAGAAAGATATGGAACGTTATTCTCAATGGTCCGATTGAAATAACCATGACAAATGAGAATAACGAAGTTGTGCCAAAGCCCGAAGCACAATGGACCGACGACGATGAGCGAAAGTATAATTACGATTGGAAAGCTAAGAACATTCTAATCTCCTCATTAGGTGTAGATGAATACTACCGTGTATCCCATTGCCCTACGGCTAAAACTATGTGGGATGCACTACAAATTGCCCATGAGGGGACAAACGATGTTAAGTTGGCTCGAATCAACACTCTTATACAAGAGTTTGATCTTTTTTTCATGGAGCAAGGGGAAACCATTGCTGACATGCAAAAGAGATTTACTCATCTCATAAACAGATTACATTCACTAGGAAGACCTATTTCCAATGATCTTGCTACTAATAAAGTTTTGAGATGTCTTAGCAGGGAATGGCAGCCGAAAGTGACCGCCATCAAAGAGGCAAATGATCTTACGGTATTAGACCTGACTACATTGTTTGGCAAACTACAAGAGCATGAACAGGTACTCTTGAGTCTTGACCAACATGAAAGGAAAGAAAAGAAGGACAAAGTAAAGATGAGTGAAAAGAAGTCCATAGCTCTTAAGGCTTCTTCCTCGAAGTCTAAAGCAAAAGAGCAAAGTGATTATTCTTCAAGCGACGACGAAGAAGAAGACATAAATGAGGACATGGGGCTGTTCGTTAAACGGTATAACCGGTACGTGAGAAAGAACGGCATCCAACATTCGGAGAAGAACCTGGTAAATTTCCGAAGGCAATCAAGGTTCTCCAAAGATGACAATCAAAAAGGCAAAAAGACTAGAGGAACGTGCTATAAATGTGGAAAGCCCGGTCACTACAAACCGGACTGTCCAATGAACAACAAGGGAAAAGAAAAGGAACAATCGAAGTCACATAAGAGAGCATCAAAGCCTAGGAGGGCGTACATCGCGTGGGAAAGCGACAGTGATTCTTCCTCCTCTAATGAAAGCTCTAGTGATGAAGAAGAGTCCGTGAATCTATGTCTCTCCGCAAATCAGAAAAAGAAAAAGAAACAGGTACGTCACTCTAGATATAATATGTCATCTAATATGTCTCATTCCGAATTACAAACCGCATTCGATGTTTTACACAAGGAAGCAACTGAAGCCTTTAAGAAACTTGCTTCTAATAGAAGAATTTTTACATATTTAGAGCACAAAGTCTTAGAGTCCGAAAAGAAATTAGAGGACCTTAAGGCTTCCATTGTGAAAGATAATGAATCGGATTGTAAGGACAATAGTAATCCTTTCAACTTTGGTTGTGATACTTGTCATATTTGGCAAGGTGAGGTTAGAAACCTTAAGGCCAAATTAGACAAGGCACTTGAACCTAAAATTACATTTGCAATCGATAAAAAGGATTTTAGAAAAAGTATGATAAACCCATATCAAAAATATGCATATGTAATTAGGGATCAAGCAAGTGAAAGTGATTCTAATATCGACTTTGTATGCTTTTACTGTTGCAAGAAAGGCCACTCCATTGGTAAATGTCGATTTAGGAGATTTCTTGTTCCTAAAGGCATCTACCAATGGTTGCCCAAACGCAACCGTCTTGTCGCTAACCTATTAGGACCCAATATGCCATTGGGTACCTCCCTTTTCTAAGTTATATTTTGACAGGTGAAATGTGTCGAGTCCACCGAGAGAAGATGGGTTCTTGATAGTGGGTGCTCAAGGCACATGTCTGGAGACATATCCTTATTCATAGACTTCGTGGCTAAGAAGAAAGGGTATGTAACATACGGTGATAACAACCGCGGAGCGATACTAGGTAAAGGTAGTATAGGTAATCCCTCCTCTACTACAATTTCCGATGTGTTGCTTGTCGAAAACCTTAAACATAATCTCCTTAGCATTAGCCAATTATGCGACAAAGGTTACAATGTTTCCTTTTCAAAAGATTGCTGCAAAATTGTGCATGAAAGTGATAAGAAGAATGTGTTTATTGGTTTTAGAGTAAACAATGTGTATATGCTTGACTTGAATGTGGTATCCCCAACAAGCGATCAATGTCTCATATCTATGAGTGAAGACTCATGGCTATGGCATAGGCGCTTAGCGCATGTCAACTTTGACTTACTCAATAAGATTGTCTCAAAAGATCTAGTACTAGGACTTCCCAAAATTAAGTTCACCAAGGATCACCTTTGTGATGCTTGTCAAAAAGGAAAACAAACGAGGATCTCCTTTAAATCCAAAAAGATTATTTCAACAACGAGACCTCTTGAACTACTTCATATGGACTTGTTTGGGCCGTCTAGGATCAAAAGTCTAGGAGGAAACTATTACGGATTCGTAATAGTGGACGACTTTTCTAGGTTCTGTTGGACCATCTTCTTAGTGAGTAAAAGTGACACGTTTGCCGCTTTTGAGAGATTTGCCAAGCTCTCCCAAAATAAGTTAAATACAAACATTGTGTCAATAAGAAGTGACCACGGAGGTGAATTTGAAAATCATTTATTTGAAGAATATTGCGGTAACCATGGCATCGATCATAACTTCTCGGCTCCACGAACTCCTCAACAAAATGGGGTTGTGGAGCGTAAAAACAGAATTTTAGAAGAATTGGGAAGAACAATGATTAATGATAGTGGTTTACCAAAATACTTTTGGGCCGACGCCATTAGTACGGCATGTTATGTTTTGAATAGGGTACTCATCCGCCCCATTCTAAACAAAACTCCGTATGAACTTTTAAAAGGGCGAAAGCCTAATGTTTCTCACCTTCATGTTTTTGGATGCAAGTGCTTTGTATTAAACAATGGAAAGGAAAACTTGGGCAAGTTTGATTCAAAAGCCGATGAAGGCATTTTTCTAGGGTACTCGCAATCAAGTAAAGCATATAGGATTTATAATAAAAGATTACTAGCTGTTGAAGAGTCTGTGCACGTTACGTTTGATGAGTCCTATCCGAGAAATGTCGGAAAGGATAGTGTTGTTCATGGTGCAGGTACATCCACAGAAGACATACTCAAAGGTGGCGAAACGGGGATTGATCAACCCGGTAGAGTCAAAATTGAGGAGGATAAGGATGCACACCATGAGGTAACTGAGGAAGCTCATCCGCCTACAAACGATGATCTCCCTCAAGCTTGGAAGTCGTGTAAAGATCATCCAATTGACAATATTCTCGGAGACATCACAAAGGGAGTCACCACTCGATCTAAGCTAAGTAACTTTTGTTATCACTTCGCTTTCGTTTCACAAATAGAGCCTAAAAACCCCAAAGAGGCCCTACTCGATGAGCACTGGTTTTTATCGATGCAAGAGGAACTAAATCAGTTTAAAAGAAACGAGGTATGGGACCTTGTCCCTCCTCCGCGAGGCCATCGAGTAATCGGCACCCGATGGGTGTTTAGGAACAAGTTGGACGAAAACGGGGTAATAACCCGTAATAAAGCGAGATTGGTCGCTCAAGGGTATAACCAAGAGGAAGGCATCGACTATGAGGAAACTTATGCGCCGGTTGCCCGACTCGAGGCTATACGCCTTTTACTCGCCTTTGCATGTGCAAAGGATTTTAAGTTATTTCAAATGGATGTTAAAAGTGCGTTCCTTAACGGTCACATAAATGAAGAAGTATATGTGTCTCAACCTCCCGGTTTTGAATCTCATGAATACCCTGAACATGTTTACAAGTTAAAAAGAGCTTTATATGGTCTCAAACAAGCTCCTAGAGCTTGGTATGAGCGACTAAGTAAGTTTTTACTTAATCAGGGGTACTCACGAGGAAAGGTTGACACTACACTCTTCATTAAACGTCAAGGAAAGCACTTGATTTTGGTGCAAATCTATGTTGACGATATTATATTTGGATCCACTAACATGAATCTCGTGAGAGAGTTTTCTGACCTCATGCAGGGCGAATTCGAGATGAGTATGATGGGGGAGCTCACATACTTCCTCGGCCTGCAAATTAAACAACTCCAAGAAGGGACATTCGTGAGCCAAACAAAATATTGTTTGGACTTGATCAAGAGATTTGACATGGCAAAATCCAAGGCCATAGACACCCCAATGCCTACATGCGTAAATTTGGATAAAGATGAAAATGGCAAGGACGTAGAGGTAAAACGATATAGAGGTATGATTGGTTCACTTCTCTATCTTACTGCGTCACGTCCTGATATTATGTTTAGTGTGTGCATGTGTGCACGATACCAATCATGTCCCAAAGAATCCCACCTAAAAGCTGTTAAACGAATTCTTCGATACCTGTCAGGTACCCCGAAGTATGGATTGTGGTATTCTAAGGGTAGTGATTGCTCGTTGGTAGGTTACTCCGATTCCGACTTTGCCGGGTGCAAATCGGATAGGAAAAGCACTAGTGGTACATGTCATTTGTTTTCAAACTCCTTGGTTAGTTGGCATAGCAAGAAACAAGTTTCAGTTGCTTTATCAACGGCCGAGGCGGAATACGTTGCCGCTGGTAGTTGTTGTGCTCAAATTCTGTGGATTAAGCAACAACTACTAGATTTCAATCTTAAACTTGAACGTATTCCTATCCTATGTGACAACACTAGCGCTATTAACCTTACCAAAAATCCCGTATTACACTCTCGCACTAAACATATAGAAATTCGACACCATTTTCTTAGGGACCATGTTGAGAAAGGTGATGTTGTATTTGAACACGTTGACACTAAAAACCAACTAGCGGACATTTTCACAAAGCCGCTAGCAACGGAACCTTTCTTTCATATCCGCCGAGAACTTGGCATCCTCGACATTTCGGAACGGGAATAATATTTGCTGATGTTATCTTATTTCATTCAAATAATCATGCTGTTGTACTTCTAACAATTTGATATTCGTGTAAGTATAAGTATGTTGTGTATCAAGCAAATCAGGCATCAAGGTGATATTGTTCTTTCTCTCTCTCTTTGTTTGATAATCCTGTTGATCTCAAATCATATCGCTTATACTACGCTAAATTTGTATGACATCTACTGCATATGTATATAGATATTTTTTTCTTATATGTCATGACATCATTTTTGCATAGCATGTACCTCTGAATATGGTAAAATACAAAAATCTGCTGTTTGTTGCATATTGAGTCGACCATAACAGGGCAGCGGTCGGCGCACCCTGTTAACTTTTGTATCTGGTGAATGGCAATACACCGGGTGGACCACCCTTGGCAAATTCTATCAGCCGTATCAACCAAGCACTGCAGACCCACCTTCTCCTCAACAACCGTCAAACAATTCGGAGATTTTAGAAATGATGCAGTCGATGCAGTTGGAACAGCGAAATTTTATGACCAATATGCAGGAACAACAGCAAAAATTCATGAGGGATCAAAATGAAAGAATGGCACAAATTCGTTCTGAACTGCATAACCAAAATGAACGGATCAGTGGAATGTCGACTCAGCTGGACGCTCGATTCGAGACTCTAACTCACTGTCATCAAGCTGAAGAGCGCGCCATTGTCGACAGTCTTGACTTTTTGAATAACATCACAGAAGAATTTACTGATCTAGCTCATCCCCAACGCCATCCTCATTACTATGACAGGCGTGGTCGTGGTCGCGGACGTGGACGGGGCTATTAGCATGCGCTCATATGTCATTTGTTGTTTCCTGTTTTGGCTTGCATTCATTTTGTTTGTTGTGTTTTGCTTTTCTGCCCAACCTCACTATGATTGTTGCTTACTTCTATGTTGCTATCATGACATTTTTGTGGTTCTGTAATCTATTAACTGTTATCTCCATCGTATGTATAACTGTTGTTTACTTCTCATCTGTTGGTATCTCATTTATGCATGATTCAATGTGTTGTTATTGTGTCACGAGTTTACCTCTTTTTGATGTTGTCAAAGGGGGAGAACCGAGCAGTAGATAGACGATGATTATGACCGCTATAATTGTAAAAGAAAGGGGGAGCATACCTATACCTATCACGTGTTGCGTAACAGTAGGTTGCCATCATCAAAAAGGGGGAGAATGTGAAGGCAAAGTATCTACCAACACAAGCGTGCCTCTGGTTTTTGATGATGACAACTTGCTAAGAGATATCCTTCTTTCGTTTAAATCATTCACGCTACTTATGATTCAATTTTTACAATGACGTAATGCACAAAAAGCTGTAGAAATTTATGTTTTTGCAGATTTTTGAACCATGAGCCGACCATACCGTCAGCACACAGTTTCATTCAGTTCACACGGCTCAGCGCATGAAGGTCATGCGTCGACCGCTGACTTGGCGCATGCAGGTTTAAGAATCAGACGGCTCAGCGCATGAAGATCATGCGTCGACCGCTGACTCGGCGCATGACAGTTTGAGTGTCACACGGCTCAGCGCACGCCGACCCTATGGTCGACCGTTCGCGCGCAGAAACAGAAATTCTGCTATGTTTCATTGATCTGTCAACTGTCTGTTTTGTATATTACTATAAATAGCTGTCTTTTCAATTTCAACATTAGAACATTTTTGAAAGCATTGTGAGAAAGTGTTCAGGTCAAGAAACGTGAAAGAGGTGCATCAGTGTTCTTCATCTTCATCGTTCAATCAACTCACAAATCCTCAAATTACAGATAATCAATTTTTTGCTGCGGTTTGTGGTTTGCTCGACGTTGATAAGGTTCGAACGCGTGATTGAAGATCCGGTTCGAGTGGAAGCTGGTGCAGGTGTTTCTTGGGAGAAAACCTTTGAGGTTTTACCTATCAAGACTACAGGTTTTGAAGGCTTTTGTTACGGAATCGTCGGTTCAACAATCAAGCGAGTGCGAAGGTGATTGATTAGCGGAAGGTTGATCAATCTAGTAGCTAGGGCGTTGAAAGGTTGAAGACGTTCCGGGTTCAATTTGGGTGTGTCTAAGATCAGCCGTGCCGAAGGTTTGATCAACGGAAGAGTTGTCAATAAGGTGGCTGCAATCGGAGGTCATTCACATCAAATTGGAGGACTTGATTCATCTTGAATCAAGGGGCAAGAAGTGGTAGAAATTATCAGCAACATTAAGATTGTTTGTATCAATTGTCTATCGATTCTTGTGTATAACTGTTCTACCAAACAGGTGATATCTATTCAATACATATCTCAATTCTCATTGTAGAATTGAGGGCAGACGTACCCCAACGCGAGGACGACTGGGGGAACTGCCTCATCAAATCTTGTGTTCCTTTATTTTCTGCATTTTCAATTACAGCTTAAAAATTAAGTGATTCTAGAATAAGTGATTTTGTCAAATTGTAGTATTGATTGAGTGAGTTGGTGAAACACTGTTTTTTTAACTACTAAGTACAATAGAAATACTGTACTAAGGCTTTTTCAATCACTCATTCAACACAAATATCATTTAAGGTATTTGTGCACACCAACTGTTCGACAAAAGTGCTGAACTAAAATTGCCTTAATTTTGCTGCTAGTTTTGGTGTAATTTTTGATCATTGGAATAAGGAAATAGTACGAGTGAATCACATCTGAGTTTTGCATAAAAGTGTGTAGTGATTTACTATCCGTTATCGTCTTAAATTCATCTGCTTGACGCATATCCGGCTCTCCAATAGTTGTTCGTTTTAGACTATATTTTCCAAGGCCGCTTCCGCATTTGAAAACAATTTTGAAAACCAATTTTATTGGTAGCGCCACTCAAATTTTTTAAAAAGGATCTATTCAACCCCCCCTTCTAGATCCGTGCCTTAGTCTAACACCAGCTTCTTGGATTTCAACGCACGACCCACACCGGTCACTGGGTTAACTCTTAGGAACACGTGATCTCCTTCACTGAATTCTATTTCCTTCCTTCGATTATCATGGTAACTTTTTGTTATTTCCATGACTGGACAACGTCATTGGGTACACTTTTCTGCCTACTCTGAGAAGCTTTCATTTTCTCACGAATCACTTGAATGGTCTCAGTAGTCTGCTTCACAATTTCTGGTCCAAATACCACATTCTCACCTGTTTCATACCAACATAGAGGAGTTATGCACCTCCTACCATATAAAGCCTCAAATGGTGCCATTTCGATGCTAGAATGGTAACTGTTGTTGTGCGTGAACTCTATCAACGGTAAATGAGTATCCCATGCACCACCCTTTTCCAACACACAAGCTCTCAGCAAATCTTCCAGCGACTGAATAGTCCTTTTTGACTGACCATCAGTTTGCGTATGGTAAGCTGAACTCAACTTCAACTTAGTACCCAAAGCTTCCTTTAAACTCCTCCAAAATTCTGAAGTAAACCTCGGATCTCTATCCAACACGATACTCGACGGAACACCATGTAGCTTCACAATTACCCGAATGTAAATCTCTGCTAGCTTTTCCAATGGAAAACTAATATTAATCGGCACAAAATGTGCAGACTTCGTCAGTCGATCCACAATTAACTAAATAGCATCAAATCCTCTCGCCGTGTTCGGCAAGCCCGTTACAAAATCCATAGTGATACAATCCCATTTCCAAACCGGAACTTCCAACAGTTGCATAAATCCAGAAGGCCTCTGATGCTCTACCTTTGACTTCTGACATGTCAAACAGGCGTAAGCAAATCGAGCTATATCTCTTTTCATACCAGACCACCAAAACAACTTCCTTAAATCATGGTACATCTTCGTAGCTCCCAGATGGATACTCAGACTACTACAATGTCCTTCGCTCAGAATTGACTTCTTCAGTTCGTCAGTATCCGGCACACAAATCCTGCCTCTGAATCTCAACACACCTGCACTATCCAACTTAAAATCACTATTGGGGTCGCTCTCTACTCCAGGCATCAAATCTACTAACTTCACATCTAGCTTTTGGCTTTCCTTAATCAAATCCAAGAAATCATTATTCATCTGCAACTTGCCCAATATCACACCATCGGTCGTAGTCTCACAAACCATGCTCAGATCTTTGAACTGCTCAATTAGTTCCATCTCTTTCACCATTAAAGCCGACATATGAATTGCTTTCCTGCTCAAGGCATCTGCTACTACATTCGCCTTTCCTGGATGATAACTTAAGTTGAAATCATAATCCTTCAGGAATTCCAACCATCTTCTCTGTCTCATATTTAGCTCTTTCTGATCGAACAGATATTTCAGGCTCTTATGGTCACTGAACACCTCAAATCTCGAACCATACAAATAGTGCCTCCAGATCTTTAATGCGAAAACTACCGCAGCCAACTCGAGGTCATGAGTAGGGTAATTCCTTTCATGCACCCTCAGTTGCCGCAAAGCATACGCTACCACCTTACCATCTTGCATAAGAACTCCGCCTAATCCCATCTTAGACGCATCACAGTACACCACAAAAGGTTCACTCAGAGTCGGCAACACTAACACTGGTGCCGTAGTCAATTTCTTTTTCAGTTCCTCAAAGCTTTCTTCACAAGCAGCATCCCACACTAAAACTTGATTCTTTCTCGTCAACTGAGTCAATGGCAACGCCAAATTAAAAGACCCTTCAATAAACCTTCGGTAGTATCCTGCCAAACCTAAAAAGCTTCTAATTTTCGTTGCTGTCTTCGGCGGTTCCCACTGCAACACTGCACTCACTTTCGATGGGTCCACCGATATACCATCACCGAATATTACATGCCCCAAGAAACTCACTGTCTTTAACCAGAACTCACACTTTGATAGCTTAGCAAACAGCTTATTATCTTTCAGCACCTGCAAAGCAATTCTCAAATGTCCTGCATGTTCTTCCTCAAACTAAGAATAAATCATTACATCGTCAATAAACACAACAATGAACTGATCCAAATAAGAATGGAAAATTCAGTTCATATACTCCATAAACACTCCCGGCACATTAGACACTCCAAAAGGAATTACATCATATTCGTAATGTCCATATCGAGTTCTAAATGCTGTCTTCTGAATATCACCTTCTTTCACTCTGATCTGATGGTAACCCGACCTCAAGTCAATTTTACTGAACACCCTAGCTCCCACCAACTGATCCATCAAATCGTCAATCCTTGGAAGAGGATATTTATTCTTATTGGTAATTTTATTCAAATATCGGTAATCAATTCACAGACGCATACTGTCATCCTTCTTCTTTACCAACAGCATTGGAGCTCCCCACGGTGACACACTCGGTCTGATAAACTTCCTATCCAACAATTCTCCAATCTGAGATTTCAATTCAGCCAATTCCATTCGCGACATCCTGTACGACGCCATAGATATAGGTATCGTACCAGGAAAAAGATCAATGCTAAATTCAACTTCCCTTGTCGAAGGTAATTCTGTAATGTCATCAGGAAACACTTCATGAAATTCATTCACCACCGCCAACTCTTTCACTGATGTCTTGCTGTCAACAGACAATGACGCAAATAAAGCAAACATCTTAGCTTCGTCCTCCATCAGGGTCCTCAATTACTTATTAGACAAGGAATCCACCAACGCTTCCTCTTCTGGAGTAAGAAACAACAACACCTTCCGAAAACAATCGATGTAGACTCAATTGAACTCCAACCAGTTCATACCCAGAATAACATCCAAATTACCAAGTGGCAGACAAATCAGATCTACTCCAAAGTCTCTACCGAAAATAGTCAGTGGACACTTCAAACACACTAAAGAAGTAGTCACTGAACCAATAGAGGGAGTTTCAATAGCCATCCGTCGCTCAAGAGTATACGACACCAATCTTACTCTCTTCACACACTCAACAGAAATGAACGATTGGGTTGCACCCGTATCAATAATAACAATCAAAGAAATATTATTGATGAAACAAGTACCTTTGATAGAACGCTCTTCACTGGCAGCTTGCGTTCCCACTACAGCAAACACTTTACCACTGGCCTGAGACGCCTGAGACTTCTTCGGCTTCTCGCAATGCATACCGATATGACCTTTCTCACCACAGTTATAACAAGTAGGCATAGTGGCTCTACAATCAGCTATTACATGGCCTGGCTTACCATACCTAAAGCACCTTTTCACCTCATTAGAACATTCATTAGCACGATGACATGTTCCACCGTACCGGAAACATTTCAAATCAGCAGATGTTTTCCCTTCTCAAGACTTCAAAATCTCCTCCCTTTTTTAAAAACATTCTTGTTTTCAAACTTAAAACTTCTTTCATAATAAAACCTTGACTTTGGTCAAGTGATTTTCAAACTTTGTTTTCTTTAATCTCCATCAATGTTTATCATATTTTGACCAATTTCAAAAAAGATATAAAAAACACTTCACCTCATTCAAACTTTTTGTGCCTTTGTGCACTTTTATTTAAAACTTTTCATAAACTTTAGACATGAGTCATTTTCATAGTTGAGATTTAATTCTCCTATTCTCCATAGTATTTGAAATATTCACATTTTCCACTTAGATGTTGAGTGATAGACTTGTTGATTTTAATCCAAGCAAAATCCTCATTGTTTAGGTGATGAAAATGTTGTCTTATACTTGGGGGCGACTAGTCATAGTTTTCTTCTTAAAATGACGACTTGTCTTTACATTTAAAAATCAATCAAAACAAACCATTTTTGTTATTTGTACCATGAACTACGAGATTTTAATCCTATATTGAACAAAAATCTTGAAAAAGTATTTCTCTTCTTATCTCCCCAATCTCCTTTTAAACAAACATTTTTAAACCAAAAAGCGTAGATATTTCAAACGGCTCCTATAGAGTACTATAGACGTTTTGGGTGCTAACACCTTCCTATTGCGTAATCAACCCTCTTACCCAGTCTCTGTTTATTTATTCTTGTTTTAGAATTCTTTAGATTTTGTTTGTAACACCCCACTTTCCCGAATTAAAATAAAATATGATTAATTCGAATAAACATCAGAGTTCTCCACAAGAGTGGGATATCACATCACATAACTCGACATTCTCTTCATTAGAAGGTTTTCAAAACAAAGCAGCGGAAAATATTCATTAATTCATCATTCTCGGCCATCCGCCAATACATGAAAATATTCATTAATAAAATGCACCAACACATGATACGTCACAGGAAAGTAAAACAAGTTTAACTAAATCAAAAGAAAACGCCCAAGTCCCGTGCTACTTATCAGAGCATCCTAAGACTCGACTCGCACACCTCTATCCAAGCTAGCTAAGTACCTGAATTATCTATACATCCGAAGAAGCACAGACCACAACAACAACAACAAAGGGGTGAGAAAACATGATCAAAATTATCGGTAATATAGTACATGAAATAAAGGTAATAATCATATGATTCATCACACAACATTCATCAAACACGACCTACTGTCCAACATCAACACAACACACCATAATGCAATTATGCAACTCAACACCATGCATGCGGTACCGACTCATTGGTTCATTCAATCGAACCCTGGATAGATCACATACACCCGTCCTTGGCCATGATCTGTCCCCACCATTCTCCACAAGGGAGTACGGATGAATCACATACACTCCTCCTGAGCAATGATTCGTCCCACCAAACACCATGATATGCATAACACCAAATGCACAACAAATGAACTCAAGCACGCTACGTGCACACGATCCCCTAATCACATCACCATACATCATACATACGTATTGTTCATCGATTAATTATTTTAATTAAAGTCACACGATCCCCCCTGATCCCATCACCATACCCCATACATATATCACACCCCAATCTACTTATTTCAATTAACTTCAATCACTACATAATTTCATCTTTTAATGTCAGGTCTACACTCTTAACCACTAATCACCATATCTATATTGGTCACAACTCAAGGGATACTACAAAACGAGGTCACAAGGAAGAACAGTACAACGTCACCTTTCTGTCACGCTCGCTGGCTCGTTCGCTTAGCGAACACTCGCTAGCTGCTCACCTAGTGAAGGCAGACAATAGCTATTGGAAGGGTTCGCTACCTCACTCGCCTAGCGAACCTGCTAGCGAATGGTCACTACTAGCTCGCCTAGCGAAGGTGCTAGCATGCGTCTACGATCTCTCAAAACCCTCACTGTCCAGAAATGTCATCTTGCTCAATTCCTAGCCTATCACTTTACTTCCATCTCCCATCCTATTATTACTATAACCAGTACACACTACTCTAGTCATTATTCTATCAATTTATCTCCAAAACCCACACCTATGTCCATCAACAGAACTACAGAAGTTACTCAGAACCTCACCAAATCAAATAATATGTGCACCCATTCATCAATGGCAGCAACAATCATAAACACATAAACATGCATGCGGAATTCATCATAATCAACAACAATCAAAGACATATCAACATAAAAAACAGATTCATCAAATCCCTACGGGGTTAAGGAATCCCCTCTACCCAATTTTATGTAAACACCAATCCCAATCAGTTTCTGCCCCCTTACCTCGATTAATGCTCCGATTGACCAAGAACCTAAAGAATCGTTAGCCCTAGACTTCTTCTCTTCCTCCTTTGCTCTTCTTTCTAAAACTGGCTTTTATCGTGTTCTAATCTCCCCTTTCCCCCAAACTCTTCTAATACCCACTTTTTAATCCTTATTTCATTTTATTAATCTAATAATAATACAAATAATTAATAATAATAATAATAAGATTAATAACATAACCACATTACTATAAAGTATTACATTATTATCATTATCAATTATATTACATTAATATTAAACTCTACATTTTATTAAATGGCTCCTATAAATTAAGGACACCCACCCACGCGCTCAGACTCACTCCCCTACAAAGGACACACCAAAAATAAAATTACACCAAAAGACTAAATAATTAAAATGGGTGTTACAACTCTCCCCCACTTTAATTATTTTCGTCCTCGAAAATTACCTGATGGAAACAATTCCGTATACGCTTCCCGCATCCTGCTTTCCAATTCTAAGGTCACACTGCCTCCTGCAGTACCTCCCCAAGCTACTTTCACCAAGGATATCTCCTTCCCTCGAAGTTGTTTCATTTTACGATCTTCGATCCTCAACGGCATCGTCTCAACAGTAAGATTCTCCCTGACTTGAACTTCATCTCTCTGAATCACATGATATGGGTCCAAGACATACTTACGAAGTTGCGACACATGAAACACGTCATGTAAATTCGATAGTTCAGGTGGCAACGCCACCCTATAAGCTACAATACCAATTATCTGCAAAATCTGATACGGTCCAATAAAATTAGGATCCAGCTTCTTGGATTTCAACGTACGACCCACACCGGTCACTAGGTTAACCCTTAGGAACACGTGATCCCCTTCACTGAATTCCAGTTCCTTCCTTCAGTTATCATGGTAACTTTTCTGCCTACTCTGAGACGCTTTCATTTTCTCACGAATCATCTGAATAGTCTTAGTTGTCTGCTGCATAATTTCTGGTCCCAATACCACATTCTCACCTGTTTCATACCAACACAGAGGAGTTCCGCACCTCCTACCATATAAAGCCTCAAACGGTGCCATTTCGATGCTAGAATGGTAACTGTTGTTGTGCGTGAACTCTATCAATGGTAAATGAGTATCCCACGCACCACCCTTTTCCATCACACAAGCTCTCAGCAAATCTTCCAGCGACTGAATAGTCCTTTTTGACTGACCATCAGTTTGCGGATGGTAAGCTGAACTCAACTTTAACTTACTACCCAAAGCTTCCTGTAAACTCCTCCAAAATTCTGAAGTAAACCTCGGATCTCTATCCGACACGATACTCGACGGAACACCATGTAGGTTCAAAATTACCCGAATGTAAATCTCTGCTAGCTTTTTTAATGGAAAACTGATATTAATCAGCACAAAATGTGCAGACTTCGTCAGTCGATCAACAATTACTCAAATAGCATCAAATCCTCTCGCCGTGTTTGGCAAGCCCGTAACAAAATCCATAGTGATACAATCCCATTTCGAAACCGGAACTTCCAACAGTTGCATAAATCCAGAAGGTCTCTGATGCTCTACCTTTGACTTCTGACATGTCAAACAGGCGTAAGAAAATCGAGCTATATATCTTTTCATACCGGACCACCAAAACAACTTCCTTAAATCATGGTACATCTTTGTAGCTCTCGGATGGATACTCAAACTACTACGATGTCCTTCGCTCAGAATTGACTTCTTCATATCGTCAGTATCCGACACACAAATCCTACCTCTGAATCTCAACACACCTGCACTATCCAACTTAAAATCACTACTGGGGTCGCTCTCTACTCCAGGCATCAAATCTACTAACTTCACATCTAGCTTTTGGCTTTCCTTAATCAAATCCAAGAAATCATTATTCATCTACAACTTGCCCAATATCACACCATCGGCCGTAGTCTCACAAACCATGCTCAGATCTTCGAACTACTCAATTAGTTCCATCTCTTTCACCATTAAAGCCGACATATGAATTGCTTTCCTACTCAAGGCATCTGCTACTACATTCGCCTTTCCTGGATGATAACTTAAGTTGAAATCATAATCCTTCAAGAATTCCAACCATCTTCTCTGTCTCATATTTAGCTCTTTCTGATCGAACTGATATTTCAGGCTCTTATGGTCACTGAACACCTCAAATCTCGAACCATACAAATAGTGCCTCCAGATCTTTAACACGAAAACTACCGCAGCCAACTCGAGGTCATGACTAGGGTAATTCCTTCCATGCACCCTCAGTTGCCGCAAAGAAGACGCTACCACCTTACCATCTTGCATAAGAATTCCGCCTAATCCCATCTTAGACGCATCACAGTACACCACAAAAGGTTCACTCAGAGTCGGCAACACTAACACTGGTGCCGTAGTTAATTTCTTTTTCAGTTCCTCAAAGCTTTCTTCACAAGCAGCATCCTACACGAAAACTTGATTCTTTCTCGTCAACTGAGTCAATGGCAACGCCAAATTAAAAAACCCTTCAATAAACCTTCGGTAGTATCCTGCCAAACCCAAAAAGCTTCTAATTTCCGTTGCTGTCTTCAACGGTTCCCACTGCAACACTGCACTCACTTTCGATGGGTCCACCGATATACCATCACCGGATATTACATGCCCCAAGAAACTCACTGTCTTTAACCAGAACTCAAACTTTGATAGCTTAGTAAACAACTTATTATCTTTCAGCACCTGCAAAGCAATTCTCAAATGTCCTGCATGTTCTTTCACTGATGTCTTGCTGTCATCAGGCAATGACGCAAATAAAGCAAACAACTTCGTCCTCCAACAGGGTCCTCAATTCCTTATTAGACAAGGAATCCACCAACGCTTCCTCTTCTAGAATAAGAAACAACAACACCTTCCGAAAATAATCGATGTAGACTCGGTTGAACTCCAACCAGTTCATACCCAGAATAACATCCAAATTACCAAGTGGCAGACAAATCAGATCTACTCCAAAGTCTCTACCGAAAATAGTCAGTGGACACTTCAAACACACTAAAGAAGTAGTCACTGAACCAATAGAGGGATTTTCAATAGTCATCCTTCGCTCAAGAGTAGACGACACCAATCCTACTCTCTTCACACACTCAACAGAAATGAACAGGTGGGTTGCACCCGTATCAATAATAGCAATCAAAGGAATATTATTGATGAAACAAGTACCTTTGATAGAACGCTCTTCACTGGCAGCTTGCGTTCCCACTACAGCAAACACTTTACCACTGGCCCGAGACGCCTGAGACTTCTTTGGCTTCTCGCAATGCATACTGATATGACCTTTCTCACCATAGTTATAACAAGTAGGCATAGTGGCTCTGCAATCAGCTATTACATGGCCTGGCTTACGACACCTAAAGCACTTTTTCACCTCATTAGGACATTCATTAGCACGATGACCCGCGCCACCGTACTGGAAACATTTCAAATCAGAAGATGTTTTCCCTTCTCTAGACTTCAAAATCTCCTCCCTTTTTTAAAAACCTTCTTGTTTTCAAACTTAAAACTTCTTTCATAATAAAACCTTGACTTTGGTCAAGTGATTTTCAAACTTTGTTTTCTTTAATCTCAATCAATGTTTATCATATTTTGACCAATTTCAAAAAAGATATAAAAAACACTTCACCTCATTCAAACTTTTTGTGCCTTTGTGCACTTTTTTTTTTAAACGTTTCATAAACTTTAGACATGAGTCATTTTCATAGTTGAGATGTAATTCTCCTATTCTCCATAGTAATTGAAATATTCACATTTTCCACTTAGATGTTGAGTGATAGACTTGTTGATTTTAATCCAAGCAAAATCCTCATTCTTTAGGTGATGCAAATGTTGTCTTATACTTGTGGGCGACTAGTCGTAGTTTTCTTCTAAAAATGACGACTTATCTTTACATTTAAAAATCAATCAAAACAAACCATTTTCGTTATTTGTACCATGAACTACGGGGTTTTAATCCTATATTGAACAAAAATCTTGAAAAAGTATTTCTCTTCTTATCTCCCCAATCTCCTTTTAAACAAACATTTTTAAACCAAAAAGCGTAGGTATTTCAAAGGGCTCCTATAGAGTACTATAGACATTTTGGGTGCTAACACCTTCCTATTGCGTAACCAACCCTCTTACCCAGTCTCTGTTTATTTATTCTTGTTTTAGAATTCTTTAGATTTTGTTTGTAACACCCCACTTTCCCGAATTAAAATAAAATACGATTAATTCGAATAAACATCAGAGTTCTCCACAAGAGTGGGATATCACATCACATAACTCGACATACTCTTCATTAGAAGGTTTTCAAAACAAAGCAGCGTGAAATATTCATTAATTCATCATTCTCGGCCATCCGCCAATACATGAAAATATTCATTAATAAAATGCACCAACACATGATACGTCACAGGAAAGTAAAACAAGTTTAACTAAATCAAAAGAAAATGCCCAAGTCTCGTGCTACGTATCAAAGCATCCTAAGATTCGACTCGCACACCTCTATCCAAGCTAGCTAAGTACCTGAGTTATCTATACTTCTGAAGAAGCACAGACCACAACAGCAACAACAAAGGGGTGAGAAAACATGATCAAAATTATCGGTAATACCGTACATAAAATAAAGGTAATAATCATATGATTCATCACCCAACATTCATCAAACACGACCTACTGTCTAACATCAACACAACATACCATAATGCAATTATGCAACTCAACACCATGCATGCGGTACCGACTCATTGGTTCATTCAATCGAACCCCGGATATATCACATACAGCCGTCCTTGGCCGTGATCTATCCCCACCATTCTCCACAAGGGAGTACGGATGAATCACATACACTCCTCCTGAGCAATGATTCGTCCCACCAAACACCATGATATGCATTACACCAAATGAACATCAAATGAACTCAAGGATGCTACGTGCACACGATCCCCTAATCACATCACCATACATCATACATACGTATTGTTCATCGATTAATTGTTCATCGATGAATTATCTCACACCCCAATCTACTTATTTCAATTAACTTCAATCACTACATAATTTCACCTTTTAATGTCAGGTATACACTCTTCACCATTAATCACCATATCTATACTTGTCACAACTCAAGGGATACTACAAACCGAGGTCACAAGGCAGAACAGTACAGCGTCACCTTTCTATCATGCTCGCTGGCTCGTTCGCTTAGCGAAGCCCTAGCGAACGCTCGCTAGCTGCTTGCCTAGCAAGCTCCCTAGCGAAGGCAGACATTAGTTACTAGAAGGGTTCGCTACCTCACTCGCCTAGCGAACCTGCTAGCGAATGCTCGCTACTAGCTCGCCTAGCGAAGCTGCTAGCGAACGTCTGCGATCTCTCAAAACCCTCACTCGCCTATCATTACTATAACCTGTACACACTACTCTAGTTATTATTCTATCAATTTATCTCTAGAACCCACACCTATGTCCATCAACAGAACTATAGAAGTTACTTAGAACCTCACCAAATCACACAATATGTGCACCCATTAATCAATGGCAGCAATAATCATAAACAGATCAACATGCACGCGAAATTCATCATAATCAACAACAATAAAAGACATATCAACATAACAAACATATTCATCAAATCCCTACGGGGTTAAGGAATCCCCTCTACCCAATTTCATGTAAACACCAATCCCAATCAGTTTCTGCCCCCTTACCTCGATTAATGCTCCGATTGACCAAGAACCTAAAGAATCGTTAGCCCTAGACTTCTTCTCTTCCTCCTTTGCTCTTCTTTCTAAAACTGGCTTTTATCGTGTTCTAATCTCCCCTTTCCCCCAAACTCTTCTAATACCCACTTTTTAATCCTTATTTCATTTTATTAATATAATAATATTAATACAAATAATTAATAATAATAATAATATTAATAACATAAGCACATTACTATAAAGTATTATATTATTATCATTATCAATTATATTACATTAATATTAAACTCTACATTTTATTAAATGGCTCCTATAAATTAAGGACACCCACTCACACGCTCAGACTCACTCCCCCACAAAGGACACACCAAAAATAAAATAACACCAAAAGACTAAATAATTAAAATGGGTATTACATTGTTCGCTCTTTTTCCTTTTCATTTGGATAAAATAAAAGTGTGGTGGCGACTCTTGCATTTTTTAGTTAAGTTAATCAATAGCTTACACTCACAAATTTCCCCGCTACACGTGGGTTGGAAAAATCAAGCTTATATGCTTTGTATTTTCTGTTATGATTAATGTGTATCAATTAATGAAATGTAATTGTTGAATTTAGATTGTTCGATAAATGTAATGACAATGTTACATTATGTTTGTAATGGAATTTTGGATGATCAATGTAATCGAGTTGTGGATGATCAATGTAATGGAAATGTTTTGATCACTGTGTTTCTTAGTGTTTCTATTGGAATTGTGTTTGCATTATAACTTCTAAAATTTGCCATAGTGTCTTTTAAATTTTATCAATTTAACTTCTAATTCTGTCAAAGTGTGTTCTAAATTTTGGCATTATAGCTTCAAAAATTTGGTATAATGTCTTCTAATATCGCCTCAATTTTGGCATTATGTCCTCTAAAAATTTTCCACAATTTTGGCATTATTCCCTCTAAAACACTGACATAATTTGCCTCATTTTTGACATCATAATTTGACAAACAAACTGACATAAAATAAATTTATTAAAACATAGGAATTCAAAGTCAATACATGGACTTAGTTTGATCTAATACATGGTCTTAGATTGTAGGATAACCAAAATTATAATTCAATCTATATCGAGTACATATGCTCATAGGTTACATCATAGCTAAAAAGACATAGTTAATCAAAGTCTACAAAACACACCTATGGTAACAACATATCCAAAAAAACACATCATTCAACTTCTTCAAATGCCATCCTCATTGAGTTAAGCCTTTTTGAAATTCGTCCCAACTTTTTTTTTACCCTTTTGTTTTGGTTATTTTGAGGTATCATCTTTAGTGAGAACAACTGGATCTTTAAGGTGTTTTCCATGCCCCTTGATGTCTTTTGTTGTATAGTCCTGAGTCTTTCACTCTTTCTGGTATGCATCACAGCTATTGAGACTTGTTTCTTCTTTGGCATCATAAACTTGGCCTCAATTGTCAATTAACAGCCATGAATAAACTCAAATGACAAAAAAAAAAACAATTCTTATTAGCAGGTATAATATAACTTATAGGATCATTGCAGGTTGGCTTGACCTTTCCTGGATGTTTGAATACTTTGGAGGGTTTTAATTTTGGTGCACTCCCAAAGAAGGTCTTGACACCACCAGTCATTGAAAGACTTATGTTTATAGCAGGCAGTTTGATAAACAACTTTAAGAGGATTGAATGTCAAGAATAATATCCCATGCATTGTTGATATCGTTGAGAATTTATTCTAGAACATATGGATCTATTTCATTGAGATATTCTCTTTTATATGTACTTGGTGGTGGTACAGTATGAACATCTATTGGCGGTGCATCATGAGAAGCTATGGGTTTTGCAGCCTAGGGATTTCAAGGTTGTGTAGCATGAAGATCGGTTGGTGGTTGAGCACTATGAGAACCTTGCATTGTAGCCTGACTTGGTGCCTCATTTATCTGGTCTATGACTTAAGGTTGTGCAGTCTGAGCCTCGATTGGTGCCTGGCTTGGTACCTTGTTAGATGCCTTGCTTGGTGTCTTGTTTGATTCCTTGCTTGGTGCCCCTTTTCCTTTCTTATTCAATGACCCCTTATGTCTCCCCTGAAAAAAAATATACAATTACTCATAAAATACAAACAACAAACAATATACAATTACTAATTAAAAGAACTATACTAACCTTTGTTGATGTTTCCTTTTGAACCTTTCCAATTTGACTTGCTGGTGTAGGTACTTCATTTATTGTTATATCTTGGTTCTTGTGTAGAACAATATATTTTTTCTTCTTACAGGTCCTAATGTTATGACTATACTCCAACCATGTCTTACACCTATAACTAGTATTCGTTCTTTGCCACTTAGTTGCATTGGATTCATTAGTGTAGATGTTTTTGATTAGCTGCATTTTATGGCAAAACATTGATGTATGTGTGAGTGTCATGACTAATGTTATGACATACATAATTAGTGTGTTGTAGGTTAAGTTTGGATAGCTAAGAGCAAAGTATGTTGGATGTCATGCTGGATGTTATGACATCAAGCAGCTGACATCAGGGCGCGTGTTTTAGGTTTTGGTATATTGCGTGAGGAAGCTCGGGCTATACTTCAAGAAACATTTTAGGAAGCTTGGTTATCTCAGTCGAAATGCCAGGCATGGCTGAGGATAACCTATGACCAAACAGTTAGTGTGCAGCTTAATGAAAAGTGGTCTTAACTGGGTTAAACCTAATTTTTGCACTAAGGCCCAAGATCTTTCTGCTGCTTATAAATAACAAAGGAGCAATCCTAATTGAGGACAGCAGTTGGCAGGAGTTTTATGCAGAGCTCTTGAGACAGAGAGTACAAAGTGTTTGTGAGTGAAGAATTCAGTCTGTGTACTGTGATCTTCACGTGAATGTTTGTGTCTTAGGATTTCTTGTGAGCCAAGAAATTATCTATTGGATGATTACATTGGACTAGTGTGTTTTAAGTTGTGCTTTGTGTGTGTCACTCTAAGCTTTTAAGCATGAGTGTTGTGTCTCTAGATTAAAGCTGTGATGCAAAATCAAGGTTTGTTTGAAGTGTGTCTTCAATTTTATCTATAAATGTAATTGGTTGATATCACTGTTGTGATTGAGGGGGAGTGAGTAGGAGCTCAATTCTAGTGTTAGACTGAAGTTGCATTGGGTAGGTCTTAAGCGAAGAGTGCAAACTGGTTGTTTGACTCTGAATTAATTCTACTGATAGTGAATTTTCTCCCTGGCTTAGTAGTCCCCCAGATGTAGGTGTGATTTGCACTGAACTGGGTCAACAATTTTCTGTGTTATTTACTGCTTTCAATCCCAGTTTATTCTTAAGTTCTGTAGTCTGCTCAGTAGTGGATGTCATAACATCCATTATAACATTGACTGTTTGGTACCTAGAATTTCAATTGGCATCAGAGTAGGCACCCTGCCTGTTATTTTCTGGGTGAGATCTAGGGAAGAAAAATTCCGGTACTATGGACAAGGATGTGAGGGCAAACTCTCATATAGCATACATACTTGAGTTTCGATGATAACAAAACGGGATCATGAATGAATCGGTTTTCTCGATTCTACCTCTACAACAAATGCAATAATTCACCTCTCATATCCTTCTTATATCCATCTAAAGTGTCATATTAAATTCAATATATATGGGAGATCAGTGATCATGACTAATGCATAAAAACCACAAAAATATGTTTTTTTTTTTTGCAGTTTTGCAGGGTTTGAGTCGACCACAGGTCGACGCATGGTCGATGCATGAATCAGTGCAAAATCCCACGGGTCGGTGCACGTCGACCTATGGTCGACGCATACTGTGATGACTTTTCAATCTGTCTAAATATGCAGGCTATGCGTCGACGCATAGCCCTGCTATGGTCTATCGTTCGCTCGTTTATGCTGTTTCTGAAGGCTTTCCACTTTGGGTGAAAAGCTGTTATGTTTGTTGGCTTGTTGGTTACTATATATAGATGTTTTATGTTCTTTTCTCAACAATAATTGAAATTTTGAGTCAATTGTGCAAGAACAAGAAAAGTGAAATAGGTGCTACCAAATCTCTTCATCTTCATCCTCAACAATTAATAACACAACAATTACACACAACAATTCTTGTTGTGCTTTGTGGTTCTATTCTAGGTGATAAGGTCCGAAGCCGTTGATTGGGAATCCGGTTCAGGTTGAGTTTGTAGTAGGTTTTTCTCGAATAAAACCTTGAAGGTTTTTCCCTCCAAGATTCAGAGAATTTGGGGGTTTTTGGTATGGATCGTCTCTACCAACTTCAGCTGAGCGAAGGTGATTGAGAAGCAGAAGGTTTCGTCAGTCTAGTAGCGGGAATCAGTGAAGTGTGCAAGAGAGTTACGGGTTCGATTTGTGTGTGAGTTAGAGATCAGTCGGGCCGAGGGTTTGAAAAACGGAAGGTTGTTCAACAAACGGGCTGGAATCGGAGGTCTAGTCACAATGATCGAAGAACTTTATTCGACTCGAATCAAGGAACAAGGAGAGAAAGCATCATCAACATTAAGAGAGCTTGTTTGTATATTTTGCTTATATATCCTTGTATAAACATTTCAACTCTACAGGTGATATCTATTATATTGATCTCAATTCTAGTTTTAGAATTGAGGGCAGACGTACCCCGAAGCGAGGACGGCGGGGGAACTGCCTCAACAAATCTTTGTCTCCTTTATTTTTCTGCACTTTCATTTTGGCTTTAAAATTTAAGTAATTTTAGTATAAGCAATTCTATCAAAATTTGCATTGAGTTGAGTAAGTGTTTTTTCACTGTTTTGAACTCTAGTACAATAGTATATTGTACAAGGAATCTAGAGTTACTTACTCAAGTTAAAACTCACTTGGAGTGCCACGCACACCAAGTGTTTGATAAATTTCCTAAACCAAAATTCACTTGGATTATTTGCATTTTTTGTGGTGATTGGGTAGCATTGGAACTAGTCCTACTAATCAGTGGTAAAATCAATTGATAGTGTGACTAGTGTGTTGAATCTATTTTTTTTGCTCATTATCACTTCCATAAAGCTAGACGCATATCCGGTCTTCTAATAATGGTTCGTTTTAGACGGTAATTTTCCATGGCCACTTCCGCAAATCAAATATTTTTAAAACCAATTTTAATTGGTAGTGCCGACTTATTTTCTAATTGAGATATATTCAAACCCCCTTCAACATCCAAGCCATCGTCTAACAAGTGGTATCAGAGTCTGGTTCACTCCGTGCTTCAAATATCACTTTGATAGAAAATGGCAAACGAACCTAAAGGGTCTTATAATAGAGCTCCAGTTTTTAATGGAGAAAATTACATTTATTAGAAGGACAATGGACGAATGATGATGAAAAGAAATATAACTATGATTGGAAAGCCAAGAATATTTTGATCTCCTCATAAATTCCATAGGGGCTTATAATAGGCACATAAATTACATAGATAGAAAACTGTGGAATGTCATTATCAATGGTCCAATGGAAATGACCATGACCAATGAAAATAATGAGATTGTGCCTAAGCCCGAAGCACAATGGACGAATGATGATGAAAAGAAATATAACTATGATTGGAAAGCCAAGAATATTTTGATCTCCTCATTAGGAGTTGATGAATATTATCGGGTTTCTCATTGTCTTACGGAAAAATCTATGTGGGACTCATTACAAGTCGCCCATGAGGGGAGTAATGATGTTAAGCTAGCTAGAATCAACACATTAACACAAGAGTTTGATCTCTTTCACATGGAGCAAGGGGAAACCATTGCAGATATGCAAAAGAGATTCACTCATCTCATCAATAGATTGCATTCACTAGGTAGGCCAGTGGCCAATGATGTTGCTACTAACAAAATTTTGAGATGTCTTAACAGGGAATGGTAGCCGAAGGTGACCGCCATCAAGGAAGCAAACGACCTCACTATTTTGGACCTAACAACATTATTTGGAACGCTGCAAGAGCACGAACAAGTGCTCCTAAGCTTAGACCAATATGAAAAGAAAGAAAAGAAGGACAAAACAAAGATAGTTGAAAAGAAATCTATTGCTCTTAACACTTCCTCCTCAAAGTCTAAATCTAAGGAGCATAGTGATTATTCATCAAGTGACGATGAAGAAGATGACAAGAGTGAGGACATGAGGTTGTTCGTAAAGTGCTACAATCGCTATGTGAGAAAGAACGACATCCAACACTCTGAGAAGAACCTTGCCAACTTCCGAAAGCAATCCAGGTACTCGAGAAATGATGACACCAAAGGGAATAAAACTAGAGGATCGTGCTACACGTGTGGAAAAATCGGTCATTATAAACCAAATTGTCTTTTGAACAAAAAGGGCAAAGAAAAGGAATCAAATAAATCACATAAGAAGCAATCAAAACCGAGAAGAGCATATATAGCTTGGGAAAGCGATAATGACTCCTCCGAAGATGAAAGCTCAAGTGATGAAGAAGAATCCATGAACTTGTGTCTTTCCGCCCACCCAAAGAAAAAGAAAAAATAGGTACGTCACTCTAAATATGAAAACTCCTCAAGTTTGTCTCATTTTGAATTACAAGCTGCATTTAATACTTTGCATTATGAAGCTAAAGAAGCCTTTAAAAGGCTTGCCTCGAATAAACAAATATTTGTTCACTTAGAACAAAATATTCATGAGTCCGAAAGAAAACTCGAGGCACTTAAAGCTTTCATAGTGGAAAGTACTAAATCAGGTTGCGAGGACCTTAGAAGTAGAATAATTAACTATGGGTGTGATACGTGTTATGTTTGGCATAATGAAATTAGAACCCTAAAGGCCAAACCTAACAAGGCTCTTGAGCCCAAAATTACCTTTGTTATCGATAAATCTGATTTTAGAAAAAGTATGGTGAATTCATATCAAAAATACAAATATGTTATAAGGGATCAAGATAGAAAAGGCAATTCAAAAGTTAATTTTGCTTGTCTATTTTGTTGCAAGAAAGGCCATTCTATTGCTAACTGCCGTTTTAGGAGATTTCTAGTTCCTAAAGGCGTTTATCAATGGTTTCCCAAATGCGACTATTTTGTTGCTCACAATTTAGGACCCAATAAGCCATTGGGTACCTCCTCTTGTTGATTGTTTTTCATAGGTACAATGTGTCGAAACCACCAAGAGAAGATGGGTTCTCAATAGTGGATGCTCAAGACACATGTCAGGAGACATATCCCTCTTCATCGACTTCGTGGCAAAGAAGAAAGGATATGTAACCTATGGTGACAATAATCGTGGTGCAATACTTGGTAAAGGTAGTGTAGGTAACCCTTCTTCCACTACTATTTCCAATGTGTTGCTTGTCAAGGGTCTTAGACATAATCTACTTAGAATTAGCCAATTATGCGACAAAGGATATGATGTATCATTTTCAAAAGATTGTTGCAAAATTGTGCATAGTGATGACAAGAAGAGTATGTTTAATGGCCTAAGAGTGAAAAATGTCTATATGCTAGACTTGAATGAAGTATCGTTAACAAGTGACAAATGTCTCATGAGAATGAGTGAAGACTCATGGTTATGGCATAGGCGTTTAGCACATGTTAACTTTGACTTGCTAAACAAAGTAGTCTCAAAAGATCTAGTCTTAGGTCTCCCCAAAAATTAGTTTACCAAGGATCACCTTTGTGATGCTTGTCAAATGGGAAAGCAAACGAGGATCTCTTTTAAATCCAAAAATATTGTTTCAACTACGAGTCCTCTAGAGCTTCTTCATATGGACTTATTTGGGCCATCTAGAATTAAAAGCCTAGGTGGAAACTATTACGGTTTTGTAATAGTGGATGACTTCTATAGATTTTATTGGACTATCTTTTTGGCTAGCAAGAGCGATACGTTCGCCACCTTTGAGAGATTTGCCAAGCTTTCCCAAAATAAATTAAGCACAAACATTGTCTCAATTAGAAGTGACCATGGAGGTGAGTTTGAAAACCATTTATTTGAAGAATATTGCGATAATCATGGAATTGATCACAATTTCTCCGCTCCATGCACTCCTCAACAAAATGGGGTTGTGGAGTGCAAAAATCGTATTTTAGAAGAGTTGGGGAGAACAATGGTCAATGAAAGTGGATTACCGAAATATTTTTGGGCTGACGCCATAAGTACGACTTGTTATGTTTTGAATAGGGTGCTCATCCGCCCCATTCTAAACAAAACACCGTATGAGCTTTTAAAAGGGCACAAGCCAAATGTGTCTCACTTGCATGTTTTCGGTTGCAAATGTTTTGTTTTGAATAATGGAAAGGAAAACTTGGGTAAATTTGACTCTAAGGCTGACGAAGGTATCTTCCTTGGATACTCTCAGTCAAGTAAAGTTTATAGAATCTACAATAAAAGATTACTTATTGTTGAAGAATCGGTACACGTAACATTTGATGAATCTTATCTAAGAAATGTTGAAAAAGGTAGTGTTGTTCATGGTGCAGGTACATCTACAGAAGACATATTCAAAGGTGCCGAGCCGGGAATTGATCAGCCCGACCAAGCCAAAGTTGAGGAGGATAAAGATGTCCGCCATCAGGAGACCGAGGAAGTTCATCCGCCCTCAAAAGATGATCTCCCTCCAGCTTGGAAGTCTTCCAAAGACCATCCAGTTGACAACATACTCAGAGATATATCAAAGGGTGTTACAACCCGTTCTCTGATAAGTAACTTCTGTTATCACTTCGCTTTCATTTCGCAAGTTGAACCTAAAAACCCTAAAGACGCCTTACTCAATGAACACTGGTTTTTGTCAATGCAAGAGGAACTTAATCAGTTCACTAGAAATGAGGTTTGGGACCTTGTCCCTCCTCCGCGAGGACATCAAGTAATCGGCACCCGATGGGTGTTTAGGAACAAGTTGGATGAAAACGGGGTAATAACCCGAAACAAGGTGCGTTTAGTCGCGCAAGGGTATAACCAAGAGGAAGGAATCTACTATGAGGAGACTTATGCGTCGGTTGCCTGACTAGAGGTTATACGCCTTTTACTTGCCTTCGGTTGTGCGAAAAACTTTAAGCTATTTCAAATGGATGTTAAGAGTGCATTCCTTAACGATTACATTAATGAAGAAGTTTATGTCGCACAACCTCCGGGTTTTGAGTCTCACGAATATCCCGATCATGTTTAGAAACTAAAAAGAGCCTTGTATGGACTCAAGCAAGCTCCTAGGGCTTGGTATGAACGCCTAAGCAAGTTCCTACTTGATTAAGGGTATTCGAGAGGCAAAGTGGACATAACTCTCTTTATTAAGCGTCAAGGAAAGAACTTGATACAGGTACAAATTTATGTTGATGATATTATATTTGGGTCAACTAACATGAATCTCGTGAGAGAGTTTTCTAACCTTATGCAGGGAGAATTCGATATGAGTATGATAGGGGAGCTCACATACTTTCTCAGATTGCAAATTAAACAGCTTGAGGATTCAACGTTCGTGAGTCAAACTAAGTATTGTTTGGAACTTCTCAAGAGATTTGACACGGCAAACTCCAAAGCCATATACACACCTATGCCTACATGCGCAAACTTGAATAAAGATGAAAGTGGTAAGGACGTAAAGGTAAAGAGATATCGAGGTATGATTGGCTCACTTCTTTATCTTACCGCCTCTAGACCCGATATTATGTTTATCGTGTGCGTGTGTGCTCGATATCAATCAGCTCCTAAGGAATCCCATTTGAAAGATGTTAAGCGCATCCTTTGCTACCTATCTGGTACTCCGAAGTATGGGCTATGGTATTCCAAAGGAAATCATTGTTCATTGGTAGGCTTCTCCGATTCTGATGTTTCCGGGTGCAAATCGGATAGGAAAAATACCAGTGGTACTTGTCACCTATTTTCAAATTCTTTGGTCAGTTGGCATAGCAAGAAACAAGTTTATGTTTCCTTGTCAACCGCTGAAGCGGAATATGTTGTCGCCGGCAGTTGTTACGCTCAAGTCTTGTGGCTTAAGCAACAATTGTTGGATTTTAACCTCAAACTTGAACATATTCCTATTTTCTGTGACAACACAAGTGCCATTAATCTAACCAAAAATCCGGTATTGCACTCACGCACCAAACATATCGAAATTCGACACCATTTTCTTAGGGATCATAAATTTTTGAACATGTTGATACTAAAAATCAACTAGCGGACATTTTCACAAAGTCGCTAGCAACTGAATCTTTCTTTCATATCCGACGAGAACTTGGCATTCTCGATATTTCGGATCGTGTGTCATAATATTACTTTTTCATTAGTTTATTCATTTATGATTATATTCTCATACATATAACAATTCAAGGTTGTTATAAGTACAATTGTATAAGTCATCAAGCTATCCTTGGTATTGAGGTATTGTTGTTCCTCTTCTTTCTCTCTCTCTCTCTCTCTCTAATGTCTCGTGTTTAAAAGTTGTATCACATGATAAATATTCTCAATATGACATTTTCTATGTATCATATCTATTTGGTTGCTTATTGTTGTGTGGCATTGTATTTATGCAGCAATTATCTGCTCATATGTGCATAAAATTGAAATTTTGCACATTTTTCCTGTATGAGTCGACCATAATAGGACAACGGTCGATGCACACTTATTATTTTTGCATTTTCTCAATATTTGTGTTGTTATTATGTTATTATGTTTCTTTCTTTGTACTAATGCTAACTGTGTGGTTTTTTTTATTTGTATGTCTTTTTGAGTTTCGAATTGTATGTTATCTCTTAATCTATAATATGATTATCAGTTGCTTTCTCTTTACATTGACAATATTTTATATGGATATTGGTTGATGATAATTATTACCTGTTGAGCATTTTGGAATTGAACATATCATTCTAAACCTATCTCTTTCTCTTTTTGATATTGTCAAAGGGGGAGAAGAGAGTTGGAGTGTGCCAAAGCCAAGCCAAGAAGATCACATCAGTTATTCTTTAAGTATAGAATTGCAAAAGCAAGGGGGAGATTATGTTATCAATATTGCACGTTGCTCTTGTTGGCTTTGCGCGTTTCGTCATCATCAAAAAGGGGGAGTATGTGAGGGCAAACCCTCATATAGCCTACATACTTGAGTTTCAATGATAACAAAACGCGATCATGAATGAATTGATTTTCTCGATTCTACCTCTATAACAAATGCAATATTTCACCTCTCATATCCTTGTTATATCCATCTAAAGTGTCATATTAAATTCAATATATATGGGAGATCAGTGATCATGACTAGATGCATAAAAACAACAAAACTATGTTTTTTTTGCAGTTTTGCAGGGTTTGAGTCGACCACAGGTCGACGCATGGTCGGCGCATGAATCAATGCAAAAGCCCAAGGGTCGATGCATACTGTGATGACTTTTCAATCTGTCTAAATTTGCAGGCTATGCATCGACGCATAGCCCTGCTATGGTCGACCGTTCGCTCGTTTATGCTGTTTCTGAAGGCTTTCCACTTTGGGTGAAAAGCTGTTATGTTTGTTGGCTTGTTGGTTATTATGTATAGATGTTTTATGTTCTTTTCTCAACAACAATTGAAATTTTGTGTCAATTGTGCAAGAACAAGAAAAGTGAAATAGGTGCTACCAAATCTCTTCATCTTCATCCTCAACAATTCACAACACAACAATTACGCAAAACAATTTTGTTGTGCTTTGTGGTTCTGTTCAAGGTGATAAGGTCTGAAGCCGTTGATTGGGAATCTGGTTTGGGTTGAGTTTGTAGCAGGTTTTTCTTGAGTAAAACATTGAAGGTTTTTCCCTCTAAGATTTGCAGAATTTGTGGGTTTTTGGTATGGATCTTCTCTACCAACTTCAGCTGAGCGAAGGTGATTGAGAAGCGGAAGGTTTCGTCAGTCTAGTAGCGAGAATCAGTGAAGTGTGCAAGAGAGTTCTGGGTTCGATTTGTGTGTGTTTGAGATCAGCCGTGTCGCTACTGCGAAGATCGAGGCCGACAATGACAGAAGAGTCGCCACCGTGCGCTATTTATACCAAGAGAGGGAAAGGAAACGCTCAGAGAAAACCTGACGAAAAGAGGGATAAGATCGGTCATCGCAACCAAATCTCGGGTTCGGCAGTCAGTTAGGTAAGAGGAAGGTGTTAGCACCCCTTACGTCTGTCGTACTCGACGGGATCCACGCTTGTTGTCTATCTAAAAAAGGGTGTAAATCTATCTATGCTAAAGGCTTGAGGACAAAAGAAAAAAGAAGTGACTCGGCAAAGCAACGACGCTTTGTGCCTACGTATCTCATCTGAAATGAGAAGTCAGAGTCAACGTAGTTCGGCTAACTACGGGTGAAGAGGGGGGATGGGGGAAGGTTGCTCGCCAAGACATCGCATATCGTGCCTACGTACTTTCATATGGTATGAAAGATCAGAGCAAACATAGTTCGGGCTAAAGGGGAACACAGGTTTGTTCAACTTGTTTATTAGGCCCGAGTTGGTTTAACAAGTAGTTCTAGCAGTTGGTGTATGCAACTCGAGCATGGGAGACTTAGGCGTTACCGTTTGCGATAGAACTAAGAGTTAACAACATTCTTCTTATGAAAATGATTTTCCAAGATTAAAGGCCCCAAAGGGCAAACAGAAGTTTGAATGATTTGCTTTTGTGTTTTTTAGGAGAAGAAGTGTTTTGAATGAATGTTTGTAATTCATATCACACTAGAGACTATGACCTAGGAATGAATGTGTCGCATATCACCCAAAGGGTGCTATACTAAACATTCAAGCCATTGAAGAGAATCTCCTCAACAACCCATTCCTAAGTACTTAAGGCTCGTAATGCACAATAATCGTTAACCTTTATTAAATGTTTTATGATTGTTTTGAGATGAGAAGAGAAAGACTCAAGCTAAGGGAAAACTGGACCCTAAAGTTATCATGCACAATGCTCCTAAAGTTGGGGTGAAAGGGAATGAAATTATCCTATTGTTGTCATGCAAAGGATTGAACACCTAAAGTCTCTCCTACTCCCATCCTAAATGGAGGGACTAGGAATCCTAGGGGGATCATGGTACAAGACCAAGTAAACACTAAATAAAACAAACACAGATGAAATGAAAAAAGAAAAGAAATGAAATTGATGGATTCAAAATAAAATGATAAAATAAAAATTGAAAATAAAATAAAATAAAATAAAAGGATGGAGAAGAAAATAACACATTAAAATAAAAGAAAATTATTTTTTTTTGGAATTTTTGATATTTAAAACTATCCTTTAAAAATAGATAAAACAAGAAATAATTAAAATAAAAAGAAAACAAGTGCTAAAAAAATAAAGGAATGGGCTCCAACAAGATTTGATCCTTGGACCTCATGGCTGCAGGTTCAAAATTTAACCAACCAGACTAACGTGCACATGTGAAAAGTGATGGAAAGGGAATATTAAAAAAAAGGAAAACATGGAAAATATGAAAATATAAAATTAAAACGCACCCACTTGGGTTCGAACAGAGGTACAGGCGGTCAAGCAAGGCATTAAGAGTGAACTTCTAACAACTGGGGTTGCGATACATCCGTGTATTTATGCCACCCCTTAAATACAAGTATCAAAACAAGGCGCAAAACCCTGGGCAAAGCAAGGCAAGGTGAAAACTTGAGATACGATTCCATCACAACTCATCCAATTCTTAATCAAATTTCACAAAGTTTAAGTCTAAACTGCTTGTTTTCTCACAAGGATTATGATGGTGTTGTTAGTTTCTTCAAATAATGCACTCAAATTAAAAATTTGAATGCTCACGCCACATGAGTTTTGAAAATGCGTTTTGAGTTAATGAAACTGAGACAGGCATAATTAAAGATCAAGGATGGTTTGAGCAAGTCTCGAAAATGATATTGGATGAGTTCTAACAGAATACAAAACCAAAAAAAAACTCAAACCAAGAAAATGACATGTGAGTTGGTTTGAAGATCATGAGTTTCCTATGAACAACACAAGATGGCCAGAACAAAAAAGTTCAAGGTTAACCAAAAGTCTGCTCATACTTGAAGAAACAAAAAGCTCATGGATTGAATTCAATTCCTCGATAAATCAAATAAGTTGACCGCAAGTTGCACATTGGTTACACAAAAACTACTCAAGCACAAATTCAGCCAACAGTAGTCCAATGCCTTGCCCTAGTACTTCGAATTAGACACCCACAATACAACCTAACACTAAACTCTCTTGGAGACTAATACGACAATGCTAATCCTTAGTGCATCATACATTGCAACACTATATCCAGCACTTCCATAAAAGTAACAAAACCTGCTCACATGCATCCTGATGACAATCTAACGGTGATGCTCATGAATTGACAAACTCCATATCCATAATAATCTTGACAACAACCGCTTTTACAACAGTGTTGTCTCATTCACATTATCCTGGTGGCAGTCACACATATTGATCACTAAACAAAACCCTCATGACCAACCTCCAACTGCTATCCAAATCCAAACTGAAACATACTCCTCATATGGAAATCAGTAATAAGCAATCTCTTATCATGTGCAAAATATTTAGCAACAACTAAAAATGAATTAACAAGCTCATGCCTACAGGAACAGTCATGGATAAAAGAAAAGGTGATAACTTAAGGCACACAACCTGCTCTACATCTGCACAAAGTGAAAACAAAAGCCTTGCAATCCAACCACCTTCATCCAGACATGGGGAAATTCTGAGCAAGTCCTAAAGATTAAAATGCAAGCCTCAAAACAAATTCTGCACACAAGATTATGTTGGTCCTCACAACCATGATGTAGATCAATCCCACAGAAATTCAAAACACCAATGCATTGTGGCAAACTGGCAACTATGCTTTAAAACAACAGTTAATGGCACCAAATGAAGGTTATGCTCTCAAACAAAGATATTAGCCCAAACAAAAACTTAAACAGATCCTGCCATGGTGCTCTCAACATCATACATCAACCAAATAACCAAGTCCTCAAAGAAACTAGGTTGACTAACCACCCTACCAACTTGGAAGCAAGCCAAGCATCAGATCACAAATATCAAATCACAAGTAGACCAAGTCAGCAAGGTCTGAACCTCCAAATTATTATGAATCCCAAATGGTAACAGCTTCTGAACAAGAGCACATCAGCAGGGAGAGCTCAATGAGTCTCTAATCCAAATTCAACCCTGCTGCCCTTAATGTCCCAACAGTAAAACATGGCAAATGTGAATGCAAATAGGATACTACCACTATCAGTTGTCAGAAGTATCCTCTATTATGAATTCTAACTACACTTGCATATTCACATTTGGAACAAAAGCAGCACACTAGCAAACCCTAGCTCAAACTGTAGTTTTCAATGACAACCACAGTCTCCAAACATGCCAGTTAACAAGAAAACAGGGTCTGCTCCCAACTGACTTATGATAGTAATAGCTTGTTAAAACAATGCCATCCTCAAATACTTATTCACATATTGCTCCTGAAGACAGCCATCAAATCATGTATCCACTTAAGCCTCTCAACCAAGAATGGACAACTTCAACATAATTCCCAACAGCAAGCAAAACCTCTACCCAATATATCCAAAACAAAAGTTTAGATCTTATGCTATCAAGAAAATAAACAGGCTCATGATGACAGTATGCCCCTTATCTAAGCATTCTCAAAAGAGAAACTACTGGTCCTATCCCTCAACCCTCCCACAGCCTGCTCAAAACAAACTGTGGACACAACTCAACAAGTTGAAACACTCACAAGGCTTTCCTCGTTGTATCAGTTCACACCACTCGTGACTATTAACTTGGTTTACACAGTTTATTCCAAACAAAACTCCTCATTTGCAACAGTGTAAATCAATTTGCTGACTTAATATAGGAAACTGGATGACAACAGCTAACCCCCCTTTCCATCTCATGATAGTAACAGCCCTGAATCTAAAGACAGTCACCAATGTAAACCATCCTGGATGTGTCAAAAGCCTAACCCTAATTAAACAGCTAAAACCTAACTGCCTAAAGACACTAAACAGAGATGAAGCACTAAAAACTTAAACAAGATAAACACAACACATAGCTCAAACAGAACAGAGGCAAACTTGACAAAGAGAAAGTCAAGCATCAATCAAACAAAACACAAATGTGTATCTTTCAAGGATAATAGCTTGCAAAACATGAACACAACAGTGTTGTACAACCAACCAACAAACTTGTCATTAATAACAAAACATCATTTTAAATGAGAGTTAACCAACTCCAAAAACACATACAAATTCAAACATGTTTTAATGATATTGATGCAATAAAATAGAGGGTTTAGGAACACTTACCTCTTGCAAACTCCTCACAGCAAGCTAGCTGCCAAAACCATGTTTTGAAGTTCCTTCCCTTTGCAATCAACCAACTGATTTTCAGCACAGCTTGAGAGAAGAATCAACAACTCCTCCTTTTGCAAACAGCTTCCAAGTAGTGTTGACGTGATAAAGTTATGATGAAGGGTTTAAAAAAAGAGTGAGGAAATGAGGGAGATTCGTGGGAATTCCTCAGAGGAGAGCAAAATGCAAGTTGGTATTTCTTTCAAAATGGAGGCTAGGGTTTGGTTCAACTGTTCTTCAGCTTATATAGGATGTGAAAAAGGGGTTTTGGGGAACTTTACTGAGGTGAAAGATCAATGGACCAGATGCTACATGTTCATGGTTGTTGGGATCAAATGGTGAAGAGAAGCATAGTACATGAGCATGCTGGCATTTCTGTGGTTTTTAGGAGTAGATGGAGCAAAAAAGGTGGGCTGTGTGATGGTCAGAGCAGGGTTGCTTGTCCCATTCCTTCTTTGAGCAAAGATTCAAAATGGTGTATGGGTTGGTACAAGCTTTGTTCCTCTTGTTTGGGCAAAGTTTGGTGGGAAAAATATCAGTCTATGCGCATGACTTTGGAGCAAGGCTATGATTCTGCATGAATACTTGCAATACCTGCCAAAATGAATCAAAATACATGCTTTGAAAATATGCTCAAACTCCCAACTTTGATCAATGATATCTTGGCACTCAAAAATCCAATTGCCCTAAACTTGAGTTCTTGATAAAGAGGGCATGGAGTAGAACAACTTTCATGTTAGAGTTGTCTTGATTTAAGGATTGGAAGTTCATGAAATTTATGGTTGAAAATCGTGGCAAACAAACTGCTCATGAATAACTTAGAAAAAAATTCTAAGTTACGAAATTGGCTTATTTTTTTCACACTTTGCACATCCATAACTTGAGCTTCTCAAATCCAACTGAGGACTTCTTGGATTCTTTGGAAAGCTTGGAACACACTCTACAACTTTCATTTGGGACAAAGTTTCATTTGACATCAAGAAGGTGATGAAAATTGGCTTGCAAAGTGGTGCAAAAATCTGCCAAAACTTAACAACTTTTGAAACCATTAAAATTTCCAACTTTGGTCGATCATAACTTGAGCTCCAAGTATCATATGACTATGAATTGGTACTCAAAAGAAAGCTTGAGATACAAGAAACAACTTTGATGTTGGCCAAAAGTTCATTTGAAACCTTTATCATGAATAAAAATGGCCTTGAAGATGGTTGTCCCAAACATAAAACTTTCCAAAAATGGAAGGTTTCTAAAACCCTAAATCCCAAAATAGCAACTTTCAACAACTTTTGATTTTTCATGATTTCCTTGAATTTTCTTGATCAACTTCCACCCATTGTTCATATTGAAATTGAGGATCATGCTCTTGACCTCAAAAAGTCAGGAATTGACTTTTTCACTGCACAGTTGACTTTTCTCTAAACCTCCCGATTTTCAATCAATTGATCAATAGGAGCTCTTCTAATTAAAATTGATGGTCAATCACCCATCCTCAAACACCTTAGGACATATGGAGGGCTATGGAAACAAGTTTTCTTCAAGAAACAAATTTTATCCTGATTAAAATTGAAACCCTAATTCCAACCCTTTTGGCCTAGGCATTGTGCAAATGAACTGAGTGACTATTCCAACTTCGCCATGACCTCTGAGGTATTCAACAAACTTCTACCTCATGTTCACTCTAGTGATAAAAACCTATGGACCCCTTGACAGTCTTCTGATGGTTTATACCAGTGCCTTTGCTTGAGCTCGAAACCAATAAAGACTTTCCTCTTGGGTGGTACAGAGACAAAAATTTGATCCCCTGTAAAATGTGAAATGTTATGCAATGCAATATGCTAGAACAATGAAACATAAGCCAGAGATTAAGAAAAGAGGTTGGTCAAATTTTGGGGTGCAACAGCTGCCCCTATTCAAGTGTCTTGGACCTGAAGGGATGAAAAGAGAACGACTTTCAAACATTTGAGGTAAAAGACGGTTGAATACCAAAGAACCCGGAAATTTTAAAACCGTAGAATGAAACTGTAACCGAATAAACTTGTTCACTGGAACAAAATCCCCGGAAATAACTGTATCTGAAGGTTGCAAGGACAACGAGCTAACTCACTACCAAATAGGAAACGTCGACGTCAAGTCGGTAAGAACATCTGACCTCGCCGTCAATCCTCGATTTCAAATCGGTAAAAAGCATCTGACCTCATAGTCAGGCCTTGACATCAAGTCGGTAAAAAGATCTAACCTCGTCGTCAATCCTCGATATCCAATCGGTAAAAGCATCTGACTTCACAGTCAGTCCTCGACATCAAGTCGGTAAAAAGATCTAACCTCGTCGTCAATCCTCGATATCCAATCGGTAAAAGCATCTGACTTCACAGTCAGGCCTCGACATCAAGTCGGTAAAAAGATCTAACATCGCTGTAGTCAGGCCTCGACATCAAGTCGGTAAAAAGATCTAACATCACGGTCAATCCTCGATATCCAATCGGTAAAAGCATCTGACTTCACAGTCAGGCCTCCACATCAGGTCGGTAAAAAGATCTAACCTCGTCGTCAATCCTCGATATCCAATCGGTAAAAGCATCTGACTTCACAGTCAGGCCTCAACATCAAGTCGGTAAAAAGATCTAACCTCGCCGTCAATCCCTAATATCCAATCGGTAAAAGCACCTAACTTCACAGTCAGGCCTCAACATCAAGTCGGTAAAAAGATCTAACCTCGTTGTCAATCCTCGATATCCAATCGGTAAAAGCATCTGACTTCACAGTCAGGCCTCGACATCAAGTCGGTAAAAAGATCTAACCTCGTCATCAATCCTCGATATCCAATCGGTAAAAGCATCTGACTTCACAGTCAAGCCTCGACATCAAGTCGGTAAAAAGATCTAACCTCGTTGTCAATCCTCGATATCCAATCGGTAATAGCATCTGACTTCACAGTTAGGCCTCGACATCAAGTCGGTAAAATAGCTAACATCACGGTCAATCCTCGATATCCAATCGGTAAAAGCATCTGACTTCACAGTCAAGCCTCGACATCAAGTCGGTAAAAAGATCTAACCTCGCCGTCAATCCTCGATATCCAATCGGTAAAAGCATCTGACTTCACAGTCAGGCCTCGACATCAAGTCGGTAAAATAGCTAACATCACCGTTAGACCTCTGTTAAATACAAACAGACATCGAATCTAAAGATACGATCCTTTGACATCGCCGCCCGAAACAAACATTCAACATCGCCGCTGAAAAACCAAATCACTTGACATCGCCGCCAAAAACAAACATCCAACATCGCCGCTGAAGAACCAAATCACTTGACTTTGCCGCCAAAAACAAACTTCCAACATCGCCGCTGAAGAACCAAATCACTTGACATCGCCGCCAAAAACAAACATTCAACATCGTTGCTGAAGAGCCAAATCACTTGACATCGCCGCCAAAAACAAACATCCAACATCGCCGCTGAAAAACCAAATCACTTGACATCTCCGCCAAAAACAAACATACAACATCGCCGCTGAAAAACCAAATCACTTGACATCGCCGCCAAAAACAAACATCCAACATCGCCGCTGAAGAACCAAGTCACTTGACATCACCTCCAAAAACAAACATCCAACATCGCCGCCGAAAAACCAAACCACTTGACATCGCCGCCAAAAACAAACATCCAACATCGCCGCTGAAAAACCAAACCACTTGACATTGCCGCCAAAAACAAACATCCAACATTTCCGCTGAAAAACCAAATCACTTGACATCGCTGCCAAAAACAAACATCCAACATCACCGCTGAAAAACCAAACCACTTGACATCGCCGCCAAAAACAAACATCCAACATCGCCACTGAAAAACCAAATCACTTAACATCGCCGCCAGACCTTCGCTAAATAAAAGTGAGCATCAATATTCAAACAAAATTAAGATCATCCATTGATGATAATCACAAAAGAACTCCGCTGGGGAAACAGCATGAGCCGGGGTCTAGCCAACACACGGGCAAAGATACTAATCATCTGCGAGATTCACCTGAAACAAAGAGATAACGACCTGGCTTATGTTTCACATGCATATGTTTGAAAATGGCGTAATGCTCCATACGAAATGGAAATGCTACGCGTTTGGGTAGATGCTATGCATGCATGCAGATGCAACGGAACCGAACCAACAAAATAAATGCTAGAAACAAAAGATCCCTCCTGCTGGGGAAAAGAAAACTACTCTGCCGGAAATGAACTTCGCATGCCAGTAACAGTTGGACTTAAACTAGGGAGATAGACCCTGGGGCGGCCTCCGGGGAACCTATGATTCTGCTGGGAAATCAACTCGACTGGAGACCTCAGTCTGTCATCTTGATTTGTTGGGGAGTAAGTAAGTACTTGTACTCCATGGGGATTGGAAACGTGTATCGACCAACTGCTGGGGATAATCGTACGCTAACGCACACACCACCATGCTGGGATGAAGAAACCACTTATAATTACTGGGAAACAAACTCTGGCTGGGGTAAACAAGCTCCATCCATACCTTCTTAGAAACTTGCCCCAGTATCATTCGACGTGCTCCAGTCCAAACTCTAGAACACCTCCTATTGAAAAGAAAAGCTTGCCATGAAAAGACCTCGAGATGGCTTATCCCTGAACCTGTGACAACTTCTGATAAACCCTGAAAATACGGAGAGGAACAACTTCCCTCATTTCCAATTTCGCCCCAGCTTATCGAATCTCCGTAAAATCTTCCGCTAAAGGAAACCTGCAATGAACTGTACCCTGATGGTTTGATATGAACTGCTTCAGCATTTTGAACCTCAAAGAGATATCCCAGGTCAACTGCCTTCCGGCCAGAAATAGCTTCCGTGCTCTTAGGGTGGTCTGCCCCTGCCTTATAATGACTTTGCCCCTAATTGGCTGATTTGTGGAGCAGTACCCATGGTTGCGAGAGATTTACCGAATCTCGACCTGATTTCCCCAGATTAACTGACTTTTGGATGGCTGACTTCCATGATATGATCATTTGATATAGCTTGCCCCGGTTCAACGAAGTACTCTGGCGCTCTTCATTCTATCCTGATCGAGCTTTCCACTGTGGAAACTTTCCTGCTGTCAAGCGCTTACTCGCAAGTAAAACAAATTTCTCTGCATAAAAGATATATTAAATGTAATGCATATGAAAGTTTTGAAATCCAAGTCTGTTCACTGGAAAAGGAAAAAAAATAATTTGTGACATATAGTGTGTGAATCAATTATCAAAATGTCAATCATTAGTACCAACGTTGCAAGAGGAATCCTTTTAGGAGTCAGTTTTGATACGATCTTTACCGAGGTATGCTTTCGAAATAAACCTGCTTCAATTAGGACTTTTGAAGGTTGTAATGTGGTCAGGTTCACGGTTGGAAGGAAAGGATAAAGGCTCAAAACCTTATTTTAACCCACCCATTCTCCTTGATGTTCTCCAATCCTACGTTCAGCTAATTCAACCTTAGCGTTCACCTTTCAAAGGTTGAATGGTAGTAGTGACAGTTCGGGAAACCACACGTTTTTGGGAGTGACAGTCACTCGCTTTTCGTCTTTAATGCATGGAGTCACACAACTTCGTTCTTTTCGAGGATTTTTCTTTGGTAATCCTTTTGTTTTGTTTTGTTTTTTTGTTTTCACACCCTAATTTTTGTCTGGACTAAGTCTTTGGAGTTTCTTTGATTTTGTAGTCCAGCGGGATGCCCTAATTTTTGCCTAAGTCGCTCGTTTTCAAGATTCGACTTAGCGGGCTTCTTTTTCTTTTTTTTTCTTTTTTTAAAAAAAACAAGTCGTGTGACACTGGTTGTCTGACTCTTTGGGGAATAATGTGACTGTCTCACTCCTAAAGTTTAACCATTGTGGTTTTTTAGGCACGACCTCTAAGGGTGTGATTGTTCCTCGAATGGTGACGCTTTTTGTAATTTGGACGCTCGATCAAATTAGCTAACATCTACCCTGCCCCAGGTTAAGATTGAGGGTTTTTTTGTTTTAAGAAAGAAACTCCTACTACAAGGTTCAAAGGGGTTGACAAGGGATTATCTTCCTTATATCTCCAGTGTTTTGGGAATTTGAAACAATGCATGTACATCATCAACAGGTTTTATTCAAAAGCATACAATCGGAAGCTTGCGCGTCTTTCGATTTCGTCATCCTCCCCGGATTCCACCTGAACCAGCATTTTACATAAAAAAAAATGAAAGCAATAGAGTGAACACGAATGGATTTAATCAAAACATGCACATTCATTTCATTAACATTATTAATTGAAAACAAAAAAGTTTTACAAATGAGATTTGCACTTTAAACAGGAAAGAAAATACAAATGCAGAGAAATAACAAGATAAAACATAGATTGCCAGTGTCTGGGAACTGGGCTTTCAAACTGATTTGTTGCTGGAGGATGCGCCCCTTGAAGTCTTCGAACTCAAGCAGATAAGCGATTGACGTGTATGACTAACCTTCCTCCTAGAAAGGATATGCACCTTCTGTCCATCAGTTGTTGTACCCTGGCTTGAAAAGCTTTGCAATCCTCAATCGAGTACCCCATGGATCCTCCATGATATCCACATCGAGCACTGGGATCATACCCGAGAGGGTAAGGTCCTGGCACCGATTTGAGAGCTTTGGGCTCCACCAAAGAATTCTGAATCAGCTGCGGCAGCAGCTGGCTGTACGACATAGGCACTGGAGGAAGGGGAGCATTCCTTCTTTTCAAATTGTTGTGAGGCCTAATCTGATTCCGGCGTTGAGAGTTTTGCTGGAAGGACCCAAAAGGTCGTAGACTTTAAACAGCAGAAACATCCGGAGACTGGGATTGAATCATTGAGGACCCTCTTTGTTCAGGTACTTTCATTCTCAAGCTTGACCCAGGAACAAGCAGCAACTGTGGACAAGGGGATTCTGACACCAAAGAATGTAGGATATACTCCTGACCTACTGCAGCTTCGGGTGAGGGAACAAGAACATATTTGCCTGATACATTCATGCCGCCCGGCACAAATTCAATTGCCTTTGAGTCAATCAGGTCCTGAACTTTATGCTTAAAAGCTTTACAGTTCGCGACGTTATGCCCCGGTGCCCCAGAGTGGAAGTCGCAATGGGCACCTGCATCATAGACTGGTGGTGGCTGGCCAGTCAATGGAGCCAAAACCTGAGGTTCGACCAACTGAAATTGGAGCAAGAGTTGCACCAACTGAGCATAATCCATAGGGATTTTATCGAAAATTTTGTCAGTTAGCTTCAACCTTTGACCATATCTTCTAATCCTGGGATTGGCTTGAGGAACAGGTGGTAGTTGCTGACGCGGGAATTTTGGAACCTCTGGTGGTGCAGAAGATCTCTGACGCACATTACGTTCTGGTTTAGGTTCTGCAGACAAAAGTGGAACATGCATCTTGGTTGCAGCTTTGGGCACTTGATCACCTTCTTTTCTAAGTACATTCCTTATCACCTCCATAATCAAGCCCACCTGGGTCTTTAGCTGATGGTTTTCTTCTTTGAGTGGGTTCTGACCCGTGTGCAACACTTGCACCTCTGCCACAAACTGCCCCAACTGGCTTCGTGCTTCCTTCAGCTCCGCTTGAATTTGCTCCATAACCCCGAACTGATTCCCCCTCTACGTACTGTCGAGATTTCTGGCAGTCTAACCTGAACGAAGCTAACAGACCGCAGGTAATAAGATTAACAGTTCTGCTGCACCTGTAATGCGAAAATGCAAAATGCAGACATGTATATGCAACAGAGAAATGCAAATGCAAATGCAAACAGGAGATCAAGATTGTTGTGTTGTAGACTGATAAGAATCAGCGCTCCGCCTTAACAAGAACATAGCACCGACATTAGGACCCCTTGTATCAAGAACACAAATCCACACTGTAACGAACTGGGTAGTCTGAATGCTAGAGTTTCCTGCACAACCCCATCCCTCTCACAGGTAAGGACCTATCTCCAATGATAAGGTATGGCATCTTATGCGTTCATCAGCGTCACAGACTTTCGAGAAATGATGATACGTTCACCATTTCTGGTTTTGCATCATCACCTCCCGAAGAGGACTCACTTAGCTGAATCCCAAATGATCGGTCCTCAGAGTCGACAATCCTCAGATCCATAATTCCTTCGAGCCCAAAAGGGCCAGAAAGAAAATTGTTAAAGAGAATCTCGTCTGAGCGCGAATTTCATGGCTAGCTGGGGCATGCAAAGCATACAGGCTCACCACTAATCTCCACTTCAAATGCTAAGTCTATACTCAAGCCTGTGTCTGGCTTATCTCTCAATGGAACAATCCCTCCCCGCAGCACAACAATAATGACATATGATGCGGAAAATAAAATGCGGAAAGCAAATAAAGATAAAACACGTATGTACACACCCCAAAAATAAACAAACAAGCACTAGGATTGACTCGCATATGGGATATTTCTCTCCCCAACAGAGTCTCCAACTGTCGCTACTGAGAAGATCGAGGTCGGCAATGATAGAAGAGTCGCCACCGTGCGTTATTTATCCTAAGAGATGGAAAGGAAACGCTAAGAGAAAACCTGACAAAAAGAGGGATAAGATCGGTCATCGCAACCAAATCTCGGGTTCGGGAGTCGGTTACGCAAGGGGAAGGTGTTAGCACCCCTTACGTCCTTCGTACTCGACGGGATCCACGCTTGTTGTCTATCTAAAAAAGGGTGTAAATCTATCTATGCTAAAGGCTTAAGGACAAAAGAAAAAAGAAGTGACTCGGTAAAGCAACGGTACTTTGTGCCTACGTATCTCATCTGAAATGAGAAGTCAGAGTCAACGTAGTTTGGCTAACTACGGGTGAAGAGGGGGGGGGGGGGAGGTTGCTCGCCAAGACATCACGTCTCGTGCCTACGTACTTTCATCTGGTATGAAAAATCAGAGCAAACGTAGTTCGTGCTAAAGGGGAACACAGGTTTGTTCAACTTGTTTTTTAGGCCCGAGTAGGGTTAACAAGTAGTTCTAGCAGTTGGTGTATGCAGCTCGAGCATGGGAGACTTAGGCGTTACCGTTTGCAATAGAACTAAGAGTTAACAACACTCTTCTTATGAAAATGACTTTCCAAGATTAAAGGCCCCAAAGGGCAAAAAGAAGTTTGAATGATGTGTTTTTGTGTTTTTTAGGAGAAGAAGTGTTTTGAATGAATGTTTGTAATTCATATCGCACTAGAGACTATGACCTAGGAATAAATGCGTCGCATATCACCCAAAGGGTGCTATACTAAACATTCAAGCCATTGAAGAGAAACTCTTCAACAGCCGTTTCCTAAGTGCTTAAGGCTCGTAACGCACAATAATCGTTAACCTTTATTAAGTGTTTTATGATTGTTTTGAGATGAGAAGAGAAAGACTCAAGCTAAGGGAAAACTGGACCTTAAAGTTATCATGCACAATGCTCCTAAAGTTGGGGTGAAAGGGAATGAAATTATCCTATTGTTGTCATGCAAAGGATTAAACACCTAATGTCTCTCCTACTCCCATCCTAAACGGAGGGACTAGGAATCCTAGGGGAATCATGGCACAAGGCCAAGTAAACACTAAATAAAACAAACACAGATGAAATGAAAAAAGAAAAGAAATGAAATTGATGGATTCAAAATAAAATGATAAGATAAAAATGGAAAATAAAATAAAACAAAATAAAAAAGATGGAGAATAAAATAACACATTAAAATAAAAGAAAATGATTTATTTGGAATTTTTGATATTTAAAACTATCCTTTAAAAATAGATAAAACAAGAAATAATTAAAATAAAAAGAAAACAAGTGCTAAAAAAAATAAAGGAAGGGGCTTCAACAAGATTTGATCCTTGGACCTCATGGCTGCAGGTTCAAAATTTAACCAACCAGACTAACGCACGCATGTGAAAAGTGATGGAAAGGGAATATTAAAAAAAGGAAAACATGGAAAATATGAAAATATAAAATTAAAACGCCCCCACTGGGGTTAGAGTAGAGGTACAAGCGGTCAAGCAAGGCATTAAGAGTGAACTTCTAACCACTGGGGTGGCGATACATCCGTGTATTTATGCCACTCCTTAAATACAAGTATCAAAACAAGGCGCAAAATCCTGGGCAAAGCAAGGCAAGGTGAAAGCTTGAGATACAATTCCATCACAACTCATCCAATTCTTAATCAAATTTCACAAAGTTTGAGTCTAAACTGCTTGTTTTCTCTCAAGGATTATGATGGTGTTGTTAGTTTCTTCAAATAATGCACTCAAATCAAAAATTTGAATGCTCACGCCACATGAGTTTTGAAAATGCGTTTTGAGTTAATGAGACTGAGACATGCATAATTAAAGACCAAGGATGGTTTGAGCAAGTCTCAAAAATGATATTGGATGAGTTCTAACAGAATACTCAACCAAAAAAACTCAGACCAAGAAAATGACATGTGAGTTGGTGTGAAGATCATGAGTTGCCTATGAACAACACAAGATGGCCAGAACAAAAGAGTTCAAGGTTAACCAAAAGTTTGCTCATGCTTGAAGAAATAAAAAGCTCATGGATTGAATTCAATGGAAGAATTCAATTCCTTAACAAATCAAATAAGTGGACAACAAGAGGCACATTGGTTACACAAAAACTACTCAAGCACAAATTCAGCCAACAACAGTCCAATGCCTTGCCCCGCTACTTCGAATTAGACGCCCACAATACAACCTAACACTAGACTCTCTTGGAGACTAATACGACAATGCTAATCCTTAGTGCATCAGACATTGCAACACTATATCCAGCACTTCCGTAAAAGTAACAAAACCTGCTCACATGCATCCTGATGACAATCTAACGGTGATGTTCATGAATTGACAAACTCCATATCCATAATAATCTTGACAACAGCCGCTTTTAGAACAGTGTTGTCTCATTCACATTGTCCTGGAGGCAGTCACACACATTGATCACTAAACAAAACCCTCATGACCAACCTCCAACTGCTATCCAAATCCAAACTGAAACACACTCCTCAGATGGAAATCAGCAATAAGCAATCTCTTATCATGTGCAAAATATTTAGCAACAACTAAAAATGAATTAACAAGCTCATGCCTACAGGAACAATCATGGATAAAAGAAAAGGTGATAACCTAAGGCACACAACCTGCTCTACATCTGCACAAAGTGAAAACAAAAGCCTTGCAATCCAACCACCTTCATCCAGACATGGGGAAATTCTGAGCAAGTCCTAAAGATTAAAATGCAAGCCTCAAAACAAATTCTGCACACAAGATTATGTTGGTCCTCACAACCATGATGTAGATCAATCCCACAGAAATCCAAAACACCAATGCATTGTGGCAAACTGGCAGCTATGCTTTAAAACAACAGTCAATGGCACCAATTGAAGGTTATGCTCTCAAACAAAGATATTAGCCCAAAAAAACTTAAACAGATCCTGCCATGGTGCTCTCAACATCATACATCAACCAAATAACCAAGTCCTCAAAGAAACTAGGTTGACTAACCACCCTACCAACTTGGAAGCAAGCCAAGCATCAGATCACAAACATCAAATCACAAGCAGACCAAGTCAGCAAGGTCTGAACCTCCAACCTGTTATGAATCCCAAATGGTAACAGCTTATGAACAAAAGCACATCAGCAGGGAGAGCTCAATGAGTCTCTAATCCAAATTCGACCCTGCTGCCCTTAATATCCAACAGTAAAACATGGCAGATGTGAATGCAAAGGGGATACTACCACTATCAGTTGTCAGAAGTATCCTCTATTATGAATTCTAACTACACTTGCATATTCACATCTAGAACAAAAGCAGCACACCAGCAAACCGTGGCTCAAACTGCAGTTTCAATGACAACCACAGTCTCCAAACATGCCGGTTAACAAGAAAATAGGGTCTGCTCCCAACTGACTTATGATAGTAATAGCTTGTTAAAACAATGCCATCCTCAAATACTTATTCACATATTGCTCCTGAAGACAGCCATCAAATCATGTATCCACTTAAGCCTCTCAACCAAGAATGGACAACTTCAACATAATTCCCAACAGCAAGCAAAACCTCTACCCAATATATCCAAAAAAAAAGTTGAGATCTTATGCTATCAAGAAAATAAACAGGCCCATGATGACAGTCTGCCCCTTATCTAAGCATTCTCAAAAGAGAAACTACTGGTCCTATCCCTCAACCCTCCCATAGCCAGCTCAAAACAAACTGTGGACACAACTCAACAAGTTGAAACACTCACAAGGCTTTCCTCCTTGTATCAGTTCACACCACTCATGACTATTAACTTGGTTTACACAGTTTATTCCAAACAAAACTCCTCACTTGCAACAGTGTAAATCAATTTGTTGTACTAAAACCGAATCTAAAGACAGTCACCAATGTAAATCATCCTGGATGTGTCAAAAGCCTACCCTAAACAAACAGCTAAAACCGAACTGCCTAAAGACACTAAACAGAAATGAAGCACCAAAAACTTAAACAAGACAAACACAACACATAGCTCAAACAGAACAGAGGCAAACTTGACAAAGAGAAAGTCAAGCATCAATCAAACAAAACTCAAATGTGTATCTTTTAAGGATAACAACTTGCAAAACATGAACACAACAGTGTTGTACAACCAACCAGCAAACTTGTCATTAATAACAAAACATCATTTTAAATGAGAGTTAACCAACTCCAAAAACACATACAAATTCAAACATGTTTTAATGACATTGATGCAATAAAATAGAGGGTTTAGGAACACTTACCTGTTGCAAACTCCTCACAACAAGCTAGCAGCTAAAACCAAGTTTTGAAGTTCTTTTCCTTTGAAATCAACCAACTGATTTTCAGCACAACTTGAGAGAAGAATCAACAACTCCTCCTTTTGCAAACACCTTCGAAGTAGTGTTGAGGTGATAAGTTGTGATGAAGGGTTTAAAAAAAGAGTGAGGAAATGAGGGAGATTCGTGGGAATTCCTCAGAGGATAGCAAAATGCAAGTTGGTATTTCTTTCAAAATGGAGGCTAGGGTTTGATTCAACTGTTCTTCAGCTTATATAGGATGTGAAAAAGGGGTTTTGGGGAACTTTACTGAGGTGAAAGATCAATAAGCCAGATGCTACATGTTCATGGTTGTTGGGATCAAATGGTGAAGAGAAGCATATTACATGAACATGCTGGCATTTCTGTGGTTTTTAGGAGTAGAGGGAGCAAAACAGGTGGGATGTGTGATGGTCAGAGCAGGGCTTCTTGTCCCATTCCTTCTTTGAGCAAATATTCAAAATGGTGTATGGGTTGGTACAAGCTTTGTTCCTCTTGTTTGGGTAAAGTTTGGTGGGAAAAATATCAGTCTATGCGCATGATTTTGGAGCAAGGCTATGATTCTGCATGAATACTTGCAATACCTGCCAAAATGAATCAAAATACATGCTTTGAAAATATGCTCAAACTCCCAACTTTGATCAATGATATCTTGGCACTCAAAAATCCAATTGCCCTAAACTTGAGTTCTTGATAAAGAGGGCATGGAGTAGAAAAACTTTCATGTTGGAGTTGCCTTGATTTGAGAATTGGAAGATCATAAAATTTATGTTTGAAAATCATGGCAAACAAACTGCTCATGAATAACTTACAAAAAAATTCTAAGTTATGAAATTGACTTATTTTTTTCACACTTTACACATCCATAACTTGAGCTTCTCAAATCCAATTGAGGACTTCTTGGACTCTTTGGAAAGCTTGGAACACACTCTACAACTTTCATTTGGGACAAAGTTTCATTTGACATTAAGAAGGTGATGAAAATTGGCTTGCAAAGTGGTGCAAAAATCTGCCCAAACTTAACAACTTTTGAAACCATTAAAATCTCCAACTTTGGTCGATCATAACTTGAGCTCCAAGTATCATATGACTATGAATTGGTACTCAAAAGAAAGCTTGAGATACAAGGAACAACTTTGATATTGACCAAAAGTTCATTTGAAACCTTTATCATGAATAAAAATAGCCTTGAAGATGGTTGTCCCAAACATAAAACTTTCCAAAAATGGAAGGTTTCTAAAACCCTAAATCCCAAAATAGCAACTTTCAACAACTTTTGATTTTTCATGATTTCCTTTACTTTTCTTGATCAAATTCCATCCGTTGGTCATATTGAAATTGAGGATCATGATCTTGACCTCAAAAAGCCAGGAGTTGGCTTTTTCACTGCACAGTTGACTTTTCTCCAAACCTCCCGATTTTCAATCAACTGATCAATCGGAGCTCTTCTAATTAAAATTGATGGTCAATCACCCGTCCTCAAACGCCTTAGGACATGTGTACGGCTATGGAAATAAGTTTGCTTCAAGAAACAAATTTTATCCTGATTAAAATTGAAACCCTAATTCCAACCCTTTTAGCTTGGGCATTGTGCAAATGAACTGAGTGACTATTCCAACTTTGCTATGACCTCTGAGGTATTCAACAAACTTCTACCTCATGTTCACTCTAGTGATAAAAACCAATGGACCCCTTGACTGTCTTCTGATGGTTTATACCAGTACCTTTGCTTGAGCTCGAAACCAATAAAGACTTTCCTCTTGGGTGGTACACAGACAAACACTTGATCTCCTGTAAAATGCGAAATGTTATGCAATGAAATATGCTAGAACAATGAAACATAAGCCAGAGATTAAGAAAAGAGGTTGGTCAAATTTTGGGGTGCAACAAGTCGGGCCGAGGGTTTGAAGAATGTAAGGTTGTTCAACAAAGGGGCTGGAACCAGAGGTCTACTCACAATGATCAAAGAACTTGATTCGACTCGAATCAAGGAACAAGGAGAGAAAGCATCATCAACATCAAGAGAGCTTGTTTGTATATTTTGCTTATCTATCCTTGTATAAACATTTCAACTCTACAGGTGATATCTATTATATTGATCTCAATTCTAGTTTTAGAATTGAGGGCAGACGTACCCCGAAGCGAGGACGGCGGGGGAACTGCCTCAACAAATCTTTGTCTCCTTTATTTTTCTGCACTTTCATTTTGGCTTTAAAATTTGAGTAATTTTAGTATAAGAAATTCTATCAAAATTTGCACTGAGTTGAGTAAGTGCTTGTTCACTGTTTTGAACTCTAGTACAATAGTATATTGTACAAGGAATCTAGAGTTACTTAATCAAGTCAAAACTCACTTCGAGTGCCACGCACACCAAGTGTTTGATAAATTTCCTAAACCAACATTCACTTGGATTATTTGCATATTTTGTGGTGATTGGGTAGCATTGGAACTAGTCCTACTAATCAGTGGTAAAATCAATTGATAGTGTGACTAGTGTGTTGAATCTATTTTTTTTCTCATTATCACTTCCATAAGGCTAGACGCATATCTGGTCTTCTAATAACGGTTCATTTTAGACGGTAATTTTTCCACGGCCGCTTCCGCAAATCAAATATTTTTAAAACCAATTTTTAATTAGTAGCGCCGACTGATTTTCTAATTGAGATCTATTCAATCCCTCTTCTAGATCCAAGCCATCGTCTAACAAAGGATATATGATTCACAAATAGACCACCAATTCTGGATGGCTCTAACTATGACTACTGGAAATCTCGCATGATAGCCTTCTTGAAGTCTCTAGATAGCAAGGCATGGAGAGCTGCTAACTCAGGATGGGAACATCCAGTGAAGACTGATAAAGATGGATCATTTGTGTTAATACCTGAAGAAGAATAGAGCAATGAGCAAGAAGCCCTGGCTCTTGGGAATACTAAGCCCTTGAATGCTTTATTCAATGGAATAGACAAAAATATTTTCAGGCTTGTGCATCACTGTGAACTGACCAAAGAGGTTTGGGATACTCTCAAAACAACTCATAAAGGTACCTCTAAGGTCAAAATGTCAAGATTACATATGCTGACCACCAAGTTTGAAATTTTTAGAATTAAGGAGTGTCGCTACCGCGAAAATAAGGTGCCGGCAAAACAGAAGAGTCGCCACCTTTCGTTATTTATCCCACAGAAAGGGAAAGGAAACGATCAGAAAAACCTGACGAAAAGGTATAAGACAAGGTCATCGCAACCATTGTCTGGATTCGGGAGTCGGTTACGCAAGGGGAAGGTATTAGCACCCCTCACGTCCATCATACTCGATGGGATCGCTTGATATGTTTATCTGACGGGTTGATTTAATCTATCTACGCTAAAAAGTCTGGTCTGAAAAGAAAGGAAAATGACTCGGCAGAACACAGCAGTACTATGCCTACGTATTCCCGTCTGGAACGAGAAATCAGAGTCAACGTAGTTTGCCTAACTACGGGTTACGGGGAAGGTTGTTCGTCGAGATATCGCATCTCGTGCCTACGTACTTTCACACAGCGCGAAAGATCAGAGCAAACATAGTTCGGGACAACGAGACACATGTTTGTCTTTTTTATCTGAGTAGGGTTAACAAACGATTCCAGTAGTTTGGTGGATGCAGCTCGCTCGACGGAGACTTAGGCGTTTACCGTTTGCGGCAGAACCGAGAGTTAACAGAACTCTCCTTCTGAAAAGGGTTTCCAGGGATTAAAGGTCCAAGAGGACAAAAAGAGTTTGATCTTTGTTTTCTATTTTTTAGAAGAAGTATCTTTTATGGATGTTTGCAACTAATATCGCACTAGAGACTATGACCTGAGAGTGAATGCGTCGCATGTCACCCAAAGGGTGCCATACTAAGCATCCATACTGTTGGAAAGAAACTCTCCAACAACCCTTTCTCAAGTAGCTTAAGGCTCGTAGCGTACGACATCAATTAACCTTTATTACTGTATTTTGATTTGTTTGAAGATGAGAAGGGAAAGGACGCACTAAAGGGGAACTGATCAAATCCTAAAGTTGTCATGCAAAGTTGATCCTATGGTTGAGGTTAGGAGGGAACTACCTAATGTTATCATGAATGGTTAGAACTCTAATGTCTGTCATAACTTCTCTTGAGCAAGAGAAGCCAGAGTTCCTAGGGGAACATGGCAAAGGAAAGCAACAGCAACAGAAATAAACTTTAAGAAATAACTGTAAATAAAATGCATGCAATGCAACAAACAAGCAGAAGGAGCCAAGCTCAACTTCTAGAGCAAACAAGCCAGACAACACGCAACACAGGCAAGGGAGACAGACTCAACCTTGAGCTAGCAAGCAAAGCCAGATAATAACAGTCAAGCAGAAGGAGCCAGACTCAACCTCTAAATGCAGACAAGCAAGGGAGAAACTCAAACTTTAGGATGCTCTTAGGCCTAGAATCATCTACATGAGGCCTAGTCTAATGCAACACACCAAACAATCACACAAGCAACAGGCAAGCAATCAGAAAATACAGCAGACAAACAACAAACAAACAGCTCAACAACAAAGCAGATAAATAGCAAAACAACCAACAGTCTGCAAACAACTCCAAGTCCAAGCCATCTTCAAGAGAAGGAAATGAAAGCTCCAACTTCAAGCTCCGACAAGAGAGAAGAGAGTTATCATCAAGATTATTGATTGTTGATAGGAAGCATGATGGAAATCAAGGGAATCCATCATGACACTCAACCATACATCTGAGATAGGCATCCTTAAAGGTTCTACCTCTTGTGAAATGCCACACATCCTTCCAAAGGAGAGATGAGGATTCCACATAGGGACCTTGAATCATTGGATGGAAATGGAAAGCAGTCAAGGCAATTCGTGTCTATTTGAAGAAAGAGAAATCAAACTAAGCTCTTCCTAAACCCTAATTGAATAAGCTACAAGCAAGCTACTAAAAGAAGGTCTAAACACCAAATCAAGCACTAAAATCAAGCTCAAGAAACCTCAAGATGTCTAATGAACCACCACAAGAGATTTAGAAGCTTATTTGCACTAAAATCCACCTTTGAGATTCAACTAAGGGAAAAGCTACACTAGAAGCACCCTAACCAACACCTTACATGTTAGATCTACTTAAAATCCTAAAACACCTTCTAAAGTTCTACCAAATTTTATAAGGGATCCTAAGCATGTTATTAATCTGTGATCAAAAGATCAGAGCCTTAATCTAAAGGGAAGGCACCTAAAGAAATCCTAAAACCCAAGGAGGTCAAAAGAAACCCTACAAATGGGAGATCAAGGGAACTAGTCCTAAACAGAACCTAATTTTATCTAAAAAATCTGAAATAAATCCTAGGGGATCATGCATCTCTAATCTACCAGCAAGCCAAAATTCAGCCCTAAATTCTATACCAAACAACCAATCAAAATTCAGCAAAAACATGAAGAATTAAGCCAAAATTAAGGAATTAATGAAAATGCAAAAAAATCACATTAAATTGAAAATTGCATGAAAATGGAATGTAACAGCACCAGAAAATCAGAAATTAAATCTAGATCATCCACATATTTTTTATTTTATTTTTCTGATCAATATTGGAATTATTGTGAATTAAAAATGAAACAAGCAATTAAAATAAAAAGAAAAATGAATTAAAAATCAATAAAGGCCAGAATTAAATCAGGATGGTTGGATCTGGAGACTAAGTAAGCTAATCCAAGGGACCACAGGCTGCCAGCGCATTAATGATGCGCAGTGTATTGAGAGTCAAAGCCCAATTCTCAGGACAAGTCATGATCGTTGGATGCGTGGACAAAGTCATCGTTTTCCATTGATCCAAGGGTGGGGAGGTCATCTTCCTCATTTGAACTGGACTTGGAGGGAAGAACCTCAGGTGAACCAGACGGTGGCTCGGTGGCTGAGCCACCGTCTTCTCCGGCGAGCCATCAGTTACAGGTCAAGGAACCTTAACAGAATCTACATCATTCCACTCCATTTTTCACGTAGATCTCGAATCTCAACTCCAATTTTCCTAATTCATCACGCATTTTAAAACACGATAGCAAACAGAAAATGCATCAAGTTCTTGATCATCACCAAACCCCAATCCAAAGCCATGGATCAATTCCTCATGCTTCACAGATCATCCTAAACTATTTAGATCATGTTAACTCTCAATAATCAGGCCAATTCGCATCCAAACAGAAATTATGTTGCATCTTAATTTGTTTCTAAACCTCCAAATTTTGATCCAGAATCCATCTAATATCTCTCCTAAACCTTAACCTCATGCTAAAACATGCTAGATCATCATGAATCTACAGCAATTTTGAAAGTTGCATACCTGAGTTACAGCTTCAAATTGGAGCAGTTAGGGCACGATCCTTGGCTTCAAACTGTGCAGATACACTCTATGATTGATGTTGAAGATGATTCAATCCTCAATTTGCCTTGAATCACTCTTGAAATCAAAACACGATTTACACTTGCTCCCTTGAATTTCACTCTGCAATCTATGGCTCTGGCACGAAACAATCACCAACCTTGATCCAAAACACTTTCTGAACTTATATAGAATGAGTTTGGGTGATTTAGAGGCCCATTGGAGGCCCAATCAGTGAGATCCAATTTTCAATTTTCTTCAAAATTCCAACTATGGCTATGCACGATTCTGGGCTCAAAACGTCTCCAAGAAGCTTCAACTCCCTTGCTTGTTAACTGTGGAGAGTGTAGAGATCCAATTGAGAGCTTAATCTTATCATATGACCAAGGTTGGATATGTTACTTATTTATGAAGTAACAAAGTGAAACACTATGAATTATGCCTCAAATGCATTTTCCACTATTTCCATTATGTTCAAAATGACTTTTCTGATTAAAATGATCACACATTTGGTCTTGTTTGAACACACATGAATTAATTTTGAATTTTTCACTTAAATGCCTTTAAATTCCCCTTTTGTCAATTTCTTGCAAACCAAGTCTCACCCTAAGCCAAATCAAAACCTCATGGATACATGGTTGACCTAAAAATGCCATTTTAAACAAGTTTTGTGTTGTACAAAACTTCATTTGAAGCTTGAAAGATAGTGAAAATGACCTATAATGCCAAATGACCTATAATCTTACTTTCCCAAAATACCCCTGACTTGCAAACCTTATAACTTGAGTTCTACAAATGAGACGGAAGACTTCTAGTACAATTTGGAAAGATATGATCAAGACCTACAACCTTCATGTTGGCCAAAAATTAAGGAGAAACAACCTTCTAGGTCAAACGTTCCTTGGAAGTTGGTTGACTTTTGCAGACAAATTTCACATTCATCTGATGACCTGCAACTTGTCTGGATCATAACTTGAGTTCTATAAATCCAATGGAGGACTTCTAGTACTCAAATTAAAGCTAAGAGCATGCTCTACAAGTTTCATGTTGTCCAAAAGTTGAGATGAAACTTGTATCTTGAGATAAGTGGTCTTGAAGTTAGGCACTAAATAGGGTATTTTACCCAGAGAACCCTAGTTTAGCAACTCCTCACACTTGGGATTCTTCTTGGGTTGATCTTGGAATATCACCTAAGGTATCTCAACACAACTTCCCATGATCACAAAGACTTAGAGTTGAGTCTTAATCCTCTTCAATTGTATAGTTGACTTAGGGTTACTCAGATGAAAACCCTAATTGCAACACCCTCAACTGTGGCTCTTCACACTTAGCATAATGACTTGACTAAGCCCCATCATGACCCTCAAGGAACTCCATGAGCTCTATCCACATACCCTATCCATGATTAAAGCTTCACAGCCCACTGATGATCTTCAATTGGTCCTTAGGTTAGGAGATTAACCACATACAAACAAACAAACTCCTCAAGAACCCAACCCTCTCTGATGACCTTAGTGACTTCTCAAGCTTGAGTAAGACCTCTAGATAGGCTCCTCTTGATATAAACCACACTTGATCCCCTTCTAAATGAATGATGCTATGCTATGCAAATGCTAGAACAACGCGATGCAATGAAACATAAACCAAGTAAGAAAAGGTTAGGCAAATTTTGGGGTGCAACAACTGCCCCTATTCAAGCGGCTTTAACCTGACTGGATGAAAAGCGAACGGCTTTCCCCCAATCAAGGTAAAAGACGGTTGAATACCAAAGAACCCGGAAATTTGCTAACCGAAGAAATAATCTGCACAAACTGCTTGGGAAACAAAAATCCAGAGAATTGAATCTGGTTGTCACGGCAACAACTGATCAATCATCCGATACAGAACCTGGTTTCAATATCAATCACCTGTGTGACGCCACCGGCGTTGAATCCACAATAAATCTTCAAATATACACTACAATAAGCAGTCACCGAGCCACGGGATCGTATCAAATTATTATCCTTGACCTTCCATTTCCGAAGAAACGAGCAAAGCACTACGTAAAGCGCGATATCCATATCCTTGATCTTCCATTTCTGCAGAAACGAGCAAAGCACTACGTAAAAGTGTGAATCGTCAGTATCTTTGACCTTCCATTTCCGAAGAAACAGGCATACACTAAATAAAAGTGCGAACTGTCAATATCTCTGACCTTTCATTTCCGCAGAAACGGGCATACACTAAATAAAAGTGAGAATCGTCAATATCTCTGACCTTCAATTTCCGAAGAAACAGGCATACACTAAATAAAAGTGGGAATCGTCAATATCTCTGACCTTCCATTTCCGAAGAAACAGGCATACACTAAATAAAAGTGCGAACTGCCAATATCTCTGACCTTCCATTTCTGCAGAAATGGGCATACACTAAATAAAGGTGCGAACTGTCAATATCTCTGACCTTCCATTTCCGCAGAAACGGGCATACACTAAATAAAAGTGTGAACTGTTAATATCTCTGACCTTCCATTTCCGCAGAAACGGGCATACACTAAATAAAAGTGAGAGCTGCCAATATCTTTGACCTTCCGTTTCCGTAGAAACGGGCATACACTAAATAAAAGTGTGAATCATCAATATCTCTGACCTCCCATTTCCGCAGAAACGGGCATACACTAAATAAAAGTGCGAACTGAGCATCCGAAGACTTGAACAAGCAACTCTACGGGGAATTTCTGACATCAACTGCCAGACATCCATCTTGAACAAAAATGGGTAACAACTTCGAAGGTATAATCATGAAGCCTTTTAATGTTTCCGTAACAGTAATCCGAGGAAAACACTACTGGGGAAATTCTAGCGTTAACTGCCAGACACTTACCTTGGCAACAGTTAACGACTTCAAAGGTCTAATCCATGAGATCTTTCCTTTGCTGACGTAACAGCATCCTGAGGAAAACTCCGCTGGGGAAGAAGAGAAACTTAACCAAGCAACTCTGATGAGAGAACATGATAGGACGAACGTTATCATCACATATCTCATGCCAAAAATTTGGATATTCGAAAACCATCCTGAACAAGAATTCCAATTACCTGCAGGGAAAAACACTTGAAAACAAAGCGGTAACCGACCTAGCTTATGTTTCAAAATGCACATGTTTAAAAATTGCGTAATGCTCCATACGGCATGGAAATGCTACGCGCTTGGGGTAGATGCTATGCACGATGTAAATCCAAAAGGGGCGTTCCAGCAAAATAAATGCCGGAGAAACAAACAAACTTCCACTGGGGGGAAGAGACAATCCTTCTGGGGATATCTCGACAAATCCAGAGTTACGAACTCTACTGAGGATGATCATCCTATTGGAGGAAAGACAACCTGCTGGAGAACAGAAAGAACAATCTTGTGCGGGGATGAACTTTTCAAACCATTGACAACCTGGTTGTACCCTGTGAGGACTTCATTGGGGATTAAATATACACACGACCACCTGCTGGGGATGCACATCACTTCCTGACCGCTTGCTAGCTCGCATCCAACTCTTCTGGGGATAAAGATGCGACTTTCATCTGTTGGGGAGGAATAAAATCACCTAGAGCCTGCTCCTACGTTAAGGGACTCTGATTGGGGAAACACGATCCCGTAGCTGTTTGTTGTGAAGGTGACGACCCTGCAAAACATGAGCAACAACAAGATATCCTATACAAAAGGAAATATCCAGGTCAATAGCCGTGACAATTGCTCAGTTAATTCAAAGTTTTAACAATTATTGGCTGAGGCCTGCAAGTTTATGCACGTGCAAGTTTATCAAAAACATCGGCGTTTTCCACAAACAAAACAGTAAAAGTTAAAACAAACATCAAGTACTGAATATTATGCATTTATTACTAACGGGCCCATAAATAGGCAAAGTTTTTACAATGGATGCAACTCCTGAAAAGAGGAAGCCACAAAATAAATTCAAATATGTACAGAGGTACAGAGAAATTTGTATACATGTCGGCAACGTGGTACAGACAAATACCATGAGCTGATCCTCCTGTGACTCGCCTGACTCCGACGTTTTCCCGATACTCCGTCCTCGAAAGAAAAAAAATTGTCTTGGATAATCAACCCTCAGGTACTCCCAAGCCACTAAGCAATGCAATATCAAACTCGGACCGCAGTCATTTGCTTTTTCAATCCCTAACTTTTGCCTGAATCGCCCTTTCGGGTTTTCAATTCACCGGGATACCCTTTTTTGCCGAAGTCGCCTTTTCAGGTTTTCGACTTCGTGGGTGTACATCTTTTCAATTTTATCCCTAATTTTTGGCCGAACCTTTTCTTTTTTTCTCTTGGTTCGCCGGGATGCCCCATTCTTGCTTGGACTTTCTTTTTCCTGTCCAGCGGGTTTCTTTAAGCAAAGTATTTTTTAACTGCGTCCGAGTTCACAGGGGATGCAAAATCCTTGCCATCCATGGTGGACAACAATAAGGCTCCTCTGGAGAAGACCTTTTGAATGATGTATGGACCTTCATAGTTGGGAGTCCATTTGCCCCTGTGATCTGATTGTGGTGGGAGAATCTTCTTCAGCACAAGATCGCCCGTCTAAAAGCTTCGAGGGCGCACCTTCTTGTCATAAGCTTTCTTCATCCAGCTCTGATATAACCGACCATATGCGATAGATGCAAGTCTCTTCTCATCCATCAAACTGAGTTGATTCAGTCTATTCCTTATCCATTCTGCCTCGTCGAGTTGGACATCGAGCAATACTCTCAAAGAAGGAATCTCAACTTACAATGGTAGGACAGCCTTCATACCATACACCAGTGAGAAAGGTGTTGCCCTGGTTGATGTGCATACCGTCGTACGATAACCGTGCAAAGCGAAGGGCAACATCTCGTGCCAGTATTTGTATGTTACAACCATCTTTTGAACTATCTTCTTGATGTTCTTATTGGCCGCTTCGACAACGCCATTCATCTTGGGCCGATAGGAAGATGATTTATGATGCTCAATCTTGAAATTCTGGCATAATTCCTTCATCATCTTATTATTCAAGTTCGAACCATTGTCAGTAATGATTCTTTCAGGGATGCCGTAACGACAGATGATGTCCTTTTTGATAAACCGGGCTACTACTTGCTTGGTAACATTAGCGTAAGACGCTGCTTCAATCCATTTGGTGAAGTAATCGATAGCTACCAAGATGAACCAGTATCCGTTGGATGCGGTAGGCTCAATCTTGCCAATCATATCAATGCCCCACATGGAGAAAGGCCACGGGGACGCCATAACATTCAAAAGGTTTGGTGGCACATGAATCTTGTCCGCATAAATCTGGCATTTATAGCATCTCTTCGCAAACTTGAAACAATCTCTTTCCATCGTCAGCCAATAATACCCTGCCCGTAATAACTTTCGAGACATAGCATGTCCGCCGGCGTGCGTGCCAAAGGTTCCTTCGTGGACCTCTTCCATGAGCAGATTAGCTTCTTTCTCATCCACACATCACAGTAGCACCAAGTCATGGTTTCTCTTGTACAGAACACCATCTAGGTTCAACTAGAAGTTGCCAGCCAATCTCCTAAGAGTCTTCTTATCGCGGTTGGATGCCCCAGTCGAATACTCTTGGTTCTTTAGGAAATTCTGGATATCAAAATACCATGGCTTGCCATCAGAAGCTTCCTCAATGGCGAATATGAAAGCGGGCCTATCAAGGCGAGAGATAACTATCCTGGGAGCATCATTCCAAAAGTTAACTTTGTACATTGAAGACAATGTCGCAAGAGCGTCAGCCATCTGATTTTCTGCCTGTGGTACATGGTGAACTCTACTCTGTTAAAGAAAGGCAACAACCTCCTCGCATAATTCATATACAGTATCAGATTAGGCTGGCGAGTCTCCCATTCTCTCTTGATCTGGTTCACGACTAGTGCGGAGTCTCCATACACATCAAGATTTTTAATCCTCAAATCAATAGCCTCCTCGAGACCAATGATACACGCTTCATATTCAGCCTCATTATTGGTAATTGGAAATGTCAATCTGGCAGTGAACGGGATGTGCGTCCCATGGGGAGTCGTTATGATTGCCCCAATTCCACTTCCATATGAATTAACAGCACCGTCAAAAATCAATTGCCATTGGGAATCCCGCTCCGGACCTTCACCATGTAAGGACTCCTCACAATCTTTCATCTTTAAGTACATGATATCCTTGTCAGGAAAATCAAACCTCATTGGCTGGTAATCATCGATTGGCTGCTCAGCCAGGTACTCTGACAGTATGCTACCCTTGATAGCCTTTTGCGAGACATACTGTATATCGTACTCTGTCAGTACCATCTGCCATCGGGCAATCCTTCCTGAAAGTGCCTGCTTTTCAAAGACGTATTTGATCGGATCCATCTTCGAAATCAACATGGTTGTATGATTTAGCATGTATTGTCTCAGACGTTTGGCAGCCCAAGCAAGTGCACAACACGTCTTTTCGAGCATGGAGTAACGGGATTCACAGTCTGTGAACTTTTTACTCAAGTAATAGATCGCATGCTCTTTTCGTCCAGTCTCGTCATGTTGACCGAGAACACAACCCATGCTGTTCTCCAGAATCGTCAAGTACATGATCAGTGGTCTTCCGGCTACTGGGGGTATCAATATCGGAGGTTCCTACAAGTATTCTTTTATTCTTTCAAACACCTTTTGATAGTTTTCATCCTAGACAATTGCCTGATCTTTTTTCAACAGTTTAAACATCGGTTCACACGTGGCTGTAAGGTGAGATATGAACCGGGCAATGTAGTTCAACCTCCCCAAAAAGCCACGAACCTCTTTCTCCGTTTTTGGCGCTGGCATTTCTTGTATCGCTTTTATTTTTGCAGGATCAACCTTAATTCCTTTTTCACTAACGATGAACCCCAGTAGCTTTCCAGATCTCACCCCGAAGCCTCAGCCTGAATTTCCTGAGCCTCTCAAACAATTTCAGAAGATTCACCAGATGCTCTTCCTCCGTTTGGGATTTGGCAATCATATCGTCAACATAGACCATAATCTCTTTATGCATCATGTCATGAAAGAGTGTCGTCATAGCACGCTGATATGTTGCCCCATCATTCTTTAAACCAAAGGGCATCACTTTGTAGCAGAACGTTCCCCACGGGGTAATAAAAGTTGTTTTCTCCATATCCTCCAGCGCCATCTTAATCTGATTGTAGCCCGAAAAAAGTCGTCCATGAAGGAAAACACAGAGAACTGAGCAATATTGTCGACCAATACATCAATATGAGGAAGCGGGAAGTCATCCTTAGGGCTCGCCTTGTTCAGATCCCGATAGTCAACGCACATGTGCACCTTACCATCTTTCTTTGATACAGGTACTATATTGGCGACCCAAGGAGGGTAAGTTGTAACAGCTAGAAAACCAGCGTCCCACTGTTTCTGTACTTCCTCTTTAATCTTTACGACCATATCTGGTTTCGTTCTTCTGAGCTTTTGCTTGACCGGCGGACATTCTTCACGCAATGGCAAGCGGTGGACCATAATATCAGTGTCTAACCCAGGAATATCATCATAAGACCAAGCAAAGATGTCACTATACTCTCGCAACATCTCGACAAGTCTCTGCTTGATATCGCTTTGCAGCGCAACCCCTATTCGGACATTCCTGACAACTTCTTCGAAACCTAAATTAACGACCTCGATATCCTCCTTATGAGACAGAATGATTTTCTCTTCTTGTCTTAAAAGTCGAGTCATCTCTTCTGGTAAGTCGTCGTCTTCAACAACCTCTTTCTCAGCTTGAAATATCAGATGCTCAAAGTTGAAGCGAGTCATAGGGAGTTCTTGATCGGTGTCATCTGAAATATGGATCCTGCAAGAGAAAGGGTTAAATGCTTCAAATGATATGCAAACGAAGCGCACAACCACATTGCCATTTTATTGATAAAAATAAAAATAGAACAACAAGGATCACAAAATTTGCATGAGAAAAACGCCTTTATTTGATGATTAAAGCAAAGCATACACATAAACAAGTAGGCCCTAAAATAAAACCACTATGCCCCGGGTAGGACATAGGATTGTACAATAATCGAAAAACAAGGCATGTTTCGTCGTCACTTGAATAAAGTCCTGGATAGACCAGTTGCATAGACTTTGTCCTGGCTCGCTGGGCTTGATCCATGAATCCATGTCACAGTCGCTATCTCCATCCTCACTGTCAGACACAGCATTGATCTGTTCAAAACTGACTCCTCCTAGAGTAAGCACAATCGGCCCTTTGAACTTTGGTGTGCTCTGTGATGAAGATGACGACGATGGGCGATAACCCAAGCCAAATTTATCCTGCTTAACGGGAATCTCCAGAACTTGACCCCAACCTTTAGTTTCCCCGGCCTAAACTACCGCTTGGGCTTCTCTGTACGACGACATAGCCACCTTTGGCCCACTACTTATTACAGGAGATTTGTCTCTGATCTGCACCCCTTCAAAGGCTTGGCATAATGTCTCATAGATCTCTCCATCCATTTCGACATATTTGAATGATGATAGGTGATTTACCAAGATGTCTTCCTCCCCACACACGGTGATAATGCTACCACCGACCATATACTTAAGCTTTTGGTGCAACGTAAACGTCACAGCCCCTGCAGAGTGAATCCAAGGTCCTCCGAGCAAACAACTATAAGCTGGCTGAATATCCATAGTGTAAAACACAGTGTCAAACACCTTTGGACCAACCTGGATTGGCAAAGTCAATTCTCCAAACACGGACCTTCTAGTCCCGTCAAAAGCTCTCACTACCAAGTCACTTGGCGTGCATATTATACCTCGGGTATCTAGCTTCAACAGCACCTTCTTGGGCAACACATTCAAGGATGAACCAATGTCAACAAGGACATGAGACATAACAGTGCCCCTACACTCAACTGAAATATGCAACACACTGTTGTGGTTGCGGCCCCTGGGTGTCAAATCAAAATCTGTAAAGCCAAGGCCATGCCCCGCGTTCACGTGCGCAATCACTCCTTCGAGCTGATTAACGGATATCTCCTGAGGTACATAAGCAGCATCAAGAGCTTTCAGCAAAGCGTTCCGATGGGCCTCGGAACAAAGCAACAATGACAAAATCGAGATTTTGGAAGGCGTCTGCTGCAGATGATCGACAATTTTATAATCACTCTTCCGAATTAATCTCATAAATTCTTCCACATCTTTATTTAATATCTCTTTTTCCTTCTCTTGAAAAGATCCTTCTTCACTAACTTAACCTTTCCCTTTTGCAATTCTCTCAGCTTCTACTTCTGGTGACGCAAAAATTCTACCGCTGCGGGTTATGCCCTCTGCCCCCACAAGGTTATCAACTGACTCTACTGGCAGGCTTTCCAGGTTAATCTTTTCCCCATTGGAGTAAACCTCCGCCCCATAGTTCCAAGGGATGGCTTTAGTGTTTTCATATGGAATGGGCCCAGCTTTGGTTATGGTGATGGTCGGTCGCTTAGGAGGCGCCGATATCGTGACAGTCTTAAACGGGATCGTAACCATTGTAACTTCGCCCTGCCTTTCAGCTATTTCCTCAGCAGGCTTATCTTCAGCAGTACGGTCGAATTGCAGCGTTCCTTCATCAATCATCCCTTGAATACCTCTTCTCAGGCTATCACAACCCTAAGGCCGGGCTGAACAGTCAACACAATCTGTATCACAACCAGGGAACACTCCCCCTTTCAGCAACCTGCTCTTTACACAAACCAGAGGGGTCTTCAATTCATCCATATTCATAACCAGATTCAGGCTGGTATCTTCTAAGATTTCACCCACCTGCGCAGATCCGTGAGACGGCATTGGATTTTTCTCAATATTGGGTGCCTCATTACCGAAGTTTATAGCCTTGCTATCTATCAAATCCTGCACCTTGTGCTTGAATGCTTGGCAATTCTCTATGTTATGACCGGGTGCCCCGGAGTGGAATTCACAATGTGCATTAGCATTGTAACCAAAAGGAGGCGTTCCCTTCGGCGGAGCCAGTGTCCTTTTCTCAACAAGCCACAACTGCAATAGAGTTTGAAGAAGCTGAGCATAAGGTAGTAGAGGCACATCTAATACTCTTTTCACAGCCCTATCACGGCCTTGGAACCTTTGCGGAGCCGAATTCTGTTGTCCCTGTTGCTGCTGTGGCTGTTGTTGTTGCTGTTGAGGTACCGGAATCGTCACACTGGCGACCTGCTGCCTGCGCCAATTCTGACTTCTATCCCTTCTCCGATCACTACATATCGAATTAGTGTCTCCTTGCTTCTTATTTCCAAAGGCCCTTTTACCACCTCCAGCTGAGGTTGATTCTCCCGCTTGAATCTTACCGATCTTGACGCCGTTCTCTATGCGTTCCCCCAAGAGTATCAACTCAAAAAAATTAGTCGTCGTACAATTGATAACCCTGTCATAATACAACCTAGAGAATGTTCCCGCAAACATATCCACCAACTCACGCTCTACCATGGGTGGGTGCATCCTAGCTGCAAGCTCACGCCACCTCTGGGCGTACTCTTTAAAACTCTCGCCATTCTTCTGAGAAAGATTTTGGAGTTGGACCCTGTTCTGCGCAAGGTCGTTGTTATATTGATAGTGCTTGACAAAGGCTTCCGCCAACTCTTTCCAGCTACCAATATGAGTAGGCTCTAACCCCATATACCATTCTAATGACGGTCCCGACAAGCTATCTTGGAAAAAATGCATCAGCATCTTTTCGTCATCAACATCTTTTCGTCATCAGAATAGGCAGACATTCTCCGATAATAAGACCGCACGTGAACTCTTGGGAAAGTATCCCCCTTATACTTATCGAAAGTGGGTGCTTTGAACTTGAGTGGCACCCTCAAGCCAGGAACCAACTGTCGCTACTGCGAAAATCGGCGCCGGCAATACAGAAGAGTCGCCACCGTGCGATATTCATCCCAAAGGAGGGAAAGGAAACGCTCGAAGTAAACCTAACGCAAAGACGGGAAAAGGTATGGTCATCGCAACCAAAACCTAGATTCGGGAGTCGGTTACGCAAGGGGAAGGTTTTAGCACCCCTCACGTCCATCGTACTCGATGGGATCCACGCTTGCTTGGTTTGTACGGATTACACTTCTATCTAAACTAAAGGATGAGGTCTGAAAAGAAAAGAAAACATGACTCGACAAAGCATCGCACTTTATGCCTACGTATTCTCGTCTGGAACGAGAAATCAGAGTCAACGTAGTTCGCCTAACTACGGGTGAAGGTGGGGAAGGTTGCTCGCTAGGATATCGCATCCTATGCCTACGTACTTCCACACTGCATGGAAGATCAGAGCAAACGTAGTTCGGGCTACGCACGACACAAGCTGTTCAAATGTCTTTTATGAAAAATATCACCTTAAACAAGGGTTTCCTTATTGCAAAAAGGTTGATGTTTGTTCAAATCTTTTGACGGAAGAAATGAATTGATTTTGTTATAGCCTTTATTAATGTTTTTCTGTTGTTTTGAGAAAGAAGAGATGACACTCTAAAAGCCTAGGGTTGAAAAGGGAATAAAATCTACCCTAATGTTATCATACATGGGTTAGCTCCTAATGTCTGTCATGTTACTCTCTTGCACTGAGAGAAACAGAGCTCCTAAGGGAATAAACGGAAAGCAAAACAGATACAGTAAACAGTAAAATAATGAATACAGCAAACAAGCTAGGCAAGGGGAGCCAAACTCTACCTCGACCTGAACACAATAGGTAAAAGTGAAACACATTTCACTTTAAACCTAGGGGAATCAACACACACAATACAGAAAAAAAAACCCCAAGCTCTGACAGCTAACTCCAAAGTTGATGCACAACACATCCTCTAAATGAACCCCCAAGCTCAATCTTCATCATTGGACCCCCAGGCTCTGGCTAGCTTCCTGCTTTGACAGTCTTCATCTTCAATGATCTCCATCTTCAAGGGCAAGCACTCCAAGATAACAGAATAGGATCAAGAGAGATAATATGGCATGCTAATCAGCTTATGAACAACCAAAGGAAGCTCACAAGGGATTAGCATAGTGGGACAGGTTCCCTCAAAGTTCTACCTCTAAGACCAATCACTTATCCCTCCAAAGGATGGAGGTGAGTTCTTAGAGGGACTTTTAGTCACTGGGAAAGAATGGAAGCACAGGAAGCATTCCATGTTTCATGAATCAATTCTCTAATCTAGAGTTCTACCTAGCTCCTAAACCCTAAAGTCTTCAACAGCTACAGGCAAGCTTCAAACATCTTCAGCTTCTGGATCCCTAGTCTTCAACTTTCAATCTTCATCATGCACCTTGAACAAGGTCTTCAACAAGCAAAGCCCCCCAAAACAAATCTCCCAAATGAAACCCCAAATGAAACCCCAAAGACAGACAATCATCATAAAGCATCCAATACAATCAATCAAATCAGAAAATACCCTAAAGACAAGGGGGGAAAATTCTAACACTTATTTACAATGGTCTATTATACCTACCCATAATATCCCTATATGCCCATACCCAAAATTCAATCTAAAACTCCTAAAAGAAATTATTTACTCACATATGTCACACCTAAAACCCTAATTTTAATCACTCTAATCTCACCTAATCAAACCATCTAAAAATTAATCCTAAAATTATGAATTAAATCCTATGAGGAAGCTAAAGTCCTAAGTTAAACAACCTAAAAAGAATGGACCCTAAATCTAAAGGGAGCCTCCTAAACCAAAATCCACAAACTCATGTATAAACCTAAAATCGATTAAAACTTATTTAAAAGAAAAATGTATTAAAAAATGCAAAAATAAAAGGAAATGCTACTTTTACTATTTATTATTTTTCTTAACAGAACTACAAAATAATAAAAAAAACAAGCAACTAAAAATCATTAAAATCCAATTTAATATGCATTTTATAAGATTGAAGAGATTAAAAGAAAATAAAAATGAAAGAAATGGGAGAGGGGGTGTATTCAGTAGGGCGCTCAGTTCAATTGGATGATGGGCTTAAACCTGGGGGTGGGAAAAACAAAAGCGCCTGGGCCCATGCGTGTTCAGAAAATGAATAAAAAAAAACAATAAAATGAATGGGGACTCGGTGTGAATAGCAGCCATATGTAGTGTATTTCATTGGGCTTTGGTCATGGGGGGTGGGGATATCAAATTTGATCCAGGCCCAGGGTTATGCTTTAATGGAACGCTGCGTTCCATAGCCTCAGAATTCCCTCCGTTTTTAACTTTGAATGGCAGCCGTGGGATTGGTTTTCAAGTCAAACATTTTAATCTAATCCAACGGTTCCTGGTCGTCTCCTCCAAATGACCTAGGGTTTTCAGAATTTTACAACTCCATGCAAGAATCTTACTCCCTCTCGTTCTCTCTCAATTCTCAATGAATTCAAAAACTGCAAAGACCAAAATTGTACTACGAACCCCCAGGAACACGATCCTATTAATGGTTTGGATTAAAACTCCCTAGAGCTCACAAACAGAAGGCACGAAGACCTTGGTCCAACCATTTTGCACTGCCATGGAACCTTGTAATTCTTGATCCTAATGATACTATCATGTTCTTTATGTTACACTGGTTTCAGCAAGCTATCACATGTGCACTAACACTCACTAACTACTCTAATCTTGATCTTTAAAGATTCTATGGCCTGTCATTAAACCTCATGGAATGCTCTCAGATTCACAGAATTCAATCATCTAACCTAACCTAACAATTCTAACCCTAAAATTCTAACCAATAACACATAAATAGAGAGATAGAAGTGAAAACACCAACCTGCTTGTTGGCTATGGCAGGTATGTGAACAGCTCGATTCAAGGCTTGATTCCTCTTCACTATGATCCTCTGATGAAGGTCTTTCTTCTGTTTGCAACAAACTAGATGTAGGATGCTTGTAGAAGATGATTCGAATCTGATATGGATCTTTGCAATTTCAACCTTATAGCTTCAATCCTCCATGGATGAGCCTCTGAATCAACTTGTATGCAACCAATAATATCAATGGAGTATCAATGAATGGGAAGAACGAATTGGATTGATGCTGAATATGGAGTTTCACTCTTTCTTGCAATTGAAGCAATAATGGAATCCTCTCTCTCCTCTCTCTCTTTTCACCAACCCTTTCCTATAATGCAATCATCTCAATATATAGGATAGCATGGAAGAATCTAGAGACTTCTAGCTCAGTCTAGGATGATTTTAGAAACTTCATGAATTTCTCATGATGTGGTATTTTGAAGTAACCTCACATCTCATGACGTCTCACCTCAAACCAACTTACAGCCCTTTGAAAATCTCATTACATGACAATATGGAGGAGTATGAGTGAAAAACAAGGGATTCCTTTGCCTTATGTTGAGTTTCCCATAGTTGCCTTATTATGCAAGTAAGTGGTTTTCAAAGTAACCCCATTTTTAAACCCTCAAACCAAAATTGTGGCTGAACCAAAATCTTTAGAATATTGTTTAGACTCAATTTGACATATTACATGACCCGTTTTGGATTTATAGATTGCCCAAACCAATTTTCAACTTGAACTTTTTCAACTTATGTCCATTTTTAAGTCATTTTTTACCAACTTTCATCAACCCTTGCTACAAGCTTTTCCAACATGCCATGACCTCTTTTCTAGACTTAAAATTCCATTTTGAGCAACTTTTATGTTGTGAAGTTTTTCATTTGAAGCTTCCTTGTATGAGTTTTAGGCATAGGCCAAGAATGACCTATAATTCTCAAATGACCAAAATACCCTTTACTTGCCAAGGACATAAGTAGAGTTCCACAAATCATATGAAGGCATACCATACCTTTCTAGAAAGCTAAGACAATTAGGAACAACTCTCATGTTGACCCGAAATTCATTTGAAAACTCCTTGAAGGTCAAAAGTTGCTTGGAAGACAGACAACTTTCACAGACAAATTTCAGTGCCCTCAGATGACCTGTAACTTGCAAGAGCTATAACTTGAGTTCTGTAAATCATCTTGATGACTTCCACCACTCAAATTAAAGCTATGAAGATACTCTACAAGTTTCATATGGACCAGAAATTCATATGAAGCTTGAATTTTGAGTTACACTGCTTGGAAGTTTGACCTAAATCAGGGGATTTTACACTGAAACCCTAATTTGGTAACTCCTCTTCTCCTTGACTCCTGTTGATTTTTCTTGGGCACAACACCACATACATATCCATGTAGCAAATAATGAATCCCACATCCTTCAAATAAGCCTTGATACCTTTCAAATCAAGTCCTTGACCTAGGGTTGACCTAGTGTTGACCCAGATAAAACCCTAGTTGACTGACTTCAACTGAGGCTCTTGCAATCATTCCAATGACTTGGTTACTCCTCAAAATGATTATCTAGACTTTCCATAACATCCATACACACTCCATGCTCTTGACTCATAGCTCATGCTTCCTCTGATGATCCCCAAATAACCTCAAGATAGGAGAGAATCCACTGAGTGATCTGAGTAATCTTGAATATGAATGAAACCCCTTGAACATACCTCTTGAGACAAGAATGACACTTGATCCTCTGATTAAGATTAGCTTGCTTATGCTATGCAATGCAGATGAATGTACTATGTACATGATGACAATGCAAATGACAATGCAATTGAAACATAAACCTAGGTTAGAAAAGGTTGGGCAAATTTTGGGGTGCAACAGCTGCCCCTATTCAAGCGGCTTGGACCCGACTGGATGAAGAGCGCGCAGCCTTCAGACGTTCGAGGTACGAGACGGTTGAATACGAAAGAACCCAGAAATTTGCCAACCGCAAAATAAAATTGCTAATACGACTACTGCTTGGGAAAACCCTGGGAACTGGCTTCTGTTGTCACAGCAACAACTAGCCATCCATCTGTCAATCTGTTTTTGTAAAATAATCTGATATTGTCCGCAAACCACTCTATTCCGAAGAAATGAGCATACACCAAACAACGAGAAATTGTTGATATCACTTATCAACCTCTGTTGATCTCACTTATCAACCAAGCACACGCTAACCAGCGGGAGAATATTGACTTCACTTGTCATGTTGACTTCATTGATCAACCTTTCGTATCCTGAAGAAATGAGCAAACGCTTAACCAAACGAGACAATGCTGATTTCACTTATCAACCTTTCGTATCCTGAAGAAACGAGCAAACGCTTAACCAAACGAGACAATGCTGATTTCACTTATCAACCTTTCGTTCGTACCTGAACGAGCATTCACTAAACAGCGAGAAAATGTTGATTTCAATTACCAACCTTCCATTCGTATCCGAACGAGCATCCACTAAACTGCGGGAAAATGTTGATTTCTCTTACCAACCTTCCATTCGTATCCGAACGAGCATCCACTAAACTGCGGGAAAATGTTGATTTCAATTACCAACCTTCCATTCGTATCCGAACGAGCATCCACTAAACTGCGGGAAAATGTTGATTTCTCTTACCAACCTTCCATTCGTACCTGAACGAGCATTCACTAAACAGCGAGAAAATGTTGATTTCAATTACCAACCTTTCGTTCGTACCTGAACGAGCATTCACTAAACAGCGAGAAAATGTTGATTTCAATTACCAACCTTCCATTCGTATCCGAACGAGCATCCACTAAACAGCGAGAAAATGTTGATTTCTCTTACCAACCTTCCGTTCGCACCTGAACGAGCATCCCTGCGGGGGTACGAGAAACTTAACTAAACAACTCTGAGGGGACAAGTCTGACGACGACCGTCAAACACCTGCTGGGGAAATTGGGAACTTAACCAAGCACCCTGACGAGAATAACCTTGTTGAAAAATAAGAGGAATTTAACCAAACAACTCCGTGGCGAATACCCTGCTGGGGACTATGAGGGACTTAACCTAGTAACTCATTGAAGTAACATCCTGCTGGAGAACATAACTCTGCTGGGGAGACTACGGGTGACCACCCAAAAATCTGCATTACCGTCTTCCAATGCTGACACCACAACATCCTGAGAAAGATTCAGCTGGGGAAAAAGCTGCTTGACCAAGCAAACTCTGCTAGGGGAATATGACATGACGAACACGATCACTGCGCGCCTGGCACAACAACCCTCTGTAACAAGATGAACACGATCACTGCGTATTCTACACCACAACCCTCTCGACAGGAGGAAACCCGATCACTACGCGTCTTGGCGTTGCAAACAAAACCACGTATAGGATGAATACGATCACTGCGTATCTCTTCCGAAAAACCCCATAACATAACGATGACCACGATCACTGCGTGCCCTGCGCCACAACTCTCTTGACAGGAGAAAAAACACGATCACTGCGCGCCTTGTGCCACAAACCAACCATACGGGATGAATACGATCACTGCGTACCTCTTCCGCGAAAACCCCACAACATAAAGATGACCACGATCACTGCGTGCCCTGCGCCACAACTCTCTTGACAGGAGAAAAAACACGATCACTGCGCGTCTGTGCCGCAAACAAAACATACACAATGGGAAAAACACAATCACTGCGTGTTGCGTTACGACCAAAATCACATCGACCATAAATCCAACCGGATGAGGTAAACACGATCACTGCGTGCCAGACGGAATAAATCCACATATAAGAGGCGAACACGTTCACTGCGTACTTCAACCACCAATATGATGAACACGATCACTGCGTGTGCTGTAATAGGACAAACACGATCACTGCGTGTATTGACCGACAAACCCCCAAAACGATGTCAACACGATCACTGCGTGCTTCGCACCACAAGTTCAAATGGTTCTATCAACACGATCACTGCGTGCTATACGAATACGATCACTGCGTATCTTGAACACGATCACTGCGTGTTTGAACACGATCACTGCGTGTTTTGAGCCACGATCCTCTTGACTGGAGAAAACACGATCACTGCATGCTGTGTGTCTCAATTAACCCACATAACTGGACAAATACGATCACTGCATATCCTGACCACACCTAGGGTAAACACGATCACTGTGCGTTTCATGTCACGGCCCTCTTGACTGGAGAAAACACGATCACTGCGTGCCTTGTGACACAACTTCAAACATGGGACGAATACGATCACTGCGTACTTCGGCCACAAACAACCAGATGAACACGTTCACTGCGTGCCTCACCCTATAACCAAACCGTATAACGGACGAATACGATCACTGTGTATCTCGACCAACAAAAACTGGATGAACACGATCACTGCGTGTCAATCTATAACCACTGTATAACGGACGAATACGATCACTGCGCATATCGACCAACAAACATCACATGATACGGTAAACACGATCACTGCGTGTTTCGCACCACCAATAGAGTGAACACGATCACTGCGTGTCCTGCCCAATAAACCCCCGAGATGATACCAACACGATCACTGCGTGCCTTACAAAACAATCTTCTTAGATCGGGACGAACACGATCACTGCGCCGTTCGACCACAGATACACATACCAAGATCAACACGATCACTGCGTGTCCTACAACATGAACCCCATAGACGGTACGAATACGATCACTGCGTATTTGGACCACAAAACATCGTCAAGATCAACACGATCACTGCGTGTCTTACGACATGAACCCCATAGACGGTACGAATACGATCACTGCGTATTTGGACCACAAATCAACATCTTCCTGAACCACGACTTCTCTTATCGGCAGGGACCAACACATCTGAAACCGAAGAGGTAACTAACCTGGCTTATGTTTCAAAAATGCACGTTTGATAATGACGTAATGCTTCCACACATCATGGAAATGCTACGTATTTAGGTAAAATGCAATGTATGATGATGCATGCTTATGCAAAGAGTTACTTCAGCAAAATAAATGCTGAAGACAAACTGGATCCGCTGGGGATGACCGGAATACCGCCGGTACGCTTCCACCAAAATAAATGTTGGAAAGATGAACTAACTCCGCTGGGGATGACCATCCTGCTGGGAAAGTAGCTCACAAACTCAAAACTTCAACCTCTGCTGAAGATAATCGTCCTGACGAGGAGGGATCAACCTGTTGAGGAAAGAGAAAAGCAATCCCGGAAACTGCTTTCAAAGGTATCAACACTCTGATTACGCCCTGTGGGGATACTTCATCCTGCTATCACTGAGCTAGGGACTGACCGGTGTGCTCTAATTCGCACTACGCAAGAAACTCTTTGGGGAAGTTAATCATATCCGTCTCGACCTTCGCTAGGGAGGACTCCGCTCCGCTTGATAAGCCAATTCTGAACTACTGAAGATACATTGATCTTTTCCTTTGACGCAATCTCCACTCTCCTGGGGAGACAACATTAAAATTTTGCTTGGGGCGACTTCACTGGGGAAGGACACAACGTTCATCCTCTGGAGAGGGTACTAACCTGCCATGGACTCTGGCGGGGAACTTTGCGAGCTTTTGAATAACTTGCCCCAGTGCACTCAACTTGCCCCTATCTAACTCCTGGGAATACTTGCTCTGAACAGCTTACTATGAGACGACCTCGAGATTACTTGCCCCGGTATCTATACGACAAAAGGATTCAATCTTCATTAAACCCTGATCAACCCAGTTGGTTCTAACACTCTCTGCGGTGACTTGCCCCTGAATGAGCGTTCTAACGACTTATCCTGATCTAATTATCCACCTGAAGTATCTGCTTTCAAATCTCCACGTTCTGTATAATTGCCCCTGATTGGATCTCGAGAAGACTCACTTCCGATTAATTGCCTCTCAAGCACACTGCCCCTTGATCAACTGAAGCTTCGGGACTTGTCCTCAGACTAACTGATTCCGAACTCAATGGAAGTCAATGCCCCTGATTCACTGGGTTTCACAATATACGCCATGTTGGTTCAGACTGCTGAATTACTCAGTCCTGCTCGATTATTCCCTGTTGGAATCTCCTTCATGTCAACTACTAACCTGCAAGTAAAAATCGTCTGTTCACGAATGGTAATTCTAATGCAATGTTTATGCAGATTTTGAAGAAATTTGTGCTGTCACTCATTTACATGTCATGATTGAGTGACGAATGAACCAAAGTTCAAACATAGTGCTTACGTGGTCAGTGAAAAACACAACAAGGATGTGACTAGCAAGTCACGAAGGAGTCAGGTTACTCAACCTTATCGTAATGCGCTTTCAGAATAAACCCTGCCTCAATTAGGTCTTTTAAGGGTTGTATCGTGGTCGGGTTCACGGTTCATGAAACAAAGGATATTTGGCCCAAATTTTGATTTGTACCCACCCCTTCTACGTGATGTTCTCCGATCCTACAGTTCAGCTAACTTAGCTCGAGCGCTCGCCTCTTCGAGAGGTATGTTGAATATTAGAAACACAGTTAAGGAACTCACAGGGTTTTTCGGAGTGATAGTTACTCCTTCGTTTTCGGTGTCTGTATACACGACTTTGTCTTTCACTGGGGATCTATATATATTTTTTCTATCCTTTCTTTTCCATTCTTTTTTATTCCCTAATTTTTGCCTGGACTGACTCCTTTTGAGTTCTTTTCGATTTTTCCTTTTGAAGTCCAGCGGGATGCCCTGATTTTTGCCTAAGTATTTGCTTTCTAGCTTTTTCTTTCTTTTTACTTAGCGGGCTTTCTTTTTCTTTCTTTTGGAACAAAGTCGTGTGACATTGGTTGTCTTGATTGCTCCGAAAGGATTGTAACTGTCTCACTCCTGATTGGTGAGGTTTAATCACTGTGGTTGACGAGGTACAACCTCTTGAGAGGCACAAACTGTAATTGGTCCTCGAAAGACAACACTCCTCTGTAAGACTTGAATGCTCGGTCAAGCTAACTGACAACTACCCTGCCCCGGGTTAAGATGTGAGGGTTTAAAAGTCCGAAAAAAAACTTCTACTTCCTGGCTCGAAGTGGTTAACAAGGGACTAACTCCTTATATCTCCAGTGTTTGAGGGATTTGAAACAATGCCTTGTACGTCATCGGTAAGGTTTTATCTGAAAGCATACGATCACCGGTTATGAGTTTATTTCGTCATCCTCCCTCCAATCTTTGCTAGTCACAATGATAAAGTGGAGTGAATAAAATGCAAGTGTCAGTGCAATGCAGTAAATGAGCGACAGCGACATGATTAATTCAGAAAAATGCATAGTCATTTTATACCATTCGAAACATACAATGTTTACAGCAAGTAGTAACTAACAGAAAAGAAACTACAAATACAAATGATATAAAGTCTGAGGACTGCCAATGCTAAGGGCGCCTGCCTGTCTGGACCACTGGCTTTCACTGGGGATTCCAGTCTTTATACCGTACTCGATGCGCTCTTTTTCAGATCCTGTCTCAATAGACTTCTCTCGCCCCACAGCCCTGTCAAACTGCAAGGTTCCTTCATCAATCAAACCTTGAACTCCCCTTTTCAACTTCTCACAGCCCCCAGGTTGAATCAAACAGTCATCACACTCTTCACTGCAACCGGGATAGACACCTCCTTTCAATAAACTCTGCTTTACGTAACTCAAAGGGGTTCTCAGCTTGCTCACTTCCGAAACCAAGTTCAACTCATCGTCTGCCAGGATTGCGTTGGCCCCAGCCCCACCATGCTTGGGCATTGGTTGTTGCGTGATATTAGGACCGTCCTTCCCGAAGTTAATAGCCGTACTATCAAGCAAATCTTGTACTTTATGCTTGAAAGCTAGGCAATTTTCAATATTGTGCCCCGGTGCACCCGAATGGAAGTCACAATGCTCATTAACATCATACCCGACTGGTGGCTGGCCAGTTGGTGGTGTTAAGGTCCTTTTCTCGACTAGCTGCAATTTCAACAAAGTTTGAAGGAGTTCTGCATATGATACCGGCGGTACCTCGAATACTCTCCTCGGTCGTGGGTTCTGAAGTCTGCGCTGATTATTATTAGGCTGCTGCTGAGCCTGCTGCTGTGGTTGTTGTCTCTGTTGCTGAGAAGGCCCTGGAATGGTTACGCTTGCAACTTGCGACTGCTGATGCCAGTTCTGACTTCTATTTCTCCGTCGAGCATTGTATACAGCATTGGTATCACCTTGCCTTTTACCACCAAACGTCTTCCTATTACCTCCCGCGGAACTGGACTCACCCGCTTGAATTTTGCCAATCTTCACTCCATTTTCAATGCGCTCCCCCATCAAGATCAACTCAGAGAAGGTACTCATCGAAAAATTGAGCAACCGGTCATAGTACATTCCAGAAAAAGTTCCTATGAACATATCCATCATTTCGCGCTCCACCATCGGGGGGTGTACCCTAGCAGCCAGATCTCGCCATCTCTGGGCGTATTCTTTAAAGCTCTCGCTAGACTTTTGAGACATGCTTTGCAGCTGGACTCGGTTAGGGGCGAGATCACTATTATATTGATAATGTCGAACAAAAGCCTCTGCCAGCTCTTTCCAACTCCTGATCTGAGTAGGCTCTAAGCTCATGTACCACTCCAGCGATGGCCCTGACAGGCTATCCTGGAAGAAATGCATTAGCATCTTGTCATCCTCAGAATACGCAGACATACGCCTAAAAAACGCACACACATGCACCCTAGGGCCTGTATCCCCTTTGTACTTATCGAATGACGGCGCTTTAAGTTTCAGCGGGACCCTCAACCCTGGGACCAGCCCCATATTTGACATATCCAGCCCAAGAGTATTCTGGCTGGCCAACCCGTTCACTTTCTCTTCTAGCAATCTCATCTGATGGTTGTCATCCCTAGCTCTTTCATAACCCTCATTCTGACCATAGAACACATCCTCCTGACGGTCCTCCCAGTGAGGTACTGCATCGTATCCAACATAATCTGCATCACGGCCCGGACCCGTTTGGAAGTACCTGGGGTCATACCTCAGATTGCCCATCTCTTGAGCGTTGTATGCACCAGTTCCATATCCAAGATTACCATAACCATGGCCACCAAACCCAGCCTTGGCGCCAGCAACGCTGCCATACCCCATGTTCACACCATTGAAGCCCTGGTTACCATTATTACCATTCATTCCGACATTCTCAACGCCCCCATTGAAACCCTGGTTGACATTACCCACAAATACCCCAGCAGTATCTGCATTGGCATTCATATTACCGGTGTTCCCACCTCCACCTACAGGACCAGTTTCTCCAGCATTCAAACCGGTTACGGGAACAGCATCAGCACTTTGACGATTCTCAATTCGGGGTGAAGCAGCAATATTTTCACCATGCGGTGTCCCGTTGTTTTCAGCCCGTGCGACTATCGGTTGAACCAGATTCTGCAGCTGCTCTTGTCCTTTGGCGATGGTCTCCATGGTTTGCATGAGCAGGGCCATCCTGTCACGCATCTCTTGCATTTCACTCTGCACGTTGTCCATGATCTTCTTGTGATTATTTCTGGTAGAGTAACGGTGGACCCGCTTTTCTGCAATCCTAAAAATACCTGGATATATGGATGAAGAATGATAAGGAACATGGATCACAAACCTGTAATGCAAATATGAGTATGTATGCAAAATGCAATATGTGCCTGTGCATTGGGGAATATTACTCCCCCCATTCTAGTGCTAATACATTTGATACAGGGTAGCGCCGTGACAGTGCGGTGACGAAAGTTGCAAGAAGTTGAAATTCAATCACAAAAGAGAAAACAACTCATATATTGAATAGGCCTTCAAAGGCAAAAGTAACACCAATGTATCACAAGACGAACAAAAGCATGACCTCTACCCACAAGCCGGGTGATGGTCAGCATACAATAAAGCATGAACAAATCAGGTATGCCCATAATCCCTATACTCCCCTAATAGCTTCTTTGTCTTGGGATGATCAGGCTGAACAAGCAATCCCTCTATGAGTAGACTCCTCTGCTTAAGAACTCTCCGCAAGTCGTCGATGGACTCTTCCCATGTGCCTTCACCAAAGCACTCATCTAGCTTCCTCTTCTGGGATCGAGCTTCCTTTCTGCGGGCATCAACTTGCTTCAGTGCATCTTGAAGAGCATATCTAGTCATGACTTCTTCTTCATGCTGCCTCCTAGTGTCCTTCAATTGGTCCTGAAGATCGGAGATCTGTTGCTTCAACTTATCCTCCCGTTCCTTGTTTTTAGTAAGAGTGGCATTCCACATCTTATTGAATGAAGCGATCTCTCGGTAAGCGATGTCCAACGACTTCTTCTTAGCTTCCATCATGTCATGAGAGCTCTTAAAGTCTTGTCCCAGGCGTTCCCGCTTCTCCTTTTCTTTAACCAACTTAGTCTTCAACAAGGTTACCATCTCAGTTTGTTGTTGAAGGGAGTACGCAGCTTCGTTCTTCTCACTTCGAATCTGGGCCAATTCCCTCTCCAGATCTTCATTAACCACCAACAAAGCTTCCTTTTCCTTCACCACTTGCTCATAAAACTCAATGGGAACAGTCGTGGGTTCCTCTACCGGAGTAGGAACAGGAGATGACACAAAAGGATAGGGCATCTGAATCTGCTTGACCCTTTCTCGCATCCAAGCTTTGTACGGAGGATAAGCCTGACAGTCGTTTTTTCCCAACAATGGTTTTCCCCTTCTAGAGATGTGATTCCAAGCGTGCTGCAGCTTGGCCAATAAGTCTCCACTCAGGTCACCTGTGAAGTACAGAGATTCCTGTACCTCTTCTACCTTCGGCGGGTTCTTCAACGCATATCCAAACTGACGAACAAGCAAAGAAGGATTGTAATTGATACATCCTTTCCTCCCAATAAAGGGCACGTTTGGATATCCTGCACAGCTAAAAATAATCTCGGAACCCAGCAAATTCCTATCAAACCAAACCATCTCCTCAGAAGTCAATCTCATAAGGCGCTCGGACCAATCAGACTCATTTGCAAGCTCTACGAAAGGACCCTTCTTCGGTAAGTGTTTATCAAACCACATCTTCAGTAAAGGCACGCAACAATGAACACTCTTCCCTCGCCGGTTCTCATTCTTGTAATGGAGGGAATGGTAGAAATCCCCAATCAATGTCGGTACTGGATTGCCGGCAGCAAACAGATGAAGTGCATCAAAGTCAACAAAGTCTGGAAGGTTTGGGAATAGCACTATCCCATATATACACAAAGCCAACAAAGCGTTGAATACCACCCAACAACCACTCTTGGCATACTCTCGCGCCTTGCTAACCAGAAAACTAAGAGCGAATCCAGGAATCCCGTACCAAGAAGTCACTAACAGCTCAGAAGCATCCATATGCAAAGCCACCGCTAAATCCTCCAACTTTGGTTTAGCGTCAAAATGGATGAACGGGACCTTGTTCTGTACTGGCAAACTAAGGAATTCTGCATACTCCTCCATAGTAGGACCCATAAGGAAATCTGTAAACGTGAAGCATCTCAAAGCAGGATCGTAAAACTGCAGCAATGTATACAATCCATTCAAATCATATGCACTGGGTCTACAAACCAAGCTCAAAAGCCTCCCATAACTCTTCTTGAAGCTAGCCCTAACCTCATCATCCGCAAGGGCAATCAAACCCAATATAGAATTCACATCCGGAGTGTGCAGCTTATACGCCACTGTCTTCCGCACACTACCCATATCAACAATCAGAAGTCCGGAACACTAGAACAGAGAAGTATGTAATGCACCTGCAGCACAAACACACGTTAATGAAATGCAATGATAAATGGGTATGCAAACAATGCAATGCAAACAGCTGCAACAGGGGATCAAGTGCCCTGAATAAAAAGCCCAAGTCACACCGAGAACAGGTCTCAGACAGACCCTCCAATACTCATCAAACCCTGGTCTCAGACAGACCTCACAAAGAACTCCAGCCTGGTCTCGGATAAACCCAATAATATAACCCACACCTGGTCTCTGACAGACCCTGATAACAACCCATAAAATATCCACAATCCTGTATCTCATAAGAAATAAACCGGTAGTCTGAAGGTCAGGGTACCTGCATGCCCCAAGTCCCTCTCACAGGTAGATGTCCCTATAACTGGCACAAGGTACGGCATCCTATGCGGTCGTTGGCGTCACAGACTTTCAGGGTTGATGATACGATACCCAGAAGGTGTGGCATCATCAAATCCTGAAGAGGCCTCACTTAGCCAACTTCCAAATGATCGGTCCCCGGAGTCGACAATCCAACTAACCAACAGCCTACTGCACCCAAAGGGTGAAACAGGAAGTCAACCAGAAGGACCTCGTCCGAGCGTAGATTTCGCGGGAAGCTAGTACATGCAAAGCATGCACACCCCCACTAATCTCTACTCTAATTCTAGGTGAACTCAAGCCCAGGTCCGGCTTATCTCTCAATCATAGAACCCCCATCAAACCCACAATATAGCAATAATAATGATAATATAATGCTGAAAGGTAAATGCAGAAATGTAAATCCATACAAAGCCCACGACGGGAAAACAAGCGCTAGGATTGACTCGCGTAGGGAACCGTTGGAGTCCCCAGCAGAGTCGCCAGCTGTCGCTACTGCGAAAATCGGCGCCGGCAATACAGAAGAGTCGCCACCGTGCGTTATTCATCCCAAAGGAGGGAAAGGAAACGCTCGAAGTAAACCTAACGCAAAGACGGGAAAAGGTATGGTCATCGCAACCAAAACCTGGATTCGGGAGTCGGTTACGCAAGGGGAAGGTATTAGCACCCCTCACGTCCATCGTACTCGATGGGATCCACGCTTGCTTGGTTTGTACGGATTACACTTCTATCTAAACTAAAGGATGAGGTCTGAAAAGAAAAGAAAACATGACTCGACAAAGCATCGCACTTTATGCCTACGTATTCTCGTCTGGAACGAGAAATCAGAGTCAACGTAGTTCGCCTAACTACGGGTGAAGGTGGGGAAGGTTGCTCGCTAGGATATCGCATCCTATGCCTACGTACTTCCACACTGCATGGAAGATCAGAGCAAACGTAGTTCGGGCTACGCACGACACAAGCTGTTCAAATGTCTTTTATGAAAAATATCACCTTAAACAAGGGTTTCCTTATTGCAAAAAGGTTGATGTTTGTTCAAATCTTTTGACGGAAGAAATGAATTGATTTTGTTATAGCCTTTATTAATGTTTTTCTGTTGTTTTGAGAAAGAAGAGATGACACTCTAAAAGCCTAGGGTTGAAAAGGGAATAAAATCTACCCTAATGTTATCATACATGGGTTAGCTCCTAATGTCTGTCATGTTACTCTCTTGCACGGAGAGAAACAGAGCTCCTAAGGGAATAAACGGAAAGCAAAACAGATACAGTAAACAGTAAAATAATGAATACAGCAAACAAGCTAGGCAAGGGGAGCCAAACTCTACCTCGACCTGAACACAATAGGTAAAAGTGAAACACATTTCACTTTAAACCTAGGGGAATCAACACACACAATACAGAAAAAAAACCCCAAGCTCTGACAGCTAACTCCAAAGTTGATGCACAACACATCCTCTAAATGAACCCCCAAGCTCAATCTTCATCATTGGACCCCCAGGCTCTGGCTAGCTTCCTGCTTTGACAGTCTTCATCTTCAATGATCTCCATCTTCAAGGGCAAGCACTCCAAGATAACAGAATAGGATCAAGAGAGATAATATGGCATGCTAATCAGCTTATGAACAACCAAAGGAAGCTCACAAGGGATTAGCATAGTGGGACAGGTTCCCTCAAAGTTCTACCTCTAAGACCAATCACTTATCCCTCCAAAGGAGGGAGGTGAGTTCTTAGAGGGACTTTTAGTCACTGGGAAAGAATGGAAGCACAGGAAGCATTCCATGTTTCATGAATCAATTCTCTAATCTAGAGCTCTACCTAGCTCCTAAACCCTAAAGTCTTCAACAGCTACAGGCAAGCTTCAAACATCTTCAACTTCTGGATCCCTAGTATTCAACTTTCAATCTTCATCATGCACCTTGAACAAGGTCTTCAACAAGCAAATCCCCCTTAAACAAATCTCCCAAATGAAACCCCAAATGAAACCCCAAAGACAGACAATCATCATAAAGCATCCAATACAATCAATCAAATCAGAAAATACCCTAAAGACAAGGGGGGAAAATTCTAACACTTATTTACAATGGTCTATTATACCTACCCATAATATCCCTATATGCCCATACCCAAAATTCAATCTAAAACTCCTAAAAGAAATTATTTACTCACCTATGTCACACCTAAAACCCTAATTTTAATCACTCTAATATCACCTAATCAAACCATCTAAAAATTAATCCTAAAATTATGAATTAAATCCTATGAGGAAGCTAAAGTCCTAAGTTAAACAACCTAAAAAGAATGGACCCTAAATCTAAAGGGAGCCTCCTAAACCAAAATCCACAAACTCATGTATAAACCTAAAATCGATTAAAACTTATTTAAAAGAAAAATGTATTAAAAAATGAAAAAATAAAAGGAAATGCTACTTTTACTATTTATTATTTTTCTTAACAGAACTACAAAATAATAGAAAAAACAAGCAACTAAAAATCATTAAAATCCAATTTAATATGCATTTTATAAGATTGAAGAGATTAAAAGAAAATAAAAATGAAAGAAATGGGAGAGGGGGTGTATTCAGTAGGGCGCTCAGTTCAATTGGATGATGGGCTTAAACCTGGGGGTGGGAAAAACAAAAGCGCCTGGGCTCATGCGTGTTCAGAAAATGAATAAAAAAAACAAAATAAAATGAATGGGGACTCGGTGTGAATAGCAGCCATATGTAGTGTATTTCATTGGGCTTTGGTCATGGGGGGTGGGGATATCAAATTTGATCCAGGCCTAGGGTTATGCTTTAATGGAACGCTGCGTTCCATAGCCTCAGAATTCCCTCCGTTTTTAATTTTGAATGGCAGCTGTGGGATTGGTTTTCAAGTCAAACATTTTAATCTAATCCAACGGTTCCTGGTCGTCTCCTCCAAATGACCTAGGGTTTTCAGAATTTTACAACTCCATGCAAGAATCTTACTCCCTCTCGTTCTCTCTCAATTCTCAATGAATTCAAAAACTGCAAAGACCAAAATTGTACTACGAACCCCCAGGAACACGATCCTACTAATGGTTTGGATTAAAACTCCCTAGAGCTCACAAACAGAAGGCACGAAGACCTTGGTCCAACCATTTTGCACTGCCATGGAACCTTGTAATTCTTGATCCTAATGATACTATCATGTTCTTTATGTTACACTGGTTTCAGCAAGCTATCACATGTGCACTAACACTCACTAACTACTCTAATCTTGATCTTTAAAGATTCTATGGCCTGTCATTAAACCTCATGGAATGCTCTCAGATTCACAGAATTCAATCATCTAACCTAACCTAACAATTCTAACCCTAAAATTCTAACCAATAACACATAAATAGAGAGATAGGAGTGAAAACACCAACCTGCTTGTTGGCTATGGCAGGTATGTGAACAGCTCGATTCAAGGCTTGATTCCTCTTCACTATGATCCTCTGATGAAGGTCTTTATTCTGTTTGCAACAAACTAGATGTAGGATGCTTGTAGAAGATGATTCGAATCTGATATGGATCTTTGCAATTTCAACCTTATAGCTTCAATCCTCCATGGATGAGCCTCTGAATCAACTTGTATGCAACCAATAATATCAATGGAGTATCAATGAATGGGAAGAACGAATTGGATTGATGTTGAATATGGAGTTTCACTCTTTCTTGCAATTGAAGCAATAATGGAATCCTCTCTCTCCTCTCTCTCTTTTCACCAACCCTTTCCTCTAATGCAATCATCTCAATATATAGGATAGCATGGAAGAATCTAGAGACTTCTAGCTCAGTCTAGGATGATTCTAGAAACTTCATGAATTTCTCATGATGTGGTATTTTGAAGTAACCTCACATCTCATGACATCTCACCTCAAACCAACTTACAGCCCTTTGAAAATCTCATTACATGACAATATGGTGGAGTATGAGTGAAAAACAAGGGATTCCTTTGCCTTATGTTGAGTTTCCCATAGTTGCCTTATTATGCAAGTAAGTGGTTTTCAAAGTAACCCCATTTTTAAACTCTCAAACCAAAATTGTGGCTGAACCAAAGTCTTTAAAATATTGTTTAGACTCAATTTGACATATTACATGACCCATTTTGGATTTATAGATTGCCCAAACCAATTTTCAACTTGAACTTTTTCAACTTATGTCCATTTTTAAGTCATTTTTTACCAACTTTCATCAACCCTTGCTACAAGCTTTTCCAACATGCCATGACCTCTTTTCTAGACTTAAAATGCCATTTTGAGCAACTTTGATGTTGTGAAGTTTTTCATTTGAAGCTTCCTTGTATGAGTTTTAGGCATAGGCCAAGAATGACATATAATTCTCAAATGACCAAAATACCCTTTGCTTGCCAAGGACATAAGTAGAGTTCCACAAATAAGATGAAGTCATACCATACCTTTCTAGAAATCTAAGACAATGAGGAACAACTCTCATGTTGACCAGAAATTCATTTGAAAACTCCTTGAAGGTCAAAGGTTGCTTGGAAGACAGACAACTTTCACAGACAAATTTCAGTGCCCTCAGATGACCTATAACGTGCAAGAGCTATAACTTGAGTTCTGTAAATCATATTGATGACTTCCACCACTCAAATTAAAGCTATGAAGATACTATACAAGTTTCATGTGGACCAGAAATTCATATGGAGCTTGCATTTTGAGTTACACTGCTTGGAAGTTTGACCTAAATCAGGGGATTTTACATTGAAACCCTAATTTGGTAACTCCTCTTCTCCTTGACTCCTGTTGATTTTTCTTGGGCACAACACCACATCCATATCCATGTATCAAATAATGAATCCCACATCCTTCAAATGAGCCTTGATACCTTTCAAATCAAGTCCTTGACCTAGGGTTGACCTAGTGTTGACCCAGATAAAACCCTAGTTGACTGACTTCAACTGAGGCTCTTGCAATCATTCCAATGACTTGGTTACTCCTCAAAATGATTATCTAGACTTTCCATAACATCCATACACACTCCATGCTCTTGACTCATAGCTCATGCTTCCTCTGATGATCCCCAAATAACCTCAAGATAGGAGAGAATCCACTGAGTGATCTAAGTAATCTTGAATATGAATGAAACCCCTTGAACATACCTCTTGAGACAAGAATGGCACTTGATCCTCTAATTAAGATTAGCTTGCTTATGCTATGCAATGCAGATGAATGTACTATGTACATGATGACAATGCAAATGACAATGCAATTGAAACATAAACCTAGGTTAGAAAAGGTTGGGAAAATTTTGGGGTGCAACACCAACCCCATATTAGCTATGTCCAACCCCCTGGAATTCTGATTAGCAAGATTCCTCATTTGTTCCTCCAACATCTTGAACCTTCGGTCATTGTCAATGGGCATCTCAAGATCCCTTCCTGGCGGAGGGAAAGCATCTTCTTGACAATCCTCGCCCCAATGAGAATCCCTGTTATCATATCCAACATAAGCAGCATTAGGGCCAAAACCAGTCTGATTGATCCTGGGACCATACCCCATATTACCAAAACCCTAATTTCCAGCACTTGGCCCGAAACCAGCATTGTAAGCACCCATTCCAACACCATTGTTGCTTGCGTTGCCAAAACCTGCATTACCGAAGCCCTGATTTCCATAACCCTGATTTCCATAGCCCTGATTGGCACCACCAATACCAGCATTGCCAACACCAATACCTACACTAGTATTGCCAGCACCTACACCAAACCCAGCGTTCCCAGTTCCCACATTGAAACCAACATTTCCAACTCCAACATTCCCGTTGGTTTCCACATGCCCGTTACCATTACCAGTCACGTTCCCATTCTCAGCTCTGTTACCGTTCTCAGTCGTATTGAGGACAACCACCGGTACAGCATCACCAGCTTGGAGAGTCTCGCCATGATGAGGATCAGTAGCAACTCCGCCATGTAGCACACCTTGACTGTCAACCCGGGCAATCAAAGTCTGCACCAGAGTCTGCAGCTGCTCTTGGCCACAGTTTCCATCACTTGCATGAACTGCGCCATCCTGTTGCGCATCTCCTGCATCTCAGTTTGCATTTGATCCATGGCATTCTTGCAGTTACTTCTCATAGAGTAGTGATGAATTCGCTGATCGGCAATCCTGAAACCTGCACCGACAGAGGGTTAGGAGACATCTCAAGGTACCTTCTATGAAAATGATTTATGCAAATGCAAACGTGTGTCTGTGAGTTAGGGAGATTTCTCCCCCGATTCTAGTGCCAGAGTGCCAGTGCTGATAACAAGAAGTCTGGATCCAGTCATTGAAATAACATCTCATATATATATAAGGCCCAACGGCAGCAGTACAATGTCAATGAATACATGGAGAACCAATAGCATGACCTCGACCAACAAGCCTGGTGATGGTCATCCTACAGCGAAGATCAGAAAAAATACAAAGGGTTACAAAGATAGTCAAGTACGACAATGGGTACGAAACTCTTCTAGCAACTCTTTAGTCTTGGGATGATCACATCGATTGAGTAACCCTTCAACAAGCAACTCCCTCTGCATAATGGTGCACTAGAGACCTTCAACCGAGTCTTCCCATGCTCCATGGCCAAAACAGTCTTCTAACCTTCGCTTCTTAGACTCGAACATCTGCTTGCGATCTTTCAGGTTAGCGATAGCTTTGTTTAGCATGTCTTCAGTGGCATATCTGCGAGCAGTTTCCTCATCAAACCTCTTCTTACTGGCCTTCACCTGAGCCTTCAATTTGGAGATCTGTTGTTTCAGTTTATCCTCCCTCTCCTTGTTGCTGGCTATAATGGCATTCCACTGCTGGTTGAATTTGGATATTCTCTGGTATGCTTCATCCAGATTCTACTTCTTGGTGGCCAGCACGTCGTTGACAGATTTGAAGTCCAAACCCAAACAATCATGGTCAGCTATCTGTTTGGTCAGATCCGTGCCTAACCGGTTTACCAGTTCTGTCTGCTTCTTGAAGGAGTGGACGACTTCGTTTCTCTCGCTTCTAAGTTGTGCCAGCTCTTTCTCCAACTCTTCCTTGGCCTTTTTCAGTTCTTCCTTCTCAGCTAACACCTGATTGTACTGCTGAATAGGCACTATAGTAGGCTCTTCAACCACTGGAGGACACTTTTGCTTAGCATGTGGAAATGGCATCCCTATCGTCTCTGCTCTGGTCATAATCCAGGTCACATAAGGAGCATAAGATTGGCTATTGCTCTTGCCCAACAAAGATTTTCCTCGTCTACTGATATCATTCCAAGCATGCTGAAGCTTAGCTAACATATCCCCCTCTAGGAGCCCTGTGAGGTACAGAGATTCCTGCACCTCTTCATCTTTTGGTGGACCTCTCAAAGCATATGCAAACTGTCTGACAAGTAGAGAGGGGTTGTAGTTGATACAACCCTTTCTTCCAATCAAAGGCACATTCGGAAAACCACTGCAGCTGAATATGATTTCAGTACCCAGTATATCCCTATCAAACCAAACAATGCTTTCTGCTGATAAACCCATCATGCGCTCAGACCACTCAGTTGTGGCTGCAGATGAAGCAAAGAGACCCTTCTTAGGCAAGTGACTATCAAACCATCTGTAGAGTAAGGGTACACAACATGATAAATTCTTACCCCTTCTATTTTCGTTCTTGTAATGGATGGACTGATACACATCTCCAATCAAGGTAGCAACTGGGTTTCCTGACGCAAAGATATGGAAGGCATCCAAGTCTACAAAATCACGCATGCTGGGAAACAAGATGATGCCATAAATGCAGAGGGCGAGAGTGGCGTTGAATACGATCCAACAACCGTCTTTGGCACACTGTTGGGCTTTCCCAACTAGGAACTGCAGAGAAAACCCAGGAACCCCGTTCCAACTGGACAGAAGCAACTCAGAGGCATCCAGATGAAGAGCAAAAGCTAGATTAGCCAGATTAGGCTTAGCGTCCATGTGAACAAACGACATCTGATTCTTGATAGGTACACCCAACAACTCAGCATACTCCTCTAACGTAGGTGCAAGAATGAAGTCCGGGAAAGTGAAGCATCTCAATGGAGGATCATAGAACTGCAGCAAGGCATACAACCCATTTAACTCATACACCGAAGGTTTATGCACCAGACTGAGTAGCTTCCCATAGGATTTTCTGAATTCCCCTCTCACCGTATCATCTGCCAAGGCAATCAAACTGGACAACAAAGCAACATCTGGGGTAGGGAGCTTGTAGGCCACATTCTTCTTCAAAGATCCCATGGTAGCACAATAGAAGGCGAGAATACCAAAACCGGGGGATAATATATGCACCTGCAACAGACACACATTAATGATATGCAAATGAGTATGCAAAATGAAAAATGCAATCATGCAACAGAGGATCAAGATTGTGCTGTCGAGGAGACCGAGGCTTTGTTCCAACACAAACACAACACTGCTCTGATAATACAACCCTTAAGAGGACCAATAATTATGCACCGTCGAGAACAACCACATCTCTGATGATGAGAACCCTCCGAACCCAACAACACTGATTCACTATCAAGAAAACCAGGTAGTCTGAAGGTTAAGGTTTCCTGCAATTACCCGACCCCGCTCACAGGTATGGACCTAATCACAAACAAGGTATGGCATCCTATGCGTTTCCCAGCGTCACAAAATTTCAAGAAACGATGATACGATACCCAGAAGGTGTGGCATCATCATCTCTTGAAGTGGCCTCACTCAGCTAAGTCACAAATGATCGGTCCCCAGAGTCGACAATCCTCCAAACCAACAACCCCTCAAGCCCAAAGGGCCGGAAAAAAAGTCAACCGGGAGAATCTCTTCTGAGCGTGGATTTCGTGAGACACTAGTACTTGCAAAGCAAGCACGCGCCCACTACTTTCCACAACTAATGCTAAGTACACTTAAGCCTGGGTCTGGCTTATCACTCATCAGAGCCCCTTCCCACAACGGCACAATAATGATATCATACTGAAAAATAAAATGCGGAAAGTAAAGTGCGATAAATAAAACCCAACAGGTAAACACACAAGCGCTAGGATTGACTCGCATAGGGGATGGGAAACGGTCCCAGCATAAGAGATGGGAAAAGTCCCTATCTGCTGTAAGTCCCCAACAGAGTCGCCAGCTGTCGCTACCGCGAAAATAAGGTGCCGGCAAAACAGAAGAGTCGCCACCTTTTGTTATTTATCCCACAAAAAGGGAAAGGAAACGATCGGAAAAACCTGACGAAAAGGTATAAGACAAGGTCATCGCAACCATTATCTGGATTCGGGAGTCGGTTACGCAAGAGGAAGGTATTAGCACCCCTCACATCCATCGTACTCGATGGGATCCACGCTTGTTGTGTTTATCTCACGGGTTGATTTAATCTATCTATGATAAAAATTCTGGTCTGAAAAGAAAAGAAAATGACTCGGCAGAACACAGCAGTTCTATGCCTATGTATTCCTGTCTGGAACGAGAAATCAGATTCAACATAGTTCTCCTAACTACGGGTTACGGGGAAGGTTGCTCGTCGAGATATCGCATCTCGTGCCTACGTACTTTCACACAGCGCGAAAGATCAGAGCAAACTTATTTCGGGACAACGAGACACATGTTTGTCTTTTTTATCCGAGTAGGGTTAACAGACGGTTCCAGCAGTTTGGTGGATGCAGCTCGCTCGACGGAGACTTATGCGTTTACCGTTTGCGGCAGAACCGAGAGTTAACAGAACTCTCCTTCTGAAAAGGGTTTCCAGGGATTAAAGGTCCAAGAGGACAAAAAGAGTTTGATCTTTGTTTTCTGTTTTTTAGAAGAAGTATCTTTTATTGATGTTTGCAACTAATATCGCACTAGAGACTATGACCTGAGAGTGAATGCGTCGCATGTCACCTAAAGGGTGCCATACTAAACATCCAAACTGTTGGAAAGAAACTCTCCAACAACCCTTTCTCAAGTAGCTTAAGGCTCATAGCGTACGACATCAATTAACCTTTATTACTGTATTTTGATTTGTTTGAAGATGAGAAGGGAAAGGACGCACTAAAGGGGAACTAATCCAATCCTAAGTTGTCATGCAAAGTTGATCCTATGGTTGAGGTTAGGAGGGAACTACCTAATGTTATCATGCATGGTTAGAACCCTAATGTCTGTCATAACTTCTCTTGAACAAGAGAAGCCAGAGTTCCTAGGGGAACATGGCAAAGGAAAGCAACAACAATAGAAATAAACTGTAAGAAATAACTGTAAATAAAATGCATGCAATGCAACAAACAAGCAGAAGGAGCCAAGCTCAACTTCTAGAGCAAACAAGCCATATAAAACACAACACAGGCAAGGGAGACAGACTCAACCTTGAGCCAGCAAGCAAAGCCAGATAATAACAGTCAAGCAGAGGGAGCCAGACTCAACCTCTAAATGCAGACAAGCAAAGTAGAAACTCGACCTTTAGGATGCTCTTAGGCCTAGAATCATCTACATGAGGCCTAGTCTAATGCAACACACCAAATAGTCACACAAGCAACAGGCAAGCAATCAGAAAATACAACAGACAAACAACAGACAAACAGCTAAACAGCAAAGCAGATAAACAGCAAAACAACCAACAGTCTGCAAACAACTCCATGTCCAAGCCATCTTCAAGAGAAGGAAATGAAAGCTCCAACTTCAAGCTCCAACAAGAGAGAAGAGAGTTATCATCAAGATTATTGATTGATGATGGGAAGCATGATGGAAACCAAGGGAATCCATCATGGCACTCAACCATACATCTGAGATAGGCATACTCAAAGGTTCTACCTCTTGTGAAATGCCACACATCCTTCCAAAGGAGAGATGAGGCTTCCACATAGGGACCTTGAATCATAGGATGGGAATGGAAAGCAATCAAGGAAATCCATGTCTATTTGAAGAAAGAGAAATCAAACTAAGCTCTTCCTAAATCCTAATTGAATAAGCTACAAGAAAGCTACTAAAAGAAGGTCTAAACACCAAATCAAGCACTAAAATCAAGCTCAAGAAACCTCAAGATGTCTAATGAACCACCATAAGAGATTTAGAAGCTTATTTGCACTAAAATCCACCTTTGAGATTCAACTAAGGGAAAAGCTACACTAGAAGCACCCTAACCAACACCTTAAATGTTAAATCTACTTAAAATCCTAAAACACCTTCTAAAATTCTACCAAATTTTCTAAGGGGTCCTAAGCATGTTATTGATATGTGGGCAAAAGATCAGAGCCTTAATCTAAAGGGAAGGCACCTAAAGAAATCCTAAAACCCAAGGAGGTCAAAAGAAACCCTACAAATGGGAGATCAAGGGAACTAGTCCTAAACAGAACCTAATGTTATCTAAAAAATCCGAAATAAATCCTAGGGGATCATGCATCTCTAATCTACCAGCAAGCCAAAATTCAGCCCTAAATTCTATACCAAACAGCCAATCAAAATTCAGCAAAAACATGAAGAATTAAGCCAAAATTAAGGAATTAATGAAAATGCAAAAAATCACATTAAATTGAAAATTGCATGAAAATGAAATGTAACAGCACCAGAAAATCAGAAATTAATTAAAATAAAACAAGCAATTAAAATAAAAAGAAAAATGAATTAAAAATCAATAAAGGCTAGAATTAAATCAGGATGGTTGGATCTGGAGACTAAGTAAGCTAATCCAAGGGACCACACGCTGTCAGCACATTAATGATGCGCAGCGTTTTGAGAGTCAAAGCCCAATTCTCAGGACAAGTCATGATCGCTGGTTGCATGGACAAAGTCATCGTTTTCCATTAATCCAAGGGTGGGGAGGTCATCTTCCTCATTTGAATTGGACTTGGAGGGAAGAACCTCAGGTGAACCAAACGGTGGCTGAGCCACCGTCTTCTCCAGCGAGCCATCAGTTACAGGTCAAGGAACCTTAACAAAATCTACATCATTCCACTCCATTTTTCACGTGGATCTCGAATCTCAACTCCAATTATCCTAATTCATCACGCATTTTAAAACACGATAGAAAACAGAAAATGCATCAAGTTCTTGATCATCACCAAACCCCAATCCAAAGCCATGGATCAATTCCTCATGCTTCATAGATCATCCTAAACTATTTAGATCATGTTAACTCTCAATAATTCGGCCAATTCGCATCCAAACAGAAATCATGTTGCATCTTAATTTGTCTCTAAACCTCCAAATTTTGATCCAGAATCCATCTAATATCTCTCCTAAACCTTAACCTCATGCTAAAACATGCTAGATCATCATGAATCTACTGCAATATTGTAAGTTGCATACCTGAGTTGCAGCTTCAAATTGGAGCAGTTAGGGCACGATCCATGGCTTCAAACTGTGTAGATACAGTCTATGATTGATGCTGAAGATGATTCAATCCTCAATTTTCCTTGAATCACTCTTGAAATCAAAACACGATTTGGACTTGCTCCCTTGAATTTCACTCTGCAATCTATGGCTCTGGCACGAAACAATCACCAACCTTGATCCAAATCACTTTCTGAACTTATATAGAATGAGTTTGGGTGATTTATAGGCCCGTTGGAGGCCCAATCAGTGAGATCCAATTTTCAATTTTCTTCAAAATTTCAACTATGGCTATGCACGATTCTGGGCTCAAAACTTCTCCAAGAAGCTTCAACTCCCTTGCTTGTTAACTGTGGAGAGTGTAGAGATCCAATTGAGAGCTTAATCTTATCATATGACCAAGGTTGGATATGTTACTTATTTATGAAGTAACAAAGTGAAACACTATGAATTATGCCTCAAATGCATTTTCCAATATTGCCATTGTGTTCAAAATGACTTTTCTGATTAAAATGATCACACATTTGGTCTTGTTTGAACACACATGAATTAATTTTGAATTTTTCACTTAAATGCCTTTAAATTCCCCTTTTGTCAATTTCTTGCAAACCAAGTCTCACCCTAAGCCAAATCAAAACCTCATGGATACATGGTTGACCTAAAAATTCCATTTTGAACAAGTTTTGTGTTGGACAAAACTTCATTTGAAGCTTGCAAGATAGTGAAAATGACCTATAATGCCAAATGACCTATAATCTTACTTTCCCAAAATACCCCTGACTTGCAAACCTCATAACTTGAGTTCTACCAATCAGATGGAAGACTTCTAGTACAATTTGGAAAGCTAAGATCAAGACCTACAACTTTAATGTTGGCGAAAAATTGAGGAAAAACACCCTTCTAGGTTTAAAGTTCCTTGGAAGTTGGTTGACTTTTGCAGACAAATTTCACATTCATCTAATGACCTGCAACTTGTCTGGATCATAACATGAGTTCTATAAATCCAATGGAGGACTTATAGTACTCAAATTAAAGCTAAGAGCATGCTCTACAAGTTTCATGTTGGCCAAAAGTTGAAATGAAACTTGTATCTTGAGATAAGTGGTCTTGAAGTTAGGCACTAAATAGGGGATTTTACCCTGAGAACCCTAGTTTAGCAACTCCTCACACTTGGGATTATTCTTGGGTTGATCTTGGAATATCACCTCATGTATCTCAACACAACTTCCCATGATCACAAAGACTTAGAATTGAGTCTTAATCCTCTTCATTGTACAGTTGACTTAGGGTTACTCAGATGAAAACCCTAATTGCAACACCCTCAACTGTGGCTCTTCACACTTAGCATAATGACTTGACTGAGCCCCATAATGACCCTCAAGGCACTCCATGAGCTCTATTCGTATACCCTATCCATTATTAAGGCTTCACAACCCACTGATGGTCTTCATTTGGTCCTCAGGTTAGGAGATTAACCACATACAAACAAACAAACTCCTCAAGAACCCAACCCTCTCTGATGACCTTAGTGACTTCTCAAGCTTTAGTAAGACCTCTAGATAGGCTCCTCTTCATATAAACCACACTTGATCCCCTGCTAAATGAATGATGTTATGCTATGCAAATGCTAGAACAATGCAATGCAATGAAACATAAACCAAGTAAGAAAAGGTTAGGCAAATTTTGGGGTGCAACAAGGAGGATGAGACTATTCATGAATTCTACAAGAATATTCTTGAAATTTCCAATACCTCATGAGCTTTAGGAGAAAATATGTCTAAAGAAAAGCTTGTAAGAAATATTCTCAAATCATTGCCCAAAAGGTTTGCCATGAAGGTTACTGTTATTGAAGAAGCTCAAGACATCAGCAACATGAAGGTTGATGAACTCATTGGTTCTCTACAAACCTTTGAGATGGGGATATGTGAAACTGTTGAAAAGAAGAACAAAAGCATAGCTTTTGTTTCAAATACTACAGGTGACTCAGAGGAAGACAATGGTGAAAGTGAGGAGAATCTTTCAGAAGCAATAGCCTTGCTTGGAAGACAATTTAACCAATTGATCAAAAGAATAGATCATAAGCATAGACCTAATGTCAAGAACACTTCTTCTGACATCAGTAGAAGAGGTAAATATGAGGATAAGTCTAACCAAGTCAAAGGAATTCAGTGCCATGAATGTGAAAGATATGGTCACATTCGAGCTGAATGTCCCACTTACCTCAAGAAGCAGAAGAAAGGACTATGTGTCACTTGGCCAGATGGAGATTCTGAGAGTGGGTCAGAAGAAGATTCTGCAAAACATGTCACTGCACTAAATAGTGTATGTGTATCTGATGATGATTCTAGTGAAAATGAGGTGACTTTTGATGAGCTTGCATCTTCATATAAAAAGTTATGCATCAGAAGTGCAGAAATTTATCAACAAGGGGAGAAGCAAAATACAATCATAAAGGATTTGGAGGCTGAGAAGAAGGAACATCTTGCAACAGTAGACTCACTCAACAGTGAAGTCAGGTTGTTAAACTCCAAACTTGATCAGATTTCAAAGTCCATTAGGATGTTAAACAACGGGACTGACACTTTAGAAGAAATTCTACAAGTGGGTCAGGAAGTTGGAGACATGTCTGGACTAGGATTTGTTGGTAAATAAGAACCCATCTTGGGTTGCAAGAGGCCAAAGGTTGAAAATCAGAGGTCAAACCGGATGTCACGACCAATGTCACAACATCAGGGAAACAGATGCAGGAACTAGACCAAGAAAAAATTCCATAGGCATAGTGTCGCTACAGCGAAAATCGGCGCCGGCAATACAGAAGAGTCGCCACCGTGCGTTATTTATCCCAAAGAGGGAAAGGAAACGCTCGAAGTAAACCTAACGCAAAGACGGGAAAAGGTATGGTCATCGCAACCAAAACCTGGATTCGGGAGTCGGTTACGCAAGGGGAAGGTATTAGCACCCCTCACGTTCATCGTACTCGATGGGATCCACGCTTGCTTGGTTTGTACGGATTACACTTCTATCTAAACTAAAGGATGAGGGCTGAAAAGAAAAGAAAACATGACTCGGTAAAGCATCGCACTTTATGCCTACGTATTCCCGTCTGGAACGAGAAATCAGAGTCAACGTAGTTCGCCTAACTACGGGGGAAGGTGGGTGAAGGTTGCTCGCTAGGATATCGCATCCTATGCCTACGTACTTCCACAAAACATGGAAGATCAGAGCAAACGTAGTTCGGGCTACGCACGACACAAGCTGTTCAAGTGTCTTTTATTAAAAATATCACCTTAAACAAGGGTTTTCTTATTGCAAAAAGGTTTGTGTTTGTTCAAATCTTTTGACGGAAGAAATGAATTGATTTTGTTATAACCTTTATTAATGTTTTTCTGTTGTTTTGAAGAAAGAAAAGATGACACTCTACAAATCCTAGGGTTGAAAAGGGAATAAAATCTACCCTAATGTTATCATACATGGGTTAGCTCCTAATGTCTATCACATCCTCCCTTGAACAAGGAAGAATGGAAGTCCTACGGGAAAGGAAAACGAAAGGAAGAAACGAAAATACAAGTAATAACCGCATACAAGTGAACATGAATATAGCAATGGTAAATGCGATGCAAAGGAGGGAGGACGGTCTGTCTCAACCTCAAGCCCATTCATGGATGGAATAAGAAAATATCAAGTGATCATATGCAAAGAATCGAGTGAAAACTCCGAATGAAACGCGTAATCCACTAATTGGAATCGCAACGTGCTATCATGCAAACAAGTCGATAATTGGGCAAGCTACACATACAAATAACAGCCACCTAAGGGTCTTCCAATACCTTTAACCTATCTACAATAAGAAATATAAGCCACGGCGTTCATCACGCAAACACAAAGCGGTCGTTGGAGCCTTAACAAAAATAAAGTCCGTTCGGAAGTCCAAATTACAAGTTCGAATACAAAACATAAGAAAAATAGCAAAAGGTGCTACAAAAATCAAATAAAAATCTCCCATTACCTACATCAATCCACAAACCAGGGGTGAGAGATACCATAAAAATATCCACAAGGAAATGGTCAAACAAGATGAAAACAATGCAAGATATCTCATGTATACCAAAGGAAAGATTAAAATGGAGCATGTTAAAGAAAGCATCCAAAACCAATTAAAATTGTATAATAAAATTCCCACAAAAATACATCACAATACCTCATCATGTGTAGAATACCCCTGCAAAAGCTTTGACGTTTAAACAATGTTTTGATAGGTCAAACAAAATTCACAAAATGATAGCACCAGCATTGCTAATTTTTTGACAACTAAAATGTAAAAAAATCTAATAAAATGACTAAAAATGGAAAGAATATGGTTCCAATTCTGTAAAATGCCTGACATCTTGAGGATTACGCAGAAAAAAATGGGGATCAAAAAGACTAATTTTCCTATTTTTTATGGTATTTAGAAGTCAGCATATAAAACAGAAAAAATAAAAGAAACATGGCAATAGGAAAATAAAAGAAAATAACATGAATAAATAAAAGTGGCATGAGGCTTATGTGGCCGATTGCGTGGCGCAGTGAGAGGCGTTGGATGAATGGAAGAAACCTTGACTTGGAAATGCATCCGACGGTGTTAACACCTTCTTCTCCAAATCAAATTTTTCAACTTTGTGAATAGTAACTCGCAGCTCCATGAACATGAGTTTTTTGCTACTTTGAAGCACCATAACTCCATCAATAATTATCCGTTTCGCACAAAATTTTGGTCAAAATTGAAGGAAAAAAATCAAGGAATCCAAATATGGTCTTAGATTTTCTTGAAACTCTCTCTAACTCCCAAAACGTGGCACCTCAAGAAAAACTCAAGAACCAAAAATTGTCATAAAACCCATCTTTTTTGTACTAGAATCCATGTAGGAGATGAGAGCAATGTAATGCAACAACAATAATGCAAGAAAGACTCATAAATCATGAGTTATGTCGAATTCTTTATACCTCCGAAAAATGGCTTATGGAGCTTCACTCGATCACCAATTCTTTGAGAAAATGATGTGGACACGTCCTATAATTGATGAGGAAGGTGTTTGGATGGAAAGAAAGGAGTGAATTGATGGACAACAAAAAATCAATTTTTCACTTGGACCTCACTTTAATAGAGTTGTGTAGCTTGGTTCATGTATCAATTATGGCCAAAAAAGTGTTGAATCAATTGTAAGAATGATAAGGAATGTATTTGCAATGGTGGAATGAACCAAAAGTGGGAGAAAAATGAAATTGAAAATTTTAGTTTTCAAGTGTAGAAAAATGTGGGAAAAATGGAAAAATGGTGAAGAGAAAAATGAAAAATGAAGATTCAATATGATTTGCAAATGGAGAAAATGGATTCAACATCAACTATCACCAACCTTTACTCTTAATGATCTCAATCCAATATATAGGAGAGCATGGAAAGATCTAGAGTCTTCTAGATCAATCTAGGATGATTCTAGAAACTTCATGAATTTCTCATGATATGGTATTTTGATGTCTCATGATATCTCACTTCAATCCACTAACAGCCCCTTAACCACCTTTTAAAATCTCTTTTCATGACAAATTGGAGTGATATGAGTGAAAAACAAGGGATTCCTTTGCCTTATGTTGAGTTTCTCACATGTACCTTATTATGCAAGTAATGAAATTACAAAGCAAGTCCATTTTTTAACCCTCAAATCAAACTTGTGGCTGAACCAAAGTCTTTAAAATGTTGTTTGGACTCAATTTGATATATCACATGCCCCATTTTGGATTTGTAGATTGCCCATACCAATTTTCAATTTGAACTTTTTCAACTTATGTCCATTTTTTAAGTCATTTTCACCAACTTTTATCAATCTGAGTTCTATGCATTTCCAAACTTCCATGACCTCTTTCTTAGACTTAAAATGCCATTTTGAGCAACTTTGATGTTGTGAAGTTTTTCATTTGAAGCTTCCTTGTATGAGTTTTAGGCATACGCTAAGAATGACATATAATTCCACTTTCCCAAAATACCCCTGACTTGCACAAACTATAACTTGAGCTTCACAAATCAGATGAAGGCATGCCATACCTTTTTGGAAAGGGGAGATCATGAAGAACAACCCTTATGTTTTCCAAGAATTCATTTGAAAACTCCTTGAAGGTCAAAAGTTGCTTGGATGACAGACAACTTTCATAGACAAATTTCAGTGTTCTCAGATGACCTGCCACTTGCAAGGACCATAACTTGAGCTCTGCAAATCATCTTGATGACTTCCACCACTCAAATTAAAGCTATGAAGATACTATACAAGTTTCATGTGGACCAGAAATTCATATGAAGCTTGCATCTTGAGTTACACTGCTTGGAAGTTGGACCCAAATCAGGGGATTTTACACTGAAACCCTAATTTGGTAACTCCTCTTCTCCTTGACTCCTGTTGATTTTTCTTTGGCACAACACCACATCCACATCCACATATCAAATAATTAATCCCACATTCTTCAAATGAGCCTTAATGCCTTTCAAATCAAGCCCTTGACCTAGGGTTGACCTAGTGTTGACCCAGATAAAACCCTAGTTGACTGACTTCAACTGAGGCTCTTGCAATCATTCCAACGACCTGGCTCTTCTTCAAAATGATCATCTAGGTTCTTCATAACATCCATACACACCCCATGCTTTTGGCTCATAGCTCATATACCCTCTGATGATCCCCAAACAACCTCCAGATAGGAGAGAATCCACTGAGTGATCTGAGTAATCCTGAATATGAATGAAACCCCTTGAACATACCTCTTGAGACAAGAATAACACTTGATCCCCTGTTAAGATATCTTACCTATGCTATGCAATGCAGATGAATGCACTATGTACATGATGACAATGCAAATGATTATGCAATTGAAACATAAGCCTAGGCTAAAAGAAGGTTGGGCAAATTTTGGGGTGCAACACATAGGTGTTACTACTGTGGAATATTTTGGCACATAAAGGCTTTTTGCTTCAGCTGCATGGATTTCCCAGCCACATGTGTTGCACCCCAAAATTTGCCCAACCTTTCTTTACCTAGCTTGTGTTTCATTTCATTCACATTAGCATTATCATTGGCATTTCATTGACATGTGTGCAGGAGATCAAGAGGTATGATTACCAATCAAGAGCTATACAAGACTATGAAGCTGGCTAGGAGGCTTATACAAGTTTTCAAGGATTGATATCCTCACCAGAGAAGTCTAAGATCCTCAAAAAGAGTGGTTGAAACCAAGTGTGTAGGTCTCCTAACTTGAGAGTTGTGGGAAGATCATCAGATGATTCTGAAGCCATAAAGTTGGACTTGAGGCCTTGAGAGAGCTCATGAGAAAAGTTGAAGTTCATTTGGAAGCCTAAACAGGTCATTATGTGGAGGATATGAGGATATACTCAAGATTGGTGCAACTAGGGTTTCAGCTGGTTAACCCTAGGATAACTGATGATTTGAAGAAGGTTGAGACCTAATCCAAGAGCCATGTAATCATGGATTGATACATTGAGATGTTCTAAAGATGATTCCAATTTTAACTCATCATGATTGAAGAGTTTGAGAAGTTTTAGGCTAGGGTTTCTAAGGCTTGACAGTGTAAAATCCCCTAGCTTGACCCCTGACTTCAAGACCACTTAACTCAAGATATGATGTTCATCTCATCTTGACCCCAACATGATTGTTATAGAACATGCTATTATCTTTAATTTGAGTACTAGCAGTCCTTGATAGGGTTTATAGAACTCAAGTTATGAGCCAGACAAGTTACAAGTCATCTGAGGCATGTGAATTTGGAGCTTGAAAGTTACCCAACTTGCATGACACTTTTTCCCTAGAAGGATGATTCCTATGAACTTTTGGTCAACATTAATGTTGTTCCTTATACTCTTAGCTTTCTAAAGAGTACTAGAAGTCCATGATTGGATTTATAGAACTCAAGTTATGGCTTTGACAAGTCAAGGGTATTTTGGGGCATTTGTCATTATAGGTCATTTTGAATTATAGGTCGATTTCACTATCTTGCAAGCTTCAAATGAAGTTTTGTTCAACTTGAAAGTTTCTCAAAATGATGTTTTTAGTCCCACCAAGTATCAAGAGTCCATTGATATGGATTAGAGCCAGCATTGGTTGAAGGAATTTCACAAAAAGCCCATTTTAATGAATTAAAAGGGAAAAATTCACAACAATTGGTAATTGAATGTTTTCAAGCCAAGTTAGTACTCATTTTGATTGGAAATGATATTCTAAAGACTTTGGAATTATTACATTTTTGAGTTGATACTCATTTCATGGCATTTTGGTGGATTGCTTCATGATGAAGTAACACTTCAAGCACACATCTTTGGTTGAAATCAAAGCTAAAAACTCATTCATTTACACTCCATAACTCTCAAGTAGGTAAAATGAAGTGGATTGAGAGCAAGAACAAGGAAAATTCATGGCTGCCATAAGTGAAATTTTGGAAGAAAGTTGAAAGTTGGAAATCACAAATTGGGCCATGAATGGGCCCCCAATGGATCAAAACAGATCATAAATAGATTTTGGATCATTTCCAGAAGCTTCTAGGGCCATTTTCAGTTGAGAATCAGTTAGAGCAGTTTGTGGAAGAAGCTTTAAGTTGGATTTTCGAGTTTGGAGATTGAAGGAGTTTCAGAAGAAATTCAACCTCAAGAACTCTTCATCGTCATTCAGTGGAAGATTCTACATCTTTTGGAAGCAAGTGGAGCCCTGAAAGTCACCATATTCGAAGCTCTAAACCAGGTTTCTTCCTCTCAAAATTCCTCTTAAATTATGCGCATTTAACATCATAGTGACATGTGGTTAGGATCACCTTGAACCCTAGATGGTTTTAGGGTAGAATTTGGCACGATTAAGGTCTATTCTTGGATGACACTGTTTTCTGTTTGTCTTCGAATCTGACTGTGTGGAGAATTAGTGAATTTGGTTAGCATATTTGAGATCCTTGTGAAAAAGCAAAGAGAACCATATAGATTTTAGTGAGGTTTGATGACCTGTAATTTCACCCCTTCGCTGGAGAAGAAGGTGGTTTCGCCACTGGAGCCGCCGTGGTTCTTCCCTCCCAAACAGAGTTCAAACGGAGAAGACACACGATAGCCTTTGGATCGTATTAAAAACGTGGACCGAGTACTCCAATCCAACGAGCATCAGCGCTCTACCTCACCATTCCCTCAAAACGCAACGTTTCAGTTAGTGATGCTGAGTGGGCTTAAGTGATTTGCTATCCCCCCCCCCCCCCCCCCCCAATTGTTAGGCCCAAACCAATTTAACACGCGTAGATCATTACTAGTGCACCCCCAGGCCTGTTTCCCTTTATTGAATAAATGCTGAGTTAATTGAAACTCTGGGCCTAGCGCACGTTTTCTGTTAACACCCCCCAGCGCAAGGCCCATTAGCCAATAACACGTGAAATATTGCTAGTTACACCGCCTGTTCCATTTATTTTCTTTTTTCTTTATTTTATTTTTTTAGTTGATACTTGTTAGTTTTAATTCATGTAAAAATAGTAATTGTTGTCATCAATTCCTGAAATAAATCATGCGAACACTTTGATATGTTTAGAATTTTCTCACATTTTTTAATTTCTATTTTCATACATTTTCAATTAATGGCATATTTTCTATTTTAGTATGTTTTTGATAATTGGATGATTGTATGCTGAGCTTGATGATTTTATTTCTCATTCATGCTTTTGAGTTTGATATTGAAAATTTGTGTGCTAGTGATAGACATGTTGATGATGCTATGCTATTTTTTTGTGATTTTTAGATGATTCTAATAGGATTTTAGGATAGTTGTTTAGGAGTATTCATTGTTGGATCCCTTTAGTGTACCCATGAGATTTAGATTTAGTTTGAGCCTTTTGATTTAGGTTTAGCCCCTGATTTTTGTACCATAGCTTGTTGATACATGTAGGATGATGTAATATTTTCCTTAGAATTTTTAGGAATGATTTTCTCTTAGTTCCCCATTTTACAAATTGGCCTTAGTTTAGGTGATCCTAACTAGGTTAAGTGCATACATTAGTCTTGTAAATGACCATTAGATGATTCTAGGTCCCATTTCTTTTCTTGATAGACTGGTAATTAGATAGATGCCTCTCTTAGAGCCCTTGAGTCCTTAGTATAGGTGATCCTTAGAAGGAAATCTTTGAGGTTCTTTAGAAGTTCCAGTAGGTGGATGATTCTTCCTATAGGGGTAGTTTCCTCTTCATTTTTTCTTGCTTGATTGGAATCCTCCTTGTGAGCATGTTTCCTCCCATGGAGGAATATTGAATTATCATAGGGGAGTTGAGTCTATGAAAGCTCTCTCTAAGGAAGTGGAGTTGGTTGAGTGTTTGTGGTAAGTTCCTGTGGAACTTACCTTGCTTCTCATCTCCATTCTCCTGATATTCTCTTATTCAATTCTTTTTAGGAACCTTCTTGGGGTAGCATAGTCCCTCCTGTGGGGGGAATGTTGCACATCTCTTGAAGGAGCCAAACCACTAGGATTCCCACAAATCTCTTTTAGTTGGTTGAGTGCCTGGGATACGTTCATGTGGACCTTACTCTTGCCTCCCAACACCCAATTTCTTTCCTTAGGATAGAAGCCTTGTATGACTACTTGTGGATTGATTTCCTTATTTGTCATAAGTCCTTCTCCTCATTCATGATTGAGTGGTATGTTGCATTAGGATAGTTCATGTTTAGGACAGTTTAAGCATAGATGCATGACTGCATTAAGAGGTTGAGTGAGTCTCCCTCTGCTTGTTTGCCTTAAGGGTTGAGGTGATCCCCCCTTGCTTGTGTGTTGTTTTTCTTTTTCTAATTGACGTACTTGCATAATAGAGGTTGAGTGAGTTCCCTCTGCTTGTCTGTTTTGACTATTTTTCTTTGCTTGATTGCTAAGGGGTTGAGTGAGTCTCCTTCTGCTTGTATTGCTGCATAGCATGTGCATCTTTACAGTTTTTGCTCTGTTTATCTGTTAAGCTGATGCTTTGTTTGTTTCTGTATACCATTGACATGATCCCCTAGGAATCTCACTTCCTTTGATAAGGAAGTGATGATTATAACTTTAGGTTGAAACCTATGCATGATAACTTCTAGGAGTTCCCTGTTTCAGACCTCAACCATAGGATGATTCCTTGGCATGACAACATTAGGACCTGACCGTTTCCCCATAGAGTTCGTTCTCTTCTCATCTCAAAACAACAGTAAAAAACGTAATAAAGGCAAGTTAGTACAAGCGTGTTATGAGCCTTAAGCTACTTGGGAAATGATAATTGAGCGGTCTCCTCTCAATCGTCTAGGGTGTTTAGTATATGTCCTTTGGACGCTATACGACGCATTCGTTCCCAGGTCATAGTCTCTAGTGTTGTACAAACTACCCTAAAAAACAGTTCTTCCGTAAAAGACAGAAAACAAACTTCAAACCTTTTTGCCCCGTGGGCCCATAATTCAAAGGAAAGCTTTTCTGAAGAAAAGAATGTTATTAACTCCCAGTTCTACCGCAAACGGTAACGCCTAAGTCTCCAAGGGTCGAGCTGCGTACACCAAACTGCTGGAATTATTTGTTAACCCTACTCGAAAAAAGATGAATCTGAACCTCCGTAATCCGTATTATCCCGAACTACGTAAGCTCTGACCTCTCATACATGTTGAGAGTACGTAGGCACAATATTGACGTATTGGCGAGCCACCTTCCCCCATCCGTTACCCGTAGTTAGCCGAACTATGTTGACTCTGATTTCTCAGTCTCTAATGAGAATACGTAGGCATAAAGCGCGACGCTTTGCCGAGTCATTTTCTTTTCTTTTCAGACCAGCCTTGATAGGTAGATAGATAAAACCAACCCGTCAGATAAACACAACAAGCATGGATCCCATCGAGTACGATGGACGTGAGGGGTGCTAATACCTTCCTCTTGCGTAACTGACTCCCGAATCCAGACACTGGTTGCGATGACCTTGTCTTATACCTTTTCGTCAGGTTTTTCCGATCGTTTCATTTCCCATTCTGAGGGATAAATAACGAAAGGTGGTGACTCTTCTGTTTTGTCGGCACCTTATTTTCGCGGTAACGACAACTGGCGACTCTGCTGGGGAACTGACGTCCCCTGTGCGAGTCAATCCTAGCGCTTGCGTGTTTACCTATTGGGTTGTGTTTATTTATCGCATTTTATTTCCCGCATTTTATTTTCAGTATGATATGATTATTTGTGCTGTTGTGGGAGGGACTCTGACGAGTGGTAAGCCAGACCCATGCTTGAGTATGTACATAGTTTTAGAAGCAGATTAGTGGTGAACCTGCATGTTAGGCATGCACTAGTTCCCACACAATCTGCACTCAGACGAGATTCTCTGAGATGATTTCCATTTCTAGCCTAGTGGGCCGTCGAAAGGATTTCAGATCTAAGGATTGTCGACTCTGGGAACCGATCATTTGTGATTCAGCTGAGTGAGACCGCTTCAAGAGATGATGATGCCACACCTTCTGGGTATCGTGTCATCGTTTCTTGAAAGTCTGTGACGCTGATGAACGCATAGGATGTTGTGCCTTTATCAGTGATTAGGTCCATAACTATGAGCGGGGTCGGGTTATTGCAGGAAACCATAACCTTCAGACAACCTGGTTTCTTGACAGTGAATCAGTATTGTGGGTTTCAGTAGGACTTTATTGTGGTATATTCTTGATGAAGCAAAATTATGACCTACCACTTCACAACACAGCACTCTTGATCTCCTGCTGCATTTCGCATCTGCATTTACATTTTCATATTGCATTGCATCTAACACGTATCTGTGTTGCAGGTGTGCAGTCCTCTCTCGATTCTAGCAATCTTGTCTTTGCTGTGTCCATCATGGAGCCCAATGTGAGAAGAACTTTGGCTTACAAATTTCCTACTCCAGACATTACTACTCTGAGGGGTTTGATTTCCTTGTCTGGTAAAGAAGTGATGAGAGATTTCAGAGGAACCTATGGGAAGCTGCTCAGTGTTGTGTACAAGCTATCTGTGTATGAATTGAATTGACTCTAAACTCTGCTTCTGTTTTATGATCCCCCGTTGCGTTGCTTCACATTTCCAAGCTATGTGCTGGCGCCCACTTTAGAAGAGTTTTCTGTCATATTGGAGATACCCATTCTTGCTCAGGTACCCTTTTGGCCTATTGATCAGGAGCCAAATCTGGCCAGTATTGCTACAGCTCTGCATATTGAGGTTTCCGAGTTGAAAGGAAAGACAGTCAGGAGAAATAGGGCCTGGGGATTCCCATTACCTTTTCTAGCTGAGAAAGCCCGACACTTCGCCAAGAAGGAATGCTAGGTGGCATTCAAAGCTATTTTGGCACTGTACATATATGGTATCATGTTATTCCCCAATATTCCAGATTTTGTGGATGTGGACGCTCTTCGTATTTTCGTTTCAAGGAACCCCATCCCTACCTTGCTCAGAGATGTGTATCATTCGGTGCACTATAAGAACGAGAATAGAAGAGGTAAGGGTGTGTCCTGTTGTGCTTCACTGTTCTACAAATGGTTTGTCACTCATCTACCTAAGGATGGTCCTTTTATAAAGACTGCAGAGACGAAAGAGTGGTTTAAGCGACTGATGAGCTTGTCTGCCGAAGACATTGATTGGTTTGATAGAGATCTCTTGGGGAGTGAAATCATTTACAGTTGTGGGAACTTTCCTAATGTCCCTCTAGTGAGTAGGAAAGGCTGCATTAACTACAATTCGTCTATCGCTATCAGACAGTTCTGGTATGCCTTGAGGGGCCCTCCTAAGGACGAAGAGGTACAGGAATCTCTGTACCTCACTAGCGCATTGGAAGGAGACGATCTGGTTAGATTTGAACATTCCTGGAATAACGTTCACCGGAAAGGAAAGTCCTCGTTGGGGAAGAGTAATAATCAGGCTTATCCTCCTTATGTGGACTGGATTCATAGCAGAGCAGAAAAAGTGCTGATGCCTTTTCCTCCTGTCAAGCAGGACTGCCCTGCAGAGCCTACCATGATTGAAATCCAAAAGTATGAGCAACTTCAAGCTAAGAATGAAGAGCTAATCAAAGCCAACGAAGAGCTGGAAAATGAGATCGCTCAACTTCGAAGGAAAAGAATGAAGCCGTACACACCTTCAAGAAGCAGACAGAATTGATCAACCACCTGGGCGCTAATTTGACCAAGGAGACTGATTCTAGAGAGCGTCTTGGGTTGGACCTGAAGGCAGTGCATGGGGTATTGACCACCAAGAAGCAGGAGCTGGAATAAGGCATACCAGAAGTTGACCCAGTACGAGAAGTTGTGGAACAACATTTTGACTAGCCACAAAGAACGGGAAGGAAAATTGAAGCAGCAGATAGCCCAGTTATAAGCTCAGATCGAGGCCAAAGACAAGAAGATAGAGGCTGAAGCCTCCCTACGACGAGATGTCCAGTATAGGTTGGTTAAGACCAAGGCAAACCTGATGGATTGTCAACTCCGGGCTGATGCTAAGAGGAGTAGGATGGAAAACCGTTCTGAAGAAGGTGCTTATGGGGACGTTGCCGAGAACCTCCCAGAGTCCATTAGGCAGAGGGACCTGCTGATCCAGGGTCTGCTCACCCAGCCTGATCATCCCGCTACGAAAAAGTTACTTGAGGATTTTCGTGCCCGTAGCCGCACCTGATTTCTTTGTATTTCTTATGTACATTTTATGCATTGATATGCTGATCACCACCAGTCCTGTTGGTTGGGGTCACGATTGTTGCTTCAGTTGTATTCAGTTACGGTTGTACGCCACCCTCGTGGGTTTTCTCTAATATATATATGAGGGTTTTCTTTCCATGATTGGACGGTAGACTTTATTTGTCTCGGAAGCTAGAATCGAGGGGGACTTCCTCCTAATACATGGATATGTGTTTGCATTTGCATGAATCATTTGCATGACAGGTGCCTTGCCGTTTTCTAACCCTCTGTTGATACAGGTTGTTTTAGGATTGTCTCAGGTTGATCCGAGCAATGGAACAGGTTCAAGCGGAGCTGAGAGAGGTCTGAGGCCAGCTGAGGCAGGTTATGAGGGACCAGCAGGCGCTCAAAGAGGAGAACAACCAGCTGAAAAATCAGGTGGGCCTGATGGCAGAGGTACTAAAGAACATACTCCAAAGAGAATGTGAGCAAAATCCCGAGGCTGCAGCCGACATACTTGCTCCACGGGTATCTGACGAACCCGCACCAAGACATGATAGGCCTAACAGATCCTCTGCGCAGCATGAAGCTCGAAACGTTTCCCGTCAGCAGCCCCGTCCGGTTTCGCAAGACAAACCCAGAAGACCGGGTCAAAAGAGGAGACTATGTGACAGAATCCTCGACCCAATCTCGATGGATTATGACCAGTTGTTGCAACTCCTGCTCCAACTTCAGTTGGTTAAATATCGAACGTTGGCTCCAATGATTGGACAGCCGCCACCCGACTAGGACGTGAACGCCCGATGCGAATTCCACTCTGGAGCATCGGGGCATGATATATTAAACTGTAGAGCTTTTAAGCATAAGGTTCAAGAAATGATTGAGTCAAGAACAATTGAATTCGTGTCGGGCGGCATGAAAGCATCAGGCATATTCATCCCTTATCATGCAAAAGAGATGGGTGTTCCCATGATCTCATCTGAAGAGGAGAAAGATCGGGAGTATATCCCGCAGTCTTTGAGGTCTGAATCGCCTTGCCCGCAACTTTGCCATGTTCCTGGGACGAGCTCCAGGATGAAAGCCCCTGAACAGAGAGGATCCTCACTAGGTCAAACCTCGTCTCCGGATTGTTTCTGCCATGCAGAATCGCCAACCTCTCGCTCCGTTGCAGCGAAACTATCGGAGCCCAAATCAGAGTCGACCTCATAGCAGTCGTTCTTCTGATTGAGTCTGAAGACTTCAAAGGGTCGCTCCCCTCAGCAGCAAATAAGTGTGAAAGCCCAGTTCCCCGAAAGCTGGCAATATGCATGTTACCATGTCACTTCTTTACATTTGTAGTTTCTTTCCTGTTAGAATTGCAAATTTCATTTGTAAAACTCGTTGTTTTTCAATTGATATTGATAATGAAATAAATATGCATGTTTTGAACTAATCCATTTGTGTTCACTCTATTGCTTTCTTTTATTTCAAACGCTTGTTTAAGTGGAATCTGGGGAGGATGACGAAATCCAATGATGCGTAAGCTTCCGATGCTATGCTTTTGAATAAAAAACCTGTTGATGATGTATAGGCATTGTTTCAATTCCCAAACACCAGAGATATAAGGAAGATAATCCCTTGTTAACCCCTTTGAGCCTAGTTGTAGGAGTTTCTTTCTGAAGATAGACAAACCCTCAATATTAACCCGGGGCAGGGTAGGTGTCAGTTGATTTGACCAGGAATTCAAATTACAAAAAGAGTGTCCGTTCGAGGATCAATCACGCCGCTATAGGTCGTACCTAAAAAACCATGATGGTTAAACCTGGCCGATCAGGAGTGAAACAGTCACAATCCCTTTAACAAATCACGCGAGCAGATGCCATACGATTTGTTCAACAAAAAAAAAAGGAAAAAAAATTAAATGTAAAGAAAAACTACCGCTAAGTCGAATCTTGAAAGCAAGCGACTTAGGCAAAAATCAGGGTACCCCACTGGACTTCAAAATTGAAGAAACTCAAAAGAGTCAGTCCAAGCAAAAGTTAGGGGAAAACGAAAAAACGAAAAGCGAAAAGCGAAAAAGGAGTACGAAAGAAAATCCTTGAGAAAGAACAAAATCGTATGGCTACCGGTGCCCAAACCAAGACGAAAAGCGAATGACTGTCACTCCGAAAGCTTGTGGTTTCCTGAACCTTCACTCCTGTCATATAACCTTTGAAAGGTAAACGCTAAGGTCAAATTAGCTGAATGTAGGATCAGAGAACATCAAGGAGAATGGGTGGGTTAAAAGTGAATTTATAGCCTTTATCCTTTCTTTCTTAAACCGTGAACCTGACCACGTTACAACCTTTAAAAGTCCTAATTGAAATAGGTTCGTTTTCGAAAGCATACTTCGGTGAAGATCGCATCGGTACTGACTCCTGGATAGGATTCCCAATACAGCGTTTTTTCAGTATTGACATGTTGATGAATGATTTCATATATTTTATGTCATAAAATTTTTTCCAGTGAACAGGAATGGATTTTGAAAACTACCCTATGCATTGCATTTGATATGTCTTTTATGCATAACAGTTTATTTTACTAGCGAGTAAGCGCTTGACAGCAGGAAAGTTCCCACGATGGAAGGATCTGATCAGGGCAGAACGTAGAATGCCAGAATATTCCGGTGAACCGAGGCAAGCTACGTCGAATGATCACAGCATGGGAGTCAACCATCCAGAAATCGTTAACCCGGGGCAATCAGGTCGAAATTTGATGAATCTCTCGCGGCCAAGGATACTACCCCCCGCAGATCAGCCCATGAGGGGCAAAGTCATGACAAGACTAGGGCAGGTCACCCCGAGAGCGTCGAAGCCATCCTTATCCTGAAGGTTATTAGCTTGAAACACCTCTTCGAGGTTCAATATGTAAAGGCTGATCAAGGTGCAGAGATTGCAGATTCCCCTTCGAGGAACATCCCCATAGAGATCCCACAGGCTGGGACAAAAACTGAAAGCTAATGAGTCGTTCTTCCCCGTGTTGGCATAGATTGTCAGAGTTTGTCAGAAGTTGTCGGGAGATTCTAGGGCAAGCCATATCGAGTTCGTTTCATGGCATGTTTTCCAAGCAGGATGATTCCTTCTTCCCCAGCGAGTTCAGTGGTGTTTCCCCATGGAGTCTGAACGTGGGATTGTAAGCATTGATATGTCTCCCCAAGCAGAGATAGATCCTCCCCGGCCAGATGCATCCTAGGCAGGATCATTAGTTCCCCAGCTGAGTCGTATGCCGAAGTGTATATTCATTCCCCAGAAATGCAAATGCTATGCTATCTATCTATATGATGTGCGTATGTTAACAAAACTAACAGGCCGGAGACCAAAGGTCCCAACTCAAGCTACGTCTCCACAGGTCAGCCGCCTCTTGAGGGAAGTCATTGCTTGTCTTGTACGGGGTACGACAAAACTTCGTCTCCGTGGATGAAATAAACATCCATGGACATCCTTTTGTTATTCATATATCAAATAAACACAAGGTATTCTTTTAAAAGATATAATTCAGGATTTTGCTATCATGACTGAAAATGTTTAACGTGCCACAACTGAAAAACTTCATTTATTAAAATGGTAGTCGGCAGAACAGCGTGACTCCAATATTACAATGTTGGGAACTAATAATAGTGATTACATCAATGGAATAATGATTTTGGTCCTAAGTCAACCGGAACTTCTTAAGTTCTAGGCAAAATACTTCTTGACCACATCTATGTTCACGGGGCGGGTGATTTCTTCTCCGTCCATTGTGGCTAACATCAAGGCACCTCCTGAGAAGACCTTCTTTACCACATACGGGCCATCATAGTTCGGAGCCCATTTTCCTCTGACATCGGTGAGGAAATACTGGATCTTTTTGAGCACAAGGTCACCTTCTTTGAATTCTCGGGGCCGAACTTTCTTGTCAAATTCTTTCTTCATCCTTTGTTGGTATAACTGCCCATGGCACAAGGTCGTCATCCTCTTCTCTTCAATTAGATTCAACTGATCATATCTGCTCTGGCACCATTCGGCTTCTGACAGCTTTGTCTCCATTAATATCCTCATGGAGGGAATCTCGACTTCTATCGGGAGTACAACTTCCATATCGTAGATAAGTGAAAAAGGAGTTGCCCCAGTCGATGTGCGTACCGAAGTACGATATCTGTGTAGAGCGAATAGGAGCATTTCATGCCAATCTTTGTATGTGACTACCATCTTCTGAATTATCTTCTTAATATTCTTTTGGCGGCTTCAACGGCCCCATTCATTTTCGGTCTGTAGGGAGAAGAATTATGATGCTCAATCTTGAATTCTTCACACAGTTCTTTCATCATACTATTGTTCAAATTGGACCCATTCTCTGTAATAATCCTGCTCGGTACACCATATCTGCAGATGAGTTGATTCTTGATAAATTTGACAACCACATGTCGAGTTACGTTAGCATAAGACGCAGCTTCGACCCACTTAGTGAAATAGTCAATTGCCACTAAGATGAATCGATGTCCATTAGATTCCTTTGGTTCTACCATTCCAATCATATCAATTCCCCACATGGAGAATGGCCAAGGAGACGAGATAACATTCAACAAAGTCGAAGGCACATGAATTTTATCAGCATAGACCTGACACTTGTGACATTTCCTAGCAAACTTGTAACAGTTAGATTCCATTGTGATCCAATAATAACCAGCTCTTAAAAGTTTCTTAGCCATAGCATGTCCATTTGTATGGGTACCAAAGGACCCTTCGTGAATTTCCGTCATTAACATGTTTGTTTCCCGCTTGTCCACACATCTCAGCAAGATCATGTTAAAATTCCGTTTGTATAACACATTATTACTCAGGAGAAAATTACCGGCCAACCTTCTCAGTGTCTTCTTATCCTTGTTGGAGGCTCCCAAAGGATACTCTTGCATTCTGAGAAACACTTCAATATCATAGTACCAGGGTTTTTCATCTCCGACATCTTCAATGGCGAAGACAAAGGCGGGTCTATCAAGACATCTTACTTCGATCCGAGGACACGCATTCCAAGAGTTCACCACGATCATGGAGGCCAAAGTTGCCAATGCATCTGCCATCCTATTCTCATCGCGAGGGATATGGTGAAAATTGACCCTGTCAAAGAAAGGTAACAGTCTTCTTACATAATCTCTATATGGGACCAAATTATCCTGCCGAGTTACCCACTCTCCTGTGATTTGATAAATGACTACAGCAGAATCACCGAATACATCCAAATTCTTAATCCTTAAGTCCACTGCCTACTCGAGGCCCATAATACATGCTTCATACTCGGCTTCATTATTGTTACACTTTAATGTTATCCTAGAGGTAAACAAAATATGAGACCCATGAGGAGTCACAATAATCACACCTATTCCTCTCCCATGAGCGTTGACGGCTCCATCAAAAATCAGACTCCACTGAGAACCGGGTTCAGGTACTTCACCTGGCAAAGGTTCTTCACAATCCTTCATTTTCAAATACATAACCTCTTCGTCCGGGAAATCATCGTTCAAAGGTTGATGATCAAAGATGGGTTGATGTGCCAAGTGGTCAGCCAAAATGCTTCCTCTAATAGCCTTCTGAATATGGTACTCGATGTCATATTCTGATAATAGCATCTACCACCTAGCAATCCTTCCAGTCAGTACGGGTTTCTCAAAGATATATTTGATAGGATCCATTTTCGACACTAACCAAGTAGTGTGACTCAACATGTACTGTCGTAGACGCTTAGCAGCCCACGCCAAAGCACAACAGGTTTTCTCAAGCATAGTGTATCTGGACTCGCAGTCGGTAAACTTCTTACTCAAATAATAAGTAACGTGATCTTGTTTTCCTGTCTCATCTCGTTGACCGAGTACACAACCCATTGAATCTTCCAAAACAGTCAAATACATGATCAAAGGTCTCCCCTCCACCGATAGTATCAGAATAGGTGGTTCAAGCAAATACTCTTTGATACTATCAAAAGCCTTTTGACAATCTTCGGTCCAAACATACCCTTGTTCTTTCCTCGGCAGCTTGAAAATAGGTTTGCACTTAGCAGTCATATTAGATATAAACCGGGAGATGTAGTTCAAACGTCCCAAAAATCCTCTGACTTGTTTCTCTGTAGATGGAGCTGGCATTTCCTGAATAGCCTTCACTTTATCAGGATCTACTTCAATACCTCTCTGGCTGACAATGAAACCCAATAATTTCCCTGACCATACCCTAAACGTGCACTTGTTGGGATTCAAACGGAGCTTGTATTCTCTCAATCGACTGAATAGTTTCAACAAATGCTTGACATGATCATCTTTAGTCTTCGACTTAGTTATCATATCGTCCACATAAACTTCAATCTCTTTGTGCATCATATCATGGAATAAAGTAGTCATAATATATGTTGCCCCGAAATTCTTCAATCCAAATGGCATAACTCTATAGCAAAAGGTGCCCCAGGGAGTAATGAACGACATCTTCTCTCTGTCTTCGGGAGCCATTCTGATCTGATTATATCCTGAAAATCCATCCATAAAAGAGAAGATTTCATATATCGCAGTGCTGTCAACCAAAATGTCGATGTGAGGTAATGGGAAATCATCTTTCGGACTGGCTCTATTCAGATCCCTGTAATCCACACACATACGGACTTTCCCATCTTTCTTTGGAACGGGCACAATGTTGGCTAACCAAAGCGGGTATTCGGCAGTGACAAGAAAACCTGCATCAATATGCTTTTGTACTTCCTCCTTGATTTTCAATGCCATATCGGGACGAGTTCTTCTGAGTTTCTGTTTAACCGGTGGGCAATCTGGTTTCAACAGCAGGCGATGTTCAATTATGGCAGTATCCAGTCCTGGCATGTCTTGATAGGACCAGGCGAACACGTCGATAAACTCTTTGAGCAACTCAATCAACTGCTCCTTCACATCAGGCTTGAGCAGAGCTCCTATTTTCACTTCCCTACGGATTTCTTCTATTCCCAAATTGATCACTTCCACGTGCTCTTGATGAGGTTGGATAGCCTTTTCTTCTTTCTCAAGCAGTCTGAAGATCTCTTCTGGAATATCATCTTCTTCGTCTTCAGCCTCAAACACATGGAATTCAAAGTTCGGCGAAGGAAGAGGGTCATTATTCCCGAGATGTAGTGGGTGTAGCAATCTGCGCATGTGATATTATTTTATTTAGTTTTATAAAGTGGAAAGTGTGTGTACGCGAGATGCTTCTCATTATTATTTTCCAACATAGTAATAATAAAAATGAAACAAAAGAATAGCACACAAATGGAAACAAATATTTATTGATGATAGCAAAATCCGAACAAAGAAATGCCCAACAGGGTCACCTTTGCCTTGGGCAGAGCAAAGGGGATTATTAAAAGCAAGCCCACGCAACAATATTTTCGCCTTGGGCAGAGCGAAAACTTTAAAAAAACAAATGTTTACTTTGATATATGAATCACAGCAGGGGCTTCGACCACACTCCAATTCTTGACCAGAACTCATGGAGTCACGAAATCTGGAACATCTTCATCAGAAACCTCTTCAGTAGCAGCATAGACTCCAAAACTATAATCAAAGTCATCTGAGACATAACCTGGGTCTTCCATATAGGGCTCATAATATTCATATGGAATGGAGAGACTTGCTGAACCATCTGATATGTAACCTTCAGACTCGTCTTCGGACACGGCGTTGATATGAGGAGGATGGATGACCCCTCCACTGCGGAACACCTCGTTGATCGGCAGGAACTCTTGATTTCTACTGACCTGTTGAGTAGACCCATTGGAAAAACCAAGACCTTTCTTGTTCTTATTCTCTGGCAAAAACAACATTTTTCCCCAACCTATCTGAGGACCACTGCTCACAACCTATTGCGCATCCTTGAATGATGACATAGGTACTCTGGGTTTTTGACCATTGTCTCCTACGATAGATAAAGCTTGGAACTGTGTACCAACCTCTTCTTCGGCTTCAACATACGAAAATGATGATAAATGACTCACCACCAAAGCTCTTTCCCCACAAACTGTAACTGTTTTGCCCTCAAAAGCATACTTCAATTTCTGATGCAGAATGGAGGTAACTGCCCCAGCTTCATGTATCCACGGCCTCCCTACCAAACAGCTGTAGGCAGCACGAATGTCCATGACTTGGAACGTGATCATGAAAGTATGCAAACTGATAGTCATCGGCAAATCTACTTCACCAATTACCGCTTTTCTAGATTCATCAAAAGCTTTGACAATGACATGACTGGGCCTCATCGGCGGTCCTTGATAAGACAACTTGGATAAAGTGGTTCTAGGCATCACATTCAGAGAGGATCCGGTATCAACCAACACACTGGATAAAGAGTCATTCCCACAATTCACAGAATTATGCAAAGCCATATTATGCTTCCTTCCTTCCTCTGGGAGACCTTCCTCATTGAAACCCAGATTGTCGCATGCAGTAATATTACCGATGATATCATCAAATTGCTCCATTGTGACATCTTTCTCTACATATGCTTGCTCCAATATCTTTTGGAGCGCTTCCCTATGTGCCTCGGAACTCATCAGCAACTGCAGAACAGAGATCTTAGACGGGGTTTGTAGAAGCTGATCTGCAACTCTGTATTCACTTATCTTGATTACTTTCAGCACTTCGTCCGCCTTGGACAGATTGGATCCACCAGATTGATCAACAATTGGGTCCTTTGAACTTGGTTGCTCTATTGAAATCCCTTTGTCTTTCGAAGGCACTGAAGGGTAAACTCGACCGCTTCTAGTTACTCTGCTGACATCTGCAATATTAACAACCGAAGGAAAATTAGGTAACGGCACCTCCTTTCCATCTTCCAACATTGTAGTGTTATAACGGTACGGGATAGCCTTACTAGAAGTGTAAGGGACCGGTCCTGGCACATTGATTACCAAGGGAGTAACGGCTGACTTTCTACTATCGTACGTGATCTCAATACGCTCCAACTCCATGAAGTGAGGCACTATAACACATACTTCTTCACTCTTCTCTACTGAAACTTCCTGATCACTTCCTTCTAGGTAACCCTGAATCATGTTTACGGAGGGTGAACCATGTGGTGGCAATGGATTGTCCTGCACATTAGGATTGGAATCCTTGAAGGATAAGATTCCGCACTTGATGAGCCTCTGGACGTCTGCTTTCATACCAAAACAACTCTCAATGTCATGTCCTGGAGCTCCCTGATGGTAAAGGCAAAATCTGTTAGCTTTATAGTAAGGAGGAGGATTCTTGGGAACCTCGGGTGGAGCTTTTGTCTGGATATGACCCTTTTGGATCAAAGCTGCAAACAAATCAGCATACTTCATAGGGATGGGATCAAAGTTTATAATTATGTACACACGACCCTGATTGTTGAATGGCCGATTATGTTGAGGAGATTGTGGACTTTGTTGTGGTTGTGGTTGATAAGTTGGAGCATTGAAAACTGGCGATACTGTTGCAACCTGATATGTTGGTGAATACCTTTTTCTGGGTCTTCCTTCTTGTACAGCGTTCACTTCCTTTTCCTTTTTCTTCATAAAACCACTTCCATACTTCTTAGCACTGCTAGGAGCATTCTCTTCTCTGACCAATCGTCCTTCTCGGACTCCCTCTTCCAAACGCATTCCCATATTCACCATCTCGGTGAAGTTGTTGGGCGCACTTGCGACCATTTTCTCATAAAAGAAAGGACCAAGGGTCTTTAGAAAAATCTTGGTCATTTCCCTTTCCTCCAATGGTGGCGTAACCTGCGCGGCCAACTTGCGCCAATGTTGAGCATATTCCTTGAAATTCTCTTTGTCTTTCTGCATCATGGCCCTCAACTGATCTCTGTCAGGAGCCATGTCTACATTATATTTATATTGTTTGATGAAGGCCCCGCATAGATCATTGAAAGACCGAATCTTTGCACTATCCAACCCCATATACCATTTGAGCGCAGCGCTTGTCAGACTGTCCTGGAAGTAGTGGATGAGTAATTGTTGTTATCAGTTTGTGCAGACATCTTTCTAGCATACATGATAAGATGACTTTGAAGGCAAGTATTCCCTTTGTACTTCTCAAAATCGGGAACCTTGAATTTTGGCGGAACCTTGACATTCGGAACTAAGCACATGTCAGAAGCACTCTTTCCAAACAAATCCTTCCCACGAAGGGCTTTTAATTCCTTTTGAATCTCAGAAAATTGGTCTTGAAAATCGTCCATCCTTTCTTCAAAACCCACAGTTTTAGTCGGAGATCCATGGTAGATTGGCTCGTCCAGAATACAGGGAGTAACATTCTTACGTGGCAGTGCAGTGGTCATTACGGCAGCAGTGGTAGGTATGGCTTGCACAGCGGTCACGACAGGGACCTCAGGAACAGGTGGGCGATAGCCAGCAGGAGTGAAATGAGGAGGCATTCCCCACGAAAAACCTGGCGACATGTTGTAGGTCACTTCGGTAACAGTAGGCACCACTGGGATCGGTGCTGACACAACTTTGGAGACAACAGTCCTTTGAGCCTCCTGGTTGCTGAGTGTGGCTTGATTGGACAGAGCTTCCACTAGACCATTCAACCTCTCCAAACTTTCCTTCAGAATTGCAACTTCATCACGGAGCACCTTGTTCTCTTGTTCAAGCTGGTCCATCTTTTGGCGTTGATTGGCGCGAGTACTGTACCAGTGATTCAGCTTGTCTGTGGAGATGAAGCAAGACTGAGACCCTGGAATGCAAATAATGCTATGCTTATGCAAAAATGCAAATGAGTATGAAACTTCAAGAAACTCAAATTATTTTTCGGTATTATAACATTGGAAAAAACTTATATATTTTTGATACTCGAGAAGCACTACAAAGCAAAGTACTCTTTTAAGAGTTTATTACATTGAACCAAAAGCAAAAGAGAACTCAGAGGTCTACTCCTTATGCTCCTTCTGTGCATAAAGTTCTTCTAACTGGTTGACGTGTTCTTGCAATTCGGCCTTCTCACTGATGAGCTGATCGACACATTCTTTCCAAGCCACGGTAGGTGGTGGAAGATCATCTCTAGTGATAGTTCTGGGAGAGGTGTGAGAGGAAAATAAATCTTCTCGCACCTTCCTTTTTCTTGCAGATTCTATTTCGGGCAGTTTCTGAGACTTCTCTTTCCCTACCTTGAGGGTGAAAAACTTATTCCTCCAAGCGGCTTTCAGTTTCTGAGCCTCGTCCAAGGCAGCTTTCAACTGATCTACTTCACTCACATCAAACCAATCAGGATCATGAAAGGCCAACACCATAGGTTCATGAAAAGGGAACGGCATCTTGAGGTCGAGAGCCCTCTCGCGCACCCAACACAGATAGTCTTCAGAGGCAACACAGTTAGGGAACCCTAAAGCAGTCTTTCCTTCCATGTTGACGTACTTTTATGCATATATTATGATAGCCTTCAAGTCTGGATCCTCTCCTTCCTTGAAAAATATTCCCTCTAGCAGGGTTGGGTCAGGTACTTCATTCATCGGGTGCCCTAATTGGAGGCGAGCCAAAACGGGGTTGTAACTGATGCATCCTTCTCTCCCAATAAGAGGGGCATTAGGGAATCCTCCACAACTATGAATCATCTCAACACCTCCATAAGTAGGGTCATACCATACAATATCAGAGTGAGTAAGGGCCATGATTATTTCGGACCAACGGGGTGTCACTATCTGCTCCCAAACAGACAGGTGCCGAGCTAGGCGAGCAATAAACCATGAATACAGTAAGGCGGTACAACAAACGATATGTCCTCCTCCTTCAGCGTTCTTTGAATGAATCGAATGGTATGTGTCAGCTAACAGAGTAGGAGTTGGGTTCTTGAGGATGAACAGCTTAATTGCATCCATGTCAACAAAGTCATCAATCTTTGGGAACCAGAAAATCCCATAGACCAACAAGGCAAATGTAGCTTCCATGATCGGGACTTCCTTCCTTTCAGCGTGGTAACGAACTTTCTCAATCAGGAATTCGGCTGGAAATCCAAGGACTCCTTCCGTGGTGGTTAAATGAGTTTGAACGTCTGCTAAGTTGAGACGGGTAGCATTGGCGATCTCTCGATCACTTGGCATGTCTTCCAATTCGGTAAACACAGGTCGAGTGGTCACGGGTATCTTCAAAAAGTCAGAATACTCCTCCAGAGTTGGCATCAGCTGGTAATCTAGAAAGGTGAAACAATGGTACAGCGGATCATAGAACTGAACAAGGGTCTCCAACAGCCCCTCTTTCATCTTGAGCTCGAGAAAACGGAAGGCTTCTCCATATTCTGTTGCAAAAGCGTGACGGTTCTCGATGAGATCTGCTAGCTCTCTTAAGCTTTCAATGTTAGGACTCTGAAAAGTGTACTTCAATGCTTCTCTTTTGAAGTCCATGGTTACAATACCTGGGAAACAAAATTGATTTTCTTGAAGTGAACAAAGAAAAAGAATGCAATGCAAGATGAGTAGGACTTCATGGGATCCCAACTATTTATAAACATTGCGGTAAAAGAAAACGTTTTATTAATTTTGAAACGGATTACAAATAATTGCTTTTAAAAGTCCCAAATAAATAGCTAAATAAAAGCTAATGAAAGCCCTAAGGAAGTTTCGAATTCCGCCGCTTGAGCTCCTCTTCCAACTGGGTTTTCTCATGGATAAGGTTGTCTACAATCAACTTCCAAATAGTACATTAAGGGTCGGAGGAAAATAAATCCTCTAGAACTTTCCTCTTCTTGAAAGGGAGAAGCTCTTCATCCTTTGACTGTAGTTGTTTCTGAAGTTCGTCCTTCTGTTTCTGGAGTTCGGTATTCTCTACAACAACCACTTGGTATTTGTTCTTCCATGACTCTAGCTCATGCTGCGACTTCCTCAAAGCGACCTCCAATTTCTCAGCTTCGGACATAAAGACATAAGTGGGCTCTCTTCTCGGAGGTATAGGATCTTGACGAGAATAGGGCATCTTCAACTTGATTGCTCTGTCTCTGACCCACTGAAAGTATGGTTCCAAGGACACACAGTTAACTTTCCCAAGGCTCTTCTTCCCTTTCTTATGCAAATGTTTCCATGCAGCTAGAATCTTGTATCAGAGTTCCTTGTCATCCCTAAAGAAAATGCTCTCCACTTGAGCACGCTTAGGTGGATCCTTCAACGGACATCCCAACTGTCGACGGGCCAAAACTGGATTGTAACTGATCCCTCCATTAAAACTAAGTAACGACACATTAGCAAAATCCCAACAACTATCAATAATTAATGTCCCATCATATGCTCGGTTATACCAATCAATGTCTGAGTGGGTCAACACCATAACTCTCGAAGACCAAAGCCCTTTATCGAGATTCGAAAAAGAACTAGACTTAGGCAAGTGCGAAATAAACCACTTGTAAAGTAAGGGCACACAGCAGGTGATCATTGTAACACCCCCTTTCTATACCCCAAAATAATCACATATCAAATCATATAGTCACGAATACAAGTATTTTTATTTTCATAAGAGTGTATTTGCATTAAGGTATAAAAGAAGTGCGTCACAATAATCATGAAACGACCACATGAATATTAATGTTTAAAAAGAATTAACTCAAAAGGGGTAAATCTCAACTAAAAATAAACGCATGATTCTTCGAAATTACATATCCATGTTTTCTCTTAAAGCGGAAGACTAGAACATATATATATTTATATATATTCACTTAAGACATGACAAAACATATTTACATGTCATCTGGTTGTTCACAACTTCATTCACATACAAACACAACATCATTAAGACATTCTACAAGCCTAACTACCCAAAGTTACATATCAGAGCGACCGACAAGAGGGAAAAGAGCTATACTCCAAAGGAAACCTCCACCGAATCCTAATCTGCAATGCCTCGTAGGGCATTATAAAACAACAGAAGGGTGAGAAACATTATTATAATAATCAAGGCATAAGGTATAGGCATTCGGTACTTGTACATATATATATATATATATATATATATATATATATATATATATATATATATATATATATATATATATATATATATATATATATATATATATATATATATATATATATATATATATATATATATATATATATATATATATATATATATATATATATATATATATATATATATATATATATATATATATATATATATATATATATATATATATATATATATATATATATATATATATATATATATATGTACAAGTACCGAATGCCTATACCTCATACTTATTCACTACAATACATAACAATAGATTCTCACCGCATTAAATACACATGGACATAATCGCTCACACTTAATCCTCTATTCATCAGTCAATATCTTTCACATTTATTTATTTGCTAACGCATCTCATCAATTCCTGCACATATGCACATTTACATATGACAATCGCAATCATACCATGCGATTCATATAAGACTCATTCGCTACCCTCAATCCTTTTTCCGGACTATGGGTACGTCGCTTATGCTCTACCCGGAACAATGTCTCGATCATTCAACCCCGGTAACTACCTCACTAGGAACGACGCATCGCCGTTCTACCCTAGTGAGTAGAATCTCTCTACATATACATCGACCTCATTCTCATATTTACCAGACGCAATAAATATATATATATATATATATATATATATATATATATATATATATATATATATATATATATATATATATATATATATATATATATATATATATATATATATATATATATATATATATATATATATATATATATATATATATATATATATATATATATATATATATATATATATATATATATATATATATATATATATATATATATATATATATATATATATATATATATACACTAACACATTCTCAAGCATTATTTTCAATTCGTCATATGAAGATGATAATGCACTCATAGAGACCGACACCTCGACCCTATGCAGCTACAACCACGGTACCGACTCATTCATCCGTCAGATTCTCTTAGAATTCACTCCTCTCACACTTATACGGTTACACTATAACTCATCAGATTCTCCTAGGAATCACTATATAACCGTCGCATCAAGCGAGGTTCTGCAAATCCTCCTAGGAATCACTATATAACCGTCGCATCAAGCGAGGTTCTGCAAATCCTCCAAGGGATCAAATATAACCATCGCATCAAGCGAGGTTCTGCAAATCCTCCAAGGGATCAAATATAACCATCGCATCAAGCGAGGTTCTGCAAATCCTCCAAGGGATCAAATATAACCATCGCATCAAGCGAGGTTCTGCAAATCCTCCAAGGGATCAAATATAACCATCGCATGAAGCGAGGTTCTGCAAATCCTCCAAGGGATCAAATATAACCATCATCATACACCGCAATGTATACTATACGACACGTTCATCATTCATGTCCAAATGTTATGCATTTTTAATCGAATTAAACAATGCACGAAATTGCCCAAACGGCTACAATTCCTAACCTGGGATTCCCGCTAATCGGTTACCCACAGTACGTCATGAACCATCACTCCAGCTTCTAAATCAAGTAAGGGTCGATCGCAATCGGAACCCCAAGCTACAACAGCACCCAACAGCAGAGAAGACTCATTCTGCTACGTTCGCTACACGCTCGCCTAGCGAGCTGCTAGCGAACGTCCGCCACCTTCTCGCCTAGCAAACTGCTAGCGAGCAAGAACAGAAGCTACAGACTTTGTTCGCTACCTCGTTCGCCACAGCGAACCCCCAGCGAGTCATTCGCTACTCCATTCGCTGTCAGCGAAGGAGACCAAAACACCACTGTCCCAAGTCTGGCACCGTTCGCTACGCACTCGCCTAGCGTGATGCTAGCGAACACTCGCGACCTGCTCGCCTAGCGAGCTGCTAGCGAGCGACTGCGGACTGAACTTTCTCCCACTGTTCAGAATCCAAACACCCGATGAAGTCTCCCGATAAATCCCAACTCGTTTCCAGTAGCCTTAGTTTAACATTCCTCGACTAAATTCTACCACTTATTCTCATTTTCAATCATTAAAACTCGGTTTCTACCGATCGAATCAATTCGACCTAAAATGGAAGTTTATAGAAAACTCTCCAAAACTCTACCCGATCAACCATACACATACATAACCATACATATTGATTAAGATAGTAAGATTTCACACCCTTACCTTGGATTAATCGAAGCTTTGAGTTGCTCTTGATGATTCCACTCTTTTCCTCTTCTTCTTCTCTTTTCTCTTCCTTTTTCCTTCTTCTCCCTTTCTTTCTATCCTTTTCTCTTTCTTTCCTCTTTTACTCTTATCTTTTCTTTCTATTTCTATTCTTTATATTTCTTTCCATTCTATTTCCTCCAATATACCTATTATTCCAATCAATTTCCATAAATCATCCACTTAACCATTAGTTGAGACTGTCCGAAATATTTCCCACTAAACTTTCCAAAACTCTACAAATGATAAAATAGCATAATATGTAGACTTAACATATTATCACACTATCCCATAATTAGAATAATTCCAATAACTAAATTAATTAGTTAAACCGAAATTGGGCTGTTACAACTCTCCCCCACTTTAGGAATTTTCGTCCTCGAAAATGTTATCCGATTCAGACAACTCGGGATGTGACTCATGCATCCCAATCTTCCCAATCCGATTCCATCTAGTTGATTCTTCCCAAATACCTTTACCAAGACAATCCCTCTTTCCTCGAAGTTGCCTCAGTATTCAAATTCTCTCTCACACACACACAATCCATCCGGATTGATGTGCTTCCTTAGCTTAGACACGCGAACACATCGTGTAATTTCCTTTAGTGACAGCGGTGAAACAATCTAACATGTTATTCCCCATGCTTCCGCTGCACTACTCTGATACAGTTACAACGAGTCACGGTGTGCTTCCGAGACTTCAAGCTCGACTACACCAGTTACTATCGTAACTCTCAAAACTCGTCTTTTCTTGGGTCCTCTAATCTCTTCAGTCGTCTCTTGCACAAACCTCAGGTCCGAGTACAACACTCTCGCCTGAATCATATTAATACAAATGAGCCTTACACCTCCTGCCATACAAGGCTTCAGATTCCCATCCGACACAATATTTGGTGATACTACATACGGTCTTTATCACTTCGGTGATATCCATCACAACTAGTTCCAAAATAGAATGATTAATCTTCTTTGACAGGAAAAAGGGTCAATCCAGTCATTCCATCCAGAATCTCATCAACAAAATCATATTCTCACATCCTTCGGAAAACCCCACGCAAAATCCATGGAATTACCCTCCGATCTCAACTCTGGAATATACAACAATCACATTAGACCTATCAATCTCAGACGTTCATTCTTCGACTCTCGACAAGTCACACCAGCACATACAACTACTGCTTTCTCCATCTGTGGCTACCAAAATAATTCTTTCAAAATACTCTCATCCAATCCCCTTTATTCGGACTCTTAGACTCTATCACAACATCTCATGTCACCTTCTCCACCAATCCAAACATTACTCATTCGATTTTAAATTCGTCAAACTCAATCACCCTATTAGTTCCAATTAGAATTCCAACCTTCCCGAATCTCGCCGAGAATACCAATAATCAGTCTCATCACATAAGGTTCCGCAATTTGTTGTCGTAGCATACGCACCAGACACAAGTTTCCAAAACAACTCAATCAATTTTAATCCTTTTACCATCTAAGCAGACATACCATACGGAGCTCTCAATATCTGACTAGTTTCCGCAACTATGTCGATCGCAACTCCACTTCACGTTCTGGTTGTACAACACTTATCTTGTCAGGATGACTCTCGGGCAACAGCAATCAACCGGTAAACCGCCAACTTCCCACTTTCATTAATACTCAAAATTTCCATCAAAGTTAAACATCTTAAGCTCTCAAGGCCACTACTCGCCTCAAATCTCAACTAAACAATTGAAGCTCTCAAACTCTGGCACAAACACACAATAAATGGTCCGATCGGGTTTGACATAACCGACACACAAGTTGTTGACGGTTCTTCCAAAACTCCTTGAACTTCTTCATAGTGACATAACACTGCTTTCTCCTCCAACACGGATAACACCAGCTCTTGATGTTCAATGATACACCTAGCTACAGATCCACACTTGTAGCATCCTGGAGAACCACAAGTTCTCCCCCACTTGGATCATTCCTACCTCTGCAGACAACGGCTAAACAACAAACACGTACCGACAGTGTCTTCACACACATGTCGTGTACAAGGGAACAACCAACATTAGACAACTTGGCCGGATGGGCCGACCTGCTCTGATACCACTTTGTAACACCCCCTTTCTATACCCCAAAATAATCACATATCAAATCATATAGTCACGAATACAAGTATTTTTATATTCATCAGAGTGTATTTGCATTAAGGTATAAAATAAGTGTGTCACAATACTCACGAAACGACCACATGAATATTAATGTTTAAAAAGAATTAACACAAAAGGGGTAAATCTCAACTAAAAATAAACGCATGATTCTTTGAAATTACATATCCATGTTTTCTCTTAAAGCGGAAGACTAAAACATATATATATATATATATATATATATATATATATATATATATATATATATATATATATATATATATATATATATATATATATATATATATATATATATATATATATATATATATATATATATATATATATATATATATATATATATATATATATATATATATATATATATATATATATATATATATATATATATATATATATATATATATATATATATATATATATATATATATATATATATATATATATATATATATATATATATATATATATATTCACTTAAGACATGACAAAACATATTTACATGTCATATGGTTGTTCACAACTTCATTCACATACAAACAAAACATCATTAAGACATTCTACAAGCCTATCTACCCAAAGTTACATATCAGAGCGACAGACAAGAGGGAAAAGAGCTATACTCCAAAGGAAACCTCCAGCGAATCCTAATCTGCAATGCCTCGTAGGGCATTATAAAACAACATAAGGGTGAGAAACATTATCATAATAATCAAGGCATAAGATACATATATATATATATATATATATATATATATATATATATATATATATATATATATATATATATATATATATATATATATATATATATATATATATATATATATATATATATATATATATATATATATATATATATATATATATATATATATATATATATATATATATATATATATATATATATATATATATATATATATATATATATATATATATATATATATATATATATATATATATATATATATATATATATATATATCTGTGTGTGTGTGTGTGTGTGTGTACAAGTACCGAATACCTATACCTCATACTTATTCACTACAATGCATAACAATAGATTCTCACCGCATTAAATACACATGGACATAATCGCTCACACTTAATCGTCTATTCATCAGTCAATATCTTTCGCATTTATTTATTTGCTAACGCATCTCATCAATTCCTGCACATATGCACATTTACATATGACAATCGCAATCATACCATGTGATTCATATAAGACTCATTCGCTACCCTCAATCCGTTTTCCGGACTATGGGTACGTCGCTTATGCTCTACCCGGAACAATGTCTCGGTCATTCTACCCCGGTAACTACCTCACTAGGATCGACGCATCGCCGTTCTACCCTAGTGAGTAGAATCTCTCTACATATACATCGACCTCATTCTCATATTTACCAGACGCAATAAATATATATATATATATATATATATATATATATATATATATATATATATATATATATATATATATATTTATATATATACACTAACACATTCTCAAGCATTATTTTCAATTCGTCATATGAAGATGATAATGCACTCATAGAGACCGGCACCTCGACCCTATGCAGCTACAACCACGGTACCGACTCATTCGTCCGTCAGATTCTCTTAGAATTCACTCCTCTCACACTTATACGGTTACACTATAACTCATCAGATTCTCCTAGGAATCACTATATAACCGTCGCATCAAGCGAGGTTCTGCAAATCCTCCAAGGGATCAAATATAACCATCGCATCTAGCGAGGTTCTGCAAATCCTCCAAGGGATCAAATATAACCATCGCATCAAGCGAGGTTCTGCAAATCCTCCAAGGGATCAAATATAACCATCGCATCAAGCGAGGTTCTGCAAATCCTCCAAGGGATCAAATATAACCATCGCATCAAGCGAGGTTCTGCAAATCCTCCAAGGGATCAAATATAACCATCGCATCAAGTGAGGTTCTGCAAATCCTCCAAGGGATCAAATATAACCATCGCATCAAGTGAGGTTCTGCAAATCCTCCAAGGGATCAAATATAACCATCACATCAAGCGAGGTTCTGCAAATCCTCCAAGGGATCAAATATAACCATCGCATCAAGCGAGGTTCTGCAAATCCTCCAAGGGATCAAATATAACCATCATCATACACCGCAATGTATACTACACGACACGTTCATCAATCATGTCCAAACGTTATGCGTTTTTAATCGAATTAAACAATGCACGAAATTGCCCAAACGGCTACAATTCCTAACCTAGGATTCACGCCAATCGGTTACCCACAGTACGTCATGAACCATCACTCCAGCTTCTAAATCAAGTAAGGGTCGATCGCAATCGGAACCCCAAGCTACAACAGCACCCAACAGCAGAGAAGACTCATTCTGCTACGTTCGCTACACGCTCGCCTAGCGAGCTGCTAGCGAACGTCCGCCACCTTCTCGCCTAGCAAACTGCTAGCGAGCAAGAACAAAAGCTACAGACTTCGTTCGCTACCTCGTTCGCCACAGCGAACCCCCAGCGAGTCATTCGCTACTCCATTCGCTGTCAGCGAAGGAGACCAAAACACCATTGTCCCAAGTCTGGGACCGTTCGCAGCGAGATGCTAGCGAACACTCGCGACCTGCTCGCCTAGCGAGCTGCTAGCGAGCGACTGCGGACTGAACTTTCTCCCACTGTTCAGAATCCAAACACCCGATGAAGTCTCCCGATAAATCCCAACTCGTTTCCAGTAGCCTTAGTCTAACATTCCTCGACTAAATTCTACCACTTATTCTCATTTTCAATCATTAAAACTCGGTTTCTACCGATCGAATCAATTCGACCTAAAATGGAAGTTTATAGAAAACTCTCCAAAACTCTACCCGATCAACCATACACATACATAACCATACATATTGATTAAGATAGTAAGATTTCACACCCTTACCTTGGATTAATCGAAGCTTTGAGTTGCTCTTGATGATTCCACTCTTTTCCTCTTCTTCTTCTCTTTTCTCTTCCTTTTTCCTTCTTCTCCCTTTCTTTCTATCCTTTTCTCTTTCTTTCCTCTTTTACTCTTATCTTTTCTTTCTATTTCTATTCTTTATATTTCTTTCCATTATATTTCCTCCAATATACCTATTATTCCAATCAATTTTCATAAATCATCCACTTAACCATTAATTGAGACTGTCTGAAATATTTCCCACTAAACTTTCCAAAACTCTACAAATGATAAAATAACATAATATGTAGACTTAACATATTATCACACTATCCCATAATTAGAATAATTCCAATAACTAAATTAATTAATTAAATCGAAATTGGGCTGTTACAATCATCCCTCCACCATAGATGTCTCGGAGATGCACATAATGATAAGTATTACCCAATAGAGTTGGCACTGGATTGTTCTTCATGAAGATCTTAATTGCATTAAGGTCGACGAACCCTTCAAAATTTGGGAATAGAAACACCCCATAAATAAGTAGCGCGAAGATTGCCTCGAATGGAATCTTGTTCGTATAATCGGCATAAAACATAGCTTTACTGATTAAGAAATCCGTAGTTAAGCCTAAAATACCACCTTTAATAATTAAGTTTCCCTTGACGTCGGATACCTTTAGATAAAGAGCTTTAGCAATATCTCTTTCCTCAGGGTCTCTCTCCAAAAAGGGGAAGGGAGATTCTTCTAGGATAGGTAGGCCAACCAGAAAGGAGTACTCTTCCAATGTAGGTAATAGTTGAAAGTCTGAGAATGTAAAGCAGTGATAAAGTGGATCATAAAACTGCAATAAAGTGGAAAGAAGTCCTTCTTCCACTTGGCAACTCAATAAAGATATTAGCTTCCCATATTTGCTCTTGAACTTGTCTTGGTCTCCAATCAAGGTTACCAACTTCCTTAGGTCATCCAATTTAGGACTCTTAAAAGTATATTTCAAGGTGTGTCTTTGGTTGGAAACCATAGTGACCTACAATATTCATAAACAAAAGTGAATCCCATGAAATCCAATGCGGTATGATGCTTTATGAATGCAACAAACACAAGTAAGCACATAGAGACATAAGGATAAACAAACAAGGGAGACCCTAGGTTTGCAACGAGCATGGAGCCAAAGGGTGTACCCATTCCCAAAGAATGTAGACTAAAGGTTAATTGTACCTGTAGAACAAGGTTTAAAGAGGTGCCCAAAATCATTAGTCCATCTTTCGGATATTATCAACTTCCCAATTACTTGGTGATAAATAATATTCTTAAGAGAACTTCTTTTGAGTGTAGCATCGCGTAGCACTACTTCGGGAGTACTCCCTCATAGTCTCGCACTACATCCTAATAAAGGCCAAAGTGGGGTTAAGGTAACTATGGTCCTCAATATCATAGACTCCAACCGATAATAGTAAAAGTTTTCACGATTACTCGTTCAACCGAACCATTTTCGAAAGGGTCTCAACTGAGCGTGATTTTCAAGTCAACTTGGTCGAGATTCAACTCCCTATAAGTCTCGTCGAACATATCACTATCATATCCTACGTTCACTCAAGTTCGGGTGTAGGACTTTGTCTCACCACTCAAGAGTATCAACCCAAAGGCAATAAACAAACAAGTATACAAGTAAACAATTAAGAAAATATAGGCAAATATATATAAAACAAAACAACTTAGGGAAACCCACTGAGATTCCCCAGTGAAGTCGTCATTTCTGTCGCGGTGAAATTTGGATACCAAGCTATTGATGAGCTTGAATCTTTATTCATTTGCAACCGAACTTTGATTTTTCCAAAGGAAGGGATAAAGATCGAAATACCCACAATGTAATGCAAATGCAAGCTAGAGAGTTTTAGTTTCGGGGGTTGGTTAAACTTAGGGAAGGTGCTAGCATCCTAAGTTTCTGTAGTACTCTACAGGAACCTCTTGTTTTATGTTGTTTATTTTCTAAGGTTATCTGCTTAAGGTTGAAAGACCTAGGGGTTTATTTCTAAGTATAATCGATAAGATATCGCATCTTATGCCTACATATCCTTACGTGAGTGGAATCAGAGTATCTGTAGTTCCCCTAAAGGGTTTGAGGAGCTCTTTGACTGTGGTCAAAGTTCCTACGGGTTTAGGATAGTTGATTGATTGATTTTAGGAGAAAAGATGAGTTGTCATTTTAAGGGAGATTACTTGATTTAACCACCACAACGTTGTAGGAAAATTGATTGTATTGTTATGGGGTAGAAGTTTTATCTCGCTTAAGATGATTAACATCTTATTCTCTAATGTGTTTGAACAGTTGTTTGAATTGAGTTGAATTGTTTATTCTAAGTTGTAAAGATAAAGGTCCTTCCTATGGGGTAGGATCTAACTTAGAAGATCGACTTGAATGGGATCATGGGGGAAATGATGTAAATGGGATGCATACGCGCAAGTTTTTTTACGTTACGTGCAAGTTCTTCCTTTGGACATAATGCAATAATGTGATGCAATAAAGATAAATACGGTAAATAAATTACGGAAGATAAAGACGATAAACAAACATACACAAATGCATGAAAGCGCTAAGGTGTGTGAATTGTGAATGTGGAAGCGTGCACGAGTGATTAATTACGATGTTGGTTGATTTTAGACGGGATTATCAGTTTTAGTCGAATTATAGGTATGAGAAATTATGTTATTGACTTAACAAATTAGAGATGAATTTGATTTTTAAGGGAATGCTGACTTAATTTTTAGAGAAAGGTTGTATTGAAATTTTTGTAAAAGTTATATTTTTTATTATTTTAATAAAAGTTATCTTAGTTTATTTGAATTGATTTATAAGAACATGTATTCTTGGTGAAATTGGTTTTATAAAAGAAGTTATATTAATTATATTAATTTTAATGAAAAGGTTTTATTATTAAAAATTTACAAATTAAGTTATTTAGAAAAAGAAAGGGGTTTTTAAAAGTAATAAGATAGATTATTTATTTAATAAAATAAAAGGTTTTACTATTAAGGTGAGTTAATAATACTAATAAAGTTGAGAGAATAAGTTACAAAAATTGGGTTTTTTAGTTAAATTAAAATATTAATCAATTAAGACTTAAAGATTAATTAAATTAAGTTAATTAAAAGGATATTATTTTAATAAAAAAAACTAAAGGTTAATTAGGATTAAAGGTTGATTAAATCTAAAAGGTTAACATTATATTAAAAAAAACAGATTATTAGTTTTAAAAAGATTAATTAAAGTTAATTAGATAAAAAAAAAGGCGCTGGATCTGGTGTGCGGTGGTGCATCGGATTTACTGTGGGCACGCAATAAGGATCGTGTGATCATGAGGCAAGTGAAGTGTGTGGTGATGGTGATGACAGACCACAGTACTACCGTGGTCGTGCATACATACAGGTTACAGCATTTACCAAAATAACAAAAACAATTGAGAACAGAAAAGAACCAAAACGGCGGAAACCCTAATCCCTAAAATGCTCACTCGCTCAGCCTCTCTCTCGATTCACCTCTCTCTCGATCCTTCACCGTTTCTTCCATGTTTGTACCTGAAACACAAATCAAAGCATCAATCGTTCAACAGTCTTAACATGTATAGAGAATTTTACCGAAGGTGAGAGACGGCGGCGGAAGGGAAGATGGAGCGCGAGCGGGTCCTTCCGATGGTTTTGTAGTTGGCTCTGGTGGCGACAATCTTTGATAGCTCAGCGAAAAGATGAGTTCTCCCTCTCTTCTTTCGATTTGAGTTACTTAGGGTTTAGGATATTCGCTGAGTTTTTGGATTTCGTCTGAAAGTTGCGTTTCTTCATCTCACGTTCCTCTTTTATAGGCGAACTTGGGCTTCTCTGTCTTTAAAACTCTAATTGAATGCCTTGATTGTTGTATTAAGACCTTCTATTTCTGTTTTAGACAATCGAAACCTTCCTTTTTTGTTTGATTACGTTAATGTTGTTGATGAGAATCCCCTTCTGTGGCATTCTGTGGTAATTGCAATTTGAGAATCTCTTAATTGATTTGGATACGATGCTTTGAGATATGAAAAATCTGCTAGCTGTCTTGAATTGGATCTTCTCAAACGGGTATATTCCTCAATTGATTACTAACTTGCACTATTCTTTGGCAGGGGCGAATAGCAGTTGATTATGGGCCAAAGGAAATTAGCAGCCAAGAGTAAGGTTCATAGAGAATTCACCGGACTTGAAGATAAGGGTGAGTGAGGTAATGTCCCTCGAGGACTTACATTTGTTTCTTCCTCTGAAACTAATCTTCTGCTGGGCAAATGCGTACGGCTACACCGTTCTGACATTCCTCTTGTTTATTTTGTATGCTTGCCATGGAGGACTTGATACGGCTTGGAGTTGCTTTCATCTGGGCATGTTACCTACGACAACACGGTGGAACCTGAGGCAGGGAGCAAATCGAGAACGTTTCGCTGAACCGGCCAACAGAACTAAAGAGGTAGCTGACAATGGCTGCACTAAGTAGCTGGAGAAGGTGTGTGCTAGCTTTTGACGCTCCCACCTGTATAGTATCGTGAACCATGATAGCATATGAGATAACCATTGTTTGTCCAATTTTCTGGTCCTCTAATCCAGCGTGTTTGTTGATTGAATTTGTGCAGGAGTAGGCCAATAGCCCCATGATGTTTATGTATCCCCAAGTTCAAAAATGTCCATGCTAATGTGTGGTACGGGTGGCTTTGGAAGGACCATAATTGTGTCCAGCATATGTCCCGTAGTAAATGATGGTAGTGGTTATTCATCAAAAAATCTCAGCAATGGCATGAAACCGTGGCATTGTACTCAACAAGCCAGTTGAAACTGTTGTGAAGTTGAAAACTGAAGTCAGACTGTCACAGCCAAGAAGACAGTACCAACATTTTGCCCAAGGATTCAGGTACTTTAATGCTTCTCTTAGGAGTTCCCTTCTTGTTAATATCATATCCAACGAGGTTTCGTTTGAGAACTCATCTAGATGCGACAGGTACCCTTCTTACCGTGAGGAGGGAGCTGCGCGACTGATCCTAACATCGTAACAGGTCTGCCCTTGGTGGGGACACGTGAGCGAAGTGGCATGGCATTCTCGGCACAACTCTCAGGAAAGCAAGGAAGATAAGTATCAAGCTCACTTTGAGTAATGTCTACGAAGAAATTCTCCCTTATGCTTACTGAGCAACTATTTACGTCATTTATGCTTTGAATTTCCCACTTCCTAGTGATGGTTTTGATGCTCACGTCACTTTAACTTAGAAACACATGGTGACCGTTGTTGATTATCTTTGTGTGACAGGGCCACTGTTGCTGAGGGTTCAGTTGAAGGTAACTCATCTTGCCTTGATTATTCAAGTGGTGGTGTGAGGTTAGCTGCAGCGGCTGCTTGTAGAAGCTGAAGGGGAATCTTAGAACACCTACAGGTAAACCTTGTACATATGACGTTCTTGTGATTTAGGAGTTGTAGGACTCTTGTAATGCTTCTCGTTTTAACTGGCTTTCTAATTCTTCTCGCAGCAGGATTCTAAGTTTTCTCAAAGTTCTCAACCTATTTCTTAGTCCTTTGCTTTGCAGCTGCCCACGAGGTGATTCTCAAGTTATGGTCGTGAATGCTTATAGAATTGGAGAAATTCTATTCTGGTTTCACCAGCTTTGGACCATAATCCTCCAGTTAGGTATTGGTTTAGTAACTCTTTCTGCAAGATTGGATTCACAGCACCAGTGTCATTGGCAGTGATGGTTCTCTTAGATTGGTGGCGTCTGGATGTAAGACTATACTCATATTTGTTTCTTCGATATTCTGTCTTCAATCCAATTCTGTTATGGCACTCTTACTGTCGGGTACGCTTTTTTTCAATTGAAAATGTGTTGGTCGATGTGAGGGTGTCCTTCACTGTATCTGTTATAAGGGCATTGAGCAAGGTTGGCAATGATGGGAGCTGGTGTTGAAATGTGTTCTCGCACTTCAATTCGTCATCAAAACTGCGAGTGGGATGCAAACAAGCCGAGACAAAGGAACTCCCTTTAGTGGTTGGGCCAAGACGTCCTCAGAGTGACATAATTCTAAACTGCAGTTGCTTTGAGAAGGCGCGGGCAGGAGCAGCTAAGCAATCACGCGGCGTGCCAGAATCCACCATGACGGATCATACTTTAGAACCACACCGGCCAAGAAGAGCAATATAAACCGGTGTTGCTTGACTTAAATGGAGGCTGAGAATTTGTGTTGAACTTCGTAGTGCTTTGAGGTCATTGTAGCTAGAGTTGTTACTTGGTGTTGCCATTTGTAGATTGAAAAAAGTTGTGAAACGAAATGCTATAAAAAGTACCAAATGTGTATGTTGTTATTCTTGTTTTGTGGATCAATAGAAATTTCCTGCGTTTTCCTCCTCATACGTTTTCTATTGTGTATTCTTTCCTTCCTTGGTATATTCTTTCTAACACAAGTAGCCTACTTGTTGGATCAAATGGAGGCATAAGGGGTTTCACGGAACCACACAAATTCTTTTGTGAATAACTTAAAGTAAGAAAATGAAACTTGTAGTGGGAATAATAACCGCCTTGAGAGAAAAATGGATTCACAACTCCTTTACACAAACAGGTAATTTGATGGATGGTCACCAAGATGTTAAATTCTTCCCATACCGGCCAAAACACTCACGTATCCGTGTTGCACACAATATATTCCTTGAAATTGTAATCACCAATCTGAACCGTGGACCTTGAATTCAAAAGTGAGCTCTTCCTCTTTTAGGGAACGGGACTCCACAATTGACATAGAACCTTGAAAGAAAATCTCTTAAAGGAACCAAACTAGGAATCAATCCAAACTCTTTCCAATGAGCACACGCTGGAGCTTTTAGGAGATACCGACAAAACCGCAGATTTAAACTGAATCAAGCCTGCTCATGCTGGTCCGCAAGGAATTACTGCATCTGCGCAAGTTGGTTAGCCATAATAAACACATAAAAGTAAAACGAACAAATGCACAAAAGGGGGGATCTTATGGTCAAAAATTAGGGTGTGACAGTAACCATTGCACATGAATGGAAAATATAAGACGCATCTTTATGTCTTCAAGAACTCATTCTCTGTTCAACACAAATGTTGAACGCATTCACTTACTGCTTGAACCACAAGCAAATAGTACACCTATCAACCAAAAGCTTTCCTCCTATCTTTGACCAAAGATGCTCCAAGATCACCACATTATATCTCAAGACCAACTTCATGCTCATCTAGTGAGAGTGTATCAAACTGATCCACTTCTTTAGAGAGCCTAAGATATACTCTAAGGCATTCTTTACCTCATCATTCTCCCATATGATGGGTTAGAATACTTCTGAGTCACCTAGTGACTTGATGACTTCCACATGCCACATCAGGATGCAATCAGCCAATGATCCATTCCAGTCTAGTATAATGTCTTCACATCATACTCCAAGACAGTCCTTTTACCTTATCATTCTTGCGTATGACAAGATAGAGTACTTCTTAGTCAGAATGGGAATCATGAGTTCCACAACAGATCTTCAAGTCCAGCAACCAAAGTGATTTTCTGACAGACATCATACTTTAACCACTTGGACTTACTATCTGAGCAGTAATCCAATCTGAGGATCTTCAGAGAGCACAGCTCCACCAGCTTTATCAAATACCTCTCCAAACAAAGGTAAACTTCCATACACAACTTAGGGCTTCTACCACAAGCTCTAATATACGAACAGAACCAGATCCTCCTTTGGTCTTCAACCAACTACCCTTCTGCCCAAGAGTAATTAATTCCAAGCATGAACAGACCCAGCACCTTCTTTGGTCTTCAACTTATCTTCCATTGTACCATAACATCAATGAGGCCTTGAAGTTTCTTCTTGATGTCACAACTTTGGTTAAGACATCTGTCGCAACTGCGAAAAACAACCGGCGGAAAAAATAGAAGAGTCGCCATTTTCGTTATTTATCCCAAATAGAGGGAAAGGAAACGATCGCAAAAACCTAAAGAAAAAGGGAAAGACAAGGTCATCGCAACCATGTCTGGATTTGGGAGTCAGTTACGCAAGGGGAAGGTATTAGCACCCCTCACGTCCGTCGTACTCGACGGGATCCACGCATTGTTGTCTATCTAAAAGGGTGTGTTGATACTATCTAGCTAAAGGCTTAAGGACAAAAGAAAAAAGAAAAGATAACTGACTCGGCAGAGCAACGCCGCTCTGTGCCTACGTACTCCCTCGTGCAATGGAAAAGTCAGAGTCAACGTAGTTCGCCTAACTACGGCTAAAGAAGGGGGGAAGGTTGCTCGCTAAGACATCGCGTCTTATGCCTACGTACTTCCATCTGGTATGAAAGATCAGAGAAAACTTAGTTCGGCCTAAAAGGGCCACAGGTTGGTTCAACAGTTTTTTAGGCCCGAGTAGGGTTAACAGATAGTTCTAGCAGTTGGTGTATGTAGCTCGACCATTGGAGACTTAGGCGTTACTGTTTGCGGTAGAACTAAGAGTTAACTACGCTCTTTTTGTGAAAAGATTTTCCTTGATTAAGAACCCAAAAGGGTGAAAAAGATTTTGAAATTTTTTTGTGTTTTTTAAGAGAAGAAGTGTTTTGAATTTGATTTGCAACTCATGTCGCACTAGAGACTATGACCTAAGAGTGAATGCGTCGTATATCACCCAAAGGGTGTACACTAAACACTCTAGGTACTTGAGAGGAGGCCCCTCAATTACCATTTCTCAAGTAGCTTAAGGCTCGTAGCGTGCTACACTTGTCATTCTTTATTAAGTGTTTTATGGATGTTTGAAGATGAGAAGAGAAGAAGGAACACTAATGGGAGACTAGTCAATCCTAAAAGTTATCATGCAAAGTGGACTTAAAGTTGAGTTTGAAAAGGGAACTACCTAATGTTATCATGCATAGTTAGGCACCTAATGTCTATCATAACCTCAAGAGGTTAGAGGACTTATGGGGAACATGGAAAAGAAAAGCTAAAGAAGAAAAAGAAGAAGAATAAGAAATGCATATGCAAATGAGAATGAAAACAAAATGCAACACATAGAATGATAGTGGGAGGAAAATAGTGTGTGGCAGTAGCCACCACAAGCTCATCTCAACCAAGCATGCATATGGAAATACAAGAAAAGAGAAGAAGAAGGAGAGAGATGCATCAAAAGCAAACAAACAAGTGACAAACACAAAGAAAGGGTCCTCATGGATTCATCACTTTAGGTAAGCTTCAAATTCCTCCTAAGGAGGCACCAAGCTACCTTAAATGACACTCCAAGGTCATTGGACAGAAGGGGGATGAAAAGGAAAGAGCTCAAAAGAAATATCAAAACATAACAAGAAGGACTGCAAGCAATAACATGAAGGAAGCAAGCAAGTATCACTTAGGAGTTCAAGTTGTAAGCACAAAAAGAAAGGTATCAAACAACAAGCTATGAGCATAATTTTGACCTAAAAATGAACATACAGCAAGCTCAACATGTCTAAAATGTGAAACAAGAAGACATGAGAGCTTATTGGATCCACAAAGGTCATTTCCAATCCAAACTAGGTCAAGCACTTGTGTGAGTTGTCCTATGAGATGACTTAACTTGTAAGTCACTTCAAAAATAGAAAAAAGGCTCAAAAAATAGCAAATAAAATGCAGAAAAAAGCTACACAAGCCGGCAACCAGAAGCCAAGAAATCAAGACAAATGTCCTTTCAAAGCGCCATCAAAAGAATTAAATCATTTGGATGTACCACTTTGAAATGGTAGAAACAAGTGTAACAAGAAAAGGCCAAAAAGTCAACCCAAAAGTCAACAACCAGGGGCAAAATGGTCCTCAAAAATTGGTCAACTCATCATTGAGATGAGGATCAATTTTTAGTCATTGGATCAAAAAGAAATGAGAGAAATAAATGCAAACATAAAACATGTTACAATTTAAACCAACTAAAATAACTCCAATATTTAATTCATTTTTTAATTTAAAATAAAATGGAAAACAATAAAATAAAATATCCACAAAAAAGTAGACATCTCAAAGTTGATGAAAAATATTTTTGGTGAATTTTTAACATATTGGAGCTATTTTAATTAATTAAAATTGTAAACATAAAATAAAATGAAAAAACAAAAAGAAATAAAATATAAATGAAAAATATGTGGTGCAAACAGCAACAAAATCAAGTACAAAAACAAGTTGGGCCCAGGATGGGGGTGCGCTTAGCAAAGGCACCCTAGGCCCATCCAGAAAACTCAAACACAACCAAACAAAACTGGTAACTCACGTGTGATCAGTCAACCCTAGACCACCATGGAATTCAATGTGGAGCACTGGATCAATTGGCCAGTAATCATATCATGAGGTCTACACGCTGACAACACATTAATGGAAGTTTAAACGTGATCACATGGATCTAGTCAAACGCAGACCACTATAGGTCTTAATCCTATCCATTGGAAACAAAAGTAATTAGATCCAACGCTCTCCATCTCACCACGTCAGCAAGTCAAAGTAAAACAAACTCATACTCAATATCACGCGTCAGATCTACTTACTCAGTAAACTAAATCAACCACATCCAACGGCTGCTGGCTTTCGTCTTCATTTGAACTGAACAAGCATGGAGCCAAAACTTGTGGCGGCCGGAGAAGATTCCGATCATCTTCTCCGGCGAGTTCAACATCACCAGAAATCCAAACCTCACCAAACTTAAAACAAATCACCCATATCTGCTCATCTACTCATAAGGATCATTGTGATCTATTTCATTTTCGTTTCTATCCACAAATCAAGTCACCACGAGCCAAAACAGAAAACGCACATCTAGAAAAATCATCTCAAACAGTCACGATTTTAAGCCTAACTCCATCTATGCATCACCAGCAACCTAGTCTCATGTCTAATTCAACTTAATTGTGCTTAATTCAAGAGAGATCGTGAATGGAAAAAACCTGAACAGAAGCTTTGCTCTAGTCACCTTCAAGCTTGAATTCTTGCCTCAAACGCTGCAGATTCACTCAAGGATGTAGGATACAACTATCTGGATGCTTAGTTCCCTCTGATTTTTCTTCAAACTTCAAATTTGAATTCCACTTGAGAGCTCCAATTTCTTCAACTGTTCTCAATGCTCTTCCCTCCAAATGCCATCCAAAAACATCTGAATCTGATCCATGTCTTATATAGAAGAAGTTTTGATCATTATCTAGCCCAATCAGAGCCAAATTCATCCAATTCAAATTTCCACTTTCCTTCACTTTTTACTCATGGCTTTGCACGAATTTCCCTCTATTTTTCCTCCAAATTACTTCAAATTCACTGCTTGCAAGGTGGTGAAAATGAAGAGCTGAGATTATTCCCTTAATTCCAATCAATGGTGGAGATTGATTATGTAACTTCATGATGAAGAAATCTTGACAATGACTCATTTAAACACCTCAAATCAAAAATGTAAAATTGCCAAAGTGTTTAGAATGAAGTTTGCACTCAAAAAATGCACTCATTTGCACCAAAGTGATTAAAAATGAAATAATTCCAATTTTGCCCCTTTAATCATTCTTCCATGAAAATTCAGATATCAAGACCTCAAACCAAGCCAATTCCTTAACTTCTCAATGCTTGAATAAGCAAATAACACCATTTGGAGCAAGTTTGATGTTGGAAAAATCTTCATTTGAAGTGTGCAAGTTGGTGAAATGGACCTTTAATTTTATGACATGTAATCTTGAAGGTGAGATAATACTTAGAAAGGGGGGATTGAATAAGTATGGAAAATTAAGACTTGAAAATAATCACACAATTATTTTTATCCTGGTTCGTTTAACAACTACTCCAGTCCACCCTTCAAGAGTGATTTGCCTTTCTCAACAAGGACCTAATCCACTATTAAATCAAACTGATTACAATAGTATAACCTAAGAACAACAGTTCTTAGTCTTCTCAAGAGCTACTGATTCTAACTGAATCCTCTTAAGGAATATCCTTTACAATCAATGTAAATTAAATACAAGAGTTTTTAATGCTTCTATAAAGCTTTAATCACAACAGTGATTTTTCTCTTAAGTTTAAGTACAATGAGATTCTATGAAGAATAAGAATGAGAGCTTTTAGAATATTATGATTTCTTTTCAGCAAGCGTGTAACTGAAGAATGAAGTGAAGATCTCCTTTTATAGGCAGCTGAACCAAGCAAGCTGAATGTTGAAAAGAGAGTCTCAAAAGGTCTGAGCCTTTCTGTCTTCACATCAACTGACCTTTCCTTGAAATAGATGGCACAGAAAAATCCTTTTTGTCTGTGTAAGTGTGTCTAGCACAAATAAGGAAAGAGACGTTGAATAGTTCCAACGGATATATTCTTGAAAATACTTCTTCAGTTTCAGCAAGTTCTTCAGAGTCTGAATGGATCAGAGTCTTCTAATGAGATTCAGAACTATGCTGTATCAGAGTCTTCTGCAGCGTGTGTGCTTCTAGCGTGTTGATCATCAGAGCATTTTGACACAGAACTTCAATACTTGGCAGCGTAGGTACTTTCAGAAACTTCTGTAGACTAATGCTTTGAGAAGCTCTTCAATCAATATTCTTCTATACTTCAGATGCTTCAGCTTCAGATGCTTCTGATTATCTTCAGATGCTTCTGACTCAGAATGTTCTGGAGCTTCTTGCTTCAGATCCTTCTGGAGACTATGCTCAGGATCTTCTGTAAGGAGCAAACAGATTCTTCTGTAGGTGCATCTGGCGCTTCAGAGTCAGAATAACTTCTTGTATTCAAGGCAGATTTGCTTCTAGAGAGTTAATATAATTTCAATCTGCAGTAAAACTCTCAAACAAATTTTAGAGTATATAATTCTTAAATATAAATTTCCTAACAGTTATCATCAAAACAAAGAGTAATTATTAAGAACCAATCTGTGTTCTAACAATCTCCCCCTTTTTGATGATGACAAAAAGTATCAGAAATTTTATTTAATTGAACATAAAGAATTATAACTCCCCCTGAGATGATGAATCTCCCCCTGAGATGAATATGAAAAAGGAATAGAACCTTCCCTTTTTATCTTGAGTAATCTTCAGAGTCAGATCTTGTTTGTTTTGTAATAATTAAGGATCAGACTATCTTGCAGATATGAGATTCAGAGTTTGATAAAAGATAAATGATCTGAGAAACTCAGAGATTCTTTTATAGAGTGTTCTTATCAAATGTTCTGAAATAGTCAATTTAGATATTAGAAAGAGTAGATATGTCTGAAGATTCATTCTAGTGAAATTATATTAAATAGTTCAGATCTTTATTTTCTCCCCCTTTTTTGTCATAAGCAAAAAGTAAAAACTTTTAATAAAGACAAATAAAAGGAACAAGAGCAGATAATTCAATGGAGAATAACAAGCTAATTCATTTAATCATAACAGAGCAAAAGTACATTGGAAAATATCAGAAGATATAACAATAAAAATTTAGATGCAAAACAACAGATGCACAAATATGAGAAAAAAAATCTAAGAGTGTTTTGACAAAAGCATCTTCAATAGGTCTGTGATCTCAGATTGTGATTGCTCTTGCTTTGACATCCACTTAGTCATTGTCTCATTCTTCTCATCTTGTTTAGACATCCACTCTGACATGTCCTCAGATTTCTTGTCTTGCTTCACCATCCAAGATCTTATTTCAGATTGACCAGCTTCCAGAGCAGCAATCTTGTCTCCAAAATCTGGATTTTCTGTCTTTATCTCTGATGAAGAAAATGGAGGTTCTGCATCCTGAACAAAGTCAATTGCCATAGGGTCTGGAGATCCTGAAGAGGGTTCTACCAGAGTCATAGTCAATGCATTGGCAGTTGGTTCTGGTGGAGGAGGAGGAGGAGCATCCAAACAAAGCAGAGGTTCAGTCTTGTTTACAATCCAGAATTGAGTTCTTTCAGCTCTGAGCTTTGCATCATCAGAACAGATGTTCTTCAGATTAGAAGCTACAGTGTTGAATCTCTTGATAAACCCTTTCCAGATGATGTCAGTCTCATTTGCATCCATAGTTTCAGAGCATCTCGTCTGAACAGTACCTAAAGACATCTGTATTTCTTGCAAAAACGTTTGAAATAAATGATCAATATTAAGTCTGGGTGGTGGTTTAAGCAAGGTTTCCAGAGTCATCTGTTTAGGTTTGGGAGTTGGTGGTATCAGTGATTTTGAAATGGAAATCAGAGGAGGGGGAACATAAGGAATGAATGGAATTTCTGGTTTTTGAGGTAAGGATCTGTTTAAAGCATTAAGCAGAGTTGGTTGAGGTCTTGTGCGTGGGTAAACAACATCAAAGGATGCATTGGAGTATGGTACGAAAGCAGAGTGTGATGGTTTATCAGATGCAACTGTGTTATCAGATACAGGATGCAGAGCTGAAACAACAGCTTTACCAGATGTAGCAGATATGGTGGCTAAGGATCCTTCATTGTTCATAGATTGAATATATGAAATGATTACAGATGGAAGGGCCTGTCTGAGTTTTGGTTTGAGAGGTATCAAAGGTTCAGAAGGCTCAACTCTATCATAAAAATCTTTCAGTTTGAAACCATAAGATAAATTATGATAAAGAGAAGACACTTGGGCACAAGATATTCCAGATGATGATGGATTAGAAGTGGGAACAATCATCTCAGATGATGGTGCAGGTGGAGGAAAAGGGTCTGAAATGGAAGTTTTAGCAGGTAAGGTTGATTCAGGTTCAGGTTCAGGTTCATGTACAGGATATTTGTCAGATGGATTAATCAGAAAATCAGGATGAATTTCTGATTCTGATGAGTTGGAGGATGTAGTAGGTGTACAAGAGGTAGAAGAAGCTTGAAACACTGTTTTTAATGGAGTGATATCAAGAACTTCTGTCTCAGGGATATGAGATGGTTCTGAAGGAATATCAGATTGTTGAGAAGGTGGTTCAGATGAAACCGGTGCAATAGGTTCAGAAGATGGAAAGTTTGATGGTGGTATGACAGAGTCTTTTTCTGGTTGATCTTCTGTGGTTTGTTTTTCTGGATGATCAGAAGTTTTTGGTAGATTTTCTGTTTGTGGTTGAGCAGAGTTTTGTTTATCAGAAGTTTGTTGTAGTTCTGATGGTTGTGGTTCTGTTTGTGGTGGTTCTGTTTGTTGTGAAACTGATGGTGATGAACGTGGAGTGAAGTGTTTGATGTGTATTTTGGGTTGAGGTGGTTTTGATACAGAGGCAGTGGTTTGTTTTTGAGGTGAGACAGAACTAGGGGCAGCAACAGATGTTGTTTGAGTGACAGGTGGTTTGGGAACAGACTTAATAGATGAATCATTAATAACAACATTTTTAGAAATAGCAGAAGTCTTTGTACCTTTGAGTTTAATCCTCTTAGCAGATGCAGAGGCAGCTTCTCCAGAATCCTTTCTCTTTAAAAGATCCTTTGGTTTCTCAGCAATCTTAGCCTTCTTCTGGACAGGTTCAGATTCTGCTGCAGGCTGAGATCTTTTCCTCTGAAGTGGAACTTCTTCTTCTCCTGCATCTGGCAGTGGTTGCTTGACAAGTTGAAACACATTTGCTGGAACAGGCACTCCTTCCTTTTTGCATTCCTCTATATACATCAGAACAATATGTCTAGGTTCTTCAGCAAAGAATAGAGGAAAGTCAGATACTGGAATCCTCTTATTCAAATCAGACATATTTAACCTCTTTGGAGCAGTAGTAAGTTCATCCACAATCTTGAGTCTCAGAAGGCTTTTAGCGTTCAGAGGCTTTCCCATAATGAACTCTAGTTCCTCTGTAACACCAGCATCATACAGAGCAGCCACTAAACCATTTTCAGTGAGAAGATCTGAGAGCAACCTTCCAAAAGGTATCCAAGTCCTGATCTTCTGGCCTTTTTCTTTTACAGATTCTCTAGATGCATTGATGTGATTCCACAGATGCATGAACAAAATGTAAGGAAGATCTACCTTATTGCTCTGACTAAGGCAGTACATAAAATAGATTTGTTCATTGTTAACATAATCTGGGGAATTTGTTGACTTTCTGTGATGTATGCATCCCATGAAGATCTTGGCCCAGATCTTGTAATCAGGCTTCAGATCTTTGAATCTGTTAGAGGCTTGTCCAGCAGTCATAACTTCCTCATAAACTTCATCCATATCCACACGCCCAGCTGGCAAATGTGAAACACCATCTGTTTCTTCATAACCAATCAGTCTTCTAATCAGATCCTCTGTGATGATGATCTCCTTTCCCAGCATAGATGATAAAATAAACTTTGGATACACAGATGCATGAATCCATAATTCCTTCACAAGTAGAGGGTAAACTGGTCCAAACAATCTATCAAAGTATTTCACCCAACCTTGAGCTCTAACAATGGAGCGAAAATCAAACCCATTGTTAGCCAGAGAATCAAATTCAACCATGGATTCACACAATACTTCTAGTTTATCAACAGGTGTGAGAAGAGTTCTCTTTGGAGGAGTATATGGAGCAGCACCTAGGTTATCTGAAGTCACAGCAGCCATTGTAGATTGGAATTGTACAGTGGTTGATGAAGAAGACGCCATTGAAGATTGCTTTTTAGAACACTTAGGTTTTGAGTTTTTATGCAGAGAGAACAATAGATGAAAACGCATGTAAATTCAGAGAGTGAAAAGTGTGAAAGTGAATACACAACAAGTATTTATACTAATCACATAGGCACACCAAAAGACAGAAAGAACGCACGTTTGAGCAGCATTAAATGAAGAGAATAAAATCATTTCAAATAATAAATGCTTCTGACAATTTTGGGGGGAAAACCAAGATATTTACTATTCAAATTTCACCTCAAACGTCTTTTCAGTTGTGTACACGCCACCTCTTCAGGTTTTGTGGGACACGTGTTTGCTTGCATGTTGTTCTGAATTCTCTCAAGAAATGAAACGTTAGCCAACGTTCAGATCTTCTAAAGATGATTAGTTCAGATTTTCACATCAGAAATATTAATCAGAATAGAATAAATGAACAGAAGAAAATACTTCAGATGAATTAAGCATTTTTGCATCTGGAACAATTTGCTTCTGATAAATATCATTCTGGACAAAAATCCATACCAATATTTTTCAGAATAAAATTGAATCTATCTTCAACAAGGGGTTTTGTAAAAATATCTGCCCATTGATGATCTGTATCAACAAAGGCTAAATTTATGATTCCCTTCTGAACATAGTCTCTGATGAAGTGATGCTTAATTTCTATATGTTTTGCCTTAGAATGTAAAATGGGATTCTTGGACAAACATATAGCAGAAGTATTATCACAAAAGATAGAAATGTTACTCTCAAAAATTTGATAATCTTCTAGTTGACTTTTCATCCAGAGCATCTGCGTGCTACATCCAGCAGCAGCAATGTATTCAGCCTCTGTGGTTGAAAGTGCAATTGTGGGTTGCTTCTTGCTGTACCAGGAGATTAGATTTCTTCCTAGAAATTGACAACTTCCAGAAGTACTTTTTCTTTCCACTCTGTCTCCAGCATAGTCAGCATCACAGAATCCAACTAATTTGAAATCATCAGATTTTCTGTAACACAAACCCACATTAGAAGTACCTTTCAGATACCATAGAATCCTCTTGACAGCTGTCAAGTGTGATTCTCTAGGATCTGATTGGAATCTAGCACACAGACAAACACTGAACAATATGTCAGGTCTAGAAGCAGTAAGATAAAGAAGAGAACCAATCATACCTCTGTAGAGCTTCTGGTCTACTTTCTTACTTACCTCTTCTTTCCCAAGTGAGCTAGTAGGATGCATTGGAGTATTTGCCAGCTTGCTGTCAGACATGTTGAATTTCTTCAGAAGTTCTTTAACATACTTTGTCTGATGTATGTAGGTGCATTCTGGAGTTTGATTAACTTGGATTCCTAAAAAGAATCTGAGTTCTCCCATCATGCTCATTTCAAATTCTGCCTGCATACATGTAGCAAACTCCTTTCCAAGCATAATATTTGTTGATCCAAAAATAATATCATCTACATAAATTTGGCAAATTAGAAGATCTTTCTTTATTGTTTTACAGAATAGAGTTGTATCCACTTTGCCTCTGATAAAATTCTTCTCCAGAAGAAAATTACTCAATCTCTCATACCAAGCTCTGGGAGCTTGTTTTAATCCATATAGAGATTTCTTTAATTTGAAAACATGATCTGGAAATTTTTCATTTTCAAAACCAGGAGGTTGGTGGACATAAACTTCTTCTTCTATAATACCATTAAGAAAGACACTTTTAACATCCATCTGATACAGAGTGATGTTATTCTGTGCAGCAAAAGAAATAAGAAGGCGTATAGATTCTAACCTTGCCACTGGAGCATATGTCTCAGTGTAATCAATACCTTCTTGCTGACTGTATCCTTGAGCAACCAGCCTTGCCTTATTCCTCTCAACTTCTCCTTTCTCATTTAGTTTATTTCTGAAGACCCATTTTGTACCAATAATATTAAATCCTTGAGGTCTTTGAACTAGATCCCATACATCATTTCTGCTGAATTGGTTAAGCTCTTCTTGCATGGCAATAATCCAATCATTGTCTTGCAGTGCTTCTTCTACAGAAGATGGTTCAATTTCTGACACTAGTCCAAATAGTGATGCCTCAGATGATCTTAGAAAGGATCTTGTTCTGATGGGATCATCCTTCTTTCCAATAATGACATCCTCTGGATGAGAAGCTTTAATTCTGGATGATGATCCTCTGATAGTTGACTCTTCAGAAATTTTTAGATTATTCATCTGAGAAGTTAAGGGAGTGGCATCTGGAGTTGCTTCTGGTTCCTTCATTTGAAGTTTGTCTGCTTCTGGAACTTCGGAGTCAATAAAGACTACTTCCCTATCTGCAGAGTTATCAACCTGCTTTGGCTTTTCAGAGCCAAGCTTATCATCAAATCTGACATGAATGGATTCTTCCACAATCTGTGTCTCAGTGTTGTATACTTTGTAGCCTTTAGAGCGTTCAGAATATCCAAGCATGAAACACTTCTGTGCTTTGGAATCAAACTTGCCCAGATTTTCCTTAGTGTTTAACATATAACAGATACATCCAAAAGGATGAAAATAAGAAATGTTGGGCTTTTTGTTCTTCCACAATTCATAAGGAGTCTTCTTCAGAAGAGGTCTAACAGAAACTCTGTTCTGAATGTAGCATGCTGTATTGATTGCTTCTGCCCAAAAATGTTTTGCCAGATTTGTCTCATTGATCATGGTTCTGGCCATTTCTTGCAAAGTTCTGTTTTTCCTCTCTACAACCCCATTCTGTTGTGGAGTTCTAGAACAGGAAAAATCATGAGCAATGCCATTTTCAGAAAAATATTTTTCAAAATATTTATTTTCAAATTCACCACCATGATCACTTCTGACTTTTATAATTTTGAAATTATTTTCATTCTGGACTTGCTTGCAGAAGTCAAAGAACACAGAATGTGACTCATCCTTGTGTTTTAAGAACTTTACCCATGTCCATCTGCTAAAGTCATCAACAATGACCAATCCATACTTCTTTCCTCTGATGGATGCAGTTTTCACTAGTCCAAACAGATCAATATGAAGTAGTTCTAATGGTTTAGAGGTAGAAACAACATTTTTTGATTTGAAAGATGTTTTTGAAAACTTCCCTTTCTGACATGCTTCACAAAGAGCATCTGAAGTGAACTTCAGATTAGGGAGTCCTCTGACAAGATTAAGTTTATTAATCTGAGATATACGTCTCATATTAATATGGCCTAATCTTCTGTGCCAGACCCATTGCTCTTCATTCACAGACAAGAGGCATTTAACATTTTGAACTTTAAGTTCTGAAAGATTTATTTTATAAATGTTGTTTTTCCTCTTACCACTAAATAGGATAGAGCCATCCTTCTGACTAATAGCTTTACAACATTTTTGATTAAAAGTTATATCATAACCATTGTCACTTAATTGACTTATGGACAATAAGTTATGTTTTAACCCTTCAACAAGTAAAACATTAGTAATAGAGGGAAGTTTACCATTTCCAATAGTGCCAGATCCAATGATCTTGCCCTTCTGGTTCCCTCCAAACTTCACGTCCCCTCCATATCTAAGTTCCAGGCTTTGGAACATAGACTTTTCTCCTGTCATGTGTCGTGAGCATCCAGAGTCCAGGTACCATGATTGGTGTCCTGACCTTGCTGCTAAGAACATCTGCAACAGGAATTATTTTGTTTTTAGGTACCCAGATCTTCTTGGGTCCTTTGGGGTTAGTTGGTTTGTAGGTTTGTCTAAACTTCTGTTTTGCAACATAATGTTTATTCTGACTTGCCTTAGGTTTAAACACATAAGTACTCTTCTCAGAGCTTGTGTGTTTAATGTCATTCAAGTGACCAAATTTGAATTGAGAATACAGAGGTGTCTTCCTGATGAAAAGTTTGTCAACAGGTTTTGGATTGCTTTCATATGAAGACTCATATCCAATGCCTCTTCTGTTGTTTCCACTAACACCATAGATCATGGAAGCCATCTTGCTTCTGTCTATGCTCTTAGTGAGAAATCTCTGAAAACTAGAGTCATATTTTTCTAAAATATTTTCACATGACTTAGTCTCAGATTCAGATTCTTGTTGAGTTCTTTCAAAGTCATTTTTGATTTTTAAATTTATTTCTTTCTGCTCAACAAGTTCTGTTTTCAGAAGATCAATCTCAGATTCAAGATTTCTTTTCAGCTTCTTGTATTTGAGTTTGATGTTGTTATAACTTTTAAGAACTTCTGTTACAACTTTAATGAGTTCTTCTTTGGTAAGTTTAGCCATTACCTCTTCTGCATCATCATCAGATTCAGATTCTGATTCATATCCTGAGGTACCTTCCTCTTGATCTTCTGACCTGGCCATCAGTGCAACGTTTGCACATTCTTCTTCTGATTCAGAAGATGATTCACACTCATCTGAGTCATCCCATGTTGCCATCAGAACCTTCTTCTTTTTGTTGAACTTCTTCTTAGGTTTTTCTTTCAGAAGTTTGGGGCAGTCATTTTTGTAGTGCCCAGGTTCTTTGCGCTCATAGCACACAACTTCTTTCTTAGCAGATCTTCTGTGACTGGAAGATTCCTTTCTGTTGTCAGATCTTCTGAAGTTGTTGAACTTCTTTCCCTTATGCTTCCAGAGTTTGTTAATCCTTCTGGACAGCATGGATAACTCATCTTCTTCTTCAGAAGAGGACTCTTCAGAGCTTTCTTAAATGACCTGCAAAGCTTTAGCAGTTTTGTTAGATTTTAATGCTACAGATTTACCTTTATCTTTCCTTTGAGGTTCATCTTCCTCAAGCTCAATCTCATGGCTCCTCAGTGAGCTGATGAGTTCTTCTAGAGAGATCTTATTCAGATCTTTGGCCATCTTCAGGGCAGTCACCATTGGTCTCCATCTGATGGGCAGACTTCTGATGATTTTCTTTACATGATCTGACGTGGAATATCCCTTGTCCAGAACTTTCAGCCCAGCAGTGAGTATCTGGAATCTGGAGAACATGGCTTCAACAGATTCAGAGTCTTCCATTTTGAAAGCCTCATACTTCTAGATCAGAGCCAGAGCTTTTGTCTCCTTAACTTGAGAATTTCCCTCATGAGTCATTTTAAGGGATTCAAACATATCAAAAGTTGTCTCCCTGTTTGTGATTTTCTCATACTCTGTATGTGAAATAGCATTCAGTAATATAGTTCTGGCTTTATGGTGATTTCTGAAGTCTTTCTTCTGAGAATCTGTCATAGATTTTCTGTCAATCTTTTTGCCATCCCCATCTGTGGGATGTACATATCCATCTATGACAAGATCCCATAGATCAGCATCATATCCTAGGAAAAAACTCTCAATTCTGTCTTTCCAGTAATCAAATTTTTCTCCATCAAACATTGGAGGTTTGGTGCTGATCCTATCCCTCTCTTCATATTTATTGTTAATATTTGACATTGAATTATCAGCCATGATAACAAATAAATATATTTATCAAAGTATATCTCTCTGGATCTTTACTGACACTGTTAAGTGATAGCACACTCAGAACCGGAGCTCTGATGCCAACTGAAGGTGAGATAATACTTAGAAAGGGGGGATTGAATAAGTATGGAAAATTAAGACTTGAAAATAATCACACAATTATTTTTATCCTGGTTCGTTTAACAACTACTCCAGTCCACCCTTCCAGAGTGATTTGCCTTTCTCAACAAGGACTTAATCCACTATTAAATCAAACTGATTACAATAGTATCACCTAAGAACAACAGTTCTTAGTCTTCTCAAGAGCTACTGATTCTAACTGAATCCTCTTAAGGAATATCCTTTACAATCAATGTAAATTAAATACAAGAGTTTTTAATGCTTCTATAAAGCTTTAATCACAACAGTGATTTTTCTCTTAAGTTTAAGTACAATGAGATTCTATGAAGAATAAGAATGAGAGCTTTTAGAATATTATGATTTCTTTTCAGCAAGCGTGTAACTGAAGAATGAAGTGAAGATCTCCTTTTATAGGCAGCTGAACCAAGCAAGCTGAATGTTGAAAAGAGAGTCTCAAAAGGTCTGAGCCTTTCTGTCTTCACATCAACTGACCTTTCCTTGAAATAGATGGCACAGAAAAATCCTTTTTGTCTGTGTAAGTGTGTCTAGCACAAATAAGGAAAGAGACGTTGAATAGTTCCAACGGATATTTTCTTGAAAATACTTCTTCAGTTTCAGCAAGTTCTTCAGAGTCTGAATGGATCAGAGTCTTCTAATGAGATTCAGAACTATGCTGTATTAGAGTCTTCTGCAGCGTGTGTGCTTCTAGCGTGTTGATCATCAGAGCATTTTGACACAGAACTTCAATACTTGGCAGCGTAGGTACTTTCAGAAACTTCTGTAGACTAATGCTTTGAGAAGCTCTTCAATCAATATTCTTCTATACTTCAGATGCTTCAGCTTCAGATGCTTCTGATTATCTTCAGATGCTTCTGACTCAGAATGTTCTGGAGCTTCTTGCTTCAGATCCTTCTGGAGACTATGCTCAGGATCTTCTGTAAGGAGCAAACAGATTCTTCTGTAGGTGCATCTGGCGCTTCAGAGTCAGAATAACTTCTTGTATTCAAGGCAGATTTGCTTCTAGAGAGTTAATATAATTTCAATCTGCAGTAAAACTCTCAAACAAATTTTAGAGTATATAATTCTTAAATATAAATTTCCTAACAGTTATCATCAAAACAAAGAGTAATTATTAAGAACCAATCTGTGTTCTAACAAATCTTACTTTCCCAAAATACCCCTAACTTGTAAACCTCATAACTTGAGTTCTACAAATCAGATGAAAGACTTATAGTACAACCTGGAAAGCTAAGATCAAGACCTACAACTTTCATGTTGACCAAAAGTTGAGGAGAAACATCCTTCTAGGTCAAAAATGGCTTGGAAGTTGGTTAACTTTTGATGACCAAAATAACATCCCTCTGATGACGTGTAACTTGTCTGGACCATAACTTGAGTTCTATAAATCCAATCAAGGACTTCTAGTACTAAAATTAAAGCCAAGAGCATGCTCTACAAGTTCCATGTTGGTTAAAAGGTGAGATGAAACTTGTATCTTGAGATAGGTGGTCTTGAAGCCACGCACTAAATAGGGGATTTTACCCTGAGAACCCTAATTTAGTAACTTGTCACACACTCAACCCTTGATGAATTGAACTTGAAATGATGTCTCATATGTATTAACACAACATCCCATGACTATAGAGACTTTGAATTGAGTTTTAATCTCCTTCAATTGCACAGTTGATTGAGGATTAATCAGATGAAAACCCTGATTGCCACACCTTCAACTGTAACCTTCCACACTTAACACAAACACTTGGATGAGCTCCACAATGACCCTCAAGGCACTCAATGAGCTCTCTCAACATATCATATCCATAACCATGAATCCACAACCCTCTGATGCTCTTCAATTGGCCTCTAAGTTAGGAGCTGACCCCCATACATCCATCCTTTCTTCATAAGACCAATGTCCACTTCCTGATGACTTGATTACCATCCAAACTTGAGTAACACCCCTTTCTTAGGCTCAAACTTCTATGTAGGCTCCTTTTTCTATGCATAATCTCTTGATCCCCTATTCAATGCAACATGCTATGCAATGCAAATGCTAGAAAGAAATGAAACGAAACACAAGCCAAGTTAAGAAAAAGGTTGGGCAAATTTTGGGGTGCAACAACTGCCCCTATTCAAACGGCTTGGACCTGGATGGGTGAGAAGCGAACGACTTTCAAACAATAAAGGTAAAAGGTGGTTGAATATCAAAGAACCCATAAATTTTCCAACCACAGAAATAAACTGCAACATCCTGATCGGGGAACAAATATCCAGAAAAACTGAGAGCAGACAATTGCAACAGCAACTGGCTGACTGGTCATCCAATAAAGAACACCTAACATTGTTGCCAGTCATCTGTGTAACACCATAAACATTGAACTCATGGACCGGATCAACATGCACTTGATCCTTTCCATTGTCCAAAACCAGATCAACATGCACTTGATCTATTCACATCGTCTAAAGTCGGATCAACATGCACTTGATCCATTCACATCGTCTACTGATAGACAGGAAGAAAAACAATCCCAAATATCGCATCGTCTAATGATAGACAAGAGGAAAATCATATCCAAATCTCGCATCATCTAATGATAGACGAGAGGAAAACAATCCTGAAGGTTCACATGGTCTAATGATAGGCGGGAAGAAAACATCATATTCATAACTCATATCATCTAGTGATAAACGAGAGGAACAATAAATCCAAATCTCACATCGTCTAATGATAGACGAGAGGAACATCCAATCCAAATATCGTATCGTCTAATGATAGATGAGAGGAACAACAAAGACCCTGTCAATGAACCTCAAAACCACCCATTAAATTTTAGAGTTCTTTCGTCCATAGGAATTGATGGAAAAATATCTTCAAAGGAGCCACATCATCAATAAGAACTGACAGGAAGAAAACCACCTTCAAAGAGCCATGTCGTCAATAAGAATCAACAACTAGGAAATCCTAACATTCTTCAAAGAGCCCCGACATCAATAAGAATCGACAGCCAGGAGAAACCCCTCTTAGAATGTCATCTCACCCAATAAATAGAAAGAAAACCGAATCTGAAAAATCACCTTGAAACCTCTCAGCGTCTAAAGATAGACAGAGAGAAAACCGTATCCAAAACTCATATCATCTAATGATAGATGAGAGAAACGTACATCCCAAAAATCTCACATCGTCTAATGATAGACGAGAGGAACATCATACACAAAGCTTGCATCATCTAATGATAGACGAGAGAAAACCATACACAAAGCTCGCATCATCTAATGATAGACGAGAGAAAACCTGCTGGGAGAACACGTCGTCGATAGGCACTGACGGAAAGAAAATTTGCTTGGGGATGTCATCATCAGAGGACTTATGGACAAAATCATAACCGACGGATGATCTGAAACCCAAATAAACCGATAAGGTGTCTGAACAAAGCCGCTGGATAAATGCCCCTGCATTGATTGAAGAGTGGTTCAAGTTGCCACGGAAGGCTGGCAGAAACTGGCTTATGCTTCAAATGCATATGCGTATGTTTGAATATGGCGTAATGCTCCATGGAAATGCTACGCGTTTGAGGATGAAATGCAAAGATAATGCAAATATGATAACTATATGCAAAGATGAAAATGCAGGCACGGGCTGCCGGGGAAAGCTGAATACAACAAAACATTCCGGCAAAATAAATGCTAGAAAGGTGAAGCCAACTCTGCTGGGGATAACCAGACGTGCCAAGTACGACTGGATTCTACTGGAGAGCTTACACGTGCCAATGATGATTGGACTTTACTGGATATAGCAAACGAAGTCTTCCGGCGTACCAAAGGAAATTGGATTTGCACAGAATCAGGTACGACTGATGCTGGAGAAAATATCATGTCTGAACTCAAAGGTTTTTTGCTAAAGGGTCAAAGGATAGTAGCACAACTTCCCGACATTCTTCTTGCACTCGAAAGTTAACTGAGCCTGCTTGAACAGCTTTGAAGACATGGAGAGGAACAATTCCTGCGCTTCCGAATTTTGCCCCAGCCTGTGGGACCTCTGTGGGGATACTCCTCGAAAGGAAGTCTCATGCCCTGATGGCTTGATATGCACTGACTAAACATCTTGAACCTCGGAGAGGTGTTTCACATTAATTTCCCCACGGGTAAGGAATAGCTTATGCGCTCTTTGGGGTGATCTGCCCCAGTCTGCAACGATTTTGCCCCGGATTGGCTGACCTGTGGGGAAAGTGTTTCTCGACTACGAGAGATTCGCCAAACCTCGACTTGACTGCCTCAGATTAATTGACTTCCGGATGGCTGACTCCAACGCCATGATCATTTGATATAAATTGCCCCAGTTCGACGGAGTATTTAGGCAATCTGCATTCTATCCTGATCAATCTTTCCATTATGGAAACTCTCCTGCTGTCAAGCATTTACTCGCAAGTAAAACAAGTTGTCCTGCATAAAAGATATATTAAATGAAAACCCTGATTGAGGATTAATCTCCTTCAATTTCACAGTTGATTGAGGATTAATCAGATGAAAACCCTGATTGCAACACCTTCAACTGTAACCTTCCACACTTAACACAAACACTTCGATGAGCTCTACGATGACCCTCAAGGCACTCAATGAGCTCTCTCAACATCTCATATCCATAACCATGAATCCACAACCCTCTGATGCTCTTCAATTGGCCTCTAAGTTAGGAGCTGACCCACATACATCCATCCTTTCTTCATAAGACCAATGTCCACTTCCTGATGACTTGATTACCATCCAAACTTGAGTAACACCCCTTGCTTAGGCTTAAACTTCTGTGTAGGCTCCATTTGCTATGCATAATCTCTGGATCCCCTGTTCAATGCAACATGTTATGCAATGCAAATGCAAGAAAGAAATGAAATGAAACACAAGCCAAGTTAAGAAAAAGGTTGGGCAAATTTTGGGGTGCAACAACATCCAGCTGGAGTGTTCAGACTTTCATTCTGCCACTTAGAGTAACCTCATCACTCAATCAGAAAGAGCTCATAGACTTGAGTTTGGGTAGACGACCTCCATCTTCCTTTATTGGACCTCACCATAGTGCTTGAAATGCATTTGCTTCATGAACTCCAAACATGCCAAGGCTTGACTCTTTAATGAGAAAAGGTCACAAAATAAATCTTTACACAGGGGTTCTCGCTTTCCTTAAGTAGAGACTTCTTTAGAAAGTCAGAGATAACTGCCACTTATCCTTGACCTCCAATATGACCAAGGTTATATGCTCCTATGCACTTAGATCAGAAATAAACTGACCCAAGCAGTGCTATCACCAACACCATCTTCTAGACAAGTTTCTTGCCAGGAAACTCTCTAGCTAATAGATCAGGTGCTTCTAGTAGAAACTAGAACACAACTGCTGCACTTCAATACTCTTATAAAGCAGATTGTCTTCATCTTCACTCCCATCAGCACTCCATTCTAGCCTTAGTTTCTTGCCAAGAACCTTACTGGAATGAGTACAGATCCAGCTATATCTCCTTTGATCTATGGATCGACAGAATTCTGCACAATCTCTGCTGATTGAATGTCTCAACATCTGGTTGAACATCAGATCCATGAAGTAAACCAAGCATATCAGGGCCTGATACTGGTGAGACAACTTGATCATCAACTAAGGATAATTCATTGACTATTTGAGAATATCTCACATAGTAATGAATCTTAAATCCTTATTAGGATCCCTTCTTTCAGAAGCCAATCTTGGATCATCCACTTGTTGAGAAGACCATCTGATAAATGCTTCCCTAATACCCAAAAGTATAATTTAGTAAAAGTATCTTTAATGTTGAAACGTCAAGGATGACACCCTTGACTCAACCTGCATATGAGTTATAAAAATAAATCACCTCCCACTATCTTCTCTAAGGTAGCCTTCAGCAATCTGCCACAGCCATACATCAACCTGTATATGGGCTAGTCTTCTTCCAGGGGCATCAGAGTTCTTTTATCAGAGAAATATGCAGCGGAACCACCAAAAGAACATGCCCTAAACAAGATGTCTGATCATTCAATAGACCATAGGACAGAAGTAGCCACTCCTCTTTTGGCATAACATACAGCTGGTCTCCTATATCAGAGGGCACAACAGCAGATACATGCTTCTCCATAACTCCATAGGCAGTAGCTCAAATATTCAGCAACTCAGCTACAGTTTCTCCTTGTTCCAAAACACCAGAAAGTATCTCCCAAGATCTCATCCAGAACAGACAGGATCCTGCTCTGATACCAATTGAAATTCTGGTATGCAGATCTTATATGCCCAAAGTACATTGATCTCTGCTCAACAAGGACGAGGACAGACTATGACCAATTTAAATTTCTTTAAATTGTCCCGATGTCATGACCAACATCATGGCGTCTGTTGTGACATCTGCAGGCTGACAAACCTATTTATCTAACCATTTAAGTTGTGCAGAATTTTAAATGCAGAAATATAAATAACACCAGTAATTGTTTACCTAATTCGGTGCAACATTACCTACATCTGGGGACTACCAAGCTAGGGAGGAAATTCACTATTAGCATAATCAATTCAAAGTCAAACAACCAGTTTGCACTTCTCACTTAATCTCTACCCAATGTAATTTCAGCCTAGAGACACTCTAGTACCTGAGTATACCCACTCACTCCCCCTCAATCATACAACAGTGATTTCAATACACAATTACAAAATTTAATATGAAGAGATACTTCATACACACCTCGATCTTGCTTCACAACTTTGATCGAGTAACTCACACCATCTTGCCTCACAGCTTTGAGTGAGACACAGCCTAGAATCTACCTATCCAATGCAATCATCCACTAGACAATTGATTGGAGTACAAGTACTCCTAAACAGAATTCACATGTGAAGACTAGCCTTCTTCACTTACAAATATGTCTACCACAATGTATCAAAGGATACAAAGGGTGACTTACACATAAGGGACTCTCAAACCCTAGACCTTTATTTTACACTCTGGTTTTTCTTGATGTGAGTGCCTCCTTTCCTCTGCTTCTGCTCCTCCTTTTATAGCACTACAGACTGGGCTTGGGCAGCTCCAAAGTTACAAACATTAGGTTTAACAATGTAAACCTAATTTCCACTGATCAAGGTGCTGTCAAATTCGGTCTTGATACTGCCTAGAATCCCGTCTGAAATAACTAAGAAGTGATAACAGGTTTCCTGAAATTTAGCCTGAGATATATTAGGTATCATAACAGAAAAACAAACTCTGCCCGTCTGAAGTCATACGATCAATGTCATGACATTCAGTATGACATTCAGCTTTCACTTACTCTTACTTTCCAGCTTGCCTTGTTGAACACTTCTGCAGAATCTTCTTCATGACAGTCATGGCTTCTCCCAATCTTCTGCAGAATAATAGTAGGAACAAATACATTAAAGTTTCCTAAAAGGTCTCCAAGATCCTTTTATGAATATCAATACACTTTGTACTTGTTCCTAATCAATCCCCTTGACCTGTACTTACTGATGAGGTATATCCAACACAATCTCATCAAACCACACCAACTCTGTCAAGAGATATACACTAGCAGCTCCTTCTGTTGTCATGCAACGAACACATGACAGCACACCTCACTCACCCCTTGTGAGGAACTTCATCACCACTCAACTTGTTGTGGCTACTGCTGACACATAGCAGCAGTGATACGTAGTATGACATCCATGACAGTAGTTATGTCATCAGCTCCTGCTAGCTCCTTCTGCATCCATGACATCCATAACAACAGTTCTGTCATCAGCTCCTGCTAGCTCCTTCTGCATCCATGACCGTAGTTCTGTCCTCAGCTCCTGTTGCACCAGTAGCGATATCATGAGTCATCAGCCCCTACCACTAGTCCTGCTGTTTCTCACACATGACAATAGTTCTACCATGATATTAGATGGATGTCGTGATGGATGTCACGATATTCAACATGATATTCACAGTAAAACACTCCACAGCAGTTCTGTCACCACAGCAGATGGAGAAGTTATAACATCCTGCTTAATCATTAGTGCAGAATCATGTTTTACCAAAATTTGGCCAATCATAGAACCATGGACAATTCTATATCATAGAACCATGGAACTAACAATCTCCCCCTTTGGCAAATTTTGGCTAAAACAACATAGCAGCAGTAGTTTTTCTAGCCTCACACACTATCATGCTCCCCCTTGATAGTTGCACCAGATAAACAACACTTTACTCCCCCTTGGTTCAGTCAAAAATTATCCTCCAGTCATCTCACCAAGAGATTCACAGGCTGCTTGACCTCTACTAAAGATTGCACCACTTCAGCACCAATCCATTGGACAGAGCCTCAGCTGGACACAACAGCAACAGCTCCATAGGTCATCACCAGATAGCACTAGACTCTCATGTAGCTCCCTCATAGACACAATGTTCAGACACCCTGTTTGACATTCCAAAAATTATTCTTAAGCACTTTAAGAAATAATTATGTTATCCAGTATCCTGTTTTATCAGTCAGATTGTAAGCACTAAGGCATGGACTACCTCTCCTCTTGTCCAGATCCATCAGTAGCTGGGACATACACCCATGCTTCATCATGATGAGAAACAGTAAGAACTCCTTATAGATTTATCCTCTGAACCTAGTCATTGGATCTTGAGTTCTTGACTTGTTTGAAGATATTCTCATCAGTGGTCCAAGGACACAAGCTTGCCTGAGCTTTAGCAGTCTTTGTACTCAGCTTCATATTAGCATCATGCAGCTGGACATTAGACAGGTAAACAGCTCCCCCTGTCATACATAATCAGTACTCCCCCTAAGAGAGAGAACCCAACTACATGAAGACTCTCTTCATCATCTTCATATTCACACACTGCAGCTTTTCATTCCTTGATTCACAGATAGAAGAGTTGCAGGATAACTATCTGTAAGATATCCAAAAAGTTAGGGTAAATGCCATATTTCCTTGACTTTTACAGAACCAGAGCTGGTGATGTCTTGACCTTCACCTTTCTGCAATCTGATTTGGTCCATTTGCACCTACTGACAGACCCAAAAGGAATACCCTCTCATCTTCACCATGAGCTTGGAGCAGTAAACCAATGTCACAACATCTTGTTTGACATTCTACCTTCATCAAGTCCCATATTTGTTTGAAATCACAAACAATCTTGACACATAACTGCACTCTTGCAGCAACCCATCTAGATAGAAGTATGTCTCCCCATACCAAGGGTAACCAGTGCACATGAACAAAAAACATAAGACGCATCTTTATGTCTTCAAGAACTCATTCTCTGTTCAACACACATGTTGAACGCATTCACTTACTGCTTGAACCACAAGCAAATAATACACCTATCAACCAAAAGCTCTCTTCTTATCTTTGACCAAAGATGCTCCAAGATCACCACATTATATCTCAAGACCAACTTCATGCTCATCCAGTGAGAGTGTATCAAACTACTCCACTTCTTTAGAGAGCCTAAGATATACTCCAAGGCATTCTTTACCTTATCATTCTCCCGTATGATGGGTTAGAATACTTCTGAGTCACCTAGTGACTTGATGACTTCCACATGCCACATCAGGATGCAATCAGCCAATGATCCACTCCAGTCTGGTATAATGTCTTCACATCATACTCCAAGACAGTCCTTTTACCTTATCATTCTCCCGTATGACAAGATAGAGTACTTCTTAGTCAGAATGGGAATCATGAGTTCCACAACAGATCTTCAAGTCCAGCAACTAAAGTGATTTTCTGACAGACATCATACTTTAACCACTTGGACTTACTATCTGAGCAGTAATCCAATCTGAGGATCTTCAGAGAGCACAGCTCCACCAGCTTTATCAAATACCTCTCCAAAAAAATGTAAACTTCCATACACAACTTAGGGCTTCTACCACAAGCTCTAATGTATGAACAGAACCATATCCTCCTTTGGTCTTCAACCAACTACCCTTCTGCCCAAGAGTAATTAATTCCAAGCATGAACAGACCCAGCACCTTCTTTGGTCTTCAAATACTACCCTTCTGCACAAGAGTAGTTTTCTGAGGCACACTGCTTACATAACCAAATGCCACTGTTTTGGTTACTCAACATCTTTACGAGTTCTAGAACTTCTAAGAAAGCTTGATCTTCACATCCTACAAGCTCCAAGGCAGCTTAGATACACTAGGACTTGGACCTATAACATCTCCTTCTTCACACAGCTCCTGCAAACTGCATGAGATAGTATCAATTCCACTCATACCTGAGCAGATCAACTTATCTTCCATTGATGTACCACAAAATCAATGAGGCCTTGAAGTTTCTGCTTGATGTCACAACTTTGGTTAAGACATCCAGCTGGAGAGTTCAGACTTTCATTCTTCCACTTAGAGTAACCTCATCACTCAATCAGAAAGAGCTCATAGACTTGAGTTTGGGTAGACGACCTTCATCTTTCTTTATTGGACCTCACCATAGTGCTTGAAATGCATTTGCTTCATGAACTCCAAATGTGCCAAGGCTTGACTCTTTAATGAGAAAAGGTCACAAAATAAATCTTTACACAAGGATTCCCGCTTTCCTTAAGTAGAGACTTCTTTAGAAAGTCAGAGATAACTGCCACTTATCCTTGACCTCCAATATGACCAAGGTCATATGCTCCTATGCACTTAGATCAGAAATAAACTGACCCAAGCAGTGCTATCACCAACACCATCTTCTAGACAAGTTTCTTGCCAGGAAACTCTCTAGCTAATAGATCAGGTGCTTCTAGTAGAAACTAGAACACAACTGCTGCACTCCAATACTCTTATAGAGCAGATTGTCTTCATCTTCACTCCCATCAGCACTCCATTCTAGCCTTAGTTTCTTGCCAAGAACCTTACTGGAATGAGTATAGATCCAGCTATATCTCCTTTGATCTATGGATCAACAGAATTCTGCACAATCTCTGCTGATTGAATGTCTCAACATCTGGTTGAACATCAGATCCTTGAAGTAAACCAAGCATATCAGGGCCTTATACTGGTGAGACAACTTGATCATCAACTAAGGAAAATTCATAGAATATTTGAGAATATCTCACATATTAGTGAATCTTAAATCCTTATTAGGATTCCTTCTTTCAGAAGCTAATCTTGGATCATCCACTTATTGAGAAGATCATCTGATAAATACTTCACTAATACCCAAAAGTATTATTTAGTAAAAGTATCTTTAATGTTGAAACATCAAGGATGACACCCTTGACTCAACCTGTATATGAGTTGTGAAAATAAATCACCTCCCACTATCTTCTCTAAGGCAGCCTTCAGCAATCTGGCACAGCCATACATCAACTTGTATATGGGCTAGTCTTCTCCCAGAGGCATCAGAGTTCTTTTATCAGAGAAATATGCAGCGGAACCACCAAAAGAACATGCCCTAAACAAGATGTTTTATCATTCAACAGACCATAGGACAGAAGTAGCCACTCCTTCTTTGGCATAACATACAGCTGGTCTCCTATATCAGAGGGCACAGCAGTAGATACAAGCTTCTCCATAGCTCCATAGGCAGTAGCTCAAACATTCAGCAACTCAGCTACAACTTCTCCTTATTCCAAAACACCAGAAAGTATCTCCCAAGATCTCATCCAGAACAGACAGGATGCCTGCTCTGATACCAATTGAAATTCTAGTCAGCAGATCTCATATGTCCCAAGTACATTGATCTCTGCTCAACAAGGACGAGGACAGACCATGACCAATTTAAATTTCTTTAAATTGTCCCTGTCATACCCCCAATTTTTGACCCCTTAGATTCTCATTATCATTTTAGGAGCATACTCATAAAATATTTAACCTTAACCCAGTGCAAGTCTATCTTTGTCAAATTATAGATGAATCAGGGTTTAGTACAATCAAATCAAAGCTTCAGGGATTTGGTCAATCAATATTGTGGGTTAATTCAATAATGAAACAAGATTAAGGGTATCATATGATGTCAACTGAGAATCCAATTTGAGGTTGTTACCCTAGAATCAAGAACAGTGTATTTCAGGGCACCCGATTAGGGTTTTGACTAGTAAAAGCCAACTGTAAGTTTGACTTTGGTTTTGGAAGATGTTTTAATGGTGAGATTGTGATCCATAGAGTTCATAGAGCTTAATAAAGTTCATTCATGAAGTTTCAAAGTCTCAGGAGGTCCAGAGTGTCAACAGACGACTCGGTAGTCACCGATCGATCGTACGGTTGACCAAAAAGTCAATTCTTCAAATTTAAGGAATTGGACTTCAAAGTGTGAATAAAAAATGTTCCTTATATCATGTTGCACTTGCCTATCAATTTTCATGACCATTGGATCAAGGATGAAGGAGTAATCGAAAAATCGGGAAATTAGGGATTTGAAATGGGCTAAACCATAACTCCTTAACCACACATCCAAATGAAGTGGTTCCAAGCTCATTTGAAAGCTCTTGACAAACCCTACAAAAGTATCTAAGTGGTCCATGATCATAAAATGCATAGATTTGGAGTTATGATCAAATTCATTTCAAGGGAAAAAGACTTAGAGAAATTTCACTTTTAAGTTCATTTTTTAGCAACTTTGGGAGACTTTTTGGCCAAGTTCCTTTGGGAAATTGAAACTCATGAAAACATGAATGTTTTAGATCTATTTGAGGGCTTTCTAAAAAGTACTAGCACATCTCAAAAGGATTTATGAGCTTAAAGTTATGGGTATGGCAAGTTGGTGTTTTCACACTTTAGTCCCACATTGTCAAAATTTCAAGAATCCATTCTTTCATCAATCTAACCAAACTCAGCCCTTGGATGTTGTTGTTTCTGATATGTAGAGGATTTGAAGCATAGAAATGTGAAGAAAATGCAGAGGAGATGAAATTAGCCAAACTTGCAAGTGGGCTTGCAAGTGGCTTTACAACTTGCCTTTGAAATCATAAGGCAAGCATGAGGTGGAAAGGTGAATCTGCAAACAGCCATCAAGCTATGCCTCTAGCATGCATTTAGCCCTTTCAAAATCATCATTTTTCTTGACTATTGGGCTTACCTATCAGTCAAGGAAACCCCTTTATGGAGGTTTGATCCAAAAGTGTAAAACCTTTCTTTCATGTGAAGAAATCTCCAAATCTGCCTCCTCTCTTCATTTGCCTATAAAAGGGAGCCTTCATCACCTCATTTAACACAATATTGATTCTAAATACCAGAGAAACACAAAGCTCTCATTATTTTCACACCTTACTCCAAAATCACAAAAATCACAAAATTGCCAAAAGCTTCAAAAATCTGTCTTGGTACATTTGCTGCCAAACTTATTTCTCCCCATTCAAACACCTCAACAATCATGCACACAATCTCTAAATATGATATAGAAAGTGTCCAAGACCTTAAACCACTCAAAAACCTCACCATTCAAAAAGTCAACTTCCATACCAAGTTACTTTGACCAAAAGCCATAAAATCTGCCAAAACTTGTTTTATGCATTTGCTTGGTGTTTTAATCACTCAAACACCTCTCATATATCATTTCTCAACTGTCTAAAGTGTTAAAGATCATTGGTGGAGTTTATTTCTCCAACTGTATCAAAGATTGCATTCTTGCTTCAAAAAGAAGAAAGTTTCAAAGCTAGTGTTATTTGGAAGTCTCTCTGGGTTTCTTGGTGTACTAACCTACTCAACACAGTCCACTAGAGGTATGTAAACACTCCATCTTTGCTTTACACCATAATTTCATGTTTTAGCATTTTTGGTTCATTATGTTGGAAGTATGCTATGTCTTGTATCAAAACTCTACCATGAATGTACCAGCTGCGACCTCAAGCCTAGAGATGGTTAAATTTGTGCTCAAATTCATCCAACATCATGTATTCAATATGTGTGTGGAGTTAAATTGGTCAATAGTGCTTAAAATGTTGAACTACACTTTTCATGTTTGCACCAAAATGCCAAAACTTGCAACTCAAACCCTCATTTTTCATGACAGTCCTATATTAGCCCCAAATTGTGTTTGAACTTATTCAATATCATGTATGTGTGGTGTGTATATGGTTGGTTCAGTCTAAAAATGTTTGGAATTGAATTTAAACATTTTCATGCATTTCACAACCTAACTTTGCAACTTGGCAGCCAGTTTTCACTACAGCCAGTTTTGAATTCCATTTGATGTTTGAACATACTCATCTGCACATATATGACTTGTGTACATGACTTATTTGACTCATATGTGCATGAAATCAGAACTGAACACCATTATGCATTCTGTTCATGACATTTGCAACTTGAGCACTATTGTCACATAGCATTCTGTTTTAACCTGAATTTGTGTTTTGATTCACTCATGAGCATCTACATGGTGTGTGCACATCTCTGTCTTGATGTTAAGCTTCATTGTTTTGAAAATCACACATTGCCTTACTTGCTGCCACAAACAGTTCTAGCACCACATCAATATGTCAAACTTTGCCTTGTTGCTTTTTGTGCCTAATTTTGAATGTGAACATGTTTAGTTTCATGTTTGTGAGGTGTAGGTATAGGTTGTATGGCCTGTTTTCATCTGGAACACACTTTCACACTCAAAATGCATTGTTCAAACCAACATACCATAAACCATGCCAAAACTTGTTCTGATTGAAGTATAACCAATTTTGGAGCATGAACACCATTATCTTCATGAATGTGACTTGTGTGTGCATTTAGTTTGGTTTAAACATGCCTAGAATCTATTTTGAACATCTTCATGAATGCACAAAGCATAGAACTGCAGCTTACATGCAATTCTCCATGACAGACCTGTTTGAGCTTTTCATTGTGTTTGATGACACTCAATACCATGTATGTGATGTGTATGTATGCTTACCTTGATCAAAATATGCCTGGAACTTGAATTGGACATCATCATGCCTCACATTCACAACAATTTGCAACTTGAACACATTTTTTCACAACTGATTGTTTTCTACCTAAATTTGTGTTAGAAATCACTCAACAGCATATTTGTAACATGTGTGTGTGTGTTTGTATTGGTTTTAAATTGGCTGGAGTATGAGTTACCTTTCAAAATGCATCAAGCATGTCAATTTTGCAACTTAAACAACATTCTTCACCACAGTTTGTTGTGAACTCCACATTGTGCTCATACTCATTCATCAACATATGCATAGTGTGTGTATGTATTTGGTTTGATTTAAAAGTGACTAGAACTGAACTTGATCATCAAAATGCAATTTCAAAACTCAAAAGGCATGTACTATCGGGTTTTCAAATAGAAGGAGAATTTCAAAACTAAAATTGCCATTTTGTTCCTTGTGAAATTCTACACAATTTAGACCTAAATTTTGTCAAAAACATTAAGATTTGAGAAAGTTGTGATGAAAATGCAATCCTGAGTTTTGACTTTGTTTTATGCCCAGCCTGGTTTTGAAACACCCCTCATATATTTATGGGGTGGCTTTCATCAACGGATGTATAGCCACCCCAGTGGTAGTCACCTTGTCACTTAAGCGCCTCTTACCTTGCGTACCTGGGTTCGACCCCTGAGGAGGGCAACCCTTTTATTAATTTTTGTCATTTTTCATCCCATCTTAAAAAATTCATATCTCTCTCAATTTTAATCATTTTTCACCCATTCTTTTTGCATTTTTTTAATCTTGATGTCTAATTTCATGTCATATTTTTTATTTTCATGTTTGCCTAATTTTTCATCTCTTTTGACTATGTGCAAGTTATGTACGTTCTGTGATCGTTTTCACGTATGCAGATGAATTTTTCTTTTGATAGACTTGTGATTATTTGTGATACTTGTTTGAATTCATGTTCTTAAATGTTAGCTAAAATGCTAGGACTTCATCTTTGGTTGTTACCATGTTCATTTTACTTCATCTGCTAAATACACTGAAGCTTGACTGTCACACTTCCTGCTTAACCAACTGCTTTGATTGTCATCACTGCATTTTAATTTTTATCATTTCACATGCTCACCTAATGGTTGTCACCATGAATGCATATTTATTTTGTTGTTATCTTGTTCAAAATTTTCTTTCCCCAAGTGATGAAGTTTGTTAACTCTCATCCAAGTTGCCTCTCCTATCCCCTTCCAAAGAAAAAGTATTTCCAATAACCCTGATGTTATGAATAGCTCATTCATCTTTATCTTAACTTTGTTAAGTCACTTTAACCTTAGTTTAGAAGCCATTAGACTTTGCTTTAAGTCTAAGAAACCCACCTGTACTAGGAGTGTTCTTCAACTAGAACCCTAGGATAGAGTTTGTCAACTCTATGTGATAATCATCGTCATGATTTCTTACTTCCCCTTTTGAGTGTTACAATTTAGATTAGGGAGTTTTGTCAAACTCCACACAAACATTGTCATGTTTGTTCCCCCTTTGAATCTTGATCATAATCAAGTATTCTTCTTCCCTGGTGAGGTGAACTACGATTGCTCTGATTCTATCCTAGTTAGGATACGTAGGAAGAAGATGCGATGTCTTTGCGAGCAAACTTAGTGTATATAAACTAGGTCTTTACCTATCCCTAATCCATATCCCAATCCCTAATACATATTCATAAACTTAGCAAGCAATCAAATAAAAGGTTCTTGTAGAATACTTCAGATACTTAGGGTGCTAACACCTTCCCTAGGTATAACCAACCCCCAATCACCGAATCTCTTAGCGTTGTCGTTACATCGCGAAAAAGGATTTTCTTTCTTTAGACCTTTCCTTTGGATAAAATAAAGTTCGGTTGTAAAAGAATTAAGATTCAAGTTAATTTAATAGCTTGATATCCAATTTTCACCGCAACAGTCTCGATGTCATGACCAACGTAATGACGTATGTTGTGACATCTGCAGGCTGACAGACCTATTTATCTAACCATTTAAGTTGTGCAGAATTTTAAATGCAGAAAGATAAATAACACCAGTAATTGTTTACCCAATTCGGTGCAACATTACCTACATCTGGAGGCTACCAAGCCAGGAAGGAAATTCACTATTAGCATAATCAATTTAATATCAAACAACCAGTTTGCACTTCTCACTAAATCTCTACTCAATGCAATTTCAGCCTAGAGACACTCTAGTACCTGAGTATACCCACTCACTCCCCCTCAATCATACAACAGTGATTTCAATACACAATTACAAAATTTAATATGAAGAGACACTTCATACACACCTTGATCTTGCTTCACAGCTTTGATCAAGGAACTCACACACTCTTGCTTCATAGCTTTGAGTGAGACACAGCCTAGAATCTACCTATCCAATGCAATCATCCACCAGACAATTGTTTGGAGTACAAGTATTCCTAAACAGAATTCACATGTGAATACTAGCCTTCTTCACTTACAAATATGTCTACCACAATGTATCAAAGGATACAAAGGGTGACTTACACACAAGGGATTCTCAAACCCTAGACCTTTATTTTACACTCTGGTTTTTCTTGATGTGAGTGCCTCCTTTCCTCTGCTTCTGCTCCTCCTTTTATAGCACTGCAGACTGGGCTTGGGCTGCTCCAAAGTTACAAACATTAGGTTTAACAACGTAAACCTAATTTCCATTGATCAAGGTGCTGTCAAATTCGGTCTTGATACTACCTAGAATCTCGTCTGAAATAACTAAGAAGTCATAACAGGTTTACTGAAATTTATCCTGAGATATATCAGGTATCATAACAGAAAAACAAACTCTTCCTGTCTGATGTCATACAATCAATGTCATGACATTCAGTATGACATCCAGCTTTCACTTACTCTTACTTTCCAGATTGCCCTGCTGAACACTTCTCCAGAATCTTCTTCATGACAGTCGTGGCTTCTCCCATTCTTCTGCAGAATAACAGTAGGAACAAATACATTAAAGTTTCCTAAAAGGTCTCCAAGATCCTTTTACGAATATCAATACACTCTGTACTTGTTCCTAATCAATCCCATTGACCTGTACTTACTGATGAGGTATATCCAACACAGTCTCATCAAACCACACCAACTCTGTCAAGAGATATACACTAGCAGCTCCTTCTGTTGTCATGCAGCAAACACATGACAGCACACCTCACTCACCACCTGTGAGGAACTTCATCACAACTCAACCTGTTGTGGCTACTGCTGACACATAGTAGTAGTGATACGCAGTATGACATCCATGACAGTAGTTATGTTATCAGCTCCTGCTAGCTCCTTCTGCATCCATGACATCCGTAACAGCAATTTTGTCATCAGCTCCTGCTAGCTCTTTCTGCATCCATGACCACAGTTTTGTCCTCAGCTCCTACTGCACCTGTAGTAATATCATGAGTCATCTGCCCCTACCACTACTCTTGCTGTTTCTCACACATGACAATATTTCTGTCATGACAGTAGATGGATGTCACGACATTCACAGTAAAACACTCCACAACAGTTTTGTCACCACAGCAGATGTAGAAGTTATAGCATCTTGCTTAATCATTAGTGCAGAATCATGTTTACCAAAATTTAGCCAATCATAGAACCATGGACAATTCTATATCATAGAACCATGGAACTAACAGGAGAAATTAAAGGTGCTGGAAGACTAGACTATCCTGGTGTTCTAGAAAGGGATAATGTCATGTTAGTTAAAGGACTGACTGTAAATCTTATCAGTATGAGTCAGCTCTGTGACCAAGGTCTCAGTGTCAAATTCACTAAGGGTGAATGTGTTGTCACCAATAGAGAAGATGAAGAAGTTATGGGGGGATCTAGAGCTAAGAATAACTGCTACTTATGGGAGCCTAAACTCAATGTCTTGACCAAGGAAGAAAATGAGGATCAACTGTGGCATAAAACAGGTAAACATCTTCAAAGGATAAAGAAGACCATATCCAAGGAAGCAGTAAAAGGAACTCCAAAGTTAACTCCAGATGGAAGAACGGGCTGTGGTAAATGTCAGGATGACTGTCAAGCCAAGATAGCATATCCAAAGAATGGACATCATAGAAATCTAGATCAGTTATACTGGACGTTGATGAAGTCCATGAAAGATAACCAACATAAAGGGAGCAATGTCACTCAGGATGTCATGACATTATATTGTGACAATCTTAGTGCCATAAATTTGAATCCAATTCAGCCTAATGGAACCATGCATAGGGATAACAGACATCACTCTAGAGAAGGTTGTGTGAAGCTTGGGAACTCTGGGCTACAAATTTCTGACATGGTTACAAGAGATCTCAAGACTACTCAATTTGAAAATTCAAGAAGCAAGGTGGGAATGTGTCTTAATGAGGAGTTATAGCAATTAATGGTAATAGGGAATTGTAATTTGAAAATTAATCATTTGCTTATTGGTCAAAATATTGAGTTTCCTCCCCTTGTACAACCATACCTCACTATTCCTCAGACCATCCTTCACTCTCTGTCTACTCACCACCCTGTGACCTACCTTCAATCTCCATAAATTCTTCCTTCACTCAGAACCATCACTATGTCTTCTAAGCGTGATACTGCTAATGCTCACCACATGAGCATCTCTCTGGATGATGTCCTTGATATCACTCCTCTCAATACGGTTTCTGAAAATGCTAGTGAAGCCCCAAATTCTGCTCCTTCACATGCAAAACAAACCTCTAAAGGTAAAACCCCTGAATCTTCTACTGACAACATTAATAGAATGGAAGGCTCTACCTACATGGACAGGTCTATCAAGGAACTGGTCACCAAGATCCTCTATGGAGGTCACAATGTGCATGGGATCACCACCCCTCTGTCTCGGGTTGATCCATCCCCAATCCCTAGTGAAAACACTTAAGGTAATACTGAGTTTCCCTCTACTGATACTAACCCTAACACAGAGAACCTGGAGAAGCTTGCCAGCTTTGTGGTGCATGAGGAAGGTAATGATGCTGGCCAAAGTGATAATGAAGCCAAGAATACTGATAATGATGATGGCATGAATGATGCTCCCATAAATGGTATAGATGTGTTATCAGATGATGAGCTCATCAAGAATGTTACTCCTGGAATTGCCAAGAGACTTGTGACCAGGAAAGGAAAAGCTGCGGTTGAAGAATCCCTTCTCAAAAGTCAAAAGAAGAGAACCCCTGTTGGCCCCCCAAGACATGGAGCAAGGTGACTGGTGCATCCAAGAAAAGAAAATTTACCGGTAAAAACTCTGAGTCTGATGAGGATGTTGTGAAACATGTTCCTGACATATCTCATGTAAAGAAATCCTCTGCTAAAAAACTTCTAAACCTGTGTCAGCTGCCCCTCTAGACAATATCTCTTTTCATACTATTAATAGTGTGACCAAATGGAGATATGTCTATCAAGGAGAATTGCTCTTGAAAGAGAATTGGGAAAGGATGCCTTGGAAATCAAGGAGGTAATGGACTTAATCAACAAGGATGGTTTGCTCAAGACAGTCATTGGGTTCTCCAAATGCTATGAAGGACTGGTGAAAGAATTCATCGTAAACATACCTGATTCGATCACAAATAGGACTAGCAAAGAATACATGAAGGTGTTTGTCATAGGGAATTGTGTGAAGTTATCTCCTGCTATGATCATCAGATGTTTGGGACGTGCGAATAGTGGTGAGGAAGAATTGTCCGCTTTAGACAACCAGGTTTGCAAGATCATCACTGCAAATCGAGTCAAGACATGGCCATCAAAAGGAAAGCTATTTGCAGGACAACTCAGTGTAAAATATGCCATTTTGCACAAAATTGGAGCTGCAAATTGGGTGCCTACCAACCATACATCCACCATTACTGTCGGGCTTGGCAAGTTCATTCATGATGTAGGTACCAAAGTCAATTTTGATTTTGGCCGGTACATTTTTTATCAGATTATTAAGCACTCTACTTCTAGTGCTATCAAGCTGCCTATTTATTTTCCCTCTCTTATTTGTGAGATTATCTTAAATCAATACCCTGGGATTCTATACTCTAGTGATGCTGCTAGCAAGAGAGAGACTGTTGTTGCACCCCAAAATTTGCCCAACATTTCTTTACCTAGCTTATGTTTCATTTCATTCACATTAGCATTATCATTTGCATTTCATTGACATGTATGCAGGAGATCAAGAGGTATGAGTACCAATCAAGGGCTACACAAGACTATGAAGCTAGCTAAGAAGGTTATTCAAGCGCTCAAGGGTTGATATCCTTGTCAGAGAAGTTAGAAGACCCTCAGAGAGAGTGGTTGAAACCAAGAGGGTGTGTCTCCTAACTTGAGAGTTGTGGGAGGTCATCAGATGATTCTGAAGCCATGAAGTTAGACTTGAGGCCTTGAGAGAGCTCATGAGAAGTGTTGAAGATCACTTTGAGGCCTAGACAGGTCATTGTGTAAGAATAAGAAGCCTCAACCATGATTGGTGCAATTAGGGTTTGACTGGGTCAACCCTAGGTCAACTGATGATTTGAAGAAGGTTGAGACCTAATCCAAGAGCCATGTGATCATGGATTGATACCTTGAGATGTTATAAGGATGATTCCAAGGTCAACTCATCATGATTGAAGAGTTTGAGAAGTTTCAAGCTAGGGTTTCAATGGCTTGATAGTGTAAAATCCCCTAGTTTGACCCCTATCTTCAAGGCAGTTTAGCTCAAGATGTGATTGTCATCTCATCTTACCCCCAACATGAATGTTGTAGAGCATGATCTTAGCTTTAATTTGAGTGAAAGAAGTCCTTGATAGGATTTGTAGAACTCAAGTTATGACTTTGAAAAGTTACAGGTCATCTGAGGTATGTGAATTTGGAGCTTGAAAGTTGTCCAACTTGCATGAAACTTTTGCCCTAGAAGGATGATTCCTATGAACTTTTGGTCAACGTGAATGTTGTTCCTTATCCTCTTAGCTTTCTAGAGAGTAGTAGAACTCAATTTATGGCTTTGACAAGTCAAGGGCATTTTGGTCATTTGGAGATTATAGGTAATTTCAACCTTAAGGCCATAACTCCTATTTCCAAGCTTCAAATGGGAAAATGTTCAACATCAAACTTGTTCAAAATGATGTTTTAAGGCTATTCAAGAGGTCATGAGAGGTTTGAATTGATTATAGCTCAAAGTTGCAAAAATGACCTAAAATAAGGGTGATTTTCAAATAAACCAAAGTTGGGAATTGATATTTTTGACCTACATGTCCAAACCAAGGCATGTAATATATCATTTTGATTCTAAAAAACATTTTAAGAACATTGGTTTAGCCACATTTTTCAATTGAAGTTTAATTTGTGGACTTGCTTTGAAAAGTAGTTACTTACATCTTAAGTAACCATTGCCAAACCTAAATTCAAGGCATAATCAAGGTCCCTTGCACGCCAAACACATCCAAAATGTCATTAGGGGAGAAATTGGAAGGGAATGAGGATGATTTCAAGCTGTTAACAGAATAGAGCATACCATGGCATGTGAGTGAACTTCTCATGACATGAGAGATTGAATTTCTCATTAGAAGGATCTAGAGGTTTCTAGATCATCCACACAGGTTCTATATATGATAATGAGGTGATCGAAGGCCAAGGTTAGTGATGATTGAGAGAGGAGAGTGAGATTGCACATTGAACTTTCCCATTGCAAATCAAAATCGGTTACAAGGTTTGAAGCCATTTCAATCCAAGATATTGATCTCAATAGTTTGCTCTAGTGTTGGTGATCAATTCCAGATCAAATTCAAGGCACTGTGGTGGAAGAATCGTGAAGTAGCCATTGGAGTTGGAAGCTTGCAACTCAGAATAGAATCCAAGAATTGAAGCCATTTCCATCCATTTCATTGCATACAGAAGCTTGATTGTGCTCCATTAAAGGAATCTGGAAGCTCTTGAGGATTGATTTGAAGGTTTGAGGGTTTTGTTCAATCGATTTTGACAGGTATGTAACTCCCATTCCATGGCTTGATTTAGGAATAACCAATAGGAATTGTTAGCTTAGAGGTGATGTAGGTTAGTGTGTGAAGCTTTCTGGTAGCATTTGGTTAGGTTTAGAGACATTAGGTTGGGTGCCACAATTTCTGTTCTTGATCGTATCTTGGTGGTTCTTGAGAGTTAACCCTAGCTAGATGGTGGAATCAACTCAGGATAACATGGTGATGATGTTAGACACTTTAATTTGGAGAATGGTGATGATTGGATCTTGGCCAATTTCTGAGTTTTTGATCGTGTTTTGAGAATGGTGATGATTCAATAAGAATGATTGGCATGGTTAGAATCAGGGTGAAAAATGGAGTGGATTAGGGTTTCCAATTTTGATTTTTGGTGGAGATTTGATGGGATTCGAATTTGGAGAAGATGAAGTTCTTGGCTGTTCATCCATGGAGGTTTTTCCCTCCAGATTTTCAAATTGGGGAAGATGATCCCAGAACCATTAGATCATAGGTGGACCTTTGACTGAAGGCGTAATCCAACGGCCACGCGTGCTTCAAATTTTGTGCAGGACTCTGAACTAAGCGAAACGATGCGTTTCATTAATGTGATATGGGTGGGCTTAAGGCACTAGTTGATACTCACACCCCCTTGTTGGGCCCAACCCTGAAATGAACTGGATTGTCATGCTATCTGCACCGTGTGTTTATCATTTTATTTGGATTTTCTTTATTGTTTCATTTTATTCATGGTTCTTGATAAAATCATAAAAAATGGAAAAATAATTCAATTAATCCCATTCTTTTTGCATTGGATTCATGATAGGATCTAGTATTTGTTAGATAAAAAATATTATTATTTCATGCATTTTCTGATTTTATGGGAATTTTTACATTTTAATTGATATTAAAATAGTCATGTTTGATGCTTGATATTGGTGAATTTGGTTTGATCATGTAATGATGATTTTGATCTTGATTTTTTGTGAGTAGTTAGCATAGATATGCATGCTCCCAATAGATTTTTATCACATTTTTGTGATGAACATAAGTGGTAGTTTAGGTTGAAACCTTTAAGAGCTCCATTTTTAGGGTTTATGGTTGATACCTTGTGGTTTAGATTTTATTTTTAGGACTTCGTGGATGATTCAACCTCTGATTTTTGTAGGATAGTTTCATGATTGAATTAGGGTCCCTTAGGAATTTTTGTAGGATTTTTCAAGGTAGTTTTCTATTTTTTCTTGATTTTAGTTTAGGTGCTAGTTTTAGATGGTTCTAATGCACTAACTCAACTAGATTAACTTCCTTAGCTCCCTTAGATTAGGGTTTTGCTTTGCTTGTTCTTGGATGATGTTGAAGACAAGTTGAAGATGCATTGGATTACTTGAAGAGGCTTGGATGTGAAGATCTTCCCTTCTTTTGGTGTAGTTTTGATTAGGTATTAAGATTAGGGTTTTGTAGGCAGAGCTTCTAGATAGATTCTCTTCCTTCATAAACATGGATGATGTTGATCACTTCCATTCTTCCCTATGATGTAAGGTCCCCTTGTAAAGGCCTCATCCCTCCTTTGGTAGGATGTGTGGCTCCTTACAAGTTGGTAGAACCTTTGAGGGTCCCTTTCTCTGATGATAGGATGCTTAGTGGTGACCTTTGGTCTTCACTCTGCTACCAATCATCCCAAACGTTGCTCTTGATAGATGAATCTTTCCCCTTTCTAGAGGATGGAGTTCCTTGCTTGAAGAAGATTGAAGGATGGAGTTGATACTTCTTTGTGTCTAGAGATTACCTTTTGAAGCTGAAGATTATAGATGAAGACCAAGTTGACACTTGTGAAGAGGATCCAATTGAGATTGAGTGAAGAGCTGAGGCTTGAGGAATAAAGGATGAGTTGACACTTAGGTTGATGCATTGAGAGCCTGAAGGAGTCAAGTTGATACTTGCAGTTATGAGTGAAGCCTGAAGGTGGAATTGACTGAAGGGCTGAAGCTTGAGGAAACAAGTTGATACTTATGTTTGATGTGTTAGAAGCTTGGAGAAGCAAGTTGATACTTGCTGTTGAAGATGATAGCCTTGAAAAGCAGTTGAGGACTGAGGACTGAATTGCTGTCAGAGGAGAGCTTAGCTGAGGGAGTGGTTGATCTGCTTTCTTCCCTGTCTGTTTTCTTTCTGTGCAACTGTATTGATGTGCCTTGTTTGATTTGCTTGATGCATTAGAATAAGTTCATATCTAGACTGACTTAAGCTAGGAGCATGATTGCACTAGAGGTTGAGTTGCTCCCTCTGCTTGTATTTTTACTGTATGGCTTTGCTTGCGGGTATTCGGTAGAGCCCTGCTCCCTTTCCTATGTGGTTTGTTATTTGCTTGATGGCATTTTATTTCATTTCTTCTGTATGATTGCAGTTGCTCCTATCTTGCTTGATAGCATGTTATTTCTCCTGTATGATTGCAGTTATTCATATCTGGCTTGAGGTTGAGATGAGCTTGTGGAGGCTGCTGCCCCACACACATTTCCTCCCTCACTTGCATTGCATGCATTTTACAGTCGTTTACTGTTTACTGTTTAAGCTGATGCTTTATCTGTTTCTGTTTATCATTGACATGATCCCCTAGGAATGTCACTTCCTTTGATAAGGAAGTGATGATTAGAACTTTAGGTTGAAACCTATGCATGATAACTTCTAGGAGTTCCCTGTTTCAAACCTCAACCATAGGATGAATCCTTGGCATGACAACATTAGGACTTGATAGTCTCCCCTTAGTTGAGCCTGTTCTATCTTCTCATCTCAAAACAAATTAAAATACAGTAATAAAGGTTAACTGACGTCGTACGTTACGAGCCTTAAGCTATCTGAGAAAGGATTGTTGGAGAGTTTCTTTTCATCAGTCTGGATGTTTAGTATGGCACCCTTTGGGTGACATGCGACGCATTCACTCTCAGGTCATAGTCTCTAGTGCGATACTAGTTGCAAACAACCATAAAAAACAGTTCTTTCGTAAAAGACAGAAAACAAACTTCAAACCTTTTTGCCCCGTGGGCCCATAATTCAAAGGAAGCTTTTCTGAAGAAAAGAGTGTCGTTAACTCCCAGTTCTACCGCAAACGGTAACGCCTAAGTCTCCAAGGGTAGAGCTGCGTACATCCAACCGCTGGAACTGTTTGTTAACCCTACTCGATAAAACAGATGAATCTGAATTCCCGTAATCTGTATTATCCCGAACTATGTAAGCTCTGATCTCTCATACCTGTTGAGAGTATGTAGGCACAATACTGATGTATTGGCGAGCCACCTTCACCCATCCGTAACCCGTAGTTAGTCGAACTACGTTGACTCTGATTTCTCATTCTCTAATGAGAATACGTAGGCATAAAGCGCGACGCTTTGCCGAGTCATTTTCTTTTCTTTTTTAGACCAGCCTTGATAGGTAGATAGATAAAACCAGCCCGTCAGATAAACACAACAAGCATGGATCCCATCGAGTACGATGGACGTGAGGGGTGCTAATACCTTTCCCTTGCGTAACCGACTCCCGAACCCAGACAATGGTTGCGACGACCTTGTCTTATACCTTTTCGTCAGGTTTTTCCGATCGTTTCCTTTCCCATTCTGAGGGATAAATAACGAAAGGTGGCGACTCTTCTGTTTTGCCGGCACCTTATTTTCACGGAAGCGACAGCTGGCGACTCTGCTGGGGACTTGATAGTTTCCTAGGGATCCAACGTCCCTTATGCGAGTCAGTTTGGGGATCCAACGTCCCCTGCGAGAGTCAATCCTAGCGCTTGTATGATTACTTGTTGGGTTGTGTTTATTTATCGCGTTTTATTTCCCGCATTTTATTTTTAGTATGATATGATTATCTGTGCTATTGTGGGAGGGGCATTCTGATGAGTGAGAAGCCAGACCCAGACTTGAGTGTACCTAGCATTAGTTGTGGAAATTAGTGGGCGCGTGCTTGCTTTGCAGGCACTAGTGTCTCATGAAATCCACGCTCAGACGAGGTTCTCCCGGTTGACTTCTTTTTCAACCCTTTGGGTTGAGGGGGTTGTTGGTTTGGAGGATTGTCGACTCTGGGGACCGATCATTTGGAATTCAGCCGAGTGAGGCCGCTTCATGAGCTGGTGATGCCACACCTTCGGGGTATCGTATCACCCCTCTTGAATGTCTGTGACGCTGATGACCGCATAGGATGCCGAACTTGTGTCAGTTTAGGTCCATACCTGTGAGCAGGGTGGGGTTTGTTGCAGGAAACCTTAACCTTCAGACTACCTGGTTTTCTTGATAGTGAATCAGTTTTGTTGGTATCAGAGGTTCTCATCATCAGATATTTGTTCTTGACAGAGCAGGTTTATGATTGGGATCAGCGAATCTCATCAGCAGATGTATGATTATTCTTGACAGAATAGAGTTGGTCCTGTATCAGAGGTCCTCATTATCAGATGTATGATTGTTCTTGACAGAACAGAGTTATGGTCCTGTATCAGAGGTCCTTATTGTCAGATGTATGTTGTTCTTGACAGAGCAGATTTGCGGTCCTGTATCAGAGGTCCTTATTATCAGATGTGTGTTTGTTCTTGACAGAGCAGATTTATGGTCCGATATCTAGGTTTTCTTCTCATCAGATCTATGGTTGTTCTTGACAGAGCAGTGTTGTGGTTTTGTTGATACAGAACCTTCACCTTCATATCTTCAACAACACAGTCGTCTTGATCTCCTGCTGCATCATTGCATTTTATATTGCTTTGCATACCCATTTGCATTTCATTAACGTGTGTCTGTGTTGCAGGTACCGTTTCCCCTGATTCAGGATTTCTCGCTTTCTATTGTGATATTATGGGATCTCTGAGGAAGACCGTGGCTTACAAGCTCCCCACTCCTGATGTTGTTCAGCTGACTGTTTTGATTGCTTTGGCAGATGATTCTGTGAGAGATGAATTCAGAAAGTCTTACGGTAAACTGCTCAGTTTAGTTCGTAAACCCTCTGTGTTTGAGTTGAATGGGTTGCACGCCTTGCTGCAGTTCAACGATCCTCCTTTGAGGTGCTTTACTTTCCCCGATTTTGTTCTCGCACCTACACTAGAGGAGTATGTTGATTTTTTAGGTGTGCCTATCAAGAGTCAGATGCCCTTTGTTCATATGGATGTTGAGCCTAATCTGGCTAGTCTAGCTCCTTCACTTCACCTAGATGCCTCCGAGTTGGTATTGTCTAGTCGGAACAAGGTTCCCGGTTTCTCCTTGCAGTTCTTGGTGGGAAAAGCTCAGCAGTGCACCAAAGATGGATGTTGGGTCATATTCAACGCCATTCTCGCCCTGTGCATATATGGCATCATTCTGTTCCCCAATATGCCCGACTTTGTAGACTTCGACGCCTTTCTCATCTTTGCAGCAGGGAATCCAGTCCCTACCTTGATAGGAGATGTCTATCATTCCGTCCACTACAAAAACGAGAATAGAAGGGGTAAGAATGTCTTGTGCTGTGTACCCCTACTCTATAGATGGCTTGCTAGTCATCTACCCAAGAGGGGTCCCTTTGCTTCGTCTGCAGCCACAGCTGAGTGGTCCGAGCGTTTGATGAGTCTGTCAGTGGAGGATATTTCCTGGTTTGACAGAGATAGGTTGGGTAATGAGATTATCTTCAGCTGCAGCGGGTTTTCGAACGTGCCTTTGATAGGCAGGAAGGGCTGTATAAACTATAATCCATCTTTGCTGGTCCGACAGTTTGCTTATGCTTTGAGAGCTCCACCGAAGGATGAAGAGGTGCAGGAATCTTTGTACCTCACTGGTCTTCTAGAGGGGGATATGTTATCTAAGCTTCAGCATGCTTGGAATGGTATCAGTAAGCGGGGAAAGCCGATGCTGGGGAAAAGTAATAGCCAGGCCTACGCTCCGTATGTGACTTGGATCAGAGCCAGAGCAGATGCTATAGGGATGTCGTTTCCTCCTGCCCAGCCAGAAAGACCTCCAGTGATTGAAGAGCCTACCACCATGCCCATTCAGCAGCATAATCAGGTGTTAGCCGAGAGAGATGAGCTGAAGAAGGCAAATGAAGAACTGGAGAAAGAATTGGCTCAACTCAGAAGCGAGAGAAGCGAAGCCGTTCATTCTTTCAAGAGGCAGACAGAGCTGGTGAACCAGCTGGGAACAGATTTGACTAAGCAGATAGCTGAGCGCGAGCGCATGGGTCGAGACTTCAAAGCTGTCAACGATGTACGGGCCACTAAGAAGCAGCACTTGGATGAAGCGTATCGGAGGATATCCAAGTTTAACCAGCACTGGAAGGCTACCCTAGCCAACGGCAAAGACCGGGAGGATAAGATGAAGCAACAGATCTCCAAGTTGAAAGCCCAAGTCAAGGCTAGTAAGAAGAGGTTTGATGAAGAAACCGCTCGCAGATATGCCGCTGAAGGCCAGCTCAACAAAGCTCTTGCTAACCTGAAGGAGCGCAAACTGACGTTTGAGTCCAAGAAGCGGAAGCTAGAAGATTGTTTCGGCGAAGGAGCATGGGAAGATTAGGTCGAAGGTCTTCAATACACCATTATACAGAGAGAGTTACTCGTCGAAGGGTTGCTCACTCGGCCTGATCATCCAGAAACGAAGGGGTTGTTAGAAGAGTTTCGCGTCCGTGGCCGTGCTTGACAATTTGTATTCCTCTTGTTTTGATCGTTGTTGTATGCTGACCATCACCAGGCTTGTTGGTCGAGGTCATGTTATTGATCCAGCTTGTACTCAGTGGCGTTGTGTACTGCCTTGATGGGCTTTCTTTATATATATGAGATGTTATTTCCATGACTGGACTCGGACTTCTTATTATCGGCACTGGCACTCAGGCACTAGGATTGGGGGAATCTCCCCAACGCACAGACACACGTTTGCATTTGCATGAAGCATTTGCATAACGAGCACTTTGTCGTTTTTCCTAACCCTTTTGTGTATGCAGGTTGTTTCAGGTTGTTCCAGGATTGATCAGAGACATATCCACCGCTATCCAACTAGAGCAAATCAAACCAGAATTATGGAGCAAATGCAAACTGACGTTCAGGAACTCCGAGAAAGGATGGACCGCTTCATGGAGCTCATGCAAGCGGTCGCCAACGGCCAGGATCAGCTCAAAACCTTGGTTCAGCCTCTGATTTCAAGGGTCGACAACAATGGTGTACTCCATGGTGGTACCATGCCTACCCCTCCACCAGTTGAAACTCCTCAGAATGGCGTCCCCGTGACCGGGGGGAACGACAGTGCCAACGGCAATGTGATAGCTAACATGGGACTCAATGGTAATACGACGGGCGTCGGTAATGGGAATTTTGAAGCTAACGTCAATGTTGAGCTGGGCAATGGCAACGCAGGCGTTGGAAATCTGTTCGGGCCTCAGCCATGGTTAGAAGACCGTCAAGACGATGTGTTCTCTCAGAGAGGTGCTGAAGGGGAGCTGACTGCTGAAGCACGGCTAAGGTTTAAGGCACTTGAGGACAAGATGAGGAATATTGAGAATCAGAACACCATGGGTGTTGATATGTCCAAGTTGGGACTGATTGCTGATTTCAAGGTGCCTCCCAAGTTCAAGGTACCTGACTTTGAAAAGTACAAGGGCACCATTTGCCCTCACGTCCATTTGAGATCATATTACAGAAAAATGTCCGCTCATTCTGAGGACGAGAAGTTGCTGATGCACTTCTTTCAGGACAGTCTGTCCGGGCCCTCCCTCGAATGGTACATGAGTCTGGAACCTACTAGTGTGTGCACGTGGAAGGAACTTGCTGAAGCATTCGTGCACCACTACCAATATAACAGTGACTTGGCTCCGAACCGAGTCCAACTGCAGAATCTGTCGCAAAGGAACAATGAAGGGTTCAAGGAATACGCCCAGCGGTGGCGTGAACTGGCAGCCAGGGTTCAGCCGCCGATGGTTGAACGCGAGCTTGTGGAAATGTTCGTAGCTACCCTCCCAGGGGTTTATTATGAGAAATTGGTCAGCAGTATGTCTGGAACCTTCTCAGATCTCATTATCACGGGTGAGCACATTGAAAATGGGATCAAACTGGGGAAAATTCAAGGTGATTCATCCTCAGCTGGAGGAGGCAAGAAACCTTATGGTGGCAAAAGGAGGGAAGGAGAGACGAGCGCCGTGTCCAACGCTCGAAGGAAAGGCAAGGGCCAGCATCAGCAGGTGGCCAGCATAACTATCCCGACAGTTCAACAGCCACAGCAGCAGCAGCCGAATCAACAAGGGTACAGAAAGTATCAGAACAGGGCACCTCTGTCGAGTCGTCACCTCGAGACACCGCCCATGTCTTACGCTCAGCTGTTACAGACTCTGCTCCAGTTACAGCTGATCTAGAAGAGAACCCTGGCTCCCTTGACAGGGGCACCTCCGCCAGGTTATGATGCGAATGCAACTTGTGAGTTTCACTCAGGGGCACCAGGCCACACGATAGAAAACTGCAAAGCCTTCAAGCACAAGGTGCAAGACATGGTGGATGCTAAGATCATCAATTTCTCAGATAATGTGCCAAACGTCACGAAGAACCCTATGCCGAATCATAGGGGAGGTGGAGTAAATGCCATTATTGAAGACGAGAGCTTGGATTTGTTGACTGACGTCAGAGATCTGAAGACACCGCTTAGCTTCGTTAAAGCTAAGCTGATGAAAAGAGGTTATTTCCCAGGCTGTGGGGAATTGTGTATGGGCTGCGCGACTAGTCCTGATGGATGTGAACAGCTGATAGAGGGGATTCAAAGTCTGATGACCGAAGGAATCCTGCAATTTAGCCGAAGGGCCGAAAGCGGATCGGGAGAGGTAATGCTGAAGCAAGATGATGAGGTTGCCACCATCACCATCCCTCGCCAGACGATAACTATTTCTGCACCCAGACCGCCCATGATTACCATCACCAAAGCTGGGTCGATACCCTTCGAAAGCACCAATGATGTTCCGTGGCACTATGGGGAAGAGGTCTACTGCAACGGACAGAAGTTGGAATTGGAACCATTTGGGTCGTCTGTGGATAACCTGGTGGGAATTGGCGGAATCACGCGCAGCGAAAGAGTGTTTGCACCACCTGAGGTCGTGGCGGACAGAGCCGACAAAGCTGATGCAACTGATAAAGGGAAGAGTAAAGTCGTTGAAGAAACCCCTCGTGGGGTAGAGAAAGACTTACTTGTTAAAGACGCTGAGGAATTTATGAGGTTGATTAAGAAGAGTGACTACAAGATTGTGGATCATCTCCATCAAACACGCTCGAAAATTTCCATCCTGAATTTATTGCTGTGTTCTGAGGCACACCGCAACGCACTGCTGAAGGTGTTGAACGCCACGTATGTACCGTAGGAAATATCGGTAAACCAGTTGGAAGGGGTCGTAGCCCACGTGAATGCTGGAAATGGGTTAGGGTTCACTGACCTAGAGCTGACGCCGAAGGGGAGGAACCACAATAGCGCCCTGCACATCTCGATAGAGTGTAGGGGGACGATTATGTCTCATGTGTTGGTAGACACAGGGTCGTCACTCAATGTTCTTCCGAAGAAAGCATTGATGAAGTTAGATACTCGCAGAGTGATTTGCACACCCAGTGATCTGGTTGTGAAAGCGTTTGATGGAACCAAACGGCATGTTTTCGGGGAAGTGACGTTACCGATCCAAGTTGGGCCGGAAACGTTCGACGCAGTCTTCTACATTATGGACATCATGCCTGCCTACAGCTGTCTCTTGGGCCGACCATGGATCTATTCCACGGGCGCCGTGACCTCCACGTTGCACCAGAAGCTCAAGTACGCTGTCGGAGGTAGCATCATGACTGTTTGTAGCGAGGAAGACATAATGGTAAGCCATTTGTCGTCCTTCAAGTATGTTGAAATGGATGGGGAAATCCATGAAACCCTATGTCAAGCGTTCGAAGCTGTTAAAGTCAAGAACGTAGCTCCTGTAGTCACTGAAAAGCCAGAGATGACTCTCTCTTCCTTCAAGGAAGCCCGGGCCGTTGTCCAAGCCGGATCTACCCCAGGCTGGGGGCGAATTCAAGAGATACCTAACAAGCAAGACAAGTTTGGGTTGGGGTATTCTCCTACGGCTGAATCCTCCTCCTCTTCTAGCAGTGCATCGCGCGGTAAAGGGCCGATCCAGTTTACCAGCGGCGGGGTGATATTTGAAAGCGTCAACGCAGTGTCTGAAGACGGCGGAGACAGCGACTGCGATCTGGACTCTTGGATCCAGCCAAGCAAGCCAGGCGAGAGCCTCAACAACTGGTCCGTCAGGGATATCATCCAAACGACAAGCAAAGAGTAATGATTTACTTTTTCCAATCATTGTACAACCCTATGTCTTACCCGGGGCATAGTGGTTTTATTGTCAGGGCCTCGTTTGATTATGTACATGCATTTTACCAATAAATCAAAAGGCGTTTTTCTTCGTATCCAAATATTGTGATCTCTGTTATTCTTGTTTTATATTTGTTTTGAAAAACAACAAAATGGCAATGGGGTTTGTGCTAACCTGCATATCCTTGTTTTAAGCTTAACCCTTGTTATTGCAGGATCCACATAGCAGATGACATCGATTCTGGACCTTCTACGACTCACTTCGACTTCGATTGCCCGATCTATCAAGCCGAAGAAGAGATTGATGAAGACAAAGACCTTCCCGAAGAGTTGGCCCGCTTGTTGAAACAAGAAGAGAAAGTTATTCTGCCTCACGAAGAAGAAATTGAGATTGTGAACCTGGGTTCTGAAGAACTTGTCAGGAACGTCAGGGTAGGGGCTGCATTGCAGAGTGATGTCAAGCAGAGATTGGTCGAGATGCTGAGAGAGTACAGTGACGTCTTTGCTTGGTCATACGAGGACATGCCCGGACTTGACACTGACATCGTGGTCCACCACTTGCCGCTGCGAGAAGATTGTCCTCCCGTTAAGCAGAAGCTTAGAAGGACACAACCAGATATGGCCGTTAAGATCAAAGACGAAGTGCAGAAGCAGCTCGATGTTGGCTTCTTAGCGGTCACTACATACCCTCCGTGGGTCGCCAACATAGTGCCTGTACCGAAGAAGGACGGTAAGGTGCGAATGTGCGTCGATTATCGGGATTTGAATAGGGCGAGCCCTAAAGATGATTTCCCGCTGCCTCATATCGATGTGTTGGTCGACAATACAGCTCGGTTCTCCGTGTTTTCGTTCATGGATGGCTTCTCCGGTTACAATCAGATCAAGATGGCGCCGGAGGACATGGAGAAGACTACGTTTATTACACCTTGGGGAACATTTTGCTACAAGGTAATGCCTTTCGGTCTGAAGAACGCAGGGGCCACTTACCAAGGAGCTATGGTTACTTTGTTTCATGATATGATTCATCATGAGATTGAAGTCTATGTTGATGACATGATTGCAAAGTCCCAAACGGAGGAGGGACATATGGTCAATTTGCTGAAGCTTTTTGAGAGGCTTAGGAAGTTCAGGTTGAGGCTGAATCCTAACAAGTGTACTTTCGGAGTACGGTCTGGAAAGCTACTGGGGTTTATCGTGAGTGAAAGAGGCATCGAGGTTGATCCTGCGAAGATAAAAGCAATACAAGAAATGCCAGCGCCAAAAACAGAAAAAGAAGTTCGTGGTTTCCTGGGCAGAATAAACTACATTGCAAGGTTTATCTCTCAGCTCACGGCCACGTGTGAACCGATGTTCAAACTGCTAAAGAAAGATCAGGTGATTATCTGGAACGAGGATTGCCATAAGGCATTCGATAAGATAAAATAGTATTTGCAGGAACCCCCAATCTTGATACCCCCAGTGGCCGGAAGACCCTTAATCATGTACTTGACCGTTCTTGAGAATAGTATGGGGTGTGTTCTCGGTCAGCACGACGAGACGGGCAGAAAGGAGCATGCCATTTACTACTTGAGTAAAAAGTTCACAGACTGTGAATCTCGTTACTCGATGCTGGAGAAAATATGTTGTGCACTAGCCTGGGCTGCCAAACGTTTACGACAGTACATGCTCAATCACACAACCATGCTAATTTCGAAGATGGATCCGATCAAGTACGTCTTCGAGAAGCAAGCTCTTTCGGGCAGGATTTCCAGATGGCAAATGGTGTTGACGGAATATGACATTCAGTACGTTTCCCAGAAGGCCATTAAGGGAAGCGTATTGTCTGAGTACCTTGCCGAACAGCCGATCAAAGATTATCAGCCGATGAAATTTGAATTCCCTGATGAGGATATCATGTTTCTTAAAGCGAAAGATCGCGATGAACCGTTGCCTGACGAGGGGCCAGATAGGAAATCCCAATGGAAATTGATATTTGACGGGGCGGTTAACTCTTATGGAAGTGGCATTGGGGCGATCATCACGACTCCCCACGGATCCCATATCCCGTTCACTGCGAGACTGACGTTTCCGGTCACCAATAACGAAGCGGAGTACGAAGCATGTATCATGGGTCTAGAAGAAGCAATTGATTTGAGAATCAAGAACCTAGATGTATATGGTGACTCGACACTTGTGATCAACCAGATTAAAGGGGAGTGGGAGACTCGTCAATCGAATTTGGTGTCGTACATGAACTATGCCAGAAGGCTACTTCCGTTCTTTGATCGAGTGGAACTCCATCATGTGCCCAGAGCAGAAAACCAGATGGCTGATGCCCTAGCCACGTTGGCTTCGATGTACAAAGTCAATTTTTGGAATGAAGCTCCAAGAATTGTCCTTTCTCGTCTTGATAGACCTGCATTCGTCTTTGCAATCGAGGAAGCCTCCGACGGCAAGCCATGGTTCCATGACATCCAGACCTTCCTTATGACTAAGGAGTATCCGGCGGGTGCGTCAACCCAGGATAAGAAGACTCTGAGGAGGCTGTCTGGAAATTTTTATCTCAATCCTGATGGAGTTTTGTATAAAAGAAACCACGATCTTGTGCTACTCAGATGTGTAGATGAGAAAGAGGCGAGTATGCTCATGGAAGAGGTCCATGAAGGCACATTTGGTACGCACGCCGGCGGGCATGCTATGACAAGAAAGATCCTGAGAGCAGGATACTACTGGCTGACGATGGAGTCGGATTGCTTCAAATTCGCGAAGAGGTGTCATAAATGCCAGATTTATGCTGATAAGATTCATGTGCCGCCGTGCCCGTTAAATGTCATGTCCTCCCCGTGGCCGTTCTCCATGTGGGGCATCGACATGATAGGCAAGATCGAGCCCACTGCATCCAATGGTCATCGCTTCATTCTAGTAGCCATCAACTACTTCACCATGTGGGTGGAGGCAGCCTCATATGCTAATGTGACCAAGCAGGTGGTGGCTAAATTCATAAAGAGGGACATCATCTGTCGTTACGGAATTCCCGAGCGTATCATTACTGATAATGGTTTGAATCTGAATAACAAGATGATGAAGCAGTTATGCCAGAGTTTCAAGATTGAACACCACAACTCATCTCCTTACCGGCCAAAGATGAATGGCGCCGTTGAAGCGGCCAATAAAAACATCAAGAAGATTGTACAGAAGATGGTTGTGACCTACAAGGATTGGCGAGATGCTGCCATTTGCGCTGCAAGGTTATCGTACAATGGTACGTACATCAACCGGGGCAACTCCTTTCTCACTGGTGTACGGTATGGAAGATGTCCTACCGTTAGAAGTTGAGATTCCTTCCTTACGAGTTTTGCTTGATGTAAAAATCGATGAGGCAGAATGGATTAAGAACTGACTAAACCAACTCAGCCTGATAGACGAGAAGAGGTTAGCATCGATTGCATATGGTCGTCTGTACCAAAGTCGAATGAAGAAAGCTTATGATAAGAAGGTGCGTCCTAGAAGCTTTCAGACGGGTGATCTCGTCCTGAAGAAGATTCTTCCTCCACACTCCAATCACCGGGGCAAGTGGACTCCCAATTACGAAGGTCCGTACGTCGTCAGCAAGGTCTTCTCGGGAGGAGCCTTGTTGTTATCCACGATGGATGGTGAAGATTTTGCATCCCCGGTGAACGCGGACGCAGTTAAAAAATACTTTGCTTAAAAAATGACCCGCTGGAAAGAAAAAGAATATCCAGGAAAAAAAGGGGCATCCCGGCGAACCATAAAAAAGGGAAAAGGTTCGGGCAAAAATTAGGGATATAAATTGAAAAGAATGTACACCCGCAAAGTCGAAAACCCGGAAGGGCGACTTTGGCAAAAAAAGGGTATCCCGGTGAATCGAAAACCCGGAAGGGCGATTCAGGCAAAAGTTAGGGATTTAAAAAAAAGCAAATGACTGCATTCCGCATGTGGACTCTCTTTGTGTAGTGGTTTGGAAGACCTGAGGGCCGTTTATCTGAATCAATCTCTTTTGAAGCTGAAGCGTCGGAGAAGTATCGAAGTCGAGTGGGTCATAGAGGGATCAACTCATGGTGTTCGTCTACGCCTCATTGCCGACATTTGTATATACTGATGTATATTTATGTTTTATTTTTGCGCGGCTTCCTCATTCCAGGAGCTTGCATCTGTTGTAAAACATTTTTACCCATTCAGGGGTTCGTTATCAATAAAATGTATACTATTCAGCAATTTTGTTTGTCTGTTTAGCATTTACCTGTTTTGTTTGTGAAAAAGAACGTCGATGTTTTTGATAAAATGCGCATACATAAACTTACTGGCCTAGGCCGCTGATTGTTGAAACAATGAATTACTTGAACATTGTCACAAGATGATAACCTTGATAGGTCCCTTTGAGAAGGGTATCTTGTCTGTTTGTTTGTATTGTTGCAGGTGTAGGTAGCATATACCAGGCAGTACGCCGTATGCATCCCCAAGCAGGATGATCCGTTCTTCTCCAGCAAGTTCAGCAGCGTCCCCCGCAGAGTCTGAACATGAGATCGTAAGCATTGATATGTTTCCCCAAGCATAGAAGATTCTCTCCCCAATCAGATACATCCTGAAGGATTACCATCTCCCCAGCTGGGTCATATACTGAAATGTGCAGCAATTGATATTTCAAGACTGAAGTCTCCAGGAGAATTGAAGTTCCCCACCGAGTCGTACTCTCCCCAGCAAGCAGGATGATTCCTTCTTCCCCAGCCGAGTATGCAAATTCCCAAGAAAGTCGAGTCCTTGGAAATCCGTTTGGGCCATGATTGGTTTTCCCCAGTGTAGTGTTGAATAGATGATGCTGTATCTCCCCATCGGAGTCGTTATCTCCAGGAAAGTAGTCGCGAAGGCCGCACAGTTTATTTCTGCGATTGATATCGTTTCCTCAGCAGTTGTGGTTCGTATACCCAGTTGAGCGGGTCCAGGTTCTCGTAGAGCTTTATTCCCCTGCAGCAGTCGACTGAAGTTCGTTTCCCCAGGCGGAGTCCAATTGAGATTGGTGTAGTTCTTTCTCCTTGACAGGAGGCTCTTCCCTTCAGCATTTATTTTGCTGATGGGGTCGTAGCATCTTGCATGATTGCGTAACATGTACCCTAAACGCGTAGCATTTCCACCGTGTGGAGCATTACGCCATTGTCGAACATATGCATATGAAGCATAAGCTAGGTCGTTACCGTTCTTGTTTTGCAGGTGTTCCCCGACAGGTTGTTTGCTCAGGACGATCCCTGAAATCTTAGAAGGGTTGTAGGGCTCAAGATGATTCTTAAAGTCCCCAGCAAAGTCGTTTGCCCAAGATGATTCTTGAATTCTCCAGCGAAGTGGTTTGCTTAAGATGATTCTTAGAATCCCCTGTGAAGTCGCCAGAGAAGGTTGCTCAAGTTGATGCCTAGAGTCCCCGACAGAGTGTTTGCTCAGGATGATTCCTGAAATCTCCAGCAGAGTTATTGGTTCAGGATGATTCTTGAAGTCCCCACGGAGTTATTTGTTCAAGATGATTCTTGATTTCCTCAGCAGAGATGATTCACCCAGAATGATTTCTGGACCCCGAAGCAGAGTTACTTGATAGTTCTCCAGAATCCCCAGCGGAGATGCGTCATCCCCAGCAGGTTTCTGAACAGCGAAGTTGAAACTTCCCTCGAAGACTTGATGATTGAAGTCCAACCGTATTAATGAAGCAGTTCCCTCAGTTGATGCGGAGTGCCTGATGGCAGAAGTTTGGATATCCCCAATTGGTTCATGATTGACTGAGAATTCTATTCCCGACTTTCCAATGAAGTTCGGCTGAAGCCCAAAAACTTCTTTGAATGCCCGATGGCATGACTAACTTGATTGTTGACTTGATGAGTCCCAAGGAATCTTGATGCCCGACGGCATGATCGACCATGTATCACCGGTTACCGTGTGACCAATTCCCCAGCTAGTTGTCGTGCAGCTAATATTTCAGTTTCCGAAGATTTGTCCCATTAGAGTACCGTGTACTGGTGCAGTTAGCAAATTTCCGGGTTTATTGGTATTCAACCGTCTTTTACCTTGATTGGTTGAGAGTCGTTCGCTTCTCACGCAGTCAGGTCCAAGCCGTTTGAATAGGGGCAGCTGTTGCACCCCAAAATTTGCCCAACATTTCTTTACCTAGCTTATGTTTCATTTCATTCACATTAGCATTATCATTTGCATTTCATTGACATGTATGCAGGAGATCAAGAGGTATGAGTACCAATAAAGGGCTACACAAGACTATGAAGCTAGCTAAGAAGGTTATTCAAGCGCTCAAGGTTGATATCCTTGTCAGAGAAGTTAGAAGACCCTCAGAGAGAGTGGTTGAAACCAAGAGGGTGTGTCTCCTAATTTGAGAGTTGTGGGAGGTCATCAGATGATTCTGAAGCCATAAGTTTGACTTGAGGCCTTGAGAGAGCTCATGAGAAGTGTTAAAGATCACTTTGAGGCCTAGACAGGTCATTGTGTAAGAATAAGAAGCCTCAACCATGATTGGTGCAATTAGGGTTTGACTAGGTCAACCCTAGGTCAACTGATGATTTGAAGAAGGTTGAGACCTAATCCAAGAGCCATGTGATCATGGATTGATACCTTGAGATGTTATAAGGATGATTCCAAGGTCAACTCATCATGATTGAAGAGTTTGAGAAGTTTCAAGCTAGGGTTTCAATGGTTTGACAGTGTAAAATCCCCTAGTTTGACCCTTATCTTCAAGGCAGTTTAGCTCAAGATGTGATTGTCATCTCATCTTACGCCCAACATGAATGTTGTAAATCATGACCTTAGCTTTAATTTGAGTGCAAGAAGTCCTTGATAGGATTTGTAGAACTCAAGTTATGACTTTGACAAGTTACAGGTCATCTGAGGTATGTGAATTTGGAGCTTGAAAGTTGTCCAACTTGCATGAAACTTTTGCCCTAGAAGGATGATTCCTATAAACTTTTGGTCAACATGAATGTTGTTCCTTATCCTCTTATATTTCTAGAGAGTACTAGAAGTCCTTGATAGGATTTGTAGAACTCAAGTTGTGGCTTTGACAAGTCAAGGGCATTTTGGTCATTTGGAGATTATAGGTCATTTCAACCATAAGGCCATAACTCCTATTTCCAAGCTTCAAATGGGAAAATGTTCAACATAAAACTTGTTCAAAATGATGTTTTAAGGCTATTAAAGAGGTCATGAGAGGTTGGAATTGCTTATAGCTCAAAGTTGCAAAAATGACCTAAAATAAGGGTGATTTTCAAATAAACCAAAGTTGGAAATTGATATTTTTGATCTACATGTCCAAACCAAGTCATGTTATATATCATTTCGATTATAAAAAATTTTTTAAGAACATTGGTTTAGCCACATTTTTCAATTGAAGTTTAATTTGTGGACTTGCTTTGAAAAGTAGTTACTTACATCTTAAGTAACCATTGCCAAACCTAAATTCAAGGCATAATCAAGGTCCCTTGCAAGCCAAACACATCCAAAATGTCATTAGGGGAGAAATTGGAAGGGAATGAGGATGATTTCAAGCTGTTAACAGAATAGAGCATACCATGGCATGTGAGTGAACTTCTCATGACATGAGAGATTGAATTTCTCATTAGAAGGATCTAGAGGTTTCTAGATCATCCACACAGGTTCTATATATGATAATGAGGTGATCGAAGGCCAAGGTTGGTGATGATTGAGAGAGGAGAGTGAGATTGCACATTGAACTTTCCCATTGCAAATCAAAATCGGTTACAAGGTTTGAAGCCATTTCAATCCAAGATATTGATCTCAATAGCTTGCTCTAGTGTTGGTGATCAATTCCAGATCAAATTCAAGGCACTGTGGTGGAAGAATCGTGAAGTAGCCATTGGAGTTGGAAGCTTGCAACTCAGAATCGAATCCAAGAATTGAAGCCATTTCCATCCATTTCATTGCATACAGAAGCTTGATTGTGCTCCATTAAAGGAATCTGGAAGCTCTTGAGGATTGATTTGAAGGTTTGAGGGTTCTGTTCAATCGATTTTGACAGGTATGTAATTCCCATTCCATGGCTTGATTTAGGCATAATCAATAGGAATTGTTAGCTTAGAGGTGATGTAGGTTAGTGTGTGAAGCTTTCTGGTAGCATTTGGTTAGGTTTAGAGACATTAAGTTGGGTGCCACAATTTCTGTTCTTGATCGTATCTTGGTGGTTCTTGAGAGTTAACCCTAGCTAGATGGTGGAATCAACTCAGGATAACATGGTGATGATGTTAGACACTTTAATTTGGAGAATGGTGATGATTGGATCTTGGTCAGTTTCTGAGTTTTTGATCGTGTTTTGAGAATGGTGATGATTCAATAAGAATGGTTGGCATGGTTAGAATCAGGGTGAAAAATGGAGTGGATTAGGGTTTCCAATTTTGATTTTTGGTGGAGATTTGATGGGATTCGAATTTGGAGAAGATGAAGTTCTTGGTTGTTCATCCATGGAGGTTCTTCCCTCTAGATTTTCAAATTGGGGAAGATGATCCCAGAACCATTAGATCATAGGTGGACCTTTGACTGAAGGCGTAATCCAACGGCCACGCGTGCTTCAAATTTTGTGAAGGACTCTGAACTAAGCGAAACGATGTGTTTCATTAATGTGATCTGGGTGGGCTTAAGGCACTAGTTGATAATCACACCCCCTTGTTGGGCCCAACCCTGAAATGAACTGGATTGTCATGCTATCTGCACCGTGTGTTTATCATTTTATTTGGATTTTCTTTATTGTTTCATTTTATTCATGGTTCTTGATAAAATCATAAAAAATGGAAAAATAATTCAATTAATCCCATTCTTTTTGCATTGGATTCATGATAGGATCTAGTATTTTTTAGATAAAAAATATTATTATTTCATGCAATTTCTGATTTTATGGGAATTTTTACGTTTTAATTGATATTAAAATAGTCATGTTTGATGGTTGATAATGGTGAATTTGGTTTGATCATGTAATGATGATTTTGATCTTGATTTTTTGTGAGTAGTTATCATAGATATGCATGCTCCCCATAGATTTTTCTCACATTTTTGTGATGAACATAAGTGGTAGTTTAGGTTGAAACCTTTAAGAGCTCCATTTTTAGGGTTTATGGTTGATACCTTGTTGTTGCACCCTAAAATTTGACCAACCGATTCTCCTATCTGACTCATGGTTTAATTTCATATTCACAGCTCAGATGGGTGATTTTTGCGCAAACAGGAGGATATCAGAGTTTACAGCTTGATTTTCGTCTATCAGATATGGCAGATTCAGTCCAGATTATCGGGGTTTTATTTTCGGGAAATTGTGCGCTCCTCGGTGATTTTTCAGTGATTTTGGGGATATTCTGACGCCCGGGGATCTCTGTTCGATTCGATCTGGTCTCGTGCGCACTTTTATGGGGGTCATTTGCATTCATCTGCATTTTTAGGGTTTTAATAGACTTTTGTGAATTTTTAGCAGGCTTTATAGATTTTTCTGGAATTTAAATAGGGTTTTTGCATTTTTTAATGGTTTAATTCTCTTTTTAGGATTTTATAAGAATTTTTAAATCATTTTTAGAATTTTGTATAGATTTTAAAATTAGGATTAATAGGTTTAATTAGTTTTTTAGATAATATAGAAAATTAATATAGTTTTTCTTTTCCTAATAGATATTAAAGAATATTAGAATCTTAATAGAGAATTAGTAGGAGTTTAGAATTAATTAGAGCATTAATCTTCTTTTTAGATTTAATTAGGTTAATTGTTGTTTTAGATTTAATTAGATTGATTTAGAGTTAATTAGGTCTTAACTAGATTTTTTAGATTTAATTAGTATAATATAGAATTAGTTAGACTTTTAATCATTTTTAGAGTTTAATTAGCTTAATTGACTTTTTAGAGTTTAATTAGGATAATATAGAATTAATTAGGTTCTTAATCATTTTTTAGAGCTTAATTAGGTTAATCATGTTTTAGATTTAATTAGATTAATTAGTGGTAATTAGGCATTAATCAAATTCAGTTAATTGTTTTTATGCAGTTTTTTACAGTTTTTTTTCCATTCAGTCTCGTATGGGCCCAGGGCGTTTTTTGTAAGGCCCAATTCTCAGTTCAGATGGTCCAAAAAGTCCACATTCGTCCAGCAGACTCCAGGAGATTCTAGAAGGTGCCACGCGTTTCCAGGGTAATAAAAGCGCCACGTGTTGCGTCAGCAAGGGTCCCACGCGTTTCGCCTTGAGAACGCCACCACCACTCAGAGACCCATTCCCAGACTCCTCCACGTGTTCACACCTGTCTCCACCACTCTCTCTCTCTGCGCATGCACGCCACTTGGCGCCCCCACACCATCGCCTGAGTTTCACACCGGCGGCCATGCATCAGCCGTAGCCCCCACCGCCGATCACCGTTAACGACTTCCGGCCACCGGAATCTGCAAACACCAGAAAATCACCAGAAAATCATCTTCTCCCTCAGATCCTCCGTCACCTTCCTCTTCTCATCGCCGGAAAATTCATAGGCACGTCGGAATCTTCATACCTCCATACAACCTTTCTCCAGAAACTCAAACCTTCGTACAAAATTTTCCAGAAACATCTTCGTCCTCCATCAATTTTCCAGATCATCTTCATACTCCATCAAAGATTTCCAGAAATCATATCAGACGTTCATCCTCCTCCATCAATTTTCCAGAACAACTCAGAAAACGTCATCTGCGTTCAATCTTCAAGCAAGATTCCAAGGAACTTCAAACCACGTTCAACCTTCATACATTTTTTTCCAGAACGCCACCGAACTTCCATTGTTCTTCACGAAGTTTTCCAGAACAGCTTCAGAACTCCATAGTTCTTCGATCCTTCCCCCAGAACGTCATCTTCAAGAGCCATCCTTCAATTTCACCTTCGCTCCATCTTCGTACGCGACTGAGATCTTCGTTGAAGGGACTTCATTCTCCAATACGATCCAGTTCGCTCAAATATCTCCAGGTATGCTTGCTAAAACTCCTTGCATGTTCTTCTTCAGATTAGATTGTGCCTTCAACGATTAGGGTTTAACTAATTAATTGATTTAGTGAGTAGTTGAGTTAGATCCTGAGTAGTGATTTCTTGTGAGGGATTGAAGTGTTTGGGTGAGGATTTGCTTCGTTTAGAGTTCGTTTGATTGAGTTGCAGAGAAGAGATGAGGGAGAGATGAGAGGAGACGGCGCATGGAGTGAGTGAACAGTAGCTAGGGTTTGGAGGTAGAGGAGTAGTTTTGTTCAGCAGAGTAACTGGATTAGGGTTTGTTTGGATTGGGCTTAGGCCCAAGCGTGTTTCTGAACGCATACCACCCCATCAATTGCTAATTTCCCCCCCTGGCCGTGTGAAATCTGGATGATGGATATGGGCCTTAGGCCTTATTTACTTTCAACACCCCCTGGGCGTAAGCCCATTGAGATAGCAACTGGATAAATCACTAACGGCACCCCCCCAGGTTTCTTCCTGCTTGCTGTGTGTGTTAGCTATTTTTGGTAGCTGGGCCCTGCGCCCAAATTGATTTTGGCACCCCCACCATTGAGGGCCCAATGAATTGAAAACTGGAATGCTTGCTGTTTAAACCCCCTCCATGTCATTCTCTTTCAATTTCTTTTATATTTTCATACATGTAAATAAATCACAATAAAAATGTAAATAATTGTTTCTAATAATTCTTTTTTTTTCTACCATTGCATCATGATTCCTAGAAAATTAAATAAAAATAAAAAAATGACATTTTATTTTTGTTTGTTATTTTAATTGATGTTTTGTTTAATATTTTCAATGCATGCATATCATTAGAAAATTCATAAAAAATGGTAGATTTAGTCAAATAATTCCGTTCTTTTTTCTGTAGACTCGTAATTCAGTGTAGAATTTTATAGTGCAAAAATATTAGCTTAATCATGCATTTTCATTTTAATTGCATTTTTCACTGTTATTGATGTTGAATAACTGGTCTGTGGATATATCTGTGTTGCTGATTTTATTTCTTTCATCTGGTGTTGAAATTTGTTCTGATTTTTCAGTATGTTATCCTAGAGCCATGTAGGTCTCCCATTAGATTTTTGATAGATTTTTGTAGGGTGTCCTGATGTGTTTTGTCTGAGCCTGAAGATAGGAGAAGTCTTGATGACTTCTGACTTTGAAGTTCAACTGTGGTTGAACTTCAGAGATAGTTCCTGTGGTTTGTTGGCCTGTAGGTTCTTCTTGAAGGTGGGAGCTGATGGAGGTCCTGTTGTAGCTTGCAGAGTTGCAGTGGATTGAGGCTTAGTCTAGGAGCTTGTTGTCTGTTTGTGAGGTTCGAGATCCTGAAGTTTGAAAGGAGTTTATGGTACTTTCCTGAGGAAGGCACTATGAATGAATTTCATTCTTTCTTCTCACCTCTTTCGTAAGTATCCAATGATGTCGGAGCCGACTTGTGAGTTTAATTCCTCCTGAGGAGGAATGTAAACTGATCACCTGTTGTTGAGCCACATGGGATACGATTCCTAAGTGGAAGTCTCCTAGTACTTTCCCGAGGAAGGTCCTATGGGTCTATTCACTTAGTTCCACTAGTTTATCTAGGATTTCTTAAGTATCCAGTGATGTTGGAGCCAACTTGTGAGTTTAATTTCTCCTGAGGAGAAATGTAAACTGATCACAGTTGTTGAGCCACGTAGGATACGATCCCTAAGTGTCAGCCTCCTAGTACTTTCCTGAGGAAGGTCCTATGAGTCTGCCCACTTAGCTCCCTTAGTGCATATAGGTTTCTCAAGTATCCAGTGATGCCGGAGCCTTCATGTGAGTTTAATTTCTCCTGAGGAGGAATGTAAACTGATCACAGTTGTCGAGCCGCATAGGATATGACTCCTGAGTAGTAACCTCCTGGTACTTTCCTGAGGAAAGCACTATGAGCTTGTCTGCTTAGCTCCCTTTTCTCTGGTAAGCTTGTTCTGAAGCTTGGAGACTGGGATTGATTCCTTTTGCTTAGGGTTTTGTGATTAGAGTTTTGGCTTAGACCTTTGCTTAGGGCTTTGTATAGAGTTTTGTTTGGAGCTAGATTAGGAGCTTGTTTCAGGTTTGTTAGAGGCCCTGCTCAGGGTTAGTCTCTTTGTATTGTCTGACTTGTGTGATGTTATGTTGCATTAGACTTAGGTGTTCATCTAGATGGTTCCGAATAGGTGCATCTTAGAAGTAGACTTTGTGTGCATGAGAAGTTGAGGTGGTCCTCCTTCTGCTTGTTTGTTATTGCGTGGCTTTGCTTGTTGGTATTTGGTAGAGCTGAGCTCCCTTGCCTTTGTGGTTTACGGCCTCTGTGCCTTGTTTGTCTAGTTGTTGCATTCATGCATATTTTCAGTATTCTTTTACTGTGCAGTTTCTTGTTTGTAGTTTAGTCCTGTTGCCATGATCCCTTAGGAGCTCTGACTTCTCCGCTGCGGAGTTGTTATGATAGACATTAGGATGGTCAACCAGGTGTGATATCAGTAGATAGATTCCCCTTTTCTCAGCTATAGTTCTAGGGTTTCCCTTTCCTTTCTGTAGGAGCTTTTGAGTAGCTTGACCCGTAGTTAGCTGAACTACAGCTGCTCTGATTCTTCGTTCCAGACGAAGATATGTAGGCATAGGATGCGATATCCTAGCGAGCACACTAACGACTAACTTTAGTTCTCTCGCGGCTGTGCGATCGAGACTTTCCCGCTAACGACTAATTGTTACCCCTTTCTCTTGCCCGAGTGCATTTGAGACCAGATCGTATTTGTAGGTTCCCGAGCCTTAGAGACCAGTTTGTTTTCTCACTGCTGTGTGAGAGCCCCTGTTTGCCCGTAGTTAGCCGAACTACGTTTGCTCTGATCTTTCATTTCAGATGGAAGTACGTAGGCACAGGACGCGATGTCCTGGCGAGCAACCTTTCCCCTGTTTAGACGTAGGCAGTCGAACTACGTTGACTCTGACTTTCCCATTGCACGAGGGAATACGTAGGCCCAGAACACCGTATGTTCTGTCGAGTCCTGTCCTTTTATTTTCTTTTCAGACCAGCCATTAGCGTAGATAGATAATACACCCTTTTACCTATAAACACCAAGCGTGGATCCCATCGAGTACGATGGACGTGAGGGGTGCTAATACCTTCCCCTTGCGTAACCGACTCCCGAATCCAGGTTTTGGTTGCGATGACCATACCTTTTCCCGTCTTTGCGAGGTTTACTTCGAGCGTTTCCTTTCCCGCTCTGAGGGATAAATAACGCACGGTGGCGACTCTCCTGTCAAGCCGGCGCCGATTTTCGCAGTAGCGACAGCTGGCGACTCTGCTGGGGACTTATAGCATCTAGGGACTTTTCCCATCCCTTATGCTGGGACCGTTTCCCATCCCCTACGCGAGTCAATCCTAGCGCTTGGATGTTTATTGGTTGGGTGTTGTGCATATTGTGTTTTACTTTTCCGCACTTTACTTTTCTGTACCTTTACCTTTCCGCATTTATTTTCCAGCAGTATATTATCATGATTATTGCTGTGGGCAAAGGGAGGTTACTGTGAGTGAAAAGCCGGACCTGGGCTTGAGTACACACCTAGATATAGTTGTGGAGAAGTAGTAGACGAACCTGTCTGCTGAGCAGGCACAGTTCCCTACGAAAATCTGCGCTCAGACGAGATTCTTGCAGAGGTGCTCCTTTCCGGTCCTGAGGATCTGAGGGGAGTCCAGACGTGAGGGTTGTCGACTCTGGGGACCGATCAATTGGAAGTCAGCTAAGTGAGGCCTCTTCATGACTTGACAATGCCACTCCTTCTGGGAATCGTATCGTCACTCATGAAAGTCTGTGACGCTGACGACCGCATAGGATGCCGTACCTTTGTCCGTGGATTAGGTCTATCCTACCTGTGAGAGGGACTGGGTTATTGCAGGAAAACTGGCCTTCAGAAACCATGATTCATTACCTTTATCAGATGGTGTTCTTGATTCATCTCCAGGTGTGTTGTCTGGGTCAGATGGGTTTCTTATCTGAGGTTGAGGCTATTATCAGATGGTATTCTCGTCGGATACAGAGGTTCAGATGGTTTTCTTACCAGGGGATTGATATTTTGAGTATCAGATGGTAGTTATTGGCATGAGGTTCTGGTGACCGTGTTGGTTTTCTGTTCATGATCACAGAGATATTCCTCTTCAGGCTACAGCATAGCCCCTGTGTTCGCAGATTGCATTATTTATCATATTGCATCATTGCATTACCATCTGCATTCAACTAACGTGTGTGTATTGCAGGTACATATTTTCCCTTCCAGTTCTGGTGTTTGTTCCTAGCAAGACATGGAAAACCTGAAGAGAGTATTGCCCTATAAGTTTCCGTCGCCGAATATCAGTCTATTGTTAGAGTTGATTGCTATTGCTAAGAAGAGGGGAATGGGTGACTTCAGAAAGAGATATGGGAGGATTCTGACCTACGTTTATCAGCCATCTGCCTACGAGACCAGCGGCATCTATACTCTGTTACAGTTTTACGACGCGGAGCTCAGGTGTTTTGTATTTCCCGACTTTGTTTTGGCTCCTACCCTGGAGGAGTACTCTGCACTTCTGGATATACCGATCCGTGAGCAGATGCCTTTTTATCGTACGGGCGCTGAGCCTAAGCTGGCTGAGCTTTCTACCATCCTGTGCTTGAAAGAGTCTGAGCTGTCTGGGAAGATGATCAGAAGAGGAGAAGTATGGGGATTTCCGTTGGATGTCTTAGTGGAGAAGGCTCGAGAGTATGCCCAGAAGGGTAGCTGGGAGGTTTTTGACGTTATCCTCGCTGTATGTGTGTATGGCATCGTGTTATTCCCGAACATTCCTGATTTTGTTGATTCTGATGCCTTCTATATTTTAGCCGCGAAGAACCCAGTCCCTACTTTGCTGGGGGATATCCACCATTCAACTCATTATCAGAATGAAAAGCGACGAGGAAGGAATGTGTCTTGCTGTGTACCTCTCCTATGCAGGTGGTTCACCAGTCATTTGCCTAAGTCAGGCCCGTTTGTCACATCTATCAATTCTCTAGGATGGCCCGAGCGCTTAATGGGATTGACTGCTGAGAATGTGGTATGGACGAATAAAGAGGTATTTGGAGCTGAAGTCATACTCAAAGGCGAAGGATTCCCGAATGTTCCGTTAATAGGAAGGAAAGGTCGTGTCAACTATAACCCTTCCTTATTGATCAAGCAATTTGGGTACATACCTCATGGAGCGCCAAAGCCCGAGGAGATACAGGAATCTCTGTATCTCACTGGGGCAATAGGGAAAGAGATGCTGACCAAACTTGAGAAAGCCTGGAAAAACTTGCACAAGAGAGGGAAGCTTTCAGGTAGCAGAGGGGATACTCGAGTTCCTGGCCCATATGTAGAATGGATTCGTGAGCGAGCTGTGAAGTTCCTTATGCCGTATCCAGCAGTTCAGCCATTGCATCCTCCTCCGGTAGAGGAGCCTACCACTGTGGACATTCAGGTTTACAAGCAGCTGATGGTGGAGAAAGAAGAGCTAGCAAGGGCTAAAGAGGCTTTAGAGCAGGAGAATGCCCAGCTTCGGCATGAAAATATTGAAACAGGATATATTTCTAAGCAACAGGCTGAAACTCTGAAACATCTGAAGGCTACGCTATTGGAATTGACTGAAACCAAGAAGCGACTAGAGTTAGATGTAGACTCAGTTAGTAGTGTGTTGTCCACCAAGAAGCAAGAGCTAGAAAGGGCCTACACAAAACTAGCCAAGTTCAGAGAACACTGGGATCTCACTATGACCAAGCGTAAGGAGCGAGAAGAAGAGCTGAAGACACAGATTGCTCAGTTAGAAGAACAGGTCAAAGTGAAGAACGAAGAGCTTGAAGAAGAAGCCTGTCGCCGATACGAGGCCGAGCGCAAGTTGACAGATGCCATGAAGAATTTGGAAGATTTCCAGCATAGAGCAGATGCCAAGAGACCCAAACCTGGGGGCGGTGCCAATGATAAAGCTTGGGAAGACTTTGTCAGAGACATCCAGGGGACAGTCAGGAAGAGAGATCGACTGATAGAAGGTTTGATTTATCAACCAGATCACGCAGAGACAAAGAAAATGGTCGAAGACTTCCGTAACCGTACCCGTGTTTGATTTCTCTTGTATTCTGTTGTGTTGAGATCACCACCAGGCATGTTGGCTGGGATCCTCCCTATCATATCAGCTGTATGGAGCATAGTTATGTAACTTCTTGACAAGACTGCTGTTCTAATCAATATATGAGGGTTTTTCCAAATATTGTCTCTATGGTTTATCTCGTCTTGCTACCACTGACACTGGAATTGGAGGGAAAATATCTCCAATGCACACATGCACGTTAGCATTTTTGTATTTCTGTTTGCATAAATCATACTGCATAGCATTTAGCAGGTCAGAGCACTTATCCAGCCTTTGTTTTTCACCAGACGGTGATTCTCGGGGAATTGTTTGCGGCAAGAGTGGAGTGTTGAAGACGACCAAGGGGCTGAAGCAGATTTGAGCAGAATCAAGCAGTGTAGTCCGTTACAGATAATTGGTGGCTATGTCTGAAGGCAATTTCCAGGCTCCTGACACTTTGGCAGGGTTTACTGTGGTGCCCAACCATCAGTATGATTCTATGGAAGGCTTCCCGCAAGCAAACGATCTTATTACAGACCAAGTTGTGCAGCCTGCTGTTGAGAACAGAGATCGGCATGAGCAGTTTCTTGCCCGAAATGAACGTTATCCTCCTGTTAACAATCAATGTGTTGCTTTCCCTGTGATGAATTACCGGAGAGATATTCCAGTGACCGGGTTAGTAGATCCAAGAGCTCTTGACTATGGTAGAAGAGTCCGAGTGTTGGAAGAGCAAATGAAAGCCTTAGAAGCGAAAGATGCCGTTAACCTGGATGCTGTAGCCATGTGTTTGGTTCCCGACCTGGTGTTGCCTTACAAGTTCAAAATGCCGGAATTTGAAAAATACACAGGAGATAGCTGTCCAAAGCTGCATTTGATGATGTTCTGCCGAAGGATGACTTCGTTTGTGCGAAATGACAAATTGATGATCCATTGCTTTCAGTATAGCCTGACTGGGGCATCGTTGAGATGGTATGTGCAATTAGAGAGTAATCAGATTCGATCATGGGTGGATTTAGCCAGAGCTTTCATGAAGCAGTACGATTACAACCTGGATTTGACTCCTAGTCTCGTAGATCTGCAAGAATTGTCTCAAGCGGAGAATGAATCATTCAGAGCGTATTTGCGAAGATGGAAGGAATTGGCTGCTAGTGTTCGACCACCGCTTCCGGAAAGAGAACTGGTTGACATTTTCTTGGGTACTCTGAAAGGCCATTATTTTGACAAATTGTTCAGTTGCACAAACTTTGTGGGCCTGATGAGGCTGGGAGAGATTGTTGAGAGAGGACTCAGGAATGGAAAGTTTCGAGGTGTTCCTTACGTCCCAGTTAATAAGATTGAGCCAGTTGTTAGTTCTCAAGAAGAGTGGGAAGTAGGAACTGACGTCACCTCAGAATCTTTAGCATCTCAGGATCAGTTGTCAGACACTTCGAGTCAACGATCATCTTACCGCCGATCGCGTCAGCATGCTCCACGAAGACCAAGGAAGCCTGAAAGGCAGTTTACTCAGCTACCAGTGTCGTACAGTCAGTTGTTGCCAGATCTGGTCAGAAGTGGGTTGATAGTACCGAAAGAGACTAAGCCGGTGATTCCACCGTATCCTCCGGGTTTTGATGCCAGCGCCCGCTGTGAGTACCATGTTGGGGCACAGGGGCATTCCACCAATGATTGTAAGGTGCTTAGAAGTCAGATTCAGGATCTGTTAGACTCTGACCGTATTTGCATCACTCCTCAGGGTTTCATTCAGATTAATGATTTTCCATCATCCAGTTGTGTGGGTTCGTCAGTTAATGTCATGGAAGACTCCGCAGGAAGTGTGTGCTCTGAAGATTGTCAATCAGAGAGTTCGGTTGTATGGGAGAAATTTCTAGAGGTTTTCGCGCCGGACGCCGCATCTGTTTTCTCTGCTTAATCCGTTTTTTGTGCATCAGTATTTGTCGACCACCACCAGGATTGTTGGCTGGGGTCGTTATATTCGTACTCATTTGTGCTTACCTGCTGATTTTGTTGGTTGTACATGTGTGGGAGATGTTTGTCTGTGTGCTCATAGCTTGAGTTTCTCTTTATCTCGTTGCGAATGTGTGTTTGCTTTCTGCGCTGCATTATCATTTAGCAGGTATATCAGAACCATGGGTCTTATTTCCTCATCATCCAGTTTATTGCAGGAATTCCTTCAGAGATATGGAACAGAATCAGTTTGAATTGATCGAAGTCCAAAGCCAGCTGGGGCAGATGATGAGAGACATGCAAGAGATGCGTCTGGAGCAGAAGATTCTCAAAGAGGAGAACAGTCAGCTGAAGACCCAGATGAGCTTGATCATGGAGGTAGTCAAGAATGTGCTTAGGAAAGAAGACGACCAGCTATTTGAAGCCGCAATGAAGAAGCTCGCGCCACCGGTGCATGTGGAACCTGAGCAGCAGCAACAGAAGATACATCCGGCTCAACAGAGGATCCAGGAGGGGAAGCCAAAGAGAATGTTTGAGGCACCGCCTATGACATATGCTGAGCTCTTGCAGATCTTATTGAGGTTTAATCTGGTTGAGAAGAGAACGTTGTCGCCACCAACGAAAGCATTTCCTCAAGGGTACGATGCCAGTAAGCAATGTGAGTTTCATTCCGGGGCATTCGGACATGACATCGAGGGTTGTCATGCTTTCAAGCACAATGTTCAAGACCTGATTGACTCGCACGATATTGAATTCACGCCGGGCGGCGTAGCTGTGCATATTGCTCCTGTCTCAGTCGATGCTAAGATGACAGATGTTTCTAAAGCTGCAGTGGGTCAGAAGCGTATCCTGGACTCCATGGTGTCAGAATCTCCAGGCCCACAACTGTTGCCTATTCCTGGGGCAGATCTGAGAAAGCAAATGGCTAAGCATAAGGAGAGCGTTAATCAATACGTCGAAGATCAAGAAACCGATGTTGCATTTGATACGAAGGATGCTCAAGGGCCAACCCGATACCGGCAGCAGCAGCCTCAGCAACAGAATAATCGGGGGTATAAAAGAGGTCAGAATCAAGGTCCTTTGGCAAGCCGTCATTTGGAAACTCCTCCTATACCGTACGCGCAGCTTCTGCAGACGTTGCTTCAGCTCCAATTGGTTCATAAAAGGACATTGGCTCCCTTAACGGGACCACCACCACCGGGGTATGATGCCGACGCTACTTGTGAGTTCCATACCGGGGCACCAGGCCATACGGTTGAGAACTGTAAAGCATTTAAGCACAAAGTGCAGGATCTGCTTGATAGTGCAGCAATCAGCTTCGGGCCGGGAGGTCCCCACATCATCTGAATGAAAGAGGAAGAGCTCTATAGTTTGGTTGAGTCGTTGAAAGCAGATCAGGACAGCATCGAATTGCCTTTAATAAAGATAGCTGGTTCAGCAGCAGGGCAGATGTGAAAGCCCGGTTCTCGGAAGCTAGCATATTTTCTTTGTTTTAGCTTGTCATTTCTATACATTTGTAGTTGCTTTCCTGTTTGAATTTGTAAACTTGTTTGTAAAACTTGTTGTTTTCATTTCAATTGATAATAATGAAATAAATATGCATGGTTTTGATTAAATCCATTCGTGTTCACTAACTGTTTTGCAAATATCCACTGCTTCGGTCAAGAAGAATTTGGGGAGGATGACGAAAATGACCGACATGCAAATTCCGATTGTATGCTTTTGAAATAAACCTGCTGATGATGTACAGGCATTGCTTCAAATCCCTAAACACCGGAGATATAAGGAAGATAATCCCTTGTCAACCCCTTTGAGCCTTGTAGTAGGAGTTTCTTTCTGAAAACGAAAAACCCTCAATCATAACCTGGGGCAAGGTAGGTGTTAGCTAATTTGACCGAGCGTCCAAATTACAAGAGGAGTGTCCGTTCAAGGATCAATCACATCCCTAGAGGTCGTACCTAAAAGACCACAATGATTCAATCAAGAGTGGGACAGCCACATCACTTCCCAAAGAGTCAGACAACCATTGTCACACGACCTGTTCGAAAAAAATGAAAAAAAAGAAGAGTCAAAAGCCCGCTAAGTCAAGAAAACTTCAAAACAAATGACTTAGGCAAAAATGAGGGCATCCCGCTGGACTTAATCAATCAAAAGGAACTCAAAAGGAGTCAGTCCAGGCAAAAGTTAGGGATATGAAAAGAAAAAGGTGAAAAGGATCAAAAGAAAAATCCTCGATGGAAATACGAGTCGTGTGACCACAAATGTCAAAGACGAAAGAGTGAGTGGCGGTCACTCCAAGATCCAAAAGTTTCTCGAACTATCACTCCTATCTTTCAACCTCTGAGAGGTGAGCGCTAAGGTCAAATTAGCTGAACGTAGGATGGGAGAACATCAAGGAGAATGGGTGGGTTAAAGCAAACTTTGAGCCTTTATCCTTCCTTTCAAAACCATGAACCTAACCACATTACAACCTTCAAAAGTCCTAATTGAAGCAGGTTGTTTCGAAAGCATACTCCGGTAAAGGTCGCGTCAATTCTGACTCCTAAAAGGTTCCTCTTACCATGTTAATACTGATGTTGACGAATGTGTTGTGCATCATATGCTATAAACTGTTTTTCCTTTTCCCAGTGAACAGATTGGATGTTAAAGCTGTCATATGTGTTGCATTAATACATCTTTTATGCAGAACAACTTGTTTTACTTGCGAGTAAGCGTTTGACAGCAGAAAAGTTTCCTACAGTGGAAAGTATGGTCAAGATAGAATGCAGAACGCCCAAATGATTCCGAGAGCAGGGGCAAGCTTTTATTGTGATCCCCAGTCAGGTCAGCTTTTCGAAGTCAGTTATCCTGGGGCAATCAGGTTGAGATTCGGTGAATACGTCGTAGTCAGGAGGTACCACTCTGAATCAGATAATCAGGGGCAAGGTCATTGCAGTCAGGGGCATACCACCTTAAGCACGCAGAAGTTACTCGAGAAGCATTCAAGGTGAAGTATCTCTCAGGAGTTCAGAATGCTGGGGCATGTTATATCAGAACCATCAAGGAACAGATTTGCAGGTTTCCTTTCAGGGATTATCCCCACAGATGTCATGTAGGCTGGGGCATATCAGGAGCGAAAGGTTTGTTCTTCTCCGTATCAGCAGGGCCATTCAGAACTATTCGAGCAGATGCGGTCGATTTTCGAGAGCGAGATAAATGCGGGAAGTCGTGTCACTATCCCTTGACTCTTCACCCGGAGACTATGTATTCAGGCAAAGTGTTTCCCAGCGTCAGTTGTACCTGACCCATCACAGGCAGCTTAAGAGCTCAAATCCATGTTTGCGGTTACTGCGAAGCCCATCCGGGTTGGCGCATCAATTTCCAGATCCGAGCTTCATCAGAGCGCAGGAGGACTCCCTCCATTTTCTCCAGCAAAGACCAATTTGTCATTGGTATGGGTAAGTTATTCCTAGAGGAGTCTAATCATACTCGGCACATCTGCTATTTAACAGCGGAGTTATATTCCCCAGCAGGGTATTACTTCGTCGAGGTGTTCGGTTAAGTTCCTAATATCCCCAGCAGAGTTGATTTCACTCTCCCAGCATTTATTTTGCTAGGACGATTCAGTGATATCCGGGTTATCCCCAGCAAAGTTGGCCTCGCCTTCAGCATTTATGTTGCTGAAGTGGTTTTCTGTACCCGGCCTTCTCCGGCAGCTCGAGCCTGCACTAGCATATTGCATGCATCATATTTGCATCATACCTGCATGACATTTTCAAAATGCGTAGCATTTCCATCCAGAATGGAGCATTACGCTGTAGAAAGACTAAAGCATTTGCATAGGCATACAAAGCATAAGTCAGGTTTTCTATCAGCCTCATATGGCGCGTGAATTACTCTGTGATCAGTTCAGGGGCATTTATCCAGCAACAGTATTCAGACGATTCAGCAGATTATTTGTATCAGATCTTATGATAGTTGCGCTTTGATCAAGCAGTCATCTGATATCGACAGGCTGTTCTTCCCGTCAATTCATATTGACGATGTGTTCCTCCAATGAGTGGATTTCTCCGTCTATCATTAGACGCCTTGAGTACGAATGTGGTTTTCTTTCCGTCTATCCATAGACGATGTGAAGTTGCGGGTGATCGCAGTAAGGTTTCAAGAAGGGGTTTTCCCCAGGATGTGCTTTTCTTACCGTCTATCAGTAGACGATGTGAAGTTTTGATGGATTCTCAATAAGGTTCAAAACAGAGCTTTTCTAGCAAGTGGCTTTTCTTTCCGTCTGTCAGCAGACGATGTGAAGTTTCGAGCTACTGTTCAGCGGGTTTCTTATTGCCAGATCATACATATGATGAGGTGTTTCCCCAGCGAGTCTTCTCCGGCTATCCTTGGTTGTTGAGGGGCTTCAAAATGATTTTGAATGTTGGTTTCTCTTTCTGTTTATTGGATGAGATGACGTTTCAAGAGGGACTTTTCTGACCATCAATCCTTATTGATGTCGAGGCTCTTCGAAGAATGTTCAGTTTTCGTGATCGTTGATTCTTATTGACGACATGGTTCCTTAAAAGGTGGTTTTTCTTCCCGTCGGTCCATACTGACGATGTGGCCCCTTCAAGGATGTTGATCTTTTTCATCAATTCTCGTAGACAGAAGGATTCTGAGATTCAAGGGATGGTGTGGAATTGCGTTATGGTGTCTTTCCGTCTATCTTTAGACGATGTGAGTATGGAGATTATGGTAACTTTCCGTCTATCCTTAGACGATGTGAATAATGATTCGTTCATCAATCAGGATGATGCCGTCTACCCTTAGACGATGTGAATTGATTTGTTTCATCAATCAGGATGATCCCGTCTACCCCTAGACGATGTGAATAATGATTTGTTCATCAATCAGGATGATGCCGTCTACCCTTAGACGATGTGAATAATGATTTGTTCATCAATCAGGATGATGCCGTCTACCCTTAGACGATGTGAATTGATTTGTTTCATCAATCAGGATGATCCCGTCTACCCCTAGACGATGTGAATAATGATTTGTTCATCAATCAGGATGATGCCGTCTACCCTTAGACGATGTGAATAATGATTTGTTCATCAATCAGGATGATGCCGTCTACCCTTAGACGATGAGAATATTGATTCGTTTCATCAGTCAGGATGATCCCGTCTACTCTTAGACGATGAGAATAATGATTTGTTCATCAATCAGGATGATGCCGTCTACCCTTAGACGATGTGAATAATGATTTGTTCATCAATCAGGATGATGCCGTCTACCCTTAGACGATGTGAATATTGATTCGTTTCATCAGTCAGGATGATCCCGTCTACCCTTAGACGATGTGAATAATGATTTGTTCATCAATCAGGATGATGCCGTCTACCCTTAGACGATGTGAATAATGATTTGTTCATCAATCAGGATGATGCCGTCTACCCTTAGACGATGTGAATATTGATTTGTTCATCGATCAGGATGATGCCGTCTACCCTTAGACGATGTGAATTGGGAGATTAATGTTGTTTTTCCGTCTATCATTAGACGAGGTGGTTATTCAATCAGGGTGTCTTTCCGTCTATCCCTAGACGATGTGAATTGGGAGATTAATGTTGTCTTTCCGTCTATCATTAGACGAGGTGAGTATTCAATCAGGGTGTCTTCCCGTCCATCTTTGGGCGATGTGAGTATATTTCTCTTCCTGCCTATCAGTAGGCAATGTGAAAGGATCAGGTATGTTGTTGTAGCCCTCAGGGTTTGCTATATGGGGTATCACAAGCAACGGGTATTCAAATCAGGAGTTCTTTATCAGATGATTAATCAGTTTGGTGCCGCAATGACTGGACTCGGTTTTCTGGACTTTATTCTCCAAGCAGCTTACAGTATATACTCGCGGTTGGCAAATTTTCGGGTTTTTATTTGTATTCAACCGTCTCGTACCTCTGAATGTTTGAAGGCTGAGCGCTCTTCAAACCCTTCAGGTCCAAGTCGCTTGAATAGGGGCAGCTGTTGCACCCTAAAATTTGACCAACCGATTCTCCTATCTGACTCATGGTTTAATTTCATATTCACAGCTCAGATGGGTGATTTTTGCGCAAACAGGAGGATATCAGAGTTTACAGCTTGATTTTCGTCTATCAGATATGGCAGATTCAGTCCAGATTATCGGGGTTTTATTTTCGGGAAATTGTGCGCTCCTCGGTGATTTTTCAGTGATTTTGGGGATATTCTGACGCCCGGGGATCTCTGTTCGATTCGATCTGGTCTCGTGCGCACTTTTATGGGGGTCATTTGCATTCATCTGCATTTTTAGGGTTTTAATAGACTTTTGTGAATTTTTAGCAGGCTTTATAGATTTTTCTGGAATTTAAATAGGGTTTTTGCATTTTTAATGGTTTAATTCTCTTTTTAGGATTTTATAAGAATTTTTAAATCATTTTTAGAATTTTGTATAGATTTTAAAATTAGGATTAATAGGTTTAATTAGTTTTTTAGATAATATAGAAAATTAATATAGTTTTTCTTTTCCTAATAGATATTAAAGAATATTAGAATCTTAATAGAGAATTAGTAGGAGTTTAGAATTAATTAGAGCATTAATCTTCTTTTTAGATTTAATTAGGTTAATTGTTGTTTTAGATTTAATTAGATTGATTTAGAGTTAATTAGGTCTTAACTAGATTTTTTAGATTTAATTAGTATAATATAGAATTAGTTAGACTTTTAATCATTTTTAGAGTTTAATTAGCTTAATTGACTTTTTAGAGTTTAATTAGGATAATATAGAATTAATTAGGTTCTTAATCATTTTTTAGAGCTTAATTAGGTTAATCATGTTTTAGATTTAATTAGATTAATTAGTGGTAATTAGGCATTAATCAAATTCAGTTAATTGTTTTTATGCAGTTTTTTACAGTTTTTTTTCCATTCAGTCTCGTATGGGCCCAGGGCGTTTTTTGTAAGGCCCAATTCTCAGTTCAGATGGTCCAAAAAGTCCACATTCGTCCAGCAGACTCCAGGAGATTCTAGAAGGTGCCACGCGTTTCCAGGGTAATAAAAGCGCCACGTGTTGCGTCAGCAAGGGTCCCACGCGTTTCGCCTTGAGAACGCCACCACCACTCAGAGACCCATTCCCAGACTCCTCCACGTGTTCACACCTGTCTCCACCACTCTCTCTCTCTGCGCATGCACGCCACTTGGCGCCCCCACACCATCGCCTGAGTTTCACACCGGCGGCCATGCATCAGCCGTAGCCCCCACCGCCGATCACCGTTAACGACTTCCGGCCACCGGAATCTGCAAACACCAGAAAATCACCAGAAAATCATCTTCTCCCTCAGATCCTCCGTCACCTTCCTCTTCTCATCGCCGGAAAATTCATAGGCACGTCGGAATCTTCATACCTCCATACAACCTTTCTCCAGAAACTCAAACCTTCGTACAAAATTTTCCAGAAACATCTTCGTCCTCCATCAATTTTCCAGATCATCTTCATACTCCATCAAAGATTTCCAGAAATCATATCAGACGTTCATCCTCCTCCATCAATTTTCCAGAACAACTCAGAAAATGTCATCTGCGTTCAATCTTCAAGCAAGATTCCAAGGAACTTCAAACCACGTTCAACCTTCATACATTTTTTTCCAGAACGCCACCGAACTTCCATTGTTCTTCACGAAGTTTTCCAGAACAGCTTCAGAACTCCATAGTTCTTCGATCCTTCCCCCAGAACGTCATCTTCAAGAGCCATCCTTCAATTTCACCTTCGCTCCATCTTCGTACGCGACTGAGATCTTCGTTGAAGGGACTTCATTCTCCAATACGATCCAGTTCGCTCAAATATCTCCAGGTATGCTTGCTAAAACTCCTTGCATGTTCTTCTTCAGATTAGATTGTGCCTTCAACGATTAGGGTTTAACTGATTAATTGATTTAGTGAGTAGTTGAGTTAGATCCTGAGTAGTGATTTCTTGTGAGGGATTGAAGTGTTTGGGTGAGGATTTGCTTCGTTTAGAGTTCGTTTGATTGAGTTGCAGAGAAGAGATGAGGGAGAGATGAGAGGAGACGGCGCATGGAGTGAGTGAACAGTAGCTAGGGTTTGGAGGTAGAGGAGTAGTTTTGTTCAGCAGAGTAACTGGATTAGGGTTTGTTTGGATTGGGCTTAGGCCCAAGCGTGTTTCTGAACGCATACCACCCCATCAATTGCTAATTTCCCCCCCTGGCCGTGTGAAATCTGGATGATGGATATGGGCCTTAGGCCTTATTTACTTTCAACACCCCCTGGGCGTAAGCCCATTGAGATAGCAACTGGATAAATCACTAACGGCACCCCCCCAGGTTTCTTCCTGCTTGCTGTGTGTGTTAGCTATTTTTGGTAGCTGGGCCCTGCGCCCAAATTGATTTTGGCACCCCCACCATTGAGGGCCCAATGAATTGAAAACTGGAATGCTTGCTGTTTAAACCCCCTCCATGTCATTCTCTTTCAATTTCTTTTATATTTTCATACATGTAAATAAATCACAATAAAAATGTAAATAATTGTTTCTAATAATTCTTTTTTTTTCTACCATTGCATCATGATTCCTAGAAAATTAAATAAAAATAAAAAAATGACATTTTATTTTTGTTTGTTATTTTAATTGATGTTTTGTTTAATATTTTCAATGCATGCATATCATTAGAAAATTCATAAAAAATGGTAGATTTAGTCAAATAATTCCGTTCTTTTTTCTGTAGACTCGTAATTCAGTGTAGAATTTTATAGTGCAAAAATATTAGCTTAATCATGCATTTTCATTTTAATTGCATTTTTCACTGTTATTGATGTTGAATAACTGGTCTGTGGATATATCTGTGTTGCTGATTTTATTTCTTTCATCTGGTGTTGAAATTTGTTCTGATTTTTCAGTATGTTATCCTAGAGCCATGTAGGTCTCCCATTAGATTTTTGATAGATTTTTGTAGGGTGTCCTGATGTGTTTTGTCTGAGCCTGAAGATAGGAGAAGTCTTGATGACTTCTGACTTTGAAGTTCAACTGTGGTTGAACTTCAGAGATAGTTCCTGTGGTTTGTTGGCCTGTAGGTTCTTCTTGAAGGTGGGAGCTGATGGAGGTCCTGTTGTAGCTTGCAGAGTTGCAGTGGATTGAGGCTTAGTCTAGGAGCTTGTTGTCTGTTTGTGAGGTTCGAGATCCTGAAGTTTGAAAGGAGTTTATGGTACTTTCCTGAGGAAGGCACTATGAATGAATTTCATTCTTTCTTCTCACCTCTTTCGTAAGTATCCAATGATGTCGGAGCCGACTTGTGAGTTTAATTCCTCCTGAGGAGGAATGTAAACTGATCACCTGTTGTTGAGCCACATGGGATACGATTCCTAAGTGGAAGTCTCCTAGTACTTTCCCGAGGAAGGTCCTATGGGTCTATTCACTTAGTTCCACTAGTTTATCTAGGATTTCTTAAGTATCCAGTGATGTTGGAGCCAACTTGTGAGTTTAATTTCTCCTGAGGAGAAATGTAAACTGATCACAGTTGTTGAGCCACGTAGGATACGATCCCTAAGTGTCAGCCTCCTAGTACTTTCCTGAGGAAGGTCCTATGAGTCTGCCCACTTAGCTCCCTTAGTGCATATAGGTTTCTCAAGTATCCAGTGATGCCGGAGCCTTCATGTGAGTTTAATTTCTCCTGAGGAGGAATGTAAACTGATCACAGTTGTCGAGCCGCATAGGATATGACTCCTGAGTAGTAACCTCCTGGTACTTTCCTGAGGAAAGCACTATGAGCTTGTCTGCTTAGCTCCCTTTTCTTTGGTAAGCTTGTTCTGAAGCTTGGAGACTGGGATTGATTCCTTTTGCTTAGGGTTTTGTGATTAGAGTTTTGGCTTAGACCTTTGCTTAGGGCTTTGTATAGAGTTTTGTTTGGAGCTAGATTAGGAGCTTGTTTCAGGTTTGTTAGAGGCCCTGCTCAGGGTTAGTCTCTTTGTATTGTCTGACTTGTGTGATGTTATGTTGCATTAGACTTAGGTGTTCATCTAGATGGTTCCGAATAGGTGCATCTTAGAAGTAGACTTTGTGTGCATGAGAAGTTGAGGTGGTCCTCCTTCTGCTTGTTTGTTATTGCGTGGCTTTGCTTGTTGGTATTTGGTAGAGCTGAGCTCCCTTGCCTTTGTGGTTTGCGGCCTCTGTGCCTTGTTTGTCTAGTTGTTGCATTCATGCATATTTTCAGTATTCTTTTACTGTGCAGTTTCTTGTTTGTAGTTTAGTCCTGTTGCCATGATCCCTTAGGAGCTCTGACTTCTCCGCTGCGGAGTTGTTATGATAGACATTAGGATGGTCAACCAGGTGTGATATCAGTAGATAGATTCCCCTTTTCTCAGCTATAGTTCTAGGGTTTCCCTTTCCTTTCTGTAGGAGCTTTTGAGTAGCTTGACCCGTAGTTAGCTGAACTACAGCTGCTCTGATTCTTCGTTCCAGACGAAGATATGTAGGCATAGGATGCGATATCCTAGCGAGCACACTAACGACTAACTTTAGTTCTCTCGCGGCTGTGCGATCGAGACTTTCCCGCTAACGACTAATTGTTACCCCTTTCTCTTGCCCGAGTGCATTTGAGACCAGATCGTATTTGTAGGTTCCCGAGCCTTAGAGACCAGTTTGTTTTCTCACTGCTGTGTGAGAGCCCCTGTTTGCCCGTAGTTAGCCGAACTACGTTTGCTCTGATCTTTCATTTCAGATGGAAGTACGTAGGCACAGGACGCGATGTCCTGGCGAGCAACCTTTCCCCTGTTTAGACGTAGGCAGTCGAACTACGTTGACTCTGACTTTCCCATTGCACGAGGGAATACGTAGGCCCAGAACACCGTATGTTCTGTCGAGTCCTGTCCTTTTATTTTCTTTTCAGACCAGCCATTAGCGTAGATAGATAATACACCCTTTTACCTATAAACACCAAGCGTGGATCCCATCGAGTACGATGGACGTGAGGGGTGCTAATACCTTCCCCTTGCGTAACCGACTCCCGAATCCAGGTTTTGGTTGCGATGACCATACCTTTTCCCGTCTTTGCGAGGTTTACTTCGAGCGTTTCCTTTCCCGCTCTGAGGGATAAATAACGCACGGTGGCGACTCTCCTGTCAAGCCGGCGCCGATTTTCGCAGTAGCGACAGCTGGCGACTCTGCTGGGGAGCCGGCGCCGATTTTCGCAGTAGCGACAGCTGGCGACTCTGCTGGGGACTTATAGCATCTAGGGACTTTTCCCATCCCTTATGCTGGGACCGTTTCCCATCCCCTACGCGAGTCAATCCTAGCGCTTGGATGTTTATTGGTTGGGTGTTGTGCATATTGTGTTTTACTTTTCCGCACTTTACTTTTCTGTACCTTTACCTTTCCGCATTTATTTTCCAGCAGTATATTATCATGATTATTGCTGTGGGCAAAGGGAGGTTACTGTGAGTGAAAAGCCGGACCTGGGCTTGAGTACACACCTAGATATAGTTGTGGAGAAGTAGTAGACGAACCTGTCTGCTGAGCAGGCACAGTTCCCTACGAAAATCTGCGCTCAGACGAGATTCTTGCAGAGGTGCTCCTTTCCGGTCCTGAGGATCTGAGGGGAGTCCAGACGTGAGGGTTGTCGACTCTGGGGACCGATCAATTGGAAGTCAGCTAAGTGAGGCCTCTTCATGACTTGACAATGCCACTCCTTCTGGGAATCGTATCGTCACTCATGAAAGTCTGTGACGCTGACGACCGCATAGGATGCCGTACCTTTGTCCGTGGATTAGGTCTATCCTACCTGTGAGAGGGACTGGGTTATTGCAGGAAAACTGGCCTTCAGAAACCATGATTCATTACCTTTATCAGATGGTGTTCTTGATTCATCTCCAGGTGTGTTGTCTGGGTCAGATGGGTTTCTTATCTGAGGTTGAGGCTATTATCAGATGGTATTCTCGTCGGATACAGAGGTTCAGATGGTTTTCTTACCAGGGGATTGATATTTTGAGTATCAGATGGTAGTTATTGGCATGAGGTTCTGGTGACCGTGTTGGTTTTCTGTTCATGATCACAGAGATATTCCTCTTCAGGCTACAGCATAGCCCCTGTGTTCGCAGATTGCATTATTTATCATATTGCATCATTGCATTACCATCTGCATTCAACTAACGTGTGTGTATTGCAGGTACATATTTTCCCTTCCAGTTCTGGTGTTTGTTCCTAGCAAGACATGGAAAACCTGAAGAGAGTATTGCCCTATAAGTTTCCGTCGCCGAATATCAGTCTATTGTTAGAGTTGATTGCTATTGCTAAGAAGAGGGGAATGGGTGACTTCAGAAAGAGATATGGGAGGATTCTGACCTACGTTTATCAGCCATCTGCCTACGAGACCAGCGGCATCTATACTCTGTTACAGTTTTACGACGCGGAGCTCAGGTGTTTTGTATTTCCCGACTTTGTTTTGGCTCCTACCCTGGAGGAGTACTCTGCACTTCTGGATATACCGATCCGTGAGCAGATGCCTTTTTATCGTACGGGCGCTGAGCCTAAGCTGGCTGAGCTTTCTACCATCCTGTGCTTGAAAGAGTCTGAGCTGTCTGGGAAGATGATCAGAAGAGGAGAAGTATGGGGATTTCCGTTGGATGTCTTAGTGGAGAAGGCTCGAGAGTATGCCCAGAAGGGTAGCTGGCGACTCTGCTGGGGAGCCGGCGCCGATTTTCGCAGTAGCGACACTTGTGGTTTAGATTTTATTTTTAGGACTTGGTGAATGATTAAACCTCTGATTTTTGTAGGATAGATTCATGATTGAATTAGGGTCCCTTAGGAATTTTTGTAGGATTTTTCAAGGTAGTTTTCTATTTTTGCTTGATTTTAGTTTAGGTGCTAGTTTTAGATGGTTCTAATGCACTAACTCAACTAGATTAACTTCCTTAGCTCCCTTAGATTAGGGTTTTGCTTTGCTTGTTCTTGGATGATGTTGAAGACAAGTTGAAGATGCATTGTATTACTTGAAGAGGCTTGGATGTGAAGATCTTCCCTTCTTTTGGGGTAGTTTTGATTAGGTATTAAGATTAGGGTTTTGTAGGCAGAGCTTCTAGATAGATTCTCTTCCTTCATAAACATGGATGATGTTGATCACTTCCATTCTTCCCTATGATGTAAGGTCCCCTTTTAAAGGCCTCATCCATCCTTTGGTAGGATGTGTGGCTCCTTACAAGCTGTTAGAACCTTTGAGGGTCCCTTTCTCTGATGATAGGATGCTTAGTGGTGACCTTTGGTCTTCACTCTGCTACCAATCATCCCAAACTTTGCTCTTGATAGATGAATCTTTCCCCCTTGCTAGAGGATGGAGTTCCTTGCTTGAAAAAGATTGAAGGATGGAGTTGATACTTCTTTGTGTCTGGAGATTACCTTTTGAAGCTGAAGCTTATAGATGAAGACCAAGTTGACACTTGTGAAGAGGATCCAATTGAGATTGAGTGAGGAGCCGAGGCTTGAGAAATAAAGGATGAGTTGACACTTAGGTTGATTCATTGAGAGCCTAAAGGAGTCAAGTTGATACTTGCAGTTATGAGTGAAGCCTGAAGGTGGAATTGACTGAAGGGCTGAAGCTTGAGGAAACAAGTTGATACTTATGTTTGATGTGTTAGAAGCTTGGAGAAGCAAGTTGATACTTGTTGTTGAAGATGATAGCCTTGAAAAGCAGCTGAGGACTGAATTGCTGTCAGAGGAGAGCTTAGCTGAGGGAGTGGTTGATCTGCTTTCTTCCCTGTCTATTTTCTTTCTGTGCAACTGTATTGATGTGCCTTGTTTGATTTGCTTGATGCATTAGAATAAGTTCATATCTAGACTGACTTAATCTAGGAGCATGATTGCACTAGAGGTTGAGTTGCTCCCTCTGCTTGTATTTTTACTATATGGCTTTGCTTGCGAGTATTCGGTAGAGCCCTGCTCCCTTGCCTATGTGATTTGTTATTTGCTTGATGGCATTTTATTTCATTTCTTCTGTATGATTGCAGTTGCTTCTATCTTGCTTGATAGCATGTTATTTCTCCTGTATGATTGTAGTTATTCATATCTGGCTTGAGGTTGAGATGAGCTTGTGGAGGCTGCTGCCCCACACACATTTCCTCCCTCACTTGCATTGCATGCATTTTACATTCGTTTACTGTTTACTGTTTAAGCTGATGCTTTATCTGTTTCTGTTTATCATTGACATGACCCCTTAGGAATCTCACTTCCTTTGATAAGGAAGTGATGATTAGAAATTTAGGTTGAAACCTATGCATGATAACTTTTAGGAGTTCCTTGTTTCAAACCTCAACCATAGGATGAATCCTTGGCATGACAACATTAGGACTTGATAGTCTCCCCTTAGTTGAGCCTGTTCTCTCTTCTCATCTCAAAACAAATTAAAATACAGTAATAAAGGTTAACTGACGTCGTACGTTACAAGCCTTAAGCTATCTGAGAAAGGATTGTTGGAGAGTTTCTTTTCATCAGTTTGGATGTTTAGTATGGCACCCTTTGGGTGACATGCGACACATTGACTCTCAGGTCATAATCTCTAGTGCGATACTAGTTGCAAACAACCATAAAAAACAGTTCTTTCGTAAAAGACAGAAAACAAACTTCAAACCTTTTTGCCCCGTGGGCCCATAATTCAAAGGAAGCTTTTTTTAAGAAAAGAGTGTCGTTAACTCCCAGTTCTACCGCAAACGGTAACGCCTAAGTCTCCAAGGGTCGAGCTGCGTACATCCAACCGCTGGAACTGTTTGTTAACCCTACTCGATAAAACAGATGAATCTGAATTCCCGTAATCTGTATTATCCCGAACTACGTAAGCTCTGATCTCTCATACCTGTTGAGAGTACGTAGGCACAATACTGATGTATTGGCGAGCCACCTTCAACCATCCGTAACCCATAGTTAGTCGAACTACGTTGACTCTGATTTCTCATTCTCTGATGAGAATACATAGGCATAAAGCGCGACGCTTTGCCGAGTCATTTTCTTTTCTTTTTCAGACCAGCCTTGATAGGTAGATAGATAAAACCAACCCGTCAGATAAACACAACAAGCGTGGATCCCATCGAGTACGATGGACGTGAGGGGTGCTAATACCTTCCCCTTGCGTAACCGACTCCCTAACCCAGACAATGGTTGCGACGACCTTGTCTTATACCTTTTCGTCAGGTTTTTCCGATCGTTTCCTTTCCCGTTCTAAGGGATAAATAACGAAAGGTGGCGACTCTTCTGTTTTTCCGGCACCTTATTTTCGCGGAAGCGACAACTGCACTGTCTCTTCACTTCAAACTCTTTGCTGGGAGACATGTCCTAGATATTGTGTTGACTTCTGATGAGAAGGCCAATATATCTAAAAGAAATGATCATTGCTGAATTAAAAGAAACTTGTAGGGAATTGGGGGAAACTATCAATACTGCCACTAAAAGAAAGATCAAGCTAGAGTCTTTCATTCAAAGTCTTGAAAGAGATGCAGCTAATATTGATAGTGAGGTTGTGTCAGGGGAAGAATCTAGAAATAATGATGAAGATGTCTCAACTAATATTGAGGAGGTTGGATCCAGTTCTTCTGAGGAGGAAGATTAAATTGTCTACCTTGATGGTTTGCTGATGGTTTGCTAGTTTTCTTGGGCTGATGGTATGCTATTGATTTGGCTAGCTTTTCCTTTTGGTTTAGATTTTTGCTTTTGTTGTCTGTCTTGACAGATTGGGTTATTTTGTTTTGTAATTTTGGGTCTCCAAACCCTCTAACATGGAACTAACAACATTATACTATTGGCTTGATCTATACTATTTGTTTAGTTATGATTTAAATTTGTGGCTAAAAAGGGGGAGAAATAGGTGGTATCAGCAGGTTGTGTATATTGTCATCAGGTTGTGTTGTGTGCTTCATAGATTTTTACTTTAAACATGGCTGCAAGTGTATGTGTGTGAGCAGAATGATGATCCTGTGTGTGACTGCTTGGAAGTATGTGTGACTGCAAGTTGTGCAGGTTGTGTTTGGCTGATGCTATGTGCATCAGTTGAGGGGGAGTAACACAGGTGTGACATCTGTAGTTTGCACTAGCAGGTGATTTTTTCCTGTGGAACAAGTGTGATTCAGAATGTCATCCTGGATGTCTTGACATCCATAATCCAGGGCAGTCTGGATTAGTGTGTGTGAACAAGTTGATCTTGAGTGGCGGGAAGCTGATATTATTTTTGTGTGTAGATGACTCTGATATGGTACTACAGCATGTGTATGTTAATTGGTAGTTTTAGCTAGTAGCTTTTCTGCATGATTAGATATATGGTATGAACTTTCTGCTGCTTGTGATCTCTGATAGGTTGACAGAGTGTTTTAGCCAAAAATTTCCCAAAGGGGGAGTTTGTAGATGTTTTTGATTGGCTGCATTTTGTGGCAAAACATTGATGTATGTGTGAGTGTCATGACTGATGTTATGACATATATAATGAGTGTGTTGCAGGGTAAGTTTGGATAGCTAAGAGCAAATTATGTTGGATGTCATGCTGGATGTTATGACATCAAGCAGCTGACATTAGGGCGCGTGTTTTAGGTTCTGGCATATTGCGTGAGGAAGCTCAGGCTATACTTCAGGAAACATTTTAGGAAGCTTGGTTATCTCAGGCGAAATTCCAGGCATGGCTAAGGATAACCTATGACCAAACTGTTAGTGTGCAGCTTAATGAAAAGTGGTCTTACTTGGGTTAAACCTAATTTCTGCACTAAGGCCCAAAATCTTTCTGCTGCTTATAAATAAAAAGGAGCAATCCTAATTGAGGACAGCAATTGGCAGGAGTTCTGTGCAGAGCTCTTGAGATAGAGAGTACAGAGTGTTTGTGAGTGAAGAATTCAGTCTGTGTACTGTGATCTTCACGTGTATGTTTGTGTCTTAGGATTTCTTGTGAGCCAAGCAATTATCTCTTGGATGATTGCATTGGACTAGTGTGTTTTAAGCTGTACTTTGTGTGTGTCACTCTAAGCTTTTAAGCATGAGTGTTGTGTCTCTTGATTAAAGCTATGAAGCAAAATCAAGGTTTGTTTGAAGTGTGTCTTCAAGTTTATCTGTAACTGTAATTGGTTGATATCATTGTTGTGATTGAGGGGGAGTGAGTAGGAACTCAAGTCTAGTGTTAGGCTGAAGTTGCATTGGGTAGGTCTTAAGTGAAGAGTCCAAACTGGTTGTTTGACTCTGAATTAATTCTACTGATAGTGAATTTCCTCCCTGGCTTGGTAGGCCCCAGATGTAGGTGTGATTTGCACTAAACTAGGTCAACAATTCTCTGTTTTATTTACTGCTTTCAATCCCTGTTTATTGTTAAGTTCTGTAGTCTGCTCAGTAGTAGATGTCATAACATCCATTGTTACATCGACTGTTTGGTACCTAGAATTTCAATCAGCTTCCCTTCTTCTAAGTTTTTTTTGCCTCCCTGGGCCTCTTTTGAACATGAGAGGGTAAATTATTGGATCATTGGTTTTGGGCCACTTATTTTGGCCATTCAAAGGAGTGATACCTTCCTCATAACATTTGACATAAGTCGACTTGTGATAACACTTATGGACATAATTAATGGGATTATCAACTTTCCTATGGATTGCAGCAACTGCATGTCTACATGGAATTCCAATGAGGTCCCAAAAATTACACGAACATGTTTGATTAGCCAAATCAACCACAAAACTATCAGTAAACATGACATGGGTAACATGGAATGTCAATTGTCTAGCTTAAGTTGTTGTCCAACTTGCACTCTTTTTAATCTCTCTATCCAATTTCTTAAGTGGTTTTGACATGATCCTACCCTTATGCCCATTAACTTCTTCCCTTAAAGTTGCAAACCTACCCATAAGATAAAACCTAATCCATTCAAACATTGTTATAATTGGTTTGTCCCTTTGAAGCAAGATAGTGGCATTAAAGGCTTCACTTAAGTTATTCATCAACACATCACACTTAGAATACAAAGGAAATGCATGCTTACACCACTTCTTTTTTGGAATTGCCTCTAACCATTCATAAGAAGCATTGCCGACTTCCTTGATTTTCTGCATGTATTATTCATGAGCCTCAAGATATGTTTCCTTTACTGCAGCCATCATAAGATCCCTAAAGAGGGTACCACCTCTGAACCTCTTTTTAAAGTTAGCATACAAATGTCTAACACGAAATCTATGTTCAAAAGCTGGGTATTGTTCCTCAAACACCTGTACAAGACCCTGAAAAAAAACAGTAAAACAGTATAAACAATAGTTCAACCAATGAAAATAACAAACATCTAAAAACCCAAACAGAAGAAGAAGTGTACTTGCCTTTTGTTGGTCAGATATGAAACGCCGCCTTTTTTCACCAATGTTCTAAAGAAGTAACTACATAAACCAACTCTAAGTGTCCTTTGACTCAGTTTATACCACTCCAAATACAATAGATAAATATTGGTCATTAGGGTCTCTTCCCACAGCTATTAATAATATCCCATCATACTTGTGTTTTAGATGACATCCATATAGTCCAATAAATGACCTACAAGCAAATTTGAAAGCTTTCTTTGTTCTATCAAAGCACATGTAACACCTTTCAAAACTTGGTAATAAACCTGGACCTGGAGATTGAATGTTCAGCTTGAAAGTATTTCCTTATGAAGCCCTCCTCAATTCAGCCCCATATGACCATAACAAACTATATTGTTTACTTGAGTCTCCTTCCATTATCCTTTTGGAAATATATCTTGCCTTAAATGCCCTACAACCAGGGATTTCAGTTGCATACCTCACCCTAACATCTACAATTACATCATTCAACTTCATTTTGTTATTGTTCTTCATCCTATCAACTATCACTTTTGCAACCCAGTCAGCTTTGGCACTCGTGTTAAAAAATTGTCTTACACACTTATGTTTAGAATACAAGGTCTTAATTTTAAAGGTTGTTGATGTTAAGACTTTACTGCGCAGTATAGTGTAATTGCATTGTGATTTTTCCTTGCAAACCACCCTACATCTCACTACATCATTTTTTTTTCAAATCTGACATCTCTCTCATTCAATACATTATGTTCCAAAATAGTACTCTTGAACTACCTCAGTGATGAAAACTCTATTACCACCTTGAATTTTTATTCCTTGGTAATTTTCTGGTCTCCAGCATTCTAGCAACGCTAGAATAAATTTGGGATCCAATGAGTACGATTTGATTTTGATCAAATCACCGAACCTACATGCTTCTAGGTATCCTTCTATTAAAGGGTCGTGTGGTATGTATTCATGCACACGACAGTGGAACCTTAATACATCCTGTGAAAGAATATAAATTCCATTAGGTTTAAAGGAAAATTAAACTTAGTAAAGATCGACAACAAAAAGAAAAATACTTACAAACTCTGTGATGTTCTCAATTGTGCCTCTGTAATCATTGCCCATTATGAGTAGAGACATTGTGGGTTAAGTCTGCTGACTGAAGTTTGCTGAGTGAAGTTTGATGAGTGAAGTTTGCTGAGTGACAAGAATATTTTGTAGAACGTATAAAGAGTAGAGTTGGTAATGGAATGAGAAGAGTTTGTTCCTTGATGAACATGTATTTATAATGGTCAAATGTGATAAGAGGAGTCACATGGTGATGCATGATGAAGTGTGCAAGTTTCTAAGTGCAGGAGTCACATGCAAATGCATGTTTAAGTGTGCAAGTTTCTAAGTACAGGAGTCACATGAAAATGCATGCTGAGGTGTGCAAGTTTCTAAGTGCAGGAGTCACATGAAAATGCATGATGTAATGTTGTCCTTCGTGCAGAGTGTGGTCACTATTAATGCATACTGAAACATGATGACAATGGTTCCAGGAAGCGTTCCAGTGTGGTCTTGTCATGCATATGAAGTCAAAAACACAGTGTAGTATTGCCATGTGTCGCTACTCGAAAAATGCATCGTGCAACGACGGGGAGGCGAAAAAGACAGACAGAAGAGTCACCGCCAAACTTTATTTATCCCATGAGGGGAAAGGAAAATATCGAGAAAACCTTAAGAAAGAAATGGATAAGATGGTCTCGCAACCATGAACGGGTTCGGAAGCCGGTTATGCGAGGGGAAGGTATTAGCACCCCTCGCATCCATCGTACTCGATGAGAACCAATTGTTTGTCGATGTGTGAACTTATTTGCTTAAATATTATGCTACAAAAAGTGTTCCAATGGGTAAAGAGAAGGGTTGGAAACGAGGGAAAGAGAGGAGTAACGGGGGAAAAGAGAGAAAGAACAGACTCGGTAGGACTTCGCGGTCATAGGCCTACGTATTCTCAAAAGGTATGAGAAAGTCAGAGTCGACGTAGTTCGGGGAACTACAGATATATGGGGAGTGTGCTCGACAAGGATTGTGGCCCTTGTGCCTACGTATCTTTACTTGAAAGAAGTAAAGAATCAGAGCAGCCGTAGTTCGGCTTACGGTGTACGGGAAAGCGGGGTGTACTAGTAGACGATGCTATCATGCGCATTTTAGCAGTTTAGGTGTTTTGCTGCTCGCATGTGAGGAGACTTAAGCATTACCTATTTGCGGTAGAACGGACGTAGCATGCCTTTCTGGGAAAGGGTGGAAAAGAGAAAAGGGTGCTCGCTAGGATCATTGGAATCCTATGCCTACGTATTCTCAATATGCATGAGAAATCAGAGCAACGTAGTTCGTGCCTATGGTGCGGACAACCGGTGTGTTTTGTGGATGACGTTATCGTGCGCGTTCTAGCAGTTTAGGTGTTTTTGCTGCTTGCATGTGAGGAGACTTATGCGTTACCTGTTTGCGGTAGAACGGACGTAACATATCCTTTTTGAAAGGATGGTTTTCGCCTTGCGAGGCAAGAAGTCATGTTTGATTGGTGAGATTGTTTTTAGGGGCGAGATAAGTCCTCGAATAGTAACCCCTACGGGTAGTGCCCAATTCTTTATCTCAAAGTTTTTTGTTATAAAAGGGTGTGACGAACGTAGCATCTTCGTATTGAAAGACGAGTATCAAAACCACACACACTACAGTGAGTATCCTGATACTCAGAGAGGAAGAAGACTACACTCAATCCTCTCTTTTTAATTCAATGCAAAGAGAACTTCGTTCTCTTATTAAAGATATTTTTAGTTTTGAATGGTAAGTGCTTTGCGATAGAGAACCCTACGGTAAACGTCAACACTCGGGATAGGAGAAGGCCTACGCCTAACCACTCCACAACCATTCAAGTTTTTGTTAAGAAAAGAGTTTGAAAAAGCACTTAGTACGGGACCGAGGTTTTAGGTGGGAAATGTTTCGGAAAGGAGTTGTGAAAGGAAAGGTGTTGGAAGAAGTCGCGTCTTCATATTGAAAGACGAGTATCGAGACCACCCACACTACAGTGAATATCCTGATACTCGGAGAGGAAGAAGTCTACACTCAATCCTCTCTCTTTAGTTCAATACAAAGAGAATTTGATTTATTGAAAGTGTTTTGAAGATGCACTCGGTACGGGGCCGAGGTTTTTAGGTGGAAAGGTTTGAAAATAGACTCGGTGCGGGGCCGAGGTTTTGAAAATGTACTCGGTGCGGAGCCGAGGTTTTGAAAATGTACTCGGTGCAGAGCCGAGGTTTTAGGAGGAAAGGTGGAAGCGTCTTCGTATTGAAAGACGAGTATTAAAACCACCCACACTACAGTGAGCATCTCGACACTCGGAGAGAAAGAAGTCTACACTTAACCCTCTCTTTTTAATCCAATACAAAGGGAAATTGATTCCTTATTGATGAGATGTTGATAACCTGCCAAAGAGATAAAAAATGGAGACATAATATACAAGATACAGATAATATACAGAATATGAAACAGTCCACCAATTAGGATTTTAAGGGTTTCAATATTTATTAAGTGTTTTAAAACAATGTACAAGTGTTCGAATATTTACAAGATAATAATATACAGAATATATAATATGTACAAGAATGTAGATGACTGAAAAAATAAAGCAATTAATATTTGACAGAAATTAAAGCAGTTGTATATTGGTTAGTATATCGAATCGTGATACAAAAGAATGGGATCTCGTCTTAACCACAAACAAAATGTCAATTAATCGAAGGTAGCCTATCGCGATCCCAAAGTAAGAAAGATGACCCAAATTGTCATCCCCCATAGATTTGAAATCGGGAAGGTTATCGACTTCGAAAATCTGACGCTTGCGGATAAAAAGACTTCATCGATCCATAAGTCAAAAATAAAATCGAATCGGAATAAGAAATAAGAAAGAAAAGAGGTGGTCTCGGATCCTTTGTTTCACGTCAATAACTTGACGGCTAAACGATGGAAATCTCTTCATCGACCAAAAAGAAAAAAAATGCCCAATAACAAATGCAAAGTGAAATTTAACTCTAAAATAAAAAACATAAACTTCTAAATATTATATACACAAAAACTCTAAAGAAATAAATATACAAGATAAATCTAAAGAAATGAAAAAGATATTAATATATAAAAACATTTATAAAAAAGAAACAAAACTATATAACACATAATAATAATAATAATAATAATAATAATAATAATAATAATAATAATAATAATAATAATAATAATAATAATAATAATAATATAAGCATACTAAAAAAAATTGATAGTAAAATGATTTACAAACAAAATAAATAATTAAATTAAAAACAGAGGGGTTTGTGATAGAAACAGGGGGTGTGATTAAAAAAACGGATGGGCCATGAGGCTCACTCCCACAACCAGCAAAAAATGTAAAATAAAGAAATCAAGAAAAAGTTAAAATAAAAAATAAAAATAAAAAAACAAAATGACAAGAAAAAGAGAACGATTCTTTATCTCTGCTTCAGCCACTACGCTTCAAAAACTCACCCACTCTGTTTCTCAATCTCCGTTTCCCTCTCATCTCTTCTGAACTTCTTCAAATCTTCAAATCTGGGTTATGTGTTATATTCGGAACTTTTGGAGTTTCGGTGGTTTGATGGTCGAGGATCTGGGTTAAAGTTTTGGAGGAGATGAATGTTGGTTGTGTTATTGAGAAGACGGTGTTTCGATTTGGGGTGTTGGGGGTGATCTACGGAAGGTTTCGAAGCTATGAAGGGTTGATGGGTCGTCGCGGCGGTTTTGACGGTTATGGATTTTCCGAAAATGGAGAAAACTGAAAGAGGTTTTGGATCGAAGAAGGTGAGTTAACGATGGTGGTTGTGTTGCTGTTAGTGACGGAGGAAGATGATGAAATTCTGGGTCCGAAGTTGATGTTGTGTGGTTATCACCGGAAAACGTGAAGGAGAGGTTCGTTTGGGTTGTTTCGGAGTCTTGGGTTTGTTCTGTTTAGAACTTGAAGGTGAAGGATAGGGAGGTTCGAGTTGTGGTTCTGTTTTTCTTTTGGATTGTTGGAGGTTTGAGGAATGTTAATGGTAGGAACTGGGTTATGTGTTATATTCGGAACTTTTGGAGTTTCGGTGGTTTGATGGTCGAGGATCTGGGTTAAAGTTTTGGAGGAGATGGATGTTGGTTGTGTTGTTGAGAAGACGGTGTTTCGATTTGGGGTGTTGGGGTGATCTACGGAAGGTTTCGAAGCTATGAAGGGTTGATGGGTCGTCGCGGCGGTTTCGACGGTTATGGATTTTCCGAAAATGGAGAAAACTGAAAGAGGTTTTGGATCGAAGAAGGTGAGTTAACGATGGTGGTTGTGTTGCTGTTAGTGGCGGAGGAAGATGATGAAATTCTGGGTCCGAAGTTGATGTTGTGTGGTTGTCACCGGAAAACGTGAAGGAGAGGTTCGTTTGGGTTGTTTCTGAGTCTTGGGTTTGTTCTGTTTAGAACTTGAAGGTGAAGGATAGGGAGGTTCGAGTTGTGGTTTTGTTTTGCTTTTGGATTGTTGGAGGTTTGAGGAATGTTAATGGTAGGAACTGGATTTTGATGGTGAATGGGTTAGGGTTGGAGGCTGCTGCAAGGGTTGTCCTCCAGATTTAGGGTTTGGAGGCTCAAGGGCATATATAGGGGACACGTGTGGCTACCTTTGCTGTTTTTCTTTTTTAATTAATTTTTTATACTAATTTTGTATTAATACTCTAATAATAATAGATATATTCTAATCCTAATTTAAATTAAATAAAATCTAAACTAATTCTAATTCTATAATAATTCTAAATTTAAAATTCTAAATTAATTCTATTCCATTAAAAATACTAATTAATTTTAAACTAATTCCTAATAACAATTATAAAATTACTAACTTAAATCTAAAATCCTAAAATATCTCTAAAATTACTAACCTAATTTTAAAATCCTAAAATATCTCTAAAATTACTAACCTAATTTTGAAATCCTAAAATATCTCTAAAAACTAATTCTAATTTCTAAATAAAAACTAAAATCTAATTAAAATTAAATAATTCTAAAATTAATCTAAAAACTATTTTCTAATTCTAATTCTATTTAAAATCTAATAAAAGAGGCTGCTGCAAGGGTTGTCCTCCAGATTTAGGGTTTGGAGGCTTAAGGGCATATATAGGGGACACGTGTGGCTACCTTTGCTGTTTTTCTTTTTTAATTAATTTTCTATACTAATTTTGTATTAATACTCTAATAATAATAGATATATTCTAATCCTAATTTAAATTAAATAAAATCTAAACTAATTCTAATTCTATAATAATTCTAAATTTAAAATTCTAAATTAATTCTATTCCATTAAAAATACTAATTAATTTTAAACTAATTCCTAATAACAATTATAAAATTACTAACTTAAATCTAAAATCCTAAAATATCTCTAAAATTACTAACCTAATTTTAAAATCCTAAAATATCTCTAAAATTACTAACCTAATTTTGAAATCCTAAAATATCTCTAAAAACTAATTCTAATTTCTAAATAAAAACTAAAATCTAATTAAAATTAAATAATTCTAAAATTAATCTAAAAACTATTTTCTAATTCTAATTCTATTTAAAATCTAATAAAAATCCTAATTAGTATAAACTATTTTAATAAATTAATTAAACAAATAAAAGAAAATAATAAATCTAATAACAATTAAAATCTAAAAATAAAACTATTAAAAAAATCTAATAACTTTAAAAAAACTCTAATTAAAAAAAATCTATTTCCTAAAAAACAACTTTAATTCTAGAAATTTATAAAATACAAAGAAAACTCTAATAACCTAATTTCCAATAAAACTAAATAAATTAAGAAAATAAAAATCTAAATTATTCAAATTTAACTAAACAAAATCTGACTATTAATAATGAAACAAATCTATCCTAATTTAATAATATTAATAATGACCATAAATCTTAATTAAACTATCAATAATATCTTACACTAAAAATAAAATTCTAATAAGTAAATAAATTAATAAAAGAAAATAATCCTAAAAAGATAATCTAAAAAAAAAACTCTATTTAAAAAATAAAAGGGTTGGGGGTGGGATTTGAACCCCAATCCTTTAGGATAACACACACAATTCTGTCCACTGGGGCAAGTATACGTCCACTTAATTAAAAACAGATTTAATTAAAATAAACTTATTTAAACTAATAATAAATAAACAATAATAAAAAGCTAATAAATATTTTATGTTAAAACTATTTCTAATATAATTAAAAAAATATTAAAACTCTAAAATAAAATTCATATCTAAAAACTATTTAAATCTAATGATCTATAATCTAAAAAAAACTATTTTTAACACGTTAGTAAATAAATAAATAAAAACTATTCTAACTAAAAATAAAAAACTATTTCTATTTAGTATAATAAAACCTATTCTAAAATTATAATAAAAAAACAAATTGATTATCTAAATGAAAAGCTAAAATAAAAACATATGCAAAATAAAATATTAGAAAGAAAAATGAGAGAATAAACATGGGATTAAAATTTACAAAAAATACCCTTATGCCACGTGTCGCGCTCCTATTGGATAAAAAAAGTCGAGATTTGAAGAAGGCCCAACCGGGGCGGACATGTGTCTAAACAATATGAAATTAAATGAAAAATGCGAAAATATTTACAAAAGTTGGCGGGCAAATTTTGGGTATGACAGATGCTCCTATCTAATCGGCTTAAACCTAGTAAGACGAAATGCCACGACATTCATTCTTTCGAGGTAGAAGATGATTAGATATAGAAGACCCTGAATTTGTCCGAGAAGAAAGTAAATACTTGGGAATGGGATACTAGATACCTTGCAAAGGTCGCTAACACCAAAAGGATGTTAATAGAGAAAACTTGACACCGAAAGGATGACAAGCCTATCACCAAAAGGATGATAGTACACTCACACACACTGCTCGTACATCAAAAGGATGTAAGGGATCCACTACCAAAAGGATAGTGGAGAACAAACGCTCGTCATGACACCAAAAAGGATGTCAGACCCATCACCAAAAGGATGATGGAGCGAAACAAGGCAAACCCGACACCAAAAGGATGTAAGGAGTCCATTACCAAAAGGATAATGGAAAACACGCTAGTCATGACACCAAAAGGATGACAAACCCATCACCAAAAGGATGATGGAGCGGAGATGCTAGTCATAACACCAAAAGGATGTTAGACCCATCACCAAAAGGATGATGGAACGACACAAAATCATCCCTAACACCAAAAGGATGCAGGGGATCCATTACCAAAAGGATAATGGAAAACATGCTAGTCATGACACCAAAAGGATGCCAGACCCATCACCAAAAGGATGATGGAGTGAAATTTATAAGCTACTACCACCAAGAGGATGATAATAACTCCCATGAGGAACGCCCATGACCCTGAATGATATGCCTCTGGCTGGGCTAAATTTTGCTTTGTTGATCTTGAATTTTGCGGGAGGACCCACGGTCTTGCAGATAATGCCCCTGACTGGGCTGATGATTGCATTGAAGCTCTTGAATTTGCCCAACAAATGTTGAGCAAATTCGTGGGGAACGCCCACGGTCTTGCGGAAGATGCCCCTGACTAGGCTGATTATGATCTTGAAAATCTTCAAAATTGATCCTGGATCTGATCTCGTATATGTGAATGCTTGATGACGATAATGTTCCATAAATGGAAATGCAAATGCAAATGCTAACACGCGGAGATGCAAGAGTTGGGGGAGTATGATATGATTAGGAATATGCATATGATGCAAGATGCTTATGAAGTCGAATGTGATGCGTATGATGCATATGATAATGATGGATGCAGGCAGGTGACTGGGAATGCAGGTGATGACGTGGCAGACTTTTGGTGGTTGCGAATGTAAATTGGACTTTAGGTTGGAAGTATCGGATGAGGGCTGGTATTCAGAGGGTAGACCAGATGGGACTAGTTGGCGAAAGGTTAAGCTGTCAAAGGAGGGATGATTTTATGGTTTGCCAGATGGGAGCTGGACTTAGGGATGAGGTTTACCAGACAAGAACTGGTGGCAAAAGGTTAAGTTGTCAGACGAGAACTAACTTCTAGGTTTGGTGTCAGACGGGAACTGACTTTGTGGTTTTCCAGACAAGGACTGGACTTTGAAATTGTGTTTGCAAGACGAGGACTGGTTAAACGAAAGGCTAAAGGAAGGGTGACCATATGGGAGCTGGTTCAAAAACTGATATATACCAGACGGGGCTAGGTATTCAGCAAAGGGTTAACTAGATGGGACTGGTTTGAAGGTTACAAGGTTTTGACAGGTAAGGACTGGACTTTGGAGGTTTGGTTTATTTTGATAGGTGACAGGTTTAAGCTATGGGATGAAGGATCCAATGACAGCAAGGCCTTTTTGGAAGGTTATGGTTATTGGGTGAGATGACGGTACGATTCCCCGACACTCGTTTTGAACTTAACAATTGTTGATGAGGATGAACTTGCTTGAGTAGTTTGCCAAGAGACGACCTTGAGATGGCTTGCCCCAGAGTTTGTACCACGAAAGGATTTATCATTGCTTAACCAATTCTCATGGTTGGCTTCAATATACTCTTTGGAGTAGCTTGCTCTTAAAAGAGTGTTGAAGCGACTTAACTTATTCTGATTGAACATTGGAGGGATCTATCCTCAAGTCAAAGAAACTCTGGGTGGCCTGGCCCTGATTGGTGTAATTCAATTTTGATCAACTGCTTATTGAATAATTTACCCCATAATCAACCGTTGTTTGGGGATTTGCCTCAGGCTGACTGATTCCATATTTTTGATGTCAATGCCCCAGCTCCATAGGGTTACAAAGTATACTCGATTCTGATCCAGACTGCTGAATGATCCAGTCCTATCTGATTGCTTCGTGTTGGAATTTCCTTGACGCCAATTACTGACTTGCAATTGAAATTGTTTGTTCATGAATGGTAATCTTAATGCAAAGTTCATGTAAGTTTTGAAAGAATTGTCTTTTATTATGTGTCGTGATTGTGAGACGAATGGACCGTTAGTCCAAACGTTGTGCTAATTTGATTGGTGTGAAAGATATAACAAGGATATTGACACCAATGCTGATGATTAGCAAATATGTGGGGAGTCAGGTTACGCAACCTTGCGATAGTATGCTTTCAGGATAAACCTCGCCTCAATTAGGTCTTTCGAGGGTTGTAACGTGGTCTGGTTCACGGTTATAAAACAAAGGATATTAGGCTCAAAGTATGATTTGTACCCACCCCTTCTTCTTGATGATCTCCAAACCTACGTTCAATTAATTCTGCACCAATTTGACGGTGTAAGCTTGATAGTTCAAGGTTTGCTCAAAATGGCAGTCACCTTATTTTGATGGATGTCAGTAGCCCCTTGATTTGGGTGGCCACTAAATCTTATTTTGTTTTTGTTGAGGGTTTGAGGACCTTTTTTGATTTTTTTTTCGATCCCTAACTTTTGCATGGACTGATTCTGCTTGTCAGATCCATCGGGATTGCCTTGATTTTTGCCTAAGTCCCCTTTAAGGTGCTTGACTTAGCAGGCTTTTGATTGATTTTTTATTTTGTTGGAGGATTGTGACTGCCATGTCATGGGTCATTGATGAACAACCGTCTTCTGGATTTTGCTTTTGTTGATTCGAATGCGGGATTAGATTAACTGAACACTACCCTACCCCAGGTTGAGTGTTAAGGGTTTGAATATCCGAAGGAAACTCCTACTTCTAGGCTCGAAGTGGTTGACTAAGGATTAACTCCTTATATCTCCGGTGTTTAGGGGAATTGAAACAATGCTTGTACATCATTGACGAGGTTCTATCCAAAAGCATACGTTTGCAATTATGGGTATTTCGTTTTCGTCATCCTCCCTCCAATATTTGCTAAAACAACAGTGATGCAGTGGATTGGATAAAGTGTATGTGTCTGTGATTGTGATAAGAATAAAAAATGAGCGAATGCGACATAATTGATTTGGAAAATGCATAATCAATTCATTAATATTACCATTCAAAACAACAATGTTTAAAAGCAAGTAGCAGTTAACAGGAAATAAACTACAAGATGCAAATGACAAAGGTGCCCAAGGACAGCCCATATTGAGGGCATCTGCCCGTCTGGACCACTGGCTTTAGGAGATGACCCTTGAAATATTCGAGCTTAGACAGCTGAGAGGTTGACATGGACAACCAAACTTCCATCTTGAAAAGATATGTACCCTTTGTCAATCAGTTGTTGCACTTTGGCTTGGAAGGCTTTGCATTCTTCAGTCGCGTGCCCTATGGATCCACCATGATATCCACACTGAACATTGGGATTGTACCCAGGAGGGTAAGGTTCTGGCATAGGATTAAGGGCTTTAGGCTCCACCAATAAGTTTCGAATCAGATGTGGGAGAAGCTGACTATGCGACATAGGGACCGAATAAAGAGGAACAGTCCTTCTTTCCAAGTTGTTGCTGGGCCTATTCTGATTACGTGCTGATTCTAATATCCTCGGCCATGGGCTTGTTGATTTGCATGATGAGTGACCCATGGCTTACGGAATGAAGCTTTAGGCATGGCTGATTTCTCATAAGGATAACATGGCACTGGTAATGATGCATGTTGAGAAGATGATGAACCATAGAGTTTTGCTGGTACATCGTGAGGATACCCAATGTTCGCTATGAGTGCGCTGGTTTCATCCTTCTCTTCCTCATGGAAATCGTCGAAAGATTCAAGCTCACTGGCCTGACTGCTTGAGGCGTCTTGGATTTGCCCACTTTTAAGGTAGCTTTCAATGCGCTCTCCTACAATGACAAGGTCAGAGAAGCTTGATGGTGTACAGCCAGCCATTCTTTCAAGATAAATGCCATGCAAACTGTTGATGAACATTTCGGTCAGCTCCTTGTCCGAGAGTGGTGGTTGCACTCTTGCTGCGAATTCTCTCCACCGATGTGCATATCCCTTAAAGGATTCATTTTCATTTTGAGAAAGGCTTTGCAACTGCATGCGGGTGGGAGGAGTATCTAGATTGAACTGATAAAACTTTAGAAAAGCGTTGGCTAGGTCCCTCCATGATTGGATATGACTTCTTTCTAGGTCTGTGTACCAACTTAATGACGCTCCACTCAGACTTTCTTGAAAACAATGAATCATTAGCTTATCGTCATGAGTGTAAGGGGTCATTTTTCAACAGTACATCACCAAATGATGCCTCGGGCAACTAAAGCCTGTGTACTTCTCGAAGTTGGGTATCTTGAATCTCGGAGGGATCACCAAATCTAGCACTAGACACATATTAGTAGCATCAAGGTCAGGCATGTCAGACACTCTCATAGCTTGAATTGTCTCCTCAAGGGCCTGAAGTTTTTCTTCCATGGGATCAGTCATTGGCATCCTCTGGGGTCGAGTAGGAATATTTATTTGCGGATGATGGTCATCTGGAGGAAGATCATACAGTGGATTGTTCGTCACAGTAAATCCTTGTGGGGGATCAACATTCTGGCGGTCGTTGCCTCACATAGCTATCTCAGCTTGCATTGTCTGACTGACCCTTCAAGGCGTCTATGCTCCTTTTGCTTCAAATGCTTCACAACTCTCACGAGTTCAATAGGAGTGTCGGGAAATCAACTGCGGGTTATGAATAAGGATGAGTAAGCTTGGTATCTGAGAAGGGAATAAAATGCAAAATGATGCAAAGACGCTTATGCAAATGCAATGCAATGAGTGCACACGAGAACAGATCCACATCAAGGATTAAAGTCACAAATCCTGCAAGATAACAAAAAGGTATTTCTCCCCTTGGGTGGGCAATCTATTGGTTTAAGAGAGGGTATCCCAAAGGGTTCAAAACAAAGTCCCATGCACTAACCCTCAAAAGTTTTCCATCAGAACGACTACTCGTAAGACGGTAATCCTTTCAAAGGATGAACACGAAGTTATGTTTTAGGAACCTTCGGAATAAGGTTCTACAAAAGGTCCTCAGAGTCACGGACTTCCAAATTGGAAATAAAGATGTCTTTACGACTACACGTAAGACATAATTATCCCAAAGGGGTCTCATCGGAGCGGTAGGATTCAATCCAACTCAACGAGTCCTAAGTCTCGCACATCAGAAAGAAACCACCTCCCAATCTTAGTGTATACTCGAAAAGCTCGGGTAGAAAGCTTTTATGCTCACAAACCAACCCAATAAACCCAATAGGTTAGAAAATCACAACATAAACAAATAAAGCAAACAAAAACACAAACACGACAAATAAATTAGGTTTGGCTTGCTAGGAGTCCCCAACAGAGTCGCCAGCTGTCGCTACTCGAAAAATGCATCGTGCAACGACGGGGAGGCGAAAAAGATAGACAGAAGAGTCGCCACCGAACTTTATTTATCCCATGAGGGGAAAGGAAAATATCGAGAAAACCTTAAGAAAGAAATGGATAAGATGGTCTCGCAACCATGAACGGGTTCGGAAGCCGGTTATGCGAGGGGAAGGTATTAGCACCCCTCACATCCATCGTACTCGATGGGAACCATTTGTTTGTCGATGTGTGAATTTATTTGCTTAAATATTATGCTATAAAAAGTGTTCCAAGGGGTAAAGAGAAGGGTTGGAAATGAGGGAAAGAGAGGAGTAACGGGGGAAAAGAGAGAAAGAACAGACTCGGTAGGACTTCGCGGTCCTAGGCCTACGTATTCTCAAAAGGTATGAGAAAGTCAGAGTCGACCTAGTTCGGGGAACTATAGATATATGGGGAGTACTAGAAGTCCTTGATAGGATTTGTAGAACTCAAGTTATGGCTTTGACAAGTCAAGGGTATTTTGGTCATTTGGAGATTATAGGTCATTTCAACCATAAGGCCATAACTCCTATTTCCAAGCTTCAAATGGAAAAATGTTCAACATCAAACTTGTTCAAAATGATGTTTTAAGGCTAACCAAGAGGTCATGAGATGTTGTAATTGCTTGTAGCTCAAAATCACAAAAATGGCTTAAAATAAGGGTGATTTTCAAATGAACTAAAGGTGGAAATTGGTATTTTTGATCTACATGTCCAAACCAAGGCATGTAATATATCATTTTGATTTTAAAACACATTTTAAGAACATTGACATTGCCACAATTTTGACTTTAGGTTTAATTTGTGGACTTGCTTTGAAAAGTAGTTACTTACATCATAAGTAACATTTGCCAAACCAAAATTCAAGGCATAACCAAAGCTTCTTTCAATCCAAACACATCCAAAATACCATTAGGAGACAAATTGGAAGAGAATGAGGGTGGATACAAGCTGCTAGCAGAATTGGTATGACCATGGCATGTGATTGAACTTTTCATGACATGAGAAATTGAATTTCTCATTAGAAGGATCTAGGGCTTTCTAGATCATCCATACATGGCCTATATATTGAATAGAGGTGATCCAAGGCCAGGGTTGGTGATAATTGAAGGAGAGAATAGAGATTGAGATTGGAAAATTCTTGTTTGCAACTGAATTCGGTTACACCATTTTCTTCACTTTCCATCCATTTTCTTGATTGCAATCACTTCCATGGATGCTAGTGAATGATTTCAGATCATAATCAAGGCAAATTCGTGGCTGAATAGTGTTCTTAATCTCAGATTTTGTCACCTGCAACTCAGAATTGGTTCCAAGAATCCAGAGCATATCCATCCATTTTATTGCATACAGAAGCTTGGAATTGATTCACTGAAGGAGTCTGGAGCATTTGAGAGCTTGATTTGAAGGTTTACTACCTCTGTGCACACGAAATTCTCAGGTTAGTAACTTTCAATCTCCAGCTTGAATTAGGTAGAATTAGGAGGAATTATTGTGTTAGATGCATAGTAGAATGGTGTAGGGAGGTTTTCAGATCATTAATTTGAGAGTTAGTGACCAATTAGGGTTGTTACCATTTTCGGGTGAGATGTTGTTCTTGCGAATCTTGAGGTTTTAGGTTGAATTAAGGGCATGAGTGGACTCCTTGTGAGATTTGGGACAAGTTTCATCAAGGAATCGTGGCCAATGGTGGATTCTATGGCAAGTTAGGGTTGTGAGATGATGATCAGAAAATGTCACCGGCGGTGACTATGGCACGCAGGTGACCTGAGTTGCAGAGATTCAAGTTGGGGAAGATGATCCCAGAGCCCTTGGATCAAGGTAGGACCTTTGACCAGATGAAGATCCAATGGCCACGCGCGCAGGAAAATTTGTGAAGAGTTCTGAACTAAAATGAAACGCTGTGTTTCATTTAAGTTGTGGTTTTGGGCTTAAGTCATAATTGATAACCACACCCCCCTTATGGTCGAAATCCTAAAATGAACTGAATGACCTTGCTATCTACACCACGCGTGTGTTTATTTTCCTTGGATTTTCTTTTATTTTCCATTTTATTCATGGTTAGTGATTAATTCATAAAAAATGGAAAAATAACTCAATTGATCTCATTCTTTTTGCTATGGATTCATGATTGAACCTAGTATTTTTTAGATAAAAAATATTATTATTCCATGAATTTTCTGATTTTATGGGATTTTTTACATTTTAATTGATATTAAAATAATCATGTTTGATGCTTGATATTGGTAAATTTGGTTTGATCATGTGATGATGATTTTGGTCTTGATTGTTTTTGAGTAGTTAGCATAGATATGCATGCTCCCCATAGATTTTTCTCACATTTTTGTGATGAATATAAGTGGTAGTTTTAGGTTGAAACTTTAAGAGCTCCATTTTTAGGGTTTATGGTTGATACCTTGTGGTTTGGATTTTATTTTTAGAACTTGGTGGATGATTCAACCTCTGATTTTTGTAGGGTAGATTCATGATTGAATTAGGGTCACTTAGGAATTTTTGTAGGAATTTTCAATGAAGTTTACTATTTTTGCTTGATTTTAGTTTAAGTGCTAGCTTTAGATGATTCTAGTTCCCTAATTCAACTAGATTGACCTCTTTAGTTCCCTTATATTAGGGTGTTGCTTTGCTTGTTCTTGGATGATGTTGAAGACAAGTTGAAGATGCATTGTATGGCTTGAAGAGGCTTGGATGTGAGGATCTTCCCTTCTTTTGGTGTAGTTTTGTTTAGGTGTTAAGATTAGGGTTTTGTAGGCAGAGCTTCTAGATAGATTCTCTTCCTTCATAAACATGGATGATGTTGATCACTTCCATTCTTCCCTATGATGTAAGGTCCCCTTGTAAAGGCCTCATCCCTCCTTTGGTAGGATGTGTGGCTCTTTGCAAGTTGGTAGAACCTTTGAGGGTCCTTTACTCTGAGGATAGGATGTTTAGTGGTGACCTTTGGTCCTCACTCTGCTACCAATCATCCAAACTTTGCTCTTGGTGGATGCATATTTCTCCCTTGTTAGAGGGTGGAGTTCCTTGTTAGAGGATTGGAGATGATGGAGTTGATACTTCTTTGTGTTTGAAGATTATTCTGAGAAGCTGAAGCTTGTAGATGAAGAGGACCAAGTTGATACTGGTAAGGAAGAGAGAGCTGAAGCTTGAAGACCAAGTTGACACTTGTGAAGAAGATCAAATTGAGATTGAGTGAAGAGCTGAGGCTTGAGGAATAAAGGATAAGTTGATACTTATGTTGATGCGCTGAGAGTCTGAGGGAGCCAAGTTGATACTTGATATTAGGGTTGAAGCCTGAAAGTGGAATTTACTGGAGAGCTGAAGGTTGAAGAAGAAAGAATATGTTGATACTTATGTTTGATGTGTTAGAAGCTTGTAGAAGCAAGTTGATACTTGCTATTGAAGATGATAGCCTTGAAGGGTGGTTGAAGATTGAGGACTAAACTGCTGTCAGAGATTGCTTTGCTGTAAAGCTGTGGAAGCTGTTGATTTGCTTTCTTGTCTGTCTGTCTGCTTTCTTTTCTGTATTGCTGTGACTTGTTTGATTTGCTTGATGCATTAGAATAAGCTCATGTTTAGATTGTGATAAGCAAGGGGCATGATTGCACTAGAGGTTGAGTTGCTCCCTCTGCTTGTATTTTTACTATATGGCTTTGCTTGCGGGTATTCGGTAGAGCCCAGCTCCCTTGCCTATGTGGTCTGTTATTTTGCTTGATAGCATGGTATTTCTTCTGTATGATTGCAGTTATTCATATCTGGCTTGAGGTTGAGATGAGCTTGTGGAGGCTGATGTCCCACACACATTTCCTCCCTCACTTGCATTGCATGCATTTTACTGTATATTTGTTTACTGTTTAAGCTGATGCTTTATCTGTTTCTGTTTATCATTGACATGATCCCCTAGGAATCTCACTTCCTTTGATAAGGAAGTGATGATAGAACTTTAGGTTGAAACCTATGCATGATAACTTCTAGGAGTTCCCTGTTTCAAACCTCAACCATAGGATGAATCCTTGGCATGACAACATTAGGACTTGATAGTCTCCCCCTTAGTTGAACCTGTTCGTTCTCTTCTCATCTCAAAACAGATCAAGATACAGTAATAAAGGTTAACTGACGTCGTACGTTACGAGCCTTAAGCTATCTGAGAAAGGGTTGTCGGAGAGTTCTTTTCGACAGCTTGGATGTTTAGTATGGTACCCTTTGGGTGACATGCGACACATTCACTCTCAAGTCATAGTCTCTAGTGCGATATTGGTTGCAAACATCCATAAAAAACAGTTCTTCCGTAAAAGACAGAAAACAAACTTCAAACCTTTTTGCCCCGTGGGCCCGTAATTCAAAGGAAAGCTTTTCTGAAGAAAAGAGTGTCGTTAACTCTCAGTTCTACCGCAAACGGTAACGCCTAAGTCTCCAAAGGTCGAGCTGCGTACACCAAACTGCTGGAACTATTTGTTAACCCTACTCGATAAAAATAGATGAATCTAAACCCGTAAGCTGTATTATCCCGAACTACGTAAGCTCTGATCTCTCATACCTGTTGAGAGTACGTAGGCACAATACTGATGTATTAGCGAGCCACCTTCCCCGTAACCCGTAGTTAGCCGAACTACGTAAGCTCTGACCTCTCATACCTGTTGAGAGTACGTAGGCACAATACTGATGTATTGGCGAGCCACCTTCCCCGTAACCCGTAGTTAGCCAAACTACGTTGACTCTGATTTCTCATTCTCTGATGAGAATACGTAGGCATAAAGCGCGACGCTTTGCCGAGTCATTTTTATTTTCTTTTTCAGACCAGCCTTGATAGGTAGATAGATAAAACCAACCCGTCCGATAAACACAACAAGCATGGATCCCATCGAGTACGATGGACGTGAGGGGTGCTAATACCTTCCTCTTGCGTAACCGACTCCCGAACCCAGACAACGGTTGCGATGACCTTGTCTTATACCTTTTCGTCAGGTTTTTTCCGATCGTTTCCCTTCCCGCTCTGAGGGATAAATAACGAAAGGTGGCGACTCTTCTGTTTTGCCGACACCTTATTTTTGCGGTAGCGACAGTGACATCCCACTGTTGTAGGGAAACTCTGATATGTATTTGATTTAATCGTGTTTTATTTTAATTTGGGAAAGTGGGGTGTTACTGAAGGTGAGAAAACACTTAGAAGGGGGGGGGGGTTGAATAAGGGTTTTGAAAATATTATGGCAATAAAAACACAATGATTTTTATTCTGGTTCGTTGAACTCAACTACTCCAGTCCACCCTATCAAGAGTGATTTGCCTTTCTCCTCAAGGACTTAATCCACTATAATCAAACAGATTACAATGACAACCACTAAGAACAATTGTCTTAGTCTTCTCAAGAACTACTGACCACAACTTGGTCTTCTTAAGGAACCTTTACAAGTAAATGTAAACTAACAAGTGTGTTTGATGCTTCTAAAAAGCTATATCACAAACTGTGATTTTTACACTTAAGTTTAAGAACAAATAAAACTATTCAGCTTTGAATGATTGTATGAGAGTTAAGAATAATTTCAATGAGTTTTTCAATAGATCGTTAGCTATGAAGAGATGAAGAGAACGTCCTTTTATAGTGCTTAGAGTCCAAAGCTTGAAGACTGTGCAAGTAGAGTAGTTGTAGCCTTTTGTCTTCACATGACTTTTCCTTTCTCACAAGTAGAATGTTCAGAGAAATGCCTTTTGCCTGAATCCTTGTGTCTATCACAAATAAGGAATAGTTCCGTTGGAGAGGACGTTGAGAATAGTACCAAGTCTATTCACGTGACATCTTTTCAAATGTAAACAACATCAGATCCTCTGATGTGTTTCTTGTTCTTTAGATCAGATTCAAATGATATCAGAGTTGCAGCAGTAGTGCTTTCAGCGTGAGTGATTTGATCAAAGCATACTGGTTATTCAGAGCCTCTGTACTTGCAGCATAAAGTATATTCAGAGTCTTCTGAAACAATGCTTGAGACTCTTCATACAAAATCTTCAGCTACCATTGTAGATTGGAACTGAGCAGACATTGATGAAGAAGTCGCCATGGGAGTTCTTGAAGATTTAGGGTTACTGAGATGTTTGGGTTTGGAGGAGAAGATGAACGAATGCAGCAAACAGAAATGCATAAACAAGTGTTCGTGAGAGTGAAAAGTGTGAATTGTGTTGAGTTGTGGCATTTATATAAAAAAAATTAGGGCACAAAAAGGTCACACGATCAGCACGTTTAGACTTAGCATTTAATTGCATTTAATAAAAAGAATATAATCATTTCAAGAATTAATGATTCTGACAATTTGGGGGGAAAACGAGAAACCAAATATTCAAACAGTACCTCAAATGTCTTTTCAGTATTGTGCACTCCATCTTTTAAGATTCTGAGTTACACGTGTTTGCTTGCATGTGCTTCTGAAAACTCGTTGAGAAATGAAACGTTAGCCAACATTCAGATCCTCTGAGACTTGTTAGCTCAGATGCACACAGAAATAATAATTCAAGAAATTAAATAAATGACAGATGAAATACTTCAGAGTTTAAATGTTTTGCATCTGAGAAAGTTGCTTCTGATAAATATTATTCTGGACAGAATTCCATGCCAATATTTTTCAGAATGAACTTAAACCTATCTTCAGCAAGGGGTTTTGTAAAAATATCAGTCTATTGATGATCTGTATCAACAAAGCTTAAGCTTAAAATTCCCTTCTGAATATAGTCTATAATGAAGTGATGTTTAATTTCTATATGCTTAGCTTTAGAGTGTAAAATAGGATTTTTAGACAAGCATATAGCAGAAGTATTATCACAGAATATAGAAATATTACTCTCAAAGATCTGATAGTCTTCTAGCTGACTTTTCATCCAGAGCATCTGTGTGCTACATCCAGGAGCAACAATGTATTCTGCTTCTGTGGTTGACAGCGCAATTGTAGGTTGCTTCTTGATGTACCAGGAGATTAAATTTCTTGCCAAAAACTGACAGCTTCCAGAAGTACTCTGTCTCCAGCGTAATCAGCATCACAAAATCCAACTAATTTAAATTCATCAGATTTTCTGTAACACAATCCCATATTAGAAGTACCTTTCAGATACCTTAGAATCCTCTTAACAGCTGTTAAGTGTGATTCTCTAGGATCTGATTGGAATCTTACACACAAGCATACACTGAATAAAATGTCAGGTCTAGAAGCAGTTAAGTACAGAAGAGAGCCAATCATACCTCTGTAGAGTTTCTGATCTACTTTCTTACTTACCTCTTCCTTACCCAGAGTGCTTGTTGGATGCATTGGAGTCTTTGCCAACTTACTATCAGTCATGTTGAACTTCTTCAGAAGTTCTTTTACGTATTTAGTCTGATGAATGTAAGTGCATTCTAGAGTTTGGTTGACTTGAATTCCCAGAAAGAATCTAAGTTCTCCCATCATGCTCATTTCAAATTCAGCCTGCATAGAAAGAGCAAACTCCTTTCCCAACATAATATTGGTAGATCCAAATATAATATCATCCACGTAAATTTGACAAATTAGCAAATCTTTCTTAAATGATTTACAGAAGAGAGTTGTGTCCATGTTGCCTCTGATAAAATTATTTTCCAAAAGAAAATTACTCAGCCTCTCATACCAAGTGATGGGAGCTTGTATTAAGCCATAGAGTGATTTTTAAGTTTGAAAACATGTTCTGGAAATTTATCATTTTCAAAGCCAGGGGGTTGGTGAACGTAAACTTCTTCTTCTATAATACCATTTAAGAAGGCACTCTTAACATCCATCTGATAAAGAGTGATGTTATTATGTGCAGCAAAAGAAATGAGTAGGCGTATAGACTCTAACCTGGCCACAGGAGCGTAAGTCTCTGTGTAGTCAATTGCTTCTTACTGACTATACCCTTGAGCAACTAGCCTTGCCTTGTTCCTTACAACTTCTCCTTGCTCATTCAATTTGTTTCTGTAGACCCATTTGGTTCCAATAATATTGAATCCTTTTGGTCTTGGTACCAGATCCCAAACGTCATTTCTGGTGAATTGATTTAGATCTTCTTGCATTGCAAGTATCCACTCATTATCATTTAGAGCTTCATCAACAGAAGTCGGTTCAATGATAGACACCAACCCAAAAAGTGACGTTTAGATGATCTGAGGAAAGACCTTGTTCTGATAGGGCCATCCTTCTTCCCAATTATCACATCCTCTGGGTGAGAGGCCTTGATTCTGGAAGATGATCCTCTAACATTAGGTTCTTCAGAAATATTCAAATTGTTCATCTGAGCAGCCAATCGAGTTGCATCTGGCGTTGCTTCTGGTTCTTTCACTTGAGCCTTTTCTACCTTTGAGACTTCAGAGTCTGTGAGAATGACTTCTCTATCTGCAGAATTATCAAGCTGCTTTGGCTTTTGATTACCAAGCTTATCATCAAATCTAACATGTATAGATTCCTCCACAATCTGTGTCTCAGTATTGTATACTCAGTAGCCTTTAGAGCGTTCAGAATACCCAAGCATGAAACACTTTTGTGCTTTAGAATCAAACTTGTTCACATTCTCTTTAGTGTTCAAGATATAACATATACATCCAAAAGGATGAAAATAAGAAATGTTGGGCTTTCTATTCCTCCACAATTCATAGGGAGTCTTCTCTAGAAGAGGTCTTACAGACACTCTGTTCTGAATGTAACAAGTTGTGTTTATTGCTTCTGCCCAAAAATGCTTTGCCAGATTAGTCTCGTTGATCATGGTTCTAGCCATTTCTTGCAATGTTCTATTTTTCCTCTCTACAACTCCATTCTGTTGTGGAGTTCTAGGGCAGGAGAAATCATGAGCAATGCCATTTTCATTAAAATATTTTTCAAAATATTTGTTTTCAAATTCACCACCATGATCACTTCTGACTTTAACAATTTTAAAATCTTTTTCATTCTGGACTTGTTTGCAGAAGTCAAAGAACACAGAATGTGACTCATCCTTGTGTTTTAGGAATTTCACCCACGTCCATCTGCTGTAGTCATCAACAATGACTAATCCATACTTCTTGCCTCTGATGGATGCAGTTTTCACTGGTCCAAACAGATCAATATGAAGTAATTCTAATGGTCTTGAGGTTGAAACAACATTTTTATTTTTAAAAGAAGATTTTGAAAATTTTCCTTTATGACATGCTTCACAAAGAGCATTTGAGTTGAACTTCAACTGTGGAAGTCCTCTGACCAGATTGAGTTTATTAATCTGAGATATACGTCTCATACTAATATGCCCCAATCTTCTGTGCCAGACCCATTGCTCATTGTCGCTTCCGCGAAAATAAGGTGCTGGCAAAACAGAAGAGTCGCCACCTTTTGTTATTTATCCCTCAGAACAGGAAAGGAAACGATCGGAAAAACCTAACGAAAAGGTATAAGACAAGGTCATCGCAACCATTGTCTGGGTTCGGGAGTCGGTTACGCAAGGGGAAGGTATTAGCACCCCTCACGTCCGTCGTACTCGACGGGATCCACACTTATTGTGTTTTACTGGACGAGTTGGTTTTATCTATCTACCTATCAAGGCTGGCTTTAAAAAGAAAAGAAAATGACTCGACAAAGCGCCGCGCTTTATGCCTACGTACTCTCATCAGAGAATGAGAAATCAGAGTCAACGTAGTTCGCCTAACTACGGGTTACGGGGAAGGTAGCTCACCAATACATCAGTATTGTGCCTACGTACTCTCAACAGGTATGAGAGATCAGAGCTTACGTAGTTCGGGATAATACGGATTACGGGAATTCAGATTCATCTGTTTTACCGAGTAGGGTTAACAAACAGTTCCAGCAGTTGGATATATGCAGCCCGACCCTTGGAGACTTAAGCATTACCGTTTGCGGTAGAACTGGGAATTAATGACACTCTTTTCTTCAGAAAAGCTTCCTTTGAATTACGGGCCCACGGGGCAAAAAGGTTTGAAGTTCGTTTTCTGTCCTTTACGAAAGAAGTGTTTTTTATTGTGTTTGCAATTTCAATCGCACTAAAGACTATGACCTGAGAGTGAATGCGTCGCATGTCACCCAAAGGGTGCCATACTAAACATCCAGACTGTTGAAAAGAAGCTCTCCAACAATCCTTTCTCAGATAGCTTAAGGCTCGTAACGTACGAAATAAATCATTCATGATTACTGTATTTTAAGCTGTTTTGAGATGAGACGAGAGAACAGGCTCAACTATGGGGAGACTATCAAGTCCTACTGTTGTCATGCCAAGGATTCATCCTATGGTTGAGGTTTGAAACAGGGAACTCCTAGAAGTTATCATGCATAGGTTTCAACCTAAAGTTCTAATCATCACTTCCTTATCAAAGGGAATAAGATTCTTAGGGGATCATGTCAATGATAAACAGAAACAGGTAAAGCATCAGCTTAAACAGTAAACAATTAACGACTGTAAAATGCATGCAATGCAAGTGAGGGAGGAAATGTGTGTGGGGCAGCAGCCTCCACAAGCTCATCTCAACCTCAAGCCAGATATGAATAACTTTAGTCATACAGAAGAAACATGCTATCAAGCAGAATATAAGTGACTGTAATCATACAGAAGAAATGAAATAAAATGCTATCAAGAAAACACAAACCACATAGGCAAGGGAGCTGGGCTCTACCGAATACCCGCAAGCAAAGCCATACAGTAAAAATACAAGCAGAGGGAGCAACTCAACCTCTAGTGCAATCATGCTCCTAGCTTAAAGTAAGTCTAGATATGAACTTATTCTAATGCATCAAGGAAATCAAACAAGTCACATCAACACAGAAAAGAAAACAGACAAGAGAGAAAGCAGATCAACAGCTCCCCCTTCAATTTCAAACCTCAGCTATTCTGACAGCAATCCAGTCTTCAGACTTCAATCACCCTTCAAGGCTATTATCCTCCATGACAAGTATCAACTTGCTTCTCCAAGGTTTCAACCCATCAAACATAAGTATCAACTTAGTCTCTCTTCCTTAAGCTTCAGCTTTACAGTACATCCCACCTTCAGGCTTTACTCCTAACTACAAGTATCAACTTGATTCCCTCAGGCTCTCCATGCATCAGTGTAAGTGTCAACTTACCCTTTATTCCTCAAGCCTCAGCTCTTCACTCAATCTCAATTGAATCCTCTTCATAAGTATCAACCTGTTCTTCTTGCTTCAGCTCCCTTTGCTTTACCAATATCAACTTGGTCTTCTTCTCCTACAAGCTTCAACTTCTCAGAGTAGTCTTCAATCACCTAGAAGTGTCAACTCCATATTTCAATCTTCTTCAAGCAAGGAACTCCATCCTCTAGCAAGGGAGAAAGATGCATCTATCAAGAGCAAAGTTGGGATGATTGGTAGCAGAGTGAAGACCAAAGGTCACCACTGAGCATCATGTCATCAGAGAAAGGGACCCTCAAAGGTTCTACCAATTTGCAAAGAGCCACACATCCTACCAAAGGAGGGATGAGACCTTTACAAAGGGACCTTTCATCATAGGGAAGGATGGAATTGATCAACATATTCCATGTTTATGAAGGAAGAAAATCTATCTAGAAGCTCTGCCTACAAAACTCTAATCTTAACCTAATCAAAACTGCGCCACAAGAAGGGAAGATCTTCAAATCCAAGCCTCTTCAAACAATCCAATGCATCTTCAACTTGTCTTCATCAACATCCAAGAGCAAGATAAACAAAACCCTAATCTAAGGGAACTAAAGATGTTAATCTAGTTGAGTTAGTGCCTTAGAATCATCTAAAACTAGCACCTAAACTAAAATTAATCAAAAATAGCAAACTATCTTATAAATTTCTACAAAAATTCCTAAGGGATCCTAATTCAATTAAGAATGCCTCATTCAAAACCAGGGACTAAATCATCTATTAAGTCCTAAAATTAAATCCTAAATCCTAAGGTATCAACCATGAACCTTAAAAGTGGAGCTTCTAAAGGTTTCAACCTAAACTACCACCTATGTTCATCACAAAAATGTGAGAAAATTCTATGGGGAGCATGCATATCTATGCTAACAACTCACAAAAAATCAGGATCAAAATCATCATCACATGATCACACAAAATTCCACAAAATCAAGTATCAAACATAACTATTTTAATATCAATTAAAATGTGAAAATTCCCATAAAATCAGAAAATGCATGAAATAAAAATATTTTTTATCTAAAATATACTAGATTCAATCATGAATATAATGCAAAAAGAATGGGGTTAATTGGATCATTTTTCAATTTTTTAGGATTTAATCAAGAACCATGTATAAAATGAAAAAATAAAAGAAAATGATAATAAAATAACAAATGTTTGGTGTGGATAGTAATGAAAATCAGTTCATATAATGGATTGGGCCATCAGGGGGTGCAAGTATCAACCAATTCATTAAGCCCAGCATTAGCACTTAAATGAAACGATGTGTTTCATTAATTCAGATCCTTCACAAACTGAAATTAAAACGTGGTCGTTGGATCACTCCTCTAGTCAAAGGTCTCAGCCCCATCCAATGGCTCTAGAGTCATCTTCAACCTTTTAAATCTCTGAACCTCGCGCGCAGCTCCGGCCACCACCGGTGGTGCTCCGGTCATCGTCCCCAACCCTAACTCTCTCTAGGATCCCCCATTGCAAGTGGTCTGTACATGAAACTTGTCCCAAATTTCCTCACGAATTCATTCATGCCCTTTATTCTCTCTGAAACCTCAAGATTCGCCATAACCAATTCTCAACCGAAAATGGTAACATCCCTAATTGGTCACTAATTCTCAAATTAATGGTCTGAAATCATTCCTACACCGTTCTACAATGCATCTAACACCCTAATTCGTATTGATTCTACCTAATTCATGCTGGAGGAAGAAGTTTACATACCTGTCAATTCTTGATGAACAGATGCACTAAACCTTCAAATCAAGCTCTCCAACCTTCCAGACACGATCAATGGATCATTTCCTTGCTTCTGTATGCAATAGAACTGGTTGAAAACTCCTGAAACTTGAAACCCGATGGTGAGTTGCAGATGGAAAAATCTGAGCTCAAGAACACCAATCAGCCACGATTTCCTCTTGATTATGATCTGGAATCAATCCCTAGCATCTATGGAAGAGGTTGCAATCAAGAAAATGGATGGAAAGTGAAGAAATTGGTGAAACCGAATTCAGTTGCAAGCAATGAAATCTCAATCTCAATCTCTGCTCTCTCCTTCAATTATCACCAAACTTTCATCTGAACCTCTTCTACTCAATATATAGAACATGTGTGGATGATCTAGAATCCTCTAGATCCTTCTAATGAGAGTTTCAATCTCTCATGTCATGAGAATTTCAACCATATACCATGGTATGCATAGTTCTGTTTGCAGCTTGAAATCCATCCCATTCTCTTCCAATTTCTCCCCTAGTGACATTTTGAAAGTGTTTGGCTTGCAAGGGATCTTGCTCATGCCTTGAATTTGAGTTTTGCAAATGTTACTTATGATGTAAGTAACTACTTTTCAAAGAAGTCCACAAATAAAACCTCAAATCAAAAATGTGGCTAAACCAATGTTCTTAAAATGTTTTCTAGAGTCAAAATGATATATTACATGCCTTGGTTTGGATGTGTAGATCAAAAATATCAATTTCCAACTTTGGTTCATTTAACTTATACCCTTATTTTAGGTCATTTTTGCAACTTTGAGCTACAAGTACTTCCAACATCTCATGACCTCTTTACTATCCTTAAAACATCATTTTGAACAAGTTTGATGTTGAACATTTTCACATTTGAAGCTTGGAAATAGGAGTTATGGCCTTATGCTTGAAATGACCTATAATCTCCAAATGACCAAAATGCCCTTGACTTGTCAAAGCCATAACTTGAGTTCTACAAATCTTATCAAGGACTTCTAGTACTCTCTAGAAATATAAGAGGATAAGTAACAACATTCATGTTGACCAAAAGTTCATAGGAATCATCCTTCTTGGGCAAAAGTTTGATGCAAGTTGGGTAACTTTCAAGCCCCCAAATTCACATACCTCAGATGACCTGTAACTTGTCAAAGTCATAACTTGAGTTCTACAAATCCTATCAAGGACTTATAGCACTCAAATTAAAGCTAAGATCAATCTCTACAACATTCATGTTGAGGGGTAAGATGAGATGACAATCACATCTTGAGCTAAACAGTCTTGAAGATAGGGATCAAACTAGAGGATTTTACACTGTCAAGTCTTAGAAACCCTAGCTTGAAACTTCTCAAACTCTTCAATCATGATGAGTTGACCTTGGAATCATCCTTATAACATTTCAATGCATCAATACATGATCACATGGCTCTTGGATTAGGTCTCAACCTTGCTCAAATCATCAGTTGACCTAGGGTTGACCCAGTCAAACCCTAATTACACCAATCATGGCTGAGGCTTCTTGATCTTGCACAATGACCTGTCTAGGCTTCATGATGGCTTTCAAGACATATCATAAGCTCTCTCAAGGCTTCAATTCCACATTCTTGGCTTCATAATCATCTAAGGAGCTCCCACAACTCTCAAGTTAGGAGGCACACAACCTTGGTTTCAACCACTCACTCTGAGAATCCTTTACTTCTCTGACAAGGATATCAACCCTTGAACACTTGAATAACCTTCTTATCTAGTTTCAAAGTCTTGCATAATCCTTGATTGGTAATCATACCACTTGATCTCCTGCACACATGTCAATGAAATGCAAATGATAATGCTAATGTGAATGCAATGAAACATAAGCTAGGTAAAGAAATGTTGGGCAAATTTTGGGGTGCAACAGCTGCCCCTATTCAAGCGGCTTGAACCTGACTGGGTGAGAAGCGAACGACTCTCAAAAAATCCAGGTACGAGACGGTTGAATATCAACAAACCCGGAAATTTGCCAACTGCACAAGTACACGGTACTCTGATAGGAACAAATCTTCGAAAACTGAAATGATAGCTGCACGACAACTAGCTGGGGGATTGGTCACACGGTAACCGGTGATGCATGGTCGATCATGCCGTCAGGCATCAGGATTCCTCGGGACTCATCAGGTTAACAATCAAGTTAATCATGCCATCGGGCATTCAAAGAAATTTTCGGGCATCGGCCGGACTTCATTAGTAAGTCGGGATTAGAATTCTCAGTCAATCATGAACCAATTGGGGATATCCAAACTTCTGCCATCAGGCACTCCACATCAGCTGAGAGAACTGCTTCGTTAATACGGTTGGACTTCAATCATCAAGTCTTCGAGGGAAGTTTCAACTTCGCTGTTCAGAAACCTGCTGGGGATGACACATCTCCGCTGGGGATTCTGGAGAACTATCAAGTCACTCTGCTTCGGGGTTCCAGAAATCATTCTGGGTGAGTCAACTCTGCTGAGGACATCAAGAATCATCTTGAACAAATAACCCCGTGGGGACTTCAAGAATCATCTTGGACTAATAACTCTGCTGGAGATTTTAGGAATCATCCTGAGCAAACATTCTGCCGGGGACTCTAAGCATCAACTTGAGCAACCCTCTCTGGCGAATTCACTAGGGTTTTAAGAGTCATCTTAAACGAGTGCCTTCACTGGAGAATTCAAGAATCATCTTGGGCAAACGACTTTGCTGGGGAATTCAAGAATCATCTTGAGCAAGCGACTCTGTGGAGGAACACCTGCAAAACAAGAACAGTGACGACCTAGCCCATGTTTAGTATGCATATGCTTTGACAATGACGCAATGCTCCACACGGTGGAAATGCTACGCGTTTAAGGTAAATGCTATGCAATCATGCAAAATGCTACGGCCCCATCAGCAAAATAAATGCCGAAGGGAGAATCCCCCTGTCAAGGGGAAAGGACCACTCGGGTAGAGAGGAGGAATCATCCTGCCAAGGAGAAGAAGTTACACCAATCTCAATTGGACTCCGCCTGGAGAAACGAACTTCAGTCGACTGCTGCAGGGGAACGAAGCCCTACGAGAACCCAGACCTGCTGAGGAAAGCGATGTCAATCGCAGAAATAAACTGCACGGCATTCGCAGCCAGAGCTTTCCTGGGGGTAACGACTCCGATGGGGAGATACAGCATCAGCCATTCAACACTCTACTGGGGAAAACCAATCATGGCCCAAACGGCTCCCAAGGGCTCGGCTCTCTTGGGGATCTGCAAACTCGGCTGGGGGAGAAGGAATCATCCTGCTTGGGGGAGAGTACGACCCTGTGGGGGATCTCAATTCCGCTGGAGACTTCAGTCTGGAACTATCAATTGTTGCACACTTCAGTATGTGACTCAGCTAGGGAGATGATGACCCTTTGGGGTGCATCTGGTTGGGAGAGGATCTTCTCTGCTTGGGGAAACATATCAATGCTTTCAATTTCATGTTCAGACTCTGCGGGGAGGCGCTGCTGAACTTGCTGGAGAAGAAGGAATCATCCTGCTTGGGGACGCACGCGGCGTACTACCTGGAATGTTGTACCTGTAAAAACACAAACAAACAGACGAGATACCCTTCTCAAAGGGACCTATCAAGGTTATCATCTTGTGACAATGTTCAAGTAATTCATTGTTTCAACAATCAGTGGCCTAGGCCAGTAAGTTTATGTATGCGTATTTTATCAAAAACATCGGCGTTCTTTTTCGCAAACAAAACAGATAAATGCTAAACAGACAGACAAAATTGCTGAATGGTATACATTTTATTGATAACGAACCCCTGAATGGGTAAAAATGTTTTACAACAGATGCAAGCTCCTGGAATGAGGAAGCCGCGCAAATATAAAACATAAATATACATCAGTATATGCACAAATGTCGGCAATGAGGCGTAGACGAACACCATGAGTTGATCCCTCTATGACCCACTCGACTTCGATACTTCTCCGACGCTTCAGCTTCAGAAGAGATTGATTCAGATAAACGGCCCTCAGGTCTTCCAAACCACTAAACAATGAGAGTCCACACGCGGAACGCAGTCATTTGCTTTTTCAAATCCCTAACTTTTGCCTGAATCGCCCTTCCGGGTTTTCGATTCACCGGGATACCCTTTTTTTCCAAAGTCGCCCTTTCAGGTTTTCGACGTTGCGGGTGTACATTTTTTCAATTTATATCCCTAATTTTTGCCCGAACCTTTTTCCTTTTTGTGGTTCGCCGGGATGCCCCATTTTTGCCTGGATATTCTTTTTCTTTCCAGCGGGTCATTTTTAAGCAAAGTATTTTTTAACTGCGTCCGCGTTCACCGGGGATGCAAAATCTTCACCATCCATCGTGGATAACAACAAGGCTCCTCCCGAAAAGACCTTGCTGACGATGTACGAACCTTCGTAATTGGGAGTCCACTTGCCCCGGTGATCGGAGTGTGGAGGAAGAATCTTCTTCAGGACGAGATCACCCGTCTGAAAGCTTCTAGGACGCACTTTCTTATCATAAGCTTTCTTCATTCGGCTTTGGTACAGACGACCATATGCAATCGATGCCAATCTCTTCTCGTCCATCAGGCTGAGTTGGTTTAGTCGGTTTTTAATCCATTCTGCCTCGTCGAGTTTCACGTCAACCAAAACTCGCAAAGAAGGGATCTCCACTTCTAGCGGTAGGACAGCTTCCATACCGTACACCAAGGAGAAAGGAGTTGCCCCGATTAACGTACGCACAGTCGTACGATAACCGTGCAGTGCAAATGGCAGCATCTCGTGCCAATCTTTGTAGGTCACAACCATCTTCTGTACAATCTTCTTAATGTTTTTATTGGCCGCTTCAACGGCGCCATTCATCTTCGACCGGTAAGGAGATGAGTTGTGGTGTTCAATCTTGAAACTCTGGCACAACTCCTTCATCATCTTGTTATTCAAATTCGAACCATTATCGGTAATGATCCGCTCGGGAATTCCGTAACGACAGATGATGTCCCTCTTTATGAATTTAGCCACCACCTGCTTGGTCACATTAGCATATGAGGCTGCCTCCACCCACTTGGTGAAGTAGTCGATGGCTACTAGAATGAAGCGATGACCGTTAGATGCAGTGGGCTCGATCTTGCCTATCATGTCGATGCCCCACATGGAGAACGGCCACGGGGAGGACATGACATTTAACGGGCACGGCGGCACGTGAATCTTATCAGCATAAATCTGGCATTTATGACATCTCCTCGCGAATTTAAAGCAATCCGATTCCATCGCCAGCCAGTAGTATCCTGCTCTCAGGATCTTTCTTGTCATAGCATGCTCGCCGGCGTGCGTACCAAATGTGCCTTCATGGACTTCTTCCATGAGCATACTCGCTTCTTTCTCATCTACACATCTGAATAGCACGAGATCGTGGTTTCTTTTATACAGAACTCCATCAGGATTGAGATAAAAATTTCCAGACAGCCTCCTCAGAGTCTTCTTATCCTGGGTTGACGCTCCCGCATGATACTCCTTAGTCATAAGGAAAGTCTGGATATCATGGAACCATGGCTTGTCGTCAGAGGCTTCCTCGACCGCAAAGACGAATGCAGGTCTATCAAGATGAGAAAGGACAATTCTTGGAGCTTCATTCCAAAAATTGACTTTATACATCGAAGCCAATGTGGCTAAGGCATCAGCCATCTGATATTCGGCCCTGGGCACATGATGGAGTTCCACTCGATCAAAGAACGGAAGCAGCCTTCTGGCATAATTCATGTACGGCACCAAATTTGATTGACGAGTCTCCCACTCCCCTTTAATCTGGTTAATCACAAGTGTCGAGTCACCATATACGTCTAGGTTCTTGATTCTCAAATCAATTGCTTCTTCTAGACCCATGATGCATGTTTCGTACTCCACTTCATTATTGGTGACTGGAAACGTCAGTCTCGCAGTGAACGGGATGTGGGATCCGTGGGGAGTCGTGATGATTTCCCCAATGCCACTTCCGTAAGAATTAACCGCCCCGTCGAATATCAATTTCCACTGGGATTTCCTATCTGGCCCCTCGTCGGGCAGCAGTTCATCGCAATCTTTCGCTTTGAGAAACATGATATCCTCATCAGGGAATTCAAATTTCATCGGCTGATAATCCTCGATCGGCTGTTCGGCCAGGTATTCCGACAATACGCTTCCCTTGATGGCCTTCTGGGAAACGTACTGAATGTCGTATTCTGTCAACACCATTTGCCATCTGGCAATCCTGACCGAAAGCGCTTGCTTCTCGAAGACGTACTTGATCGGATCCATCTTCGAAATTAACATGGTGGTGTGATTGAGCATGTACTGTCGTAAACGTTTGGCAGCCCAGGCTAGTGCACAACACGTTTTCTCCAGCATCGAGTAACGAGATTCACAATCTGTGAACTTTTTACTCAAGTAGTAAATGGCATGCTCCTTTCTGCCCGTCTCGTCGTGCTGACTGAGAACACACCCCATACTATTCTCAAGAACTGTCAAGTACATGATTAAGAGCTGTCCAGCCACTGGGGGTATCAAGATTGGAGGTTCCTGTAGATACTGTTTTATCTTGTCAAATGCCTTCTGGCAATCCTCGTTCCAGATAATCGCCTGATCTTTTTTCAGTAGTTTGAACATCGGTTCACACGTGGCCGTGAGCTGAGAGATAAACCTTGCAATGTAGTTTATTCTGCCCAGGAAACCACGAACTTCTTTTTCTGTTTTTGGCGCTGGCATTTCTTGTATCGCTTTTATTTTCGCAGGATCAACCTCAATGCCTCTTTCGCTCATGATAAACCCCAGTAGTTTTCCAGACCGTACTCCGAAAGTACACTTGTTAGGATTCAGCCTCAACCTAAACTTCCTAAGCCTCTCAAAAAGCTTCAGCAAATTGACCAGATGTCCCTCCTCCGTTTGGGACTTCGCAATCATGTCATCAACATAGACTTCAATCTCATGATGAATCATATCATGAAGCAAAGTAACCATTGCTCGTTGGTAAGTGGCCCCCGCGTTCTTCAGACCGAAAGGCATTACCTTATAGCAAAATGTTCCCCAAGGCGTGATAAATGTAGTTTTCTCCATGTCTTCCGGCGCCATCTTGATCTGATTGTAGCCGGAGAAGCCATCCATGAATGAAAATACGGAGAACTGAGTTGTATTGTCGACCAACACATCAATATGAGGCAGCGGGAAATCATCTTTAGGGCTCGCCCTATTCAAATCCCGATAATCGACGCACATTCGTACCTTACCGTCCTTCTTCGGTACAGGCACTATGTTGGCGACCCACGGAGGGTAAGTAGTGACCGCCAAGAAGCCAGCATCAAGCTGCTTTTGCACTTCTTCTTTGATCTTAACGGCCATATCTGGTCGCGTCCTCCTAACCTTCTGCTTAACGGGAGGACAGTCTTCTCGCAGCGGCAAGTAGTGGACCACGATGTCCGTGTCAAGTCCAGGCATATCTTCGTATGACCAAGCGAAGATGTCACTATACTCTCTCAGCATCTCGACTAATCTTTGCTTGATATCACTCTGCAATGCATCCCCTATCCTGACGTTCCTGACAAGTTCTTCAGAACCCAGATTCACGATCTCTATCTCTTCTTCGTGAGGCAGAATAAATTTCTCTTCTTGTTTCAACAAGCGGGCTAACTCTTCTGGAAGGTCTTCATCTTCATCAATCTCTTCTTCGTCTTGATAAATCGGGCAATCAAAGTCGAAGTGAGTCGTAGAAGGTCCAGAGTCGATGTCATCTGTTATGTGGATCCTACAATAACAAGGGTTAAGCTTAAAACAAGGATATGCAGGTTAGCACAAACCTCATTGCCATTTTGTTGTTTTTCAAAACAAATATAAAACAGGAATAACAGAGATCACAACATTTGAATACAAAGAAAACGCCTTTTGATTTATTGATAAAATGCATGTACATAATCAAACAAGGCCCTGGCAATAAAACCACTATGCCCCGGGTAGGACATAGGGTTGTACAATGATTGGAAAAAGTAAATCATTACTCTTTGCTTGTCATCTGGATGATATCCTTAACGGACCAGTTGTTAAGGCTCTCGCCTGGCTTGCTTGGCTAGATCCAAGAGTCTAAGTCACAGTCGCTATCTCCGTCGTCTTCAGACACTGCGTTGACGCTTTCAAATATCACCCCGCCGCTGGTAAACTGGATCGGCCCTTTACCTCGCGACGCACTGCTAGAAGAGGAGGCTTCAGCCTCAGGAGAATATCCCAACCCAAACTTGCCTTGCTTGTTAGGTATCTCTAGAATTCGCCCCCAGCCTGGGGTAGATCCGACTTGGACAACGGCCCGAGCTTCCTTGAATGAAGAGAGAGTCATCTCTGGCTTCTCAGTGACTACAGGAGCTACGTCCTTGACTTTAACAGCTTCGAATGCTTGGCATAGGGTTTCGTGGATTTCCCCATCCATCTCAACATACTTGAAGGACGACAAATGACTCACCATTATGTCTTCCTCGCCACATACGGTCACGATGCTACCTCCGACGGCATACTTGAGCTTCTGGTGCAACGTGGAGGTCACGGCACCCGCAGAATGGATCCATGGTCGGCCTAAGAGAAAGCTGTAGGCAGGCATAATGTCCATAATGTAAAAGACCGCGTCGAATGTTTCCGGCCCAACTTGGATTGGCAGGGTCACCTCCCCGAAAACATGGCGTTTGGTTCCATTGAACGCTTTCACAACCAGATCACTGGGTGTGCAAATCACTCCGCGAGTATCTAACTTCATTAATGCCTTCTTCGGAAGAACATTGAGTGACGAACCTGTGTCTACCAACACATGAGACATAATCGTTCCTCTACACTCTATCGAGACGTGCAGGGCGCTATTGTGGTTCCTCCCCTTCGGCGTCAGCTCTAGGTCAGTGAAACCTAACCCATTTCCAACATTCACGTGGGCTACGACCTCCTCTAACTGGTTTACCGATATTTCCTGCGGTACATATGCGGCGTTCAACACCTTCAGCAGTGCGTTGCGGTGTGCTCCAGAACACAACAACAGATTCAGGATGGAAATCTTCGAGGGTGTCTGATGGAGACGATCCACAATCTTGTAGTCACTCTTTTTAATCAACCTCATAAATTCTTCGGCGTCTTTAACGAGTAAGTCTTTTTCTACCCTGCGAGGGATCTCTTCAACGACTTTACTTTTACCTTTATCAGTTGCATCAGCTCTATCCGCTTTATCCGCCACGACCTCAGGTGGTGCAAATACTCTTCCGCTGCGAGTAATTCCGCTAACGCCTGCTAGGTTCTCCACAGACGACCCAAACGGTTCTTGTTCCAAATTCTGTCCGTTGCAGTAGACCTCTGCCCCATAATGCCATGGGACAACATTAGTGCTTTCGAACGGTATCGGCCCAGCTTTGGTGATGGTAATCGTGGGCGGTCTGGGTGCAGAAATAGTTATCGTCTGGCGAGGGATGGTGATGGTGGCAACCTCATCATCTTGCTTCAGCATTACCTCTCCCGATCCACATTCGGCTCTTCGGCTAAATTGCAGGATTCCTTCGGTCATCAGACATTGAATCCCCTCTCTCAACTGTTCACATCCATCAGGACTTGTCGCACAGCCCATACACAGCTCTCCGCAACCTGGAAAGAAACCTCATTTCATCAGCTTAGCTTTAACGAAGCTAAGCGGTGTCTTCAGATCTCTGACGTCAGTCAACAAATCCAAACTCTCGTCTTCAATAATGGCGTTTACCCCACCTCCCCTATGGTTCGACATAGGGTTCTTCGTGACGTTTGGCACATTATCCGAGAAGTTGATGATCTTAGCGTCCACCATGTCCTGCACCTTGTGCTTGAAGGCTTTGCAATTTTCTATTGTGTGGCCCGGTGCCCCTGAGTGAAATTCACAAGTTGCATTCGCGTCATAACCTGGCGGAGGTGCCCCTGTCAAGAGAGCCAATGTTCTCTTCTGGATCAACTGTAGCTGGAGCAGAGTTTGCAATAGTTGAGCGTAGGACATGGGCGGAGTCTCGAGGTGACGGCTCGACAGAGGTGCCCTGTTCTGATACTTTCTGTACCCTTGTTGATTCGGCTGCTGCTGCTGCTGCTGTGGCTGTGGGACTGCCGGGATAGTTATGCTAGCCACCTGCTGGTGGGGGCCCTTACCCTTCCTTCGAGCGTTGGTCACAACGCTCGTTTCTCCTTCCCGTCTTTTACCACTATAAGGTTTCTTTCCGCCTCCTCCAGCTGAGGATGAATCACCCTGAATTTTCCCCAGTTTGATCCCATTTTCAATGTGCTCACCCGTGATAATGAGATCTGAGAAGGTTCCAGACATACCACTGACTAATTTCTCATAATAAACCCCTGGGAGGGTGGCCAAGAACATTTGCACGAACTCACGTTCAACCATCGGCGGCTGAACCCTGGCTGCCAACTCACGCCATCGTTGGGCGTATTCCTTGAACCCTTCGTTGTTCCTTTGCGACAGATTCTGCAGTTGGACTCGGTTCGGTGCCAAGTCACTATTATATTGGTAGTGGTGCACGAATGCTTCAGCAAGGTCCTTCCACGTGCGCACACTGGTAGGTTCCAGACTCATGTACCATTCGAGGGATGGCCCGGACAGACTGTCTTGAAAGAAGTGCATCAGCAACTTCTCGTCCTCAGAATGAGCGGACATTTTTCTGTAATACGATCTCAGGTGGACGCGAAGGCAAGTGGTGCCCTTGTACTTTTCAAAGTCAGGTACCTTGAACTTGGGAGGCACCTTGAAATCAGCAATCAGTCCCAACTTGGACATATCAACGCCCAGGGTGTTCTGGTTCTCGATATTTCTCATCTTATCCTCGAGTGCCTTGAACCTAAGCCGTGCTTCAGCAGTCAGCTCACCTTCGGCACCTCTCTGAGAGAACACATCATCCTGACGATCTTCTAACCATGGCTGAGGCTCGAACAGATTCCCAACACCCGCATTGCTGTTGCCCAGCCCAACATTGACGTTAGCTTCAAAATTCCCATTACCGACGCCTGTCGTATTACCATTGAGTCCCATGTTATCTATCACATTGCCGTTGGCACTGCCATTCCCCCCGGTTATCTAAGGAGTTTCAACTGGTGGAGGGGTAGGCACAGTCCCATCATGGAGTACGCCATTGCTATCGACCCTTGAAATCAGAGGTTGAACCAAGGTCCTAAGCTGATCTTGGCCATTGGCGACCGCTTGCATGAGCTCCATGAAGCGATCCATTCTTCCGTGGAGTTCTTGAACATCAGTTTGCACTTGCTCCATGATTCTGGTTTGATTTGCTCTAGTCGGATAGCGGTGGATAGGTCTCTGATCAATCCTGAAACAACCTGAAACAACCTGAAAACACACAAGGGTTAGGAAAAAACGACAAAGTGCTCGTTATGCAAATGCTTCATGCAAATGCAAACGTGTGTCTGTGCGTTAGGGAGGTATCCCCCGATCCTAGTGCCTGAGTGCCAGTGCTGATAATAAGAAGTCCGAGTCCAATCATGGAAATAACATCTCATATATAAAGAAAGCCCATCAAGGCAGTACATAACATCAGTGAGTACAAGATGAATCAACAGCATGACCTCAGCCAACAAGCCTGGTGATGATCAACATCCAACAATGATCAACACAAAAGGATTACAAATATAGTCAAGTACGGCCACGGGCGCGAAACTCTTCTAACAACTCCTTCGTTTCTGGATAACCCGGCCGAGTGAGTAACCCTTCGACGAGTAACTCTCTCTGCATAATGGTGTATTGAAGACCTTCGACCGAATCTTCCCATGCTCCTTCGCCGAAACAATCTTCTAGCTTCCACTTCTTGGATTCAAACATCAGTTTGCGCTCCTTCAGGTTAGCGAGAGCTTTGTTGAGCTGGCCTTCGGTGGCATATCGGCGAGCGGTTTCTTCACCAAACCTCTTCTCACTAGCCTTCACCTGGGCTTTCAGCTTGGAGATCTGTTGCATCAGCTTATCCTCCCGCTCTTTCCTGTTGGCTAGGGAGGCCTTCCAGTGCTGGTTAAACTTGGATATCCTCCGATACGCTTCGTCCAAGTGCTGCTTCTTAGTGGCCAGTACATCGTTGACAGCTTTGAAGTCTCGACCCATGCGCTCACGCTCAGCTATCTGCTTAGTCAAGTCTGTCCCCAGCTGGTTCACCAGCTCTATTTGCCTCTTGAAGGAATGAACGGCTTTGTTTCTCTCGCTCCTGAGTTGAGCCAATTCTTTCTCCAGTTCCTCATTTGCTGCTTCAGCTCATCTCTCTCAGCTAACACCTGATTATGCTGCTGAATAGGCACAGTGGTAGGCTCTTCAATCACTGGAGGGCTTTCTGGCTTGGCAGGAGGAAACGGCATCCCTATAGCATCTACTCTGGCTCTGATCCACGTCATGTACGGAGCGTAGGCTTGACTATTGCTTTTCCCCAGCAATGGTTTTCCCCTCTTACTGATACCATTCAAAGCGCGCTGAAGCTTGGATAACATATCCCCTTCTAGAAGACCAGTGAGGTACAGAGATTCCTGTACCTCTTCATCCTTTGGCGGAGCTCTCAAAGCATAAGCAAACTGTCGGACCAGCAAAGACGGATTATAGTTTATACAGCCCTTCCTGCCTATCAAAGGCACGTTCGGAAACCCGCTGCAGCTGAAGATAATCTCGGTACCCAACCTATCTCTGTCAAACCAGTCAATATCCTCTGCAGATAGACTCATCAAACGCTCGGACCACTCAGTTGTGGCTGCAAACGAAACAAAGGGACCCCTCTTGGGTAGATGACTATCAAGCCATTTATAGAGTAAGGGCACACAGCACGAGACATTCTTGCCCCTTCTGTTCTCGTTTTTGTAGTGGATGGAATGGTAGACATCTCCTATCAAGGTAGGGACTGGATTCCCTGAAGCAAAGATGTGAAAGGCGTCGAAGTCTACAAAGTCAGGCATATTGGGGAACAGAATGATGCCATATATGCACAGAGCGAGGATGGCGTTGAACACGACCCAACATCCGTCTTGGGCGCACTGCAGAGCCTTTCCCACTAAGGAAGTGACTCTGATGGTGATTTTAAGTTGGATAGTACAGGTGTGTTGAGATTCAGAGGCAGGATTTATGTGTCGGATAATGATGAGCTGAAAAAGTCAATTTTGAATGAGGGACATCGTAGTAGTTTGAGTATCCATCCGGGAGCTACGAAGATGTACCACGATTTAAGGAAGATATTTTGGTGGTCTGGTATGAAAAGAGATATAGCTCAATTTGTTTACGCCTGTTTGACGTGTCAGAAATCAAAGGTGGAACATCAAAGACCTTTTGAATTTATGCAACCATTGGAAGTTCTGGTTTGAAAATGGGATTGTATAACCATGGATTTTGTTACGGGTTTGCCGAACACAGCGAGAGGATTTGATGCTATTTGGGTAATTATGGATCGACTTACAAAGTCTGCACATTTTATGCCGATCAATATCAGTTTTCCGTTGGAGAAGCTAGCAGAGATTTATATTCGAGTAATAGTGAAGCTTCATGGTGTTCCGTCAAGTATCGTGTCGGATAGAGATCTGAGGTTTACTTCATAGTTTTGAAAGAGTTTACAGGAAGCTTTGGGTACTAAGTTGAAGCTGAGTTCAGCTTACCATCCACAAACCGATGGTCAGTCAGAGAGGACTATTCAGTCGCTGGAGGATTTGCTAAGAGCTTGTGTGTTGGAGAAGGGTGGTGCGTGGGATACTCATTTACCGTTGATCGAGTTCACATACAACAACAGTTACCATTCTAGTATCGGAATGGCACCGTTTGAGGCTTTATATGGTCGAAGATGCAGAACTCCTCTGTGTTGGTATGAGACAGGTGAGAATGTAGTATTGGGACCAGAAATTATGCAGCAGACTACTGAGACAATTCAGATGATTCGTGAGAAAATGAAAGCGTCTCAAAGTAGGCAGAAAAGTTATCATGATAACCGAAGGAAAGAACTGGAATTCAGTGAAGGTGATCACGTGTTCCTGAGAGTTAACCCAATGACTGGTGTGGTTCGTGCGTTGAAGTCCAAGAAGTTGGATCCTAAGTTTATTGGCCCGAATCAGATTTTGCAGAGAGTTGGTACTGTAGCTTATAGGGTGGCGTTGCCGCCTGAGCTGTCGAATTTACATGACGTGTTTCATGTGTCTCAACTTCGAAGGTATGTCTCGGATCCATCTCATGTGATTCAGAGAGATGAAGTTCAAGTTATGGAGAATCTTACCGTTGAAACGATGTCGTTTAGGATCGAGGATCGTAAGATGAAGCAACTCCGAGGGAAGGAGATATCTTTGGTGAAAGTGGTTTGGGGAGGTGCTGCAGGAGGCAGTGTGACCTAGGAATTGGAAAGCATGATGCGGTAAGCGTATCCGGAATTGTTTCCATCAGGTAATTTTCGGGGACGAAAATAATTAAAGTGGGGGAGAGTTGTAACACCCATTTTAATTATTTAGTCTTTCCGATGTTATTTTATTTCGGCATGTCTTTTATGGAGATTATTTAAGAAACTATAGACCTTAATATTAATATAATATAATTGATAATGATAATAATTTGATAATTAATAGTAATATTATTATTATTATTATTATTATTATTGGTATTATTATTATTATTATTGGAATAAAAGAAATGAGGAATTAGTGATATAAGGAGGATTTTGGGAAGAGAGAGGGAGAGAACACGATAAAGAAGAGTGGGGAGAAAGAGTGAGGAGGAAGAACAAGGAAGGAAGAGCAATCAGATTCGTAGGAATTCTACATCAATCGAAGCAACTAATCGAGGTAAGGGGGAGAAACGGATTGGGATTGGTAATTGCATGAATTGGGTAGTTGGGGATTCCCTAACCCCATAGGGATTTGATGAACATAATTGGCATGTTGTTGTGTTTCTGATTGTAGCTGTCATGGTGAACTTCTTGCATGTGGCTGTATAAGAATTGTTTGGATGGTTTGGGTGATTTCGTGTAGTTTACCGTTTCAGGTCGGAAATGATTTAGTCGGTAGAGTTGATACTTTATCGGGCAAAATCTGGAATAAGTCATGTAGTTTAGTCGTAGCATGTTAGGCTAAGACTACAGGGAGTGGTTTGGTGAGAATCAGACGATTTTTGAGCTTCTGAAGAATTTATGAACAGTGAGGGTTTTGTGAAATCGCAGACGCTCGCCAGCACCTTCGCTGAGCGAGCTAGTAGCGAGAATTCGCTAGGCGAGTTGGGTAGAGAACACTTCCAGTAGCCATTGTCTGCCTTCGCTAGCAGGTTTTCTAGGCGAATGAGGCAGCGAGCGTTCGCTGCGGCCTCGCTAGGCGAGTGGGCCAGCGAGGATGACAGCAAATTGTGATTCTGTACTGTTTGATTCGTTCTTTCGTTCCGTAGGGCCCTCTTGGCCATGGTGAGTATAGGAATGGTGTGAATGGTGAGGAGTGTATATTTGGTGTTCGAATGTGATTTCCCTATTATTCATTTTAATTGACATAACTGATTGGTGTATATATATGTATGATGTATGGTAATGTGATTAGGAGGATCGTGTGCACTTAGTGTGCTTGAGTTGTGTGTTGTGCATTTAGTGTCATGCATATCATGGTGTTTTGGTGGGATGGATCATGTCTCAGGAGAAGCGTAAGTGATCCATCCGTACTCCTTTATGGAGAATGGTGGGGTTGAATCATGTCTCGGGAGGAGCGTAAGTGATTCACCCGTACTCCTTTGTGGAGAATGGTGGGATGGATCATGTCTCAGGAGGAGCGTAAGTGATCCATCCGTACTCCTTTGTCGAGAATTGCGGAGTTGAATCATGTCTCAGGAGGAGCGTAAGTTATTCACCCGTACTCCTTTGTGGAGAATGGTGGGGATAGATCATGTCTCAGGAGAAGTGTAAGTGATCTATTCCGGGGTTCGATTGAATGAACCAATGAGTCGGTACCGCATGAATGGTGTTGAGTTGCATTCTTACATTATTGTATGTTGTATTGATGATTGGACAGTAGGTCGTGTTTGATGTTGGTGGGGTGATGATTTGTTTATTTACTGCCTTTTATTCATGTATTTTATTACCGATAATTTTGATCATGTTTTCTCACCCCTTTGTTGTTGTTATGGTCTGTGCTTCTTCGGAAGTACAGATAATCCAGGTACATAGCTATCTTGGATAGTGGTGTGCGGGTCGAGTCTTAGGATGCTCTGATACGTAACACGAGTCTTGGGTGTTTACTTTTATTATGGTTGGATTTGTTGTATTCCTGTGACGTATCTTATTTTGGTGAACCTTCTTAATGAATATTTTATGTAAATTGGCGAATGGCCGAGAATGATGTATTAATGATAATTTCCGCTGCTTTATTTTGAAAACCATCTAATGAAGTGTTTTGTTGAATTTTGTTGAATATGACATCCCACTGTTGTAGGGAAACTCTGATATTTATTTGATTTAATCGTATTTTATTTTAATTTGGGAAAGTGGGGTGTTACACCACCAGCTCATTCAAGGATATTCCTGATGTGCCCTCCAACGGATCTTTTACTGGCTTTATACGGAATTGACCACTTGAAGAAAAATAAGAACATATGAGAACAAGAACAGTAGTGAAGAAATACAATACAAAGAAAGATAATATTCATACTGTGAAAATTTTCTTTAAGTAATTTGTGATATTCATAGTGTTTATATCTTCTTGTGTAGAAGCAAGTTCATTGTAAACATTTATTTTCTCAAACAGTTGTTTGTAATTCCTTAAGGGACCAGTTGGGTCATAATCCTTAAGAAGAGATAGTTAGTTTGTGTTATTAGTCACCAGCAGTTGCTTGTGCAAATTTTAATCAGATTATTATAGTGGATTAATTCCTTGTGTATAAGGCAAAATCACCTTGGCGGGTGGAATAGATTAGCTTGATAGTTTTCAAGTGAACCATGATATATCGTGTGTCTTTCTCTCTTGTTAAGTATCTTTGTGATCTTTGTTTGAGTTTCACAAAAAAACTTTCATTTTTGAAAACCCAATTCAAACCCTCTGTTCTTGTGTTTTCTCACACCTTCAATTGGTATCAGAGCCTGGTTCTGATTGTGATAAAAGTTTTATCAACACTTCATCGTGTTTATTATTGATCCAGTATTTTCGTGAGATGTCATGGATGTTGCTAATGCTAATCCTATTCCAAATGAGAAAGATCACTACAGTTCCAAACCACCAATCTTTGATGGTGAAAAGTTTGACTACTGGAAAGATAGAATTGAAAGTTTTTTCTTGGTTACGACGTAGATCTTTGGGATCTTGTAGTTGATGGCTATACTCATCCAGTTGATGCTGAAGGAGTAAAAGTGTCAAGAAGTGCTATGACAAATCAACAAAAGAAAGAATACAAAAATCATCACAAGGCAAGAACTATACTGTTGAATGTTATTTCTTATACTGAGTATGAGAAAATAACAAATTGAGAAACTGCCAAATCCATTTTTGAGTCACTTCAAATGACTTATGAAGGAAATGCTCAAGTAAAGGAAACAAAGGCTCTTTCCCTAATCTAGAAATATGAAGTCTTCAAGATGGATGTTAATGAATCTGTTGAAACTATGTTTTTAAGATTTCAGATGTTGGTAGCAGGACTCAGAGTGTTAAACAAAGGATACTCTAATGCTGATCATGTCAAGAAGATTATCAGAAGTCTTTCCAAGAAATGGAGACCTATGGTAATTGATCTAAATCTATCTAAGGATCTGAACAGTATAAGTCTTGAAGAACTTATCAGTTCTTTAAGAAGTCACGAGATTGAGCTGAAGGAAGATGAACCTCAGAAGAAGAGTAAATCTATTGCTCTTAAGTCTAAGTTTGAAAAGGAAAAGGCTTATCAAGTTGAGGAAGAATCATAAGATTCTGATGAAGACTCAGAAGATGAGCTATCCCTTATCTCCAGAAGAATCAATAAACTCTGGAAACATAGGCAAGGGAAGTTCAGAGGATCAAGAAGAAACAATGGTTGTTCTAACTCATCATCCGGACAGAAGAAGTAGAGTTCTAGAAAATAAGTCATCTGATATGAGTGTAATCAGCAAGGTCATTACAAGAACGAGTGTCCAAAGCTTAAGAAAGACAAGAAGCCTAAGAAGAACTTCACCAAAGTCAAGAAGGGACTCATGGCAACTCAGGACGACTCTGATTCTGAAGATGAAGAATATGATGAAGAACAGGTAAATGTTGTACTAGTGGCAATAATAATTAAGACTGAAGTCTCTAGAGAACTAGAGGATAAAATGCTATCAGAATCAAAATCAAACTCAGACTCTGACTCAGAGGTGTTATCTGAATTCTCTTGTTGTGAATTAGAGTCGCATCTTTCAGAAATGCTGGAAAGATATCAAACTCTTCAAAGTAAATACAAGGATCTTAAAAAATCCCATGTAATTACTTCTAAAGCCATAGATAAGCTTGAACAGAATAATTCTTTTTTGAATGAAAATATCTTTTTCTTTAAAAAATAGTAATTGTGCTTTGAAATGCAAAGTTTCTAAATTAGAAGAAGATAGAGCATTCCAGGACTTTTGGCTAAAAGCATAGATACTAATTGTGTCAACAAGTATGATAAAGCATTCCAGGACTTTTGGCTAAAAGCATAGATAGAAGCAAGATTGCTTCCATGATCTTAAAACATCTCTGATACTAATTGTGTCAACAAGTATGATAGAGCATTCCAGAACTTTTGGCTAAAAGCATAGATAGAAGCAAGATTGCTTCCATGATCTATGGAGTTAGCATAAATGGCAAGAAAGGTTTGGGTTGTACGTAAACATTTGAAAATGACAAAAGTCAATCTATAAAACCAAAACCTCTCTATGATCATTTTGTGCCTTCTGGTACTAAGCTTGATCCTTCTGAGCTTAAGAAAGCACCTTCACAAACACAAAAATATGATCTTAAACCAAAGTATCATGCACAAATTCCACTTGATTATCATGTCGCACGAAAATCCAAAGTGGTGAAAAACTCTGGGAAAACTAACAAAAGAGGACCCAGAAAGTAGGTACCTAAGGATAAGATAATCTATGTTGCAGATATCCTTCAGTTGAAAAACCAATCATGGTATATGGACAGTGGTTGCTCGTGACACATGACGAGAAGAAGGCATGTGATCCAAAGTCTGGAACTTGAGCCTGGAGGATTCATTGGTTTTGGAGGAAACCAGAAGGGTAAGATCATTGGCTCTAGGACTATTGGTAATGGTAAACTTCCTTCTATTACTAATGTTCTTCTGATTGATGGTTTGATGCATAACTTATTGTCAATTAGCCAACTTAGTGACAATGGTTATGATATTGTTTTTAATTAGAAGTCCTGTAAAGCTATTAGTCAGAAGGATGACCCAATCCTTTTTAATGGAAAGAGGAAAAACAACATTTACAAAATCAAACTTTCTGATCTTAAGGACCAGAATGTTATATGTCTAATGTCTGTAAATGAAGAGCAATGGGTATGGCATGGACGTTTAGGCCATGTTAGCATGAGAAACATTTCTCATCTAAATAAGCTTAATTAGTCAGAGGCTTACCAAACCTGAAGTTTTCTTCAGATGCTCTTTGTGAAACATGTCAGAAAGGCAAGTTTTCCAAAACCTCTTTTAGAGCAAAAAATGTTGTTTCTACTTCTAGACCATTAGAACTTCTGCACATTGATTTGTTTGGTCCAGTGAAAACTGCCTCAATTAATGGTAAGAAGTATGAATTATTCGTCGTAGATGATTATAGTCATTGGACATGGGTAAAATTCTTGAAACACAAGGATGAGTCACATTTTATGTTCTCTACCTTTTGCTCACAAGTGAAAATAGAGAAGGATTGCAAAATTGTCAAAGTCAGAAGTGTTCATGGTGGAGAATTTGAGAACAGATACTTTGAGAATCTTTTTTATTCCCATGGCATTTCCCATGATTTCTCCTATCCCAGAACTCCACAACAGAATGGAGTACTGGAAAGGAAGAATAGGACTTTGCAAGAAATGGCTCGTACCATGATCCAAGAAACTGACATGGATAAGCACTTCTGGGCAGAGGAAGTGAACACAACGTGGTATATTCAGAACATGATTTATATTAGACCTATTTTGGGTAAGACTCCTTATGAACTGTGGAAGAATAGAAAACCCAACATTTCTTATTTTCATCCTTTTGGTTGTATTTTCTTTATGTTGAACACTAAAGAGAATCTTGGAAATTTTGATTCCAAAGCTCAAAAGTGTTTGTTGTTAGGATACTCTGAATGCTCTAAAGGCTACAGAATCTATAACACAGAAACACGGATTGTTAAGGAATCAATTCATGTTAGATTTGATGATAAGTTTGACCCTGAAAAGTCAAAGCTAGTTGAAAAGTTTGCAGATTTGAAGATTACTTTATCAGAATCCAAGGAGGAAGATTCTAACGAAGGAGACTAAGCTGCAGAAACTACAAAATTAGATACAATTTCACCAAAAACAGTGAATAGTCCATCTCATCAGAAGAAGAATAAACTAAGGACTTCTCATTCTGAAGAATTGATTCTAGGAGACAAAGTTGATCCAGTCAGAACTCGTTCATCATTCAAACATTCCAAAGAAACTCTTTTGGGTTTGGTGTCACTGATAGAGCCAACATCAATTGATGAAGCTCTTCTGGAGAATGAGTGGATTATGGCCATGCAATAAGAATTGAATCAATTCACCAGAAATGATGTTTGGGATCTTGTTCAGAAACCTAAAGGTGTCCATGTCATTACAACAAAATGGGTATTCATATTATTATTTTTAAATTGAAGAAATCATTATACAGTCTGAAGCAAGCTCCTAGAGCTTGGTATGACAGCTTAGTAATTTCCTTTTGGAAAATGATTTTACCAGAGGGAAGGTAAATACTACACTCTTTTGAAAAACTCTTAAGAATGATATTCTGGTGGTGCAAATTTATGTAGATGATATTATTTTTGGTTCTGCTAATCCTTCCTTGTGAAAGGAATTTTCTAAGTTAATGCATGAAGAATTTGAAATGAGTCTGATGGGAGAACTCAAATTCTTTCTGGGAATTCAGATTGATCAACATTCAGAAGGAACATACATTCATCAGAGCAAATATGCACGAGAACTTCTGAAGAAGTTTGATATGTCAGATAGTAAACCTGCAAAGAATCTCGTGCATCCTACATGCATTCTGGAGAAAGAATAAGTAAGTAAAAAGGTTTGTAAGAAGATTTATCGTGGTATAATAGGCTCTCTTCTATATTTGACTGCTTCTCGTCTAGATATTTTGTTCAGCGTATGTCTTTGTGCTCGTTTCCAATCAGATCTTAGAGAAACTCACTTAACAGTTGTTAAGAGAATCCTAAGTTATCTAAAAGGAACAATTAACCTTGGCCTGATGTATAAGAATACATCGGAGTACAAATTTTCTGGTTATTATGATGCAGATTATGCTAGAGACAGATTAGAAAGGAAAAGCACCTCTGAAAACTATCAGTTTCCGGGTAACAACCTCATCTCTTGGGAAAGCAAAAGCCAATCAACCATTGTACTATCAACTGCAGAAGCATAATACATTTCAACGTCACTGTGCAACACTCAAATGCTTTGGATGAAGAATAAATTAGAATATTTTTAGATTCACGAGGGTAACATTCCTATCTTCTGTGATAACACAACTGCTATTTTCCTAAGTAAGAATCCTATTTAACATTCTCGAGTTAAACACATTGAAATTAAATATCATTTCATCAAAGACTATGTTCAAAAAGGGATTTTAACTTTAAAATTTATAGATACAGACCATCAGTGGGCTGATATCTTTACAAAACCCTTAGCTGAAGATAGATTTCAGTTCATTATGAAGAACTTAAATATGGATCTTTGTCCAAAATAAGTTTTATCAGAACATGTTTAAACTCTTTCTATAAAAAGTGATTCTGATGATAAGCAAATATTTCTTATTTAATTATTTGTCTTTCTAATTAACGATACTTCTACATGTTAGAAGATGTCTTGATCAGAAACATGTTTAGTTAGATACCTCTTAGTATTCTTGACTTAGGGAACATCAAACTTGTTCTCTTAAACAAACAATTATGACTTTCTTGTAACACTTGTCTATTATCAAATCATAACATACTATTGAAGAGACACCTCGAGCATTGTGATTTTGTGGGACTAGGTTTTAAAATGATTATTCCTTATTACTCCCTATTTATTTGTAATCATAAAAAAAAAAGTTCTTTAAATACCCATTATCTCACTATCACACACTACGCTACTTTTCACTTCCCACACTTTTCTTTAGAAATCCAAAAACCCTAAAATCCTTTGTGTTCCATAATCTACATCATCTTCAACAATGGCTGATTTATCTCGACATCCCTCTCAATTTCAACAACAAGAAAATCAGTTCACTATTCCAGAGAAATCTCCTATCACTTTAAACACGCTGGTAGTTGATCTTCACGTTCTTTGTGAAACTATGGTGGATTTCAACAATCTAAAGGAAATTGGGTGTGATCTTCCTCAAACACTTTATTTCCAAGGCTGGAACAGATTCTTTAAAATATTGCAAGGATCCACCTTTCCTATCTTGGTTAAACATTTCTGGATTCATGCAACTACAAGCAGGAACGACATCATTTCCTTTGTGTCTGGATTCTTGAACGCATCATCATCACATTAAAGACTATCTATGATTTAATCTCTCATGATGGAAAAAGGGCTAAGAATCTACAATGTTCAAACGGATAAGCAAAGGGAAGCTAAAGTCACTGCATCTATCTTCAAAGAAGGAACTATTCTGGATACTAAGAAGGATCCTTCTTCATCATTCTTAAAAGATTCTCTAAGAGTTTGGTTCAAGATCATGTTGGGAAGTATTTACCATTGTCATCCTACTTATTCATCTTATTACATTAATCTGTCTCAGAAGTATGTTATATACTTCCTGTTGAAAGGAAAGAAGATACATCTCCCATTCATCCTGTTCAGTTTTCTGAGAGACTCAATAATGACCTTAAGAACTGGCTCTACCAAAAAGGGAAACCATATCCCTTACAGAAGACTCATTTCTAACATTCTTGTTGAGTCTGGAATAGTTGAAGATCTGTTAATTTCTGGACAAACTAATGTGCTAGTAAAGGATTCTGGAAACATTTTCTGGGTGAATAATTTGAAGAGTATGAAGCTTATTAAAAAGATAACTCATCGAGCTTCTCTACCATCAAAGGATGATTAATGCTATAAGATTTCCAATTTCTTAATTTCCATCCTTATCAATAACCTTTAATCTAGAAGAGCTAGCAAATTACCTTGTTGGATGCAAAGATGAAGCACTGGATGTGTGGATTTACATGGGTAATCTTCCAGATACTCTTCCAAAGGTTTTACAGAAAAATGGAAGAGGTAAGAAAAAGAAAAATGTTGATGGTGAAGGACCATCAACCAAGAAGATGAAGATGGCAACTACATTTGCTTCTCCTGCTGGCGATCTAAGTAAGTCTTATGAATCTTTTTCTGCAACTGCTTTTGTTCTTTCTGACATAAATATATCTTCATCTTTTTCACTACCACCAACCTTTTCAACACCACAACCACTATTTTCAACCATCGTTACCATCTCACCCATACCTACTTCTGAACCCCATCTTAGATAATCTAATCTTTTGCACCTTCTACCCAACTTCCACCACATATATCTCAAACCACTACAACTCTCACCATATCTATACAACCAACTCCCACCATTTCCCTACATTTAATAATTCAAACCATTTCTGAAAACCCTTCTACAGAACTCATTCCTATAACAAATTATGGAGAAAATACAAATGAACTTATTCAAACAACCAATCCTCAATCACTCACATTATCAACCTCTCCACAAATAAACGCAGGAACCATATTAGATAATTCTGAACCTTCTTCACCAAAATCAAATCCTGAAAAATGAAGAAACCCAACAACTCCATGAAAACCAATCTTCTGACCTTCCCCCTCCTAAATTAGATGAAGTCATTTCTGTCTTTAAAGACAATGTAGTTAGAAGATTCAAGAAACTTACTGATGAATCTAGTTCCAGTGATAACCCTTGTGATCTGGGTGTTCCCTGGAATCGATTTGATCGATGGATGTCAATGGAGTTTCAAAAGATCAAAAATCTCTCTGTTTATACAAAAGAATACTTTGTCCAACAAGAAGAAGATAGATTGGAAGCCAAGAGGGAAGCTGAAGAAAAGCTAGTTGATGAAAGGGAATTAGCTGAAATATTAGCTAAGGAAGCTCTTGATAGAGAAGCTGAAAGGGAAGCTAAAGAAGCTCAAGATTTAGGTGAGAGAGAAGCTAAACTGAAGAATCAAGAAGAAGCTATAAAAACTGTTAAAAAGTCTACCTTTGATCTAGTGTTGAAGACTCTGGCTAGTATTCAGAAGGAACAAGAGTTGTTCAGAACTAGAAAGGATAAACAAGACGAAATCACATCCAACATTCAGAATGCGCTCGCTCAGATCCTTCAGAGGCTCTCTCCTTCTCAACCTTAGACTCTATCTAGGCTACCCCTTAGTTTTTCCTTTATGTTAATTACCTTTTTGATTATGACAAAAAGAGGGAGTATTAAATGGAAACATTATTTTCATAAATATATCTTATTCTCTGAATCACAATTCTAACATTCTAAAATTATATTGGCACATAATTTCTTCTTAGAATTTATTTTCAGGGACAATATTGAAAATCTGATATTGACTATCTGATATATATGATAAGAATCATACTTGAAACATCTCAGAATCTTATTCTTGATCTGATAAATACCAATTAGGCTCCGGTATATAATCATGCTTTGTTATTCTAAATCTGATAAGATATTTATAATCAGGTCCTGCTATCCCAAATCTGATAGATTTTAAAGTCTTAGATTCAAAGGGAGCTTGATAAAGAGAAGTCATTTTTAAACGTATCTATGTGACTTCCTTTTGATTATTTTTTATACGAAATTGTTTCATTAAAATACATTGTTTTGTCATTATCAAAAACGGGGAGATTGTTAAAATAAGACTTGGTTCTGCTCATTATCTCTAAGTTTTGATAATAACAAAGTAGTATTTGTGTGAGAATAATTTTGGTACTCTAAAGTTTTCTTTTCTGAAGGATTAACAAATAGGTTCTGACTCTGATAGAGACCATATACAATGACAATCTGGTTTGACCAAAAGTCGCTTCTGGACCAAGAAGCAAGTCTACTTCTGATCTACTTACATTCAGAAAGATTCTAAAAAGACAATATGTTGTTGCTGCAATGTTCTCTTAGATTCTGCCTCTAAGCGTGACTCTAACGTTTTAATTTTGAAGACTTTCTAGCTTCTGAAGTCACTATCTTCTGAAGACTAAGTGCTGAAGACTCTGAAGACAAGGTTCTGATGAACGAAGTTCTGAAGACTCTGAAGACTTAAGTTTCTGAAGACCAAGGGTTCTGAAGACTAAGTGCTTAAAGTTCTGAAGACAAGGTTATGGTGAACAAGTTTTGAAGACTCTGAAGACCCAGTGATTAACTCTTGTATGCATGCTTCAATCATCTATATTCAGAAGCCTCTGGTGTACAGAAGATAAGATCAAAAGTTTACGAGGGAAAATAGAACATATTACGTATCAACATTCCATTCCACTATCTTGATTTGGTGGTACAAAGGACAACTTTTATGTACGATTTTCATCCTTGTGTAACGACATTCCTTCAAGCCACCAGCTCATTCAAGGATATTTCTGATTTTCCCTCCAACAGACCTTTTACTAGCTTTATAAGGAACTGGCCACTTGAAGAAAATTAAGAACGTATGAAAACAAGAACAATAGTGAAGAAATACAATACAAAGCAAGAATAATATTCATATTGTGAAAATTTTCTTTAAGTAATTTGTGATATTCATAGTGTTTATATCTACTTGTGTAGAAGCAAATTCATTGTAAACATTTATTTTCTCAAACAGTTGTTTGTAATTCCTTAAGGGACCAGTTGGGTCAGAATCCTTAAGAAGAGACAACTAGTCTGTGTTGTTAGTCACCAGCAGTTGCTAGTGCAAATTGTAATCAGTTGACTATAGTGGATTAAGTTCTTGTGTATAAGGAAAAATCACCTTGGCGGGTGGATTGGATTAGCTTGATAGTTTTCAAGTGAACCATGATATATCGTGTGTCTTTCTCTCTTGTTAAGTATCTTTGTGATCTTTGTTTGAGTTTCACAAAAAGCTTTCATTTTTGAAAATCCAATTCAAACCCCCCTTTCTTGTGTTTTCTCACACCTTCAAGAACAATGCATAAAATCAGGGGAAGTTGTTATGTGTACCAATAATAAGTGTAACTGGCTACGACTACGTCATATACGTTTGCCATCATCAAAAAGGGGGAGCATGTGAATGCTAACTATAAATTCAACCGGGTTTTGAATGATGTCAAATAAGGGAAAAAGTACATCATAGCGCTTTTGTATATTGGACAGTATCAACTTACATTTAGATGCTCATTTGTCCCCTTAGCCTTAGGATGCATAAAAAGAGTCTTTAAACATGTTTTATAGGTCTTAGGCATGTCATACACATCAAAAAATCATGTTTGTGTGTCAAAATAACTGCATAGGATGACCTATACATGATAAGGCCGACCTATGGAAGCCTCAACTTTAGTATAGGTCGGTACATTCGTATTTTAGGTCGGCTTCCATGCTCCAAGAACGAAGTCTGTAGGCTCTGCTCACAAGTCGCTTCTCAGGCCAGCCTGAACAACTTCATAGGCTGACCTATGCAATTTAAAACTTGAGAAATTATTTTTGCATCTTATTTTTCTTGCATCCTTTTGCCCATTTTCTTCACATACCTATATATACTCATACATGCATCTTCTTCTACGTAAGGTTCTTAGTGAATAAAACCTAAATGAAATCAGATTATAAAGTTTCCCATCATCTTTATCCCTTCTTCTATGCATACGCATAATTTAACTATACACAATCATTTTTCGATTGGGTGACCATCTAGATTAGGGTTGATAATGTCCAATTAGATTTGGTGTAACCGAGAATATTGGGTTGGGAGCTTTGTGTGTTTCAAATAAGAAAACCAAGGTGGGTGTTTCCTTCAAGATCAGGTTGATTTGAAGGTTTTGGACAAGATTACGTCAACACAGATTCGACCAAGTGAGAGCCTTGGGGAAAAGTGGTTTCCTTGCAAGGGAGTAGCGCGATACGGTGAACTGTGTTCGGGAATCTTGGGTTTCAACAAGTTGTGTGCTCGGGATAATCGGAGGGTTTGATCAAGGGTTGGAGGTGGAAGAATCAACACAAAACAATAAGGTTTTTGGAGTTTGCATTCTTCATCTGTTGTATAAACGATTTTGCAATGAAAAGGTTAATAGAATTATCTCAATTCAATTTTGAATTGAGGGCAGAGACGTACCCATAGCAAGACCGATTGGGGAACTTCCTAAACAAATCTTGCTTTCTCTCTCTCTCTCTCTCTCTCTCTCTCTCTCTCTCTCTCTCTCTCTCTCTCTCTCTCTCTCTCTCTCTCTCTCTCTCTCTCTCTCTCTCTCTCTCTATATATATATATATATATATATATATATATATATATATATATATATATATATATATATATATATATATATATATATATATATATATATATATATATATATATATATATATATATATATATATATATATATATATATATATATATATATATATATATATATATATATATATATATATATATATATATATATCTTTATCTCTTTATTGTTGATTTCGCAATTTATCGAGTTCATCGTTGTTTGATCATTTCGATTGGAAATTTTTTTCTATCATATTTTAAAAGTGTTTTTGTTGATATACTCACAATCACTTTGATTGTGATTGGATTTTAACATCAACAAAAAAAATTATATTTCCTATCGATATCGATTGCACAACAAGTGTTCGGTAGATTGTTTGTGCGTAATTTGATTATGTTTTGGTTCATTGGATATACGAGTTACGGTTAGCATTACATTTAATTGATTTGTAGCTTGATCGTTGTTGAATATATATGTTCATCATCACTCTGTTTGGTTTGTGATACGTATAATGTTTTTCGATAGTAAGTTCGGTTAGACGATTCGATACGGGTCGTTTTTCCGCTGCACCTTATTTTGAAAACAGATTTTTGCCAAAAGTTTTTGGTTGTAAAATTTGTGATATATTCACCCCCCCCCCTCTAGATCAAAGCCTATCTTCTAACAGCTAGGGCCATAGGATCTCTTCTCATACATTTGGAAATTCTCTCGATAAGTTATAGAAGACCCCTGATCCATCTCAAAGTTCTTCCACTTAGGATTCCCAGCATGTCCTCTACTAGCAGGTTTGGTCCATTTCCCTTGAAGGGCGCTGGACGTAAGTTTGTAGGTATTAGGCCTAGCCTTTTGCTGAGAAGGAGTCTGTTCTTTCTTTTGGGGCACCCCTCTCTTATCGAAGTAAAACTAGGGCCTATTATTTCTCCCATTCTCTTTCTCTTTTGCTTTTTGAGCACTCTCAACCTTTCTTGCAGCTTTCTTGTTGAATACAACACTGCATCAAGGACACAACATCACCTCTGAGTCTTCACACGTGCACCTATAGAGAAATTCCACAAGTCCCTCACCAGCCTTTGGGTACACAACTTCGATCTAATTTTGCTCTCCTCGAACTCAGCCATGTCAAAATCTTCAGTAATTTTGACCATATTGATTACCACTGGCTCCACATAGCTAACATCCCCAACTTGCAAGGGGTTAGAGTCAATATTCATAAGTGTATTTCCCTTATCAAATTTCAACCTTCCTTCATTTAGTACGTCCTGATCAAGATCCCTGGAAAGAAAGCATTGTGAGGTCTTATGCCCTAGAAAATTATGATATTTATAAAACCCTTGTTTCTTTCTTTATTCTAATGGTGGTACTTTTACGCCTGGTGGCACAAGTATTTGACCATTTGCAACCAAAAAATTGAAAATCTCATCACAATTGGTTAGGTCGAAAGGTGTAGGTTTTCTTAGGTAATTTATCATTTTTATCAGGCTCAGAGGCATTCTTCCCATTTGTAGGTGTAAGCAATTTACACGCATATGAAGGACCTTGCTTTAACGCAGCCACGTCGACCTCAGACTCCTCGACATGGTTATATTCGACATCTGACACTAGGCCATGGTCTTTCATGTCGACGTAAGTCATATGCTCTTTCTTACTCTAACTCACTCTGGCCTTCTCGGCTTTCAGTATTTCAACATGTTGAACTATATTTGCCATCTGTGCCATATCTCTCAGATATTGTGTATCTAACTTCTTCCTAATGGAATAATCTAATCCCCATGCGTCCATTTCGACAAGCTCATGTTCAGGAACTTGAGTGAAGCACCTTGTTTTCAATAGACGGAATCGATTCAAGTAGTCTTCAATTGACTCAGCAAACTTTCGCTTCACGCTTGGATTGCCCCATGTAAAACTGCTCATGAAACAACCTCTTTAATCGATTCCAATCATTGATTGAATGAGAAAGAAGGGTGGTGAACCATGTAAAGTATTCTTTGTTAGAGAACTAGGAAAATATCTTATCCTCAGGCTCTCATTATTGGCAATGTCTCATGCCTCAGTTAAGTACCGGGCAATGTGCTCGACGGTAGACTCGTTGGTGTTGCCAACAAACTTTGTGAACTTAGGAATTTTCCAACCCTTTAGTAGTTCATTCTACAACACGTACTCTGAGAGAGGAAATATGTAATTTGGTCTCTGTAGGCCCATGTTCATCCTATTTTATACCATTATCCTTTCGACATTGGAAGTCGGATTATTTTCTCCTAATAGATTTTCCTATCGAACTTTATGGACAACTTGGTCGGTGTCCTAGTTTTGATTTACTATCATGACAGGTGGATGTTATACATCCCTAGGTATCTCTTGTTTAACAACTTGGGCACCACTTGTTGTCCCTGTTTCACTGTGTTTTCTTCCAACACTGCCCCTTCATTACGAACTTGTCTACCAATTTGGGGTTGCACGATAGGTCGAACCTGCACTGGGGAAGCGCCAAAGAAATATGCAATTTGATTCATCTTAGTTGCCAACTATTGGTAACTCTAATACGTATTTTTAATCAATATGTTTAATATCGTACCCATCTGCTGAGTCAAAGTGTTTACCATGTCATGGTTACTCTCATTCATCTATTATCTCATTGCTAATACATATGGCAGATATAGTGACACATTTGAGGGTGAAGGTCTAAACCCTTGACCCGCCCCACACTAAAGTACGGGCGAAACGGGCATTCCTAATGGGCTAGACCCGTTTTTCCACCCCTACATATGGTTGAGCCAGACGCAAAAATTAGCCAATATATATTCGCATCATTATCAGCAAATGTCGGTGGATTATTATGCAAACTTGTCATCACCGTTGTTGGCATCCCAATAAGGTTGCTCACGTTCTAACATGCGCATTGTAAAACTTGTTGCAAAAGGCCTAACTTTTGTCGCATTCATTATTCTAGGAGTCACTTGGTGATTATGGGGTATAGGGGACACGACAGTCCCTTCTGGTAAAGTTAATGGTGCAACAATTGTTAACAGTATGGCCTTAATGCTAGCGGTCAAAGGAATTGGCTCAATTGTCATTGCAGAGATTGTGCCCGCCCTAGCACTATTAGAGGGTTGTTCTCCATTGTTATTCTTGGAAATTGTCATTCTCCTGACATATCTTCTCACAGGTTTCCTAACTTATCTCTTTGTTATTTTACCGCACCTTAATCTCATGCACACTCACACAATTGAGAAGTTAAATGGAATGAAGAACTATATTTTGTTTCTTTTCTAAAAAAATGCAAAATAAAAACACACAAAAAGGGTCCCACTAGACGTGTCAATTTGTTTACTGTGAAATTTGGTAAACAAAGCAAGTTTCATTAATACATAAGGAATCAAACTTAAAAATCTCTCTGAACATGTTTGTGTGCATTTAAGACTTTGAACATCATTTGAAATTGAAATAGTGACATTTGAAAAATAACGATGTAACTTAGAAAAATAATTGAAATCTAAGGTCTTGAAAATAAATGGAACTGAAATCGAAGTGCAGGATAAAGTAAAAATGACAAGAATTGTAATGCAAGATCAAAATATAACTTAATGCAGGAAGAAAACTTGAATGTAAAAATGTTTGAAATTTGTAAATGGTGGAACACTTACGTACATTTTCCTCACTCGTTCTTTAAATGCGAAAATACTAAGTTTTAAGAAATATAAGTACAATTGTGGACCCTTTACACAATGAACATGAGTTGCCTTATATACTACTATAAAATAACTACTTAAGAACGGTCGACTACCCTATCACGACACATTTCAATCCCATGCAATTGTTTCTTCCGACAACCTTCCACGTGTCTTCGAGTAACCGTCTGTGTTAAACCAGTTCCCATTCTTACAACACCATTTAAATATTTTAACTACTTTTACTGGTTATCAGAAACTAAGTCAACTACATCAAAGTCCCTAAGATCGACCACGCTACGACAACACTCTTTGTAGTACTTTCCACATGCAGTACTCAAGTCGACATTGTTTCCATTGTAATGATGAACTCCAACCTTAGCCAACATAGAATAGTATTCAATTTCACTAAATCCGCAAACTCTAAGAACATCCTTCGACTTCTAACCTCTTCGACCGACCTCCCTTTATGTAGTTTCCGACCTCAAATCACCTTGACTTCCATTTGACTCCATTTATTCTTGACTTTTCCACGTGGCATATTCATTGTCTTTCACTTGTCATTTATGGTTGAGTCGAAAAATTCAAAGTACCATAGGTTGAGTTGAACTCAGGTCTGACTTGCCATATTTCCACCCCCAAGTGGAGAACGACATACAATAAAATTTAAGATAATTCATATTTTCCTCACTGAAAAAGTCAAACCTTTTTCAAGTTAACAGTTCCTTGATGATCTTATGAATGTTAGATTCGATCAAAGCATGATCAAACTTGATTATTAAAGATTTTACTCGTATCCCATATTTACAGCGTCACTAATTGAAGTGACTATTGGCACAAAGGTACGTACGTTATGAGGGGGAGATGCAAGCATGGATAGAGAAAACGGAAAAATGCCATAAATCAATAAAAGATCAAATCAAACTTTAAGCACCATGTATGTACTCACATCAAAGGAAAGACTCAAACACTATATGCATAAATAGCCAATCAAGACTAAGATCACGATGTTTTGGCCGATCGGACTCGGTTTACCTATATACACTTTGATTGTACCTTTTTTTCACAACACCCAATCATTCAAACAACTAATTTAAATTATTTCAGAAAAAAACCTACTAATTTAAAAACACAATTTTAAAGGGAAATGCTCATTTTCTTTCAAAATACAAAATAGAACTGAAATTTCACATGAAACAAGACATCATCTAACTACCACAGTATGTACAAGTTTTCAATTTTCGTACAAACCCTTTACATGCTTGAGTCTGATTATTCTCATGTTGATCAATTCCACCGCGACAGACCCATCTGCAACCCAATTTCATGTTCAGGAAATTCTTTCGATAAATACAGCTGTCTGAACGAACAACAGACAAAGCATAGAATCCATCAATAACATACAACGAATGGAGTTAAAAGCTAGGACAATTCAAGCAGTACTACAAATATATTAATCCTCTCCCCATGCATCTTCTTTCAATTTTTGCCTGTTAACAATGCGTTCCTTTCGAGTATTTTCTTCCCTTTTATGTTGTTGGAAGCCTGTCCCACGGCTTGGGGAGGGCAATTTTATCCCCATACTGTTAGCAATCATCCTCTGCGCTGCTGCTACTGAGGTTTTCTGTCTTTGCTGAGGTGGTTTCAGGTCTGAATAAACAATGAAACCGAAAAAACTATGTGAGACAATATTAACTGATCAATCATACAGTTAATTGATTTAAAATTGCAATGAACAATGGGAATTTACTCAGTCTAGTAACCTGCTTAGAACACAATAAATCCAACTAGTTCAAGATGAAGGGGGTAGATAAAAGTATAATGTAAAATTACTATCATTGATTTGAAATGAATTTTAACAAGTTCGTGATTTTATTGTGTTGCAAAAAAACCGTAAATGCTAGCTAGCAATAAAACTAAGTTTGAGGGAAAGAGCCAGGGTTGTCTAGAAAGTCTCAAAATGCAGTATGTTCATGCAGAGCAGGGGAACTACCATGTTATCAAGACTAAACAAAAAAGTAGTAATCAAACGATATCGAATGACAGAACCAGGATTCACATTGAGTTCCAAAATACTTCTGCAAACCAAAATACTACATATTTTACAGATTTTAAAGATCAAACATAAAGTAAATTGCCAGTTTCTCCCCTGAAATTTTAAGGGTCAGTCCTTTACACCCATAAAATTTGCGAATATGCAAAAAAGACCTCAATTTTGAATTATGACTAGCAATTTGGTCATTTTGCTAACTTGTATCTAATTTTTGTTCAAATTAGTTCTTAAATCACACCACTCATTAGTAAATTAGTCTATGAATTATATCACTTAGTGTCAAAGTAGTCCTTACGTTACAAGTTAAAAGAATGTGATCAAGTTGTCTGACTTCATTGAAAGTCCAGGTCTTTTTTGCCTATTTACAAATTACATTACAGGGGTGTAAATGCTCGACCTCTACAACTTCATGGGGGTGAATTGGTGATTTAACATCAAACATAGCTTCATAAACTAGGCCATGCCTAGGTTTCCTAAAGAAAATGCATCATCACAAAGAAACTTGTAATATACAGTAAACCTTATATCACCCTGATATAGTAGCAGAAAGAGAAAGCAGTGTCTTACCATTTGGTTTAATTGAACTGAGATGTGCATCTTCTTCACCAAGTATCTTCATTGTCATATTAAATGAACATCGAGCATTGCTTTGAGCCTCAAGTGCTGCATTATAAAATTATTGGTGCCAATGGTCACTAACAAATATATAATGTAAGGTAATGTTGTAAATAATAAAGTAAAGTAATGTTGTAATTACCCTCTGCAGGAGTTCGGAATACTGCAAGTGCAACTGTATCATTGACCCAGCGAATCACAAAATGACAGTTTTTTATGTCATCAAAAACCTTCTCAAGGTCTGTTGTTCTAGTACTTGGTGAAAAGTGAGACAGCACAAGAACGTGACTGGTCCCATATTGTACTGAATTGAATAAAAAATAATTATCATTGAATTGTTTTCGATACAATATATCATGCAAACAAAACCCAACATAAAGTATAGATTATAATTTGAAATTTTGAATGCTTATAATGAACACTAGAACATGAAACTTATAATCTGAGGCATTTCAAGAAACCATAACCAACTTACTGTTCCATATGTAAACTAACTTGTGTGATTCTCCCTCGTTCTAAAATAAGTTTCATCTAAGTTTTTTTTTCTTCATATAGATTAAGAAAACTAATGAATGAATGAATGTAACAATTTTAAAAACTGTCCCTATTAACTAATGGCTATTAAGAATTGTCATAAATATAGTGAGATATAATGACTTGAAAGTGGTGTACACAATTAATATCGGGTAAACTTGGAATAATTGAGAAAGTAAAACAACAATTATTTTGGAACAATTTTGTTTTGGTAAAACAAGACTTATTTTAGAACGGAGAGAGTACAAAACTAAAATACTATGGGTTACAAAATAAGCACATAAGTAAATTTTACTGAAAGGTTGAACCGTAACATGGTTTACTTACAGTTTGGTGTACCTTTTTTATCTTCTGAACCAGAACGAGTTTCTTCATCCTCAACATCATCAATAATCGAACCATCAAGTAACCGATCACTATAAAGCTTATCATTATCATAAGAGAATGTTCCCCTTCCACGTCGCTTTGGGGTTGGACTTTTGGTGTTCTCCAATTTAAGATCTGACACTCTAGATAAAACTTCAGAGGACACTGGAGACAGTAACTTGTCAGGTTCACAGTCAGCTTTTGCTTCCCAGTCTGTAATATTTCACAATATCATTCACTAGCATGGTATAAAAAACTTAATCCACTATCAAAACAAAGTTATAACATAATGTATAAGGGACCTCTCAATATCATACTATTCCACAACTATCACATCATGAATACGATACTTGTTTCTATTAAACCAAGCAACTAGTGTGCACTTTTAAAAATTCCTACCACTACGCCATCTCTGCTTTGATTGCTCTTCCTTTATGACAAGCCAGACACATATGCACATTCTGCTTCTGCACTGAAACAGTCATTTCCTTCACATTCGCCCATTTCTCTATCTTTTCTTTCTATCAAGAACATGCAATCACCTAGTAACTTTACTCAGTTTTTTTCCTATCTTGTCTACTATATGGTGACAGTGATTTGAGTGTCTGAACATATGAACGTGAATATTGAAATATAGTAGACAAGATAGACAAGAATGACACTTTCAAAATGGTGTATGAATGATAAGAATACAAATCCACTATCAAAATGAGACCTTAACATAATGCATGACTGACCTCTCAAAGTCCTATAATCCTACAACCATCACACTTTCTCTACTAAACCCTACAAGTGCCTGCCCTTCAAATCCATCGAAATTAGTCTATCTAGCACCAACACTTAAAAAAGATGTGTCTCTCAGAGTGTATGTGTCCGAAACCTATACTGACACATGTGAATATGTTTAATTTATTTATTTTTTCAAATTATTACATTTGTCGAAAAGTTTAGTGAATAGAGTAGTGACTCAACCCAATTATTAATTTTCTTAATAACCACATACAACTCAAATGAGACTAAAAAAAATCATAAATTGATTTCCAAAACTATGAAGAAACAACACATACCATCATCCGCAGAAGAACTCCCAATAGAATCATGTGAAGCAGGATTCGTCAGTGGTGTAACTAGGGCGTCGCTGAAAAAACAAACATCGAAACTGAAAACATGGATGAGAGAAACGAAACGAGAAGTTGAAAAATTGAAAGGTGAGTTACAGTTGCAATTCGGAAATAGAAGATGACAAATCATCCAAGAGTGTGATGGCGGTGTCTAACAAGTGTTCATTGCTTTCGCTCCGATTCTCTGTTGCTACCGATTTCTCCATTTGTTTCGATCCAAGAATTTTTAACAGTCAACAAACTCTCACTTTCAACCTAAAATGGAAATTTATGAATAAAATGAGTGACAATTAAAAATAATATTTAAAAATGGTTGTTATTTTTAGTTTTTACTGAAATACTATTAATTAATTTTTCTGAATTTTTTAAATAAAACATTTTCAAGGAGAAGGCACTAAACTGGTGCATGAACTAAAAAACGAACTTGTGCACCACACACTACTACATGCACCATTAATACGCCATGGCATTAATGTTGTAAGACAAAGAAGAAACGCCAATAGATGTGACATTTGTGTATATTTCTATTTTTTTTATAGATAGATCATTTATTTTCTATCATTTTTTACATATCTTCTCATTTTATTTTTAAATTGTTTTTTCAAATTTTTTAACATGATTATTAAAAGAGATGGGTATGTTTATTATTCGATTTTCAAGTCTTCATTGAAGATCTGACTTTGGACACCCAGATTTTTGACCATCTTGAGAGAAGTTTGATTCGTTGGTTAGACAGAGAGATTAAAGATGGTAAAAAAATTAGAAGAATTGATAGGATTATTTCGTTGTTCAACATTGCGAATGAGGATAACGAAGCACGTGTGTTTGTGAGTCAGTTAAAACTGACAGTGATGTCCATGTTATGATGTATGGATCAGATGACATTATTTTGTCGGTTGTAATCTCTTATATATGTTTTAAGTGTTAAGTCCTTTTATTTGTTCTTCTTATTGTTGTTTTAAGCGTGTTTGTGTTTGTTTTGTTGTAACCGAAATTTGTATTTGTGTTTGTCTTTGTTTTGTTAACCATTTTGTCAGCTGAATCCGTTTTGATTCTAAAATGCGTGCTATTAGGGAGACCCTTTGTCTTCCTTCGCATATTCTCGTTGTGCCAAATTATATTCCCTTGATATGTAGGCCAATATTCCTCCTTTGCTACCATCAGAAAGCTATTGTTGTACACATTGAATACGCTTGTGACTTTGTAAATAATGACGAGTTATCAGCGTACATCATTTAGCAAAAAAATTGACTGAATTTGATAAGAATTGAGCAAGTTAGAAGCAAAGGAGTGTAAAAAGCTGGAAAAAATCACTTTTGGACAAAGAAAAACACCTATTAAGAAAATTGGGAAAAAAAGAACCAAAATCAAAAATTGTGTAGCAAGCCCGCGTTGTTATTTGGTGCACCCGCATAGCAGCTTTTACCTGACATGTTTTTCATCAACTTTATAAGGAAAGGGGAGAGAAGAAAGGGGGGTCGATTACAAGGAGTAAAAAGTGATGAAAAAGATAGAATTTTGAGCTTTTAAAAGTCATTGAAGCCATTGGAGAGATTCTCCTTCAGTGATTTTCTATGCTCATCAAATATAAACTATTGGTATTGATTTATTTCAACATGAGTAGCTAGGTTCCTCTAGGTTAGGTCAAATTTGATAATGGACCTGCTCTTACTTGATTGGGACATAAGATCGGATGATTTTAATGTTATTGTTCTGAATATTTGTTACTATTCAGTTATTTATTATGCACATTGCTTTTTTGTTTGTTACGGCATTAGAATCGATCTTGATAAATAATGACTACTGACACTATGACTATTTATCTGAAGTACTTTAATTGTTGAATTCGCTAATTAACTAAGGATAGTATGATTAGGAATTGTAACATAGAGATTAACGTGTTATATTGTCTGGTTTAACGATATAATTGACCTGAGGGATCGAGGAATTAACGATTAAGCTAGTGAGCTACACACTAAGGGATTGGGTGTAGTGATTGAGTTAATATGTCGTGTAATTCTGTAGTCATTGCATGTCTGTTAACGTGTGTTTCATAAATCAACTAAAAATAGAGGATTATGATAATATGACCTGATGACTTTTCTCATTATTGTTATCAAAACTTATTTCTTGTGTTTTTTACACAAACAACCTACAAATAGATATTTGAACCAAATCATAGTCGATACAGTTAGAATTAGTGAAAAAAGTTTGCACTTCTCAACATCATCAAGGTGATAGTAATATAAAAAGTCGTTTACATGTTGCACATGCCACTACTACGGAAAACACCTATTATAACGGCTTGAAAAGGGATACAACCATGTGCGACCAACCGTTATGATATAGAGTGTGATTGTATGTATGATTCTTTCCACCACGGTCGTTGGACCGTTGTGATAAACTAGGTAACATGATATATATAACAACGATCAAAATATACAACCGTTGTGATATAAAACGAATGGTCATGGGTTCGAAACCTAGTAAATGTATGATTAATAATATTTTAGCTCTATTTATAACAACGTTTGGTATAAATAATCGTTAAATACTTTGTTTTTTAAAACTCAATTATTTTATTTTTCCATAAATTACAAACCTGTATTTGATTTACACACACACACACACACACACACACACATATATATATATATATATATATATATATATATATATATATATATATATATATATATATATATATATATATATATATATATATATATATATATATATATATATATATATATATATATATATATATATATATATATATATATATATATATAATATCAAATTAACCATTATAAATATCATCTCCCTCCTTTTCAACTAGCACATTAAAAATAAACAGCCAACGTCTATGAACGTCGTCTAAGTCTTCATAAGAGAAAGATGTTCTATTGATAAACGTCTATATAAACAAGGAAAAATTGAATATTATGTGATTAGAATTATAATAGCAAATTAATATGTTACTGAAAACATTTCATGATATCATATGCCTGATCCCAGGAATCAACAATGTCGACAGAGACAATGTTAAACATGTGTTTCATTAAATAATACTCACACTCGTATCCCTCTACTTATCCCCTCGTCTACAAATTTACACATTTCATGAATATATAAATATATAAATATGTGTGTGTGTGTGTGTGTGTGTGTGTGTGTGTGTGTGTGTGTGTGCGGGCTTGTGTGTGTGTGTGTGTGTGTGTGTGTGTGTGTGCGCGCGCGCGCGTGCGCGCGTGTGTGTTTCATAATTAATCCATTAACCTTGCACTCACAAAATGTGAGATTTTTTCTAGAGTTGTTCAACCTATACAGTCTTTCGACAACCTGCATATTAAAAATGATTTTAAAACATTACACACTTGGATAATAACATAGTCAAAGATAAAATTTCACAAAAAGTCTCATAAACATAAAGTTACCTAGTAATAATTTGTTTCATCGTAGGATCAAGTTCTTTGTGTAAAGAACACAGTGTAGTTACCACATTCGTCCGAAGAGATATGATGATCAATTGATAATGAATTAACAATACAAGCATATATAATTAGTATTTGGTAAAACATGAAAACTAAGTAACATTCTTTCTCATCCACTACCTGTAATGTTAAGTATTCTTTAATGTTTTTTTGCAGAATTATTTGTATATCGTACTCTAACTAGATCCAGTAATCCATAAGTATTCAATTTATTTAATTCTATACATACACGGTGAGTGTACCTAAAAGGTTACACAAAATACAAAAAACAACCCATGGATTCTCAATCTGCGTCGTCGCCTAAAGATCATGTCCAACCTAGAGTATCTTGTAACTCCACAAACGTCTTTCATGATTACTGATTGATACCACAAACCAACATGGGTCTTTACAGCTTGGTTTGTACTCACTCATACACTTCCTGGAAAACTTCTCAGAAGGTCACCCATCTAAATACTACTCCAAGTTAAGTACGTTTAACTATGAAGTTCTTATTTGTTAGGCTATCGAAAAAAAGATGCATCTTATTTGTATAGGTAGTACCAATCAATCCTTATAAGCTTTCCTTTAACCATATGCAGTCTCATACCTGCACAACTTAGATGCATCTTATTGTGCTTGCACCACATACAACATTTCTACTAGACAATTGATCATCAACATCATCCTTTTCATTTGTACACTATGGCATATTTCCACTTATTCTCTACATTATAAAATACACAAAGTAACACAAAACATAATTAACAGAATATATATCATACATTTCAAATAACACAATTTTCACTCTCACATACCACATATAACTCTTTTAATTCTTCCAATTCTTTCCTTCGAATTTTCCGCTCTGCTTCTAACTTCTCGTCAAGTTCTTGCGTTTGAGTCTCTATCTTCCTCTGAAGCTCTTCCAACGTTTCATTTAACACCTGTCTGGTGCTTTATTTGGATGTACCAAAAAACACTCTCAGTTTGATGCCATTTCCAACCCCACGGACACGCTCACCATGCTCATTTGTTCCGATTGCTTATACTAATATACATGTAGTGGTTTTGGAACAAAGGAACCTTCACGGGCTGATTTAACCAACGAATCCTACACAATATGATAAGACATGCATTATTAATTACCAAAGTGATTTAAATAACACTAAACATATGCACAACAAGTCCTACTTACAATTCTCTAAACTACCAATCTAGAGTCATCTGAAGTGTAGTCTCCATTTGGTCTCAATCGAGCCCTCTTCCACTTATCATGCCGTGATGGTGGAGATGGTTCTCGATCACGAATCATGGAGTCCCCATCTCCTAGTTGTTGTCTTTTTTCAGCAAGGATTTCTCAAGTTTCATATATCCCCTATGAGACAATCTATGCGAATATTTATTTTTGGACTTGTTCAGATTTACCGCTTCAATTTTAACCTGTTATAAACATAGGAAAAATATTAACGCCCATGGTTTATCCATAAAATTATCAAAATATACCACTGGTACTAACCATGAACTCCTCACTACAATGAGACTTCATAAACTTTTTTTAAACCTTCTTGTCAAGAAACAGATATTTCACCCACAGGCGTTCAATATGAGGCTTTGACTTTATAATGTAGTCACTCGTGAGTTGTGAGTTAAAACTCCTCCAAGCCGTACCAACATAAGTTATCCATTTTTTTCAACTTTGAATCATTACTAAATTCAAACGTCAACTACACATTTAAAATAATAAGTATGTAATAATGTTTATATAACGTAATATCGAATCGATAACAATTGAAATTAATACTTGAACGTAAGTCCATATGCATTTTTTCACCATATCTGATAAATCCTTCCAATCATATAACAATATGCTGACTTTGATACATCCAAGGAAAGCAACATAACTCTTAAACAACAAAGAATTAGGACCATCATGAATAGTATGAACAATGTTAGTGTAGCTATCATTGTGGCACCTCTTTGTTTTTTTCTTTGTGTTCTCCTACTACAGATTATGAATCATTTGACATGGTTTCATTTGTATGTGTAACTTTATCGCTACTAGATAAAGAAGAGGCCATCTATAAAGACATAAGCATCAACAACAATAAGCAAGCATAATCAACCAAAATAAGCATCAACAACAACAAATACATAAGCATCAAGCGGTAACAACAACAAGCAGCAACAAAACCAATAAGCAAGCATCAATAACAATAATAAGCAAGCATCAACAATAACAATAAGCAACAACAACAACAATAATCATCAATACCAACAATAAACATCATCTTCAACAAATAAGCATCGACAACAGCAATAACAAGCATCAACAACAACATTAAGCATCAACAATAATAAATAAACATCAACAATAATAAATAAATATACATCAACAACAACAAGAATCAACAACAACAATAACAACAAGTATCATCTTTAACAAAGCATCAACAACTACAACAAGCATCAACAATAACAATAATAAGCATCATCAACAACAACAACAAAAATCAACAACAACAAATGGATAAGCATAAATGACAGTGGAAAATGTAGGTACTATAGATGCATGGAACGAAAAAGTTTATGTACTGAAAATGTGATGAGTTAGTAAAAAATATGTTGTCAGAATCTTAAAGTTCCTCCTCGATAGCTAAACAGAAGGCTAGTCAAGAATGAAGAACATGGTGTCGAATCCCTCTTTGACGGTACGAAAGCAGATGAAAATGTTGTTGTTTCTTCAAATATGTAGATGGTGTTGAATGTTTCGTTAGGGTTGAAACTGGTTTTGTATCGTTGGTGTTGAAATGGTGATGTACGTTTTGTTAGGGTTGAAAATCGTGTTGTTTCTTGATGGAAATGAAAATATGCAACTGAAGAGACAAGTTAGCTAACTCTGTGTAAAGTGATTAAATGATATCACCACGGGTGTTTCTCAAAACCGTTGTGATATATGATGAAATTTATTATTAAAAAAATCAATGTCTTAAGCAAATAAAAATTTTAAAAATATATATATATATATATATATATATATATATATATATATATATATATATATATATATATATATATATATATATATATATATATATATATATATATATATATATATATATATATATATATATATATATATATATATATATATATATATATATATATATATATATATATATATATATATATATATATATATATATATATATATATATATATATATATATATATATATATCGCAACATTTTTTTAGAAAACGCGGTGATATAATATTGACATTAATGATATTTAAATTTTTTTTTCAAGGTTTGAAGTAATTAAAATTTAAAAAATAAAATAAAATATATCACAATGGTTAGTTTAAAGAACCATAGTGATATATCTTCCTTTAATTAAATAAAAATGAAAGGTGGTGCTAAATTTTGAAGAAATCACGAAATAGCGGGTGCTGAGATTCGAACTCATGAAACGTAAAATTATATCACCACAATTGTTTTAGAAAACTGTAGTAATATAATAAGAAGTTATATAGGTGCGTGAATTTAGATATATCACCATAGTCTTTCGAAAGACTGTGGTAATGGTAGCGCCTGTCATACTCTAAATTTGTCCTCCCCTTTTGTAAATATTTTCGATTCTATTTTGCATTTTCCACTTAATTTCATGCCATTTAGACACGTGTCCACCCCCGATTGGGAATTTTTCAAATATCTGTTATTTTGCCCTAATGGGAGCGTGGCACGTGGCCTAAGGATGATATTTTTGTAAATATTAATTTCATTTTTAATTTCCCTCTTTTCTTTTCAAAACATTAATATTTTGTACATGTATTGTTTATTAACTTAGGAATTAGAAATATAATTTAGATCTTTTTTAGTTAGTTAATTAGATTAAAGTAGGATTTAGAGTTCAATTTAGGACTTTTATTAGAGTTTAATTAAATAGTTTTTTTTATAAGAAATTAGAATTTTGATTTTTATTAGAATTAGATCAATTTAGATTTTTTTAAATTAGAATTTAGAATTAGATTATAGAATTAGAATTTTTTTTAATTAATTTAGATATAGAATTTTAATTATTTAGTTTTATTAGTATTAATTATAATTAGAATTAGATTTTATTATTAGTTAGTTACTAATTAATTAGTTTCTAATAGAGTTAGTTTAAATTAGATTTGTTTAGGATTATTAAGGTAGAATTAGTTTAGAATATTATTAATTAATTAGAGTTTAGTGTAGAGTTAATTCAAACAGAAATATTAAAAAAAACGTAAAAGAAAAAGAAAACAGGAACACGTGTTTGTCTTCTGCATATAAGACCACTTGCACTATTCATCATCCCCAAGCTTGGGAACCCTAGCCGCCGGACCCCCTCTGTCTACTGTTCATCTTCAACCTTGGGGATTCCAAAACCCTAACAGCCGTTATCTCCCCTTCCATTGTCGTCGCATTATCTTTACCATAACCCTCTCCTTCTTCAATCCATTTCTCCATTCAACCTTCAAACATGAATAACTTCAGCAAAACGAAAACCCACATCAAAACTCAAACTCCATCAATCCACCATTAAACCTCCATGAAACCCGCTCCAAACTTTCCTCCATTGCCAACCACAAACCTTCTCTCTTCTATTAAACAACAAACCCAGCCGCGACTCTAAACGGAAACCCACTTCATTTCCACCATTTCAACTCACAGCAAAACCCCTCAACCGAAACCCATCTTCAATTCTCAAACTTAAACAAACTTCAAAATCCATCTTCATCCGAAAACACCCTCCTCCATTCTCCTTCTTCACTAATTGAAACCCAAACTTCCATCCAAATCAACCCGCAAAAATATCCAACACAGACAAATCCACACGCACCTCGAAAAATTACGGAGACATTTTGGAGAAACGACCCTCGAGCAAAAGGCTCGGAAATGCGGTTCGACAGGGTTGCCACCGAACTTTATTTATCCCGAATGATTAGGAGAGGAAAATATTGAGAAAACCTCTTAAAAACGGAAGGAATACGGCCGTTGCAACCTGATGTTCCTGGGTTTGGGAGTCGGTTAAATAAGGGGAAGGTATTAGCACCCCTCACGTCTGTTGTACTCAACGGGAACCTCTCAATTCAGATTGTGATAAAAGTTAGCTAAGCTTAATTCTTCTCTTCTCAATACTAAATACTAAACGATAATATAAAGGGATAAAAACGCTAGGGGAAAGGGGATGGTTTATAGGATAAGGTGCTCGCCAAGGATTGGAGCCATTGTGCCTACGTATGCTCATTCGGACGAGAATGAGAAATCAGAGCGTCGTAGTTCGACTACGGGAAAGGATGGGGGAAAATGGACAGAATAATGGAGGGAGATAGAAGTGTGGAATAGTGGAGGAAAAGGGAAGTGTGCTCGCCAAGATCATCAAAATCTTGTGCCTACGCATCTTACATTCAAGAATGAATAAAGAATCAGAGCGTCCGTAGTTCTTGGTAACAACCACGAAGAGAAACAGGATTTGAATGAGTTTGAAGGTGGGTACGGATGACGATTACTCGAAGCTTAAGAAAGACTTCTCGGACCCAAGTAACCGGGAGAGTGAACCAAAGACTTGGAACTCTCTCTTTTTCATCTTAAACATAAGGTTGTACTTGAAAGGGTGAGTTTGAACTGATGACGATTACTTGAAGCTTAAGAAAGACTTCTCGGATCCAAGTAATCGGGAAAGTGATTCAAAGACTTGATTGTCTCCCTTTTTCATCACAGAAAGAAATGTGTTTGAAAGGTGAGGTTGATTGGATGACGACTACTTGAAGCTTAAGAAAGACTTCTCGGACCCAAGTAATCGGGAGAGCGAACCAAAGACTTAGAACTCTCTCTTTTTCATCATGAAAAAAAATTGTTTGAGTGGTATCTGAAAGGATGAGTAGTTGGACGATGGTTGAACGTTGTCGAGTTGTTAATGTTATTTAAAAGCGTCAATTGCTCACACACGAATAAGATAACTCGCATCCAAACAACCGAAAGCAAGATCAAAGACTTGAACCCACTCTTTACACATTGAAAAGAATTAAATAGTTGTTAATTGATTGATAGTTTATTATGAAATTCCGCTTGACATTGGATCAAAGGTTTGACTTATTATCGCGTGCAAGACGTGCGAAATGGAAATGGTTTGAGAAATAGAACTGACTTGATTTATGCATCAAGGATCGAGTTGTGAGAAACGATACTAGTCCCTGAGGGTGCCCCCAATATCGAAACCATGGTGAAGTGTGTGCAATAGGTTGATGGCGAATGCGTATGAGCACTCGACTTACGAGGGTGTTTGAAAGTGGCTCAATGACGAATCGAGAATTAGTTTGAAAATAGTTTGATCTACGCTAGTCCCTATGGCTGCTCCTAGAAGATAAACCGATAATCAAAGAAATACGAAACATACATCAGAATAGGAGAGGGGTACATGTAAGTTACACGGGATTGCACGAAATAAAGGGTCTCATTGTCAGGTAGCCCAAGAGAAAGTCGTGTGTGTGCATTGTGTCCTAAACTATGCCTTGAGCAAAGTCGGGAACGACTCTATGTTAGGGTTCCTGCAAATGACCAATGATCCAACCGTCCACCAATTAGGCTTTTAGTGTTTTGATAGTTATTACGTGTTTTCGGATATGGGTGAGTTAGAATGATGAATATGATATGAGCATAATGAATAATATACAAGACAAGATAATATTCACAATAATATTTGACTGAAAAATAAAATAGTTGATATTTGACAGAAATTAAAGTACTGGTTATTTTAGTTAGGAATTAAATCGGGGCAAATGTAACGCTAAACCATCATAGCTCGACTTATAATGAAATTCGGTCTATAGGAGGTCGCGTGAGTTGATATTCGTGCTATGAACAAGATACATAAATGATATTGAGAACCATTCTCCAATTTAATTGTGTCGCATGGACAAAAGAAGGTGGATTTTATCTTAATCACAAACATTATGTCGATTAATCGAAGGTAGCCTATCACGATTCCAAAGTAACAAAAATAACCCAAATGGTCATTTTCCATAGATTTGAAATCGAGAAGGTTATCGACTTCGATACGCGACACTTACGAATAAAAGACTTCATAGATCGAAAAAATAAAATAAAATAAAAATGAAGAAGAAAATGAAATAATCTCGAATAAATTATCATCTATCAATAGTTTGACCGATAATAATTCTTAAAAATTCGTCATTGACAAAAAAATGATAAAAAGAAATAAAATGAATATAAAAAGGATAAAAAAAAATGAACATGTAAAAGAAGTTGGTCTCGGGTTTATCGTTTTTCATCAATAATTTGACAGAAAAACAATTTCGAGGTCTCGTCATCGATCCAAAAGAGGAGATACGAAGATAAATCCTCAAATAAAAAAATAAAAATATTAAAATCCAATCTCTAAGAAAAATAAAAAGTCTAAAAGGACTAAAACTTAGAAAAATAAATATAAAGAAAATCTAAAAAAAGCTAATTTATTAAACTAATATATGTATAATATATTAACAACCACTAAAAATCATTTACACAATTTAAAAAAACTAAAATATAAATAATATATTACATTTTAAAAAAAGGAAACAGGGGGGTAATATGAAACGGGAGGGGGTACAAAAATGGAGAGAGCACGGTTCTATGGGCTTTATGAGCCCAAGTCAACAGCAAACTGAATAAAATTAAAAACAACATAATAATAATAAAACAAAATGATCCTCTTCTTCTTGTCCGTCCAATATCATCTCTCTAGGACCATATTTGTTTGGATTTAATCAGAGAAACCCATTTTGAAACATTGCATTGAAAGGGTGATTATCATAGTGGTATGTGAGTGATGGTTTGTTGTGGGGTTTGCGGAGGCGGAGTTCGATTTGGAGATGAAGTGAAGTTTTGTTGAAGGTGTTGAAGAATGATAGTTGGAAATGGGTATGGTGAAAAAAGTTCGGATTTGGAGGTGAAGGTGGGTCGTGTGGGTTTGTCTGTGTTAGCTAATTTCACGAGTTGATTTGGATGGAAGTTTGGGTTTCAGTTAGTGAAGAAGGAGAATGGAGGAGGGTGTTGTTTGAGGAAGATGGATTTTGAAGTTTGTTTAAGTTTGAGAATTGAAGATGGGTTTCGGTTGAGGAGTTTTGCTGTGAGTTGAAATGGTGGAAATGAAGTGGGTTTTTATTGAGAATCGCGGATGGGTTTGTTGTTTAATGGAAAAGAGAAGGTTTACGGTTGGCAATGGAGGAAAGTTTGGAGCGGGTTTCATGGAGGTTTAATGGTGGATTGATGGAGTTGGAGTTTTGATGTGGTTTTTCGTTTTGCTGAAGTTGTTCATGTTTGAAGGTTGAATGGAGAAATGGGTTGAAGAAGAAGAGGGTTATGGTAAAGATGATGCGACGACAATGGAAGGGAGATAGAGGTTGTTAGGGTTTTGTAATCCCCAAGGTTGAAGATGAACAGTAGACAGAAGGGGGTCCGACGGCTAGGGTTCCCAAGTTTGGGGGTGATGAATAGTGCAAGGAGTCTTATATGCAGAAGACAAACACGTGTTCCTGTTTTCTTTTTCTTTTACTTTTTTTTTATAATTGTTTTGTTTGAATTAACTCTACACTAAACTCTAATTAATTAATAATGATCTAAACTAATTCTACCTTAATAATCCTAAACAAATCTAATCTAAACTAACTCTATTAGAAACTAATTAACTAGTAACTAACTAATAATAAAATCTAATCTAATCCTAATTATAACTAATACTAATAAAACTAAATAATTAAAATTCTATATCTAACTTAATAAAAAAATTCTAATTTTATAACCTAATTCTAAATTCTAATTAAAAAAATCTAAATTAATCTAGTTCTAATAAAAATCAAATTTATAATTTCTAATAAAAATAACTATTTAATTACTTTCTAACAGAAGTCCTAAATTGAACTCTAAATCCTATTTTAATCTAATTAACTAACTAAAAAAGATTTAAATTTTATTTCTAATTCCTAAGTTAATAAACAATACATGTATAAAATATTAATGTTTTGAAAAGAAAAGAGGGAAATTAAAAATGAAATTAATATTTACAAAAATATCATCCTTAGGCCACGTGTCACGCTCTCATTGGACAAAATAACAAAGATTTGAAAAACACCCAATCGGGGGTGGACACGTGTCTAAATGACATGAAATTAAGTGGAAAATACAAAATAGAATTGAAAATATTTATAAAAGGGGAGGACAAATTTAGGGTATGACAGCGTCATTATATCTACTTTTTGTAGTGGTGTGCTAATCTACATATTCAATTCCTTTATAATTCTAGAGATTTGAAGGATTCTCTAGTGACTTCAGGATCTGCTATCTAGAATGTAAGAAAAATAAGAATCCTTCTTTTACCCTTTGACCAGAGGTTGCTCCTCTAGTTCTTCTTCCCTTTAAGGGTGGTGGACTTTGGGAAGAGTGTGACTGCCCCTTCCTCCTTCAGGATTGGAAGGAGTAGTTTGGCGTTTCTGATTTCTTTGGTGGCTTGGGGGATTTTGGAGCTGCTTCCCAGCGAGATGTTGCCAATTCGGGGAGGGCGGTTTTATTCCTCTATGAAACCGCCTCTTGTATTGTGTTTCTCTTTGGATTTGCACGATGTAATATTTATTTGATGCAATGTAATCTTTCCTCTATGAATTGCAAATTCTATTGCCAACAATATTATAAATGTTTGTTCAACAATTTAGTTAGCATCGTGTAAGCCGAGTTTAGCTTACAACAACTAGAAACTAGGGAGTGCTTCCAATATAGGAAGTGTCGATGGTGCTAGAGGCCTGAAAGATGGTTTTCTTGGTTGGAACTATGAAGTGAATCCTAAGAATGTGAAAGGTTGAAAAACACCTTGAGATGAGTAACACCTAAGGCCGACGATGGCGGGGAGTGGTCTCCGATGCACAAGGCATGACAATGAGCCACTTCTAGAAAAAAACCGAATTCACATCATAGTGAGAAAGATCTTGAGGTAGTGCAGGTATGGGACTGCATGGTTGAAGGAAGGCTTATAAGGATTGATTGGTACTACCTATACAAATAAGATGCATATTCTTTTCGATATCCTAACAAATAAGAGCTTCACAGTTAAACGTGCTTAACTTGCAGTAGTATTTAGATGGGTGACCTTCTGAGAAGTTTTCTAGGAAGTGTGTGAGTGAGTACAAACCAAGATGTAAAGACTCGTGTTGGTTTGTGGGGTCAATTGGTAATCATGAAAGCAGTTTGTGGCGTTACAAGATACTATAGGTTGTACATAATCTTTAGGCGACGACGCAGATTGAGAATCCATGGGGAATTCGTTGCTACTGTTTTAAGGAAAAGGTGGTTTAACTTTGTTAGCTCAAGAAGCGGCACATGCGGCTGCTTCGTGATGTGCAGCAGAGCGACTAGATATAGAAGGAAATATGAGAAACAATATTAATCTTCAATTAGAAAGGATTAAAAACAGAGATCTACCATTCAGATTTAGAAGATTTGAATTTCTAGGTTGAGGAAGCTTCAATTTAGTGAATCAATATATGAATGTTCGAAATGAAAAATGCAAGAATCAAATGTCAAATCCCATAGACGACGCCACTGTTCTGCAATTGAACCATAATTGATCTATGAACGGTTTATATAGATTGCAATTATGGACTTAAGCTTTTGGTACGATGGAGAAGGGGATGACCTACAATGTTAGTGTAATGCCCCGTTTTATTTTAATTATTTTTCGTAATTAAAATTATGTGATATGGTGTATAGTTATACGATTATGTGTATTTTGTTGTATTTGGGGATACCCTTGGTGTGGGGTAGTGACCTTAAGACTAGACCCTGAAGAAATGGTTGGGGGTGTGTGACTAATAGTGTAGAACTCGGTGGTGTGATTAGTAACTAATTAGTAATATTAGTTCATAATTATTATTTGAATAATATTAGGTGAATATTATTTAAAGTAAATAATTAGTATTATTACTATTATTTGTTATTATTTATTTGGAAGATAATAATAATAATAATAATAATAATAATAATAATAATAATAATAATAATAATAATAATAATAATAACAATAACAATAATAATATAAGAGAGATTTGAGAAGAGAGTTTGTCAGTATGTGTTTTGAAGAAAAAGAGAAAGAGGAGAGCTAGGGTAAAGCGAAAGAGAAGAGCCATTGTTGTGGTAGAAGAATCCTTGTGCAATAACTCTAAGGTAAGGGTGGGGTTCTAATCATCTAGTGGATTACATGATGAATGGTGAGTAGATCATAACATGTAGGGTTTGTATTTTATTCTCTATTCATGTTCTTGATGAATGAATGATTGTCTAAATTATGAAATTATGATTGAATTGCATATTATGTGTTGATGTTATTGTTGTAATTGTTGTTAGAATGATACATAGATGCAATTTTTGTTGTTGAACTCATATGATTGATTATCCATATGATGTTGTAGAAGTTGTGGTCTTGTATGATCATGAGTTAGAGTTGGAACAAAGTTATGAATAATTTTAATGAAAAAGATTTGCGTTTTGAGACTTTAGAAAAGTGTTTTTTGTGTTAAAATGTGTTCCAAACGATTAATAAGAAAATTTGAGTTTGGGAGGGTTCAAAAGTGATTTTGGTGTAAAATGTTGCAGAAAAAGTGCTTTTGTAACAAGTGTAACCGGTTACACTAAATGTGATAACCGGTTACCACTGAAAACGTGAAAAATTGGATTTTTGGGGGGTGTAATCAGTTACCGATTTGTGATAATCGATTACACTGGGACTGATTTTTTCGAAAAACTTTGAAAATTCATAACTTGAGTTTCAGGTGTCCGATTAACGCAGCATTTGAAGCGTTGGAAAGTTGGTGTAATGTAATTTAACTTAAAATTATTTTCAGTACCATAATTCAAGATTTTTATGTATGGACATGTATTTGATGCATAATGAGTTTATGTTGTTTTGTGAGATGTGTGTAAATACTTTGTTATTGCTTGCTATATTGTTGTGTGGTTGTTGCTATATGTTTTGAAAGGTGTTTGGTGCATGGTGGCCAGCAGTGGCGAGAGGTACATTGACTATGGCGAAGGTTTTTTTGTGTGTTGTGTTGTATGCATAATATGTTGCATGCATTTATGGTGTTAGACGGTGGTCCGTGAGCCTCAATCCTAGGGTGATGGATTGGGTGCGAGTAGCTAATTCTATTGTGATGGAATTAGTGAAGCGTTACCTATGGTGATGCTAACGAGTTTTAGGTGAGCCTCAATCCCATTGTGTGGATTGGGTGCGAGTAGCTAACTCCTACGGTGAGGGATTAGTGAAGTGTTACTTGGTAATAGTTTTGGACAAAGGTCCATTTTTTGAGCTTCAATCCTAGGTGGGGATCGAAGCAGTGAACTCGAGAGTTCATGTTTCAGTACCACATGCATTGAGTCAATTTGTTAAGTCTCATTGCATTGCATTTATATGGTATCCTTGTGTTCGTGGTGTGGAATATGTTGTTGGAATGTATGTTGTGCTTGTAATAATTTGTTGCTCACTTATTGTCATGCGTTCCTTTATATAATTGTGATATCTCACCCCTTATGTTTGAATGTTGCCTCCACGCGGATAGCATGCAGATAATCCGCAGTAGAAGCTCATATGTGAGTGGAAGATGGAGTCTTCCGTTTATTCTTTTAGTTTGGTGTCTGGTCTGATATGTAACACTGGGGCTGTGGAATATTATGCTTTTTTTATGTTTTGTTTGCTTGAGATTTTGGATATCTCTTAACTTTGATTATTTTAATTAGTTGAAAACCATGCTTATGCTCTGAATAACTATTTGTTAATGTTTCTGCTGTTTTAAGAAAAGTTTATGTGTTACATGTCATGTACTTGAGCAGGTTTTGTTGGATGATGGCATCCTAAATATGATTTTGTGAAATAAACTCTGATTTTTATTTATGTTATGCGGGGGTATATTTAGGGTATTACAAAATGGTACTAGATCAGTTCGGTCTATCCGGCTAGGTTGTTTAATTATGTTGTTCCCTAGTATGCGACATGTGTATGAAAATATTGTTGATGCTTGTTTTGTTTTCCATTTGCAGGTTGGAAATGAAACAAGTTGAGGAAGAGAGCCTGCTTCTCGTGGATATTCTAGCTATTAAGAGATGGATACCGTGTTGCTGCATGCGAGGGTGCAGTGTTAGATAGTTCAACTGTTTTGAGAATGGCGTGATCCTTGAGGGAATATGATCAAGTGTCGTTGATGTTGGATTCTCTGAGTTAGAGAGCAGTGTGATGGCTAGTGTTATGCCAATGGTGTGTGATCCATGATGTTTTTCTTGAAAGATATTTGTAACTTACCTTCAGACCGTGAAGTCGAGTTCGATGAAGGTAGAGAGTTTTTCCATCCGCTATGCAATTAGAAGGATTCTTAGAAGGCGAGGCTAATGTGAAAAGGCTAGACCTGGTTGTTTCCTCTATGAAGGGAGAAATGGTTATCAAACTCCTGCTAAGGGATCGATGACTACTTCTCTGGTTTGTTTGAATTGTCTTCTGTCAATCTTTGATAGAGACTTTGGTGCTGATCTTATTTGCTTACCATTGGGACATCTTGATGTTATCATGGGAATGAACTGTATAGAGTTCAATCATGTTCACATAAACTATTATAACAAGTCAGTGTGGTTTCTTGCTCCTGATGTTGAGGAAGAAGCTGGTTTTCTGTCTGCTAGAGAATTGAGTGAGCTTTTGGAAGAGGAAGCTCAGGTGCTTGTGTTGTTTGCGTTTTTGTCAGTGGAGAGTCAATCATTGTTTTTTAAGTTGCAGGTGGTGCGTGAATTTTCGGAGGTGTTCCTGGATGATATTTTAGATGTGACAATTAAAAACAAGTATCCACTTCCAAGAATAGATGACTTGGTTGATTAGTTAGTGGGTGCATGTGTGTTTGGTAAGATTGACTTGAGGTCGGGTTATCATCAGATTAGAGTGAAGGATGAGGATATTCAGAAGACGGCTTTTAGGAATCGGTATGGACATTATATTTGGTGATGTCGTTCGGAGTGTCTAATGCACCTGGTATGTTCATAGAGTATATGAATTGAATCTTCATACTTACTTGAATAAACTTGTGGTGGTCTTTATTGATGACATTCTGATCTATTATAAGTCATAAGAAGAACATGTTGAACATTTACGAATTATGTTGCGAGTGTTGAAAGAGAAGAAGCTTTATGCTAAATTGTCAAAGTGTGAATTCTAGTTGCAAGAGTTGAGTTTTCTTGGTCATGTTATTTCAGGCGATGATATTGTTGTGAATCCATCCAAGGTAGATGCAGTTCTACAATGAGGGGCTTCAAAGTCGGTGACTGAGATTAGAAGCTTTTTGGGCTTAACTGGTTATTACCGTAGGTTTATTTAAGGATTTTCTAAGTTAGCACTTTTGTTGACTCAGTTGACCTGTGTCGCTACCGCGAAAATAAGGTGTCGGCAAAATAGAAGAGTCGCCATCTTTTGTTATTTATCCCACAGAACGAGAAAGGAAACGATCGGGAAAACCTGACGAAAAGGTATAAGACAAGGTCATCGCAACCATGTTTGGGTTCGGGAGTCGGTTACGTAAGGGGAAGGTATTAGCACCCCTCACGTCCATCGTACTCGATGGGATCCACGCTTATTCTGTTTATGTGACAGGTTTATTCAACTATCTACCTATCAGGGCTGGTCTGAAAAGAAAAGAAAATGACTCGGCAAAGCATCGCGCTTTATGCCTACGTATTCTCACCAGAGAATGAGAAATCAGAGTCAACGTAGTTCGGCTAACTACGGGTTACGGGGAAGATGGCTCGCCAATACGTCAGTATTGTGCCCACGTACTCTCAACAGATATGAGAGATCAGAGCTTACGTAGTTCGGGATAATACGGAATACGGGGATTCAGATTAATCTGTTTTCCCGAGTAGGGTTAACAAACAGTTCCAGCAGTTTGGTGTACGCAACTCGACCCTTGGAGACTTAGGCGTTACCGTCTGTGGTAGAACTGGGAGTTAACGACACTCTTTTTTTCAGAAAAGCTTCCTTGATTTACGGGCCCACGGGGCAAAAAGGTTTGAAGTTTGTTTTTTGTCTTTTACGGAAGAATTGTTTTTTATGGTTGTCTGTAGTTCGTACAGCTCTAGTGACTATGACCTGGGAACGGATGCGTCGCATATCGTCCAAAGGACGTATTCTAAACACTCTAGACGATTGAGAGGAGGCCGTTCAATTATCATTACCCAAGTAGCTTAAGGCTCCTAACGCGCTTGTACTGACTTGCCTTTATTACGTTCTTTACTGTTGTTTTAGAGAGAGGAGAGGACGAACTCTACGGGGGAACTATCAAGTCCTAATGTTGTCATGCCAAGGATTCATCCTATGGTTGAGGTTTGAAACAGGGGAATCCTAGATGTTATCATGCATAGGTTTCAACCTAAAGTTCTAATCATCACTTCCTTATCAAAGGAAGTGAGAGCCCTAAGGGATCATGTCAATGGTATACAGACAAAAGATAAAGCATCAGCTTAAACAGATACACAATAAAGATGCACATGCTATGCAGCAATACAAGCAGAGGGAGGCTCACTCAACCTCTTAGCACTTAAGCAGAGAAAACAGTCCAAACAGACAAGCAGGGATAGACAGACTAAACCTCTAATGCAACCACACAGATGAAAAGAAAAACAACACACAAGCAAAGGGAGGATCACCTCAACCCTTAATGCAAACAAGCAGAGGGAGACCCACTCAACCTCTAAGCAGTCATGCTCCTAGCCTAAAGTAATTTAAATATGATCCTATTCTAATGCATCAAACAATTCAAACAAGAGAGAGACTAAAATGAGCAACAGGGAAGTCATCCCAGGCTACATCAGGTTGGAGGTGTATCAACACCAGAGTCCATCATGGGCTCAACCTCTTGAGGAATGCACAGAATCCAACCAAAGGAAGGATTAGGCTCTCCCAAGAGGGATCCTATGTCAATAGGACAGAAAATTGGGTATTAGTCATAGATATCAATCTAAGGGTAACTGATTATAGTGTATCAACACAGAGTGTCCATCTCAGGCTCAACATGTTGAGGAATGCACAGAATTCAACCAAGGGAAGGATTAGGCTCTCCCAAGAGGGATCCTAAGGAAAGGACTTTGAGATGGATGACAGTATATAAACCAAGGGAATATACCATGCCAAGAATGTCAATCCAAGGGTCAACCTCCCGAGGAATGCACAAAATCCAACCAAAGGAAGGATTAGGCTCTCCCAGGAGGGCTCCTCATCAAGACTTGAAGGAGAGAGATAGTACAAACCAAAGGAATGTACTATACTGGGGAATGTCAATTCAAGGCTCAACCTCCTGAGGAATGCACAGAATCTAACCAAAGGAAGGATTAGGCTCTCCCAGGAGGGTTCCTCATCAAGACTTGAAGGAGAGAGATAGTACAAACCAAAGGAATGTACTATACTGGGGAATGTCAATTCAAGGCTCAACCTCCTGAGGAATACACAGAATCCAACCAAAGGAAGGATTAGGCTCTCCCAGGAGGGTTCCTCTTTAAGACTTGGATAAAGAGGGTAGGGCAAAGCCCAAGGGAGAATTCACATAGGGGACAGAAGGCAACACAACACTCCTAAGAAACCCTACAGACTAGCTACAAGGATCACCTAAGCTAGGGGAATCAAAAGCTCTATCAATGCTTTAACAAAGTTCTAATGAGGTATCTACCTACTTACCAATCTATGAAGAAAGGATATACTACTTAGAATCATTTAATGGTCATTTATAAGACTAATATATGATGTTAACCTAGTTAGGGTCACCTAAATTAAGGCTAACTTGTAAAATAGGGAACTCATAGAAAATCATTCCTAAAAAATCTAAGGAAAATGCTACAGTATCCTATGTGAGTTAACAAGACATGGTTCAAAAATCAGGGGCTAAATCTAAATCAAAAGGCTCAAACAAAATCCAAATCCAAAGAGTGCACTAAGGGGGATCTAACAAGGAAGGCTCCTAAATAACTATCTCAATACCCTATTTAGAATCATCTAAAAATCACAACAAAAATAGTAAAATATTATTTCATGTGTCAACACTCACCATACAAAAAATCAGAGGCTAATATGAATTATTGAAAGAGAAATAAAATCATAAAGCTCAGCATACAATTATCCAATTATTAAAAACACACTAAAATAGAAAATATGCAATTAATTGAAAATGCATGAAAATAGAAATTAAAAAATGTGAAAACATTCTAAACACATTAAGCCACTCACATGATTTATTCCAAGAATTATTGAGAACATTTCATATTTTCTTGAATTAAAAACAAACTAGCTATCAATTAAAAAATATAGAGAAAAAAAAAGAAATTAAATGAAACTAGGAGGGAGGTGCAACGAGCACAGTTTTCACGTGTAATATTTCATTGGGCCTTAAAACGGGGTGCAGATAGCGTGAGTGAGCAAGAGCCCAGAGTTTCATTAAATGAAACTCTGTGTTTCACTATAATGGGAAGGGTTGTGTGAAAGCTACACGAGGGATAGCATCTAGGCCGTGTGATGCCCATACAAAGTCCACTCACCAGCAAGATCCAATGACCACGATATGAGCTGGCAATTTAAAACTAAAAAGGAGACATTTGCAGCGCGGTGGTGGGAGTGGCGGCCGGAGAAGATCCGGTCATCTTCTCCGGCGAAACTTCAAATTTTTTACACGGTTTTGTTCGTCTCGCTCCCTAGATTCCAATTATCATGTTCCTTCTCATTTTTATCCACTATCTAAAGAGATATTCAAACTACAACTTGGGAGGCTCTATCAAAAAGTGTCACGATTCGATACGAAACTTATCTAGAATCCATCTAAAGGTTGTCAAGAACCTAACCACATATCAAACTAGTTCTAAAATTCCATAAATTACTCAGAATCTTGAAAGTTACCAACCTGATCAGAAGCTCTGAATTTGGTGTTCTTGAGGGTGAATTCTTCCACCAAAAGGTGCAAATTCACTCAGAGAATGATGCTTGATCAATTTTGATGCTCAATTGCTATGGAAATGGCCTCCAATTCCAAAATCGTGTTTCACCTCCAAGCTTGAAAAACTCTAACTGATTTCACTGAACTTACCTCTCAGAAGCAACCAACCTCATATGAACTTCTTCTAATGTTTATATAGAATCATTTTGGACACTTTTGAGGCCCATTGGAAGCCCACACAACCCATTCCAATTTTCTGGTTTTTCATCCAACACCTTCCATGGCAGTTGCGAATTCTGCTTCTAGCAGCTTCTAATTCCTTCCACAAAGCTTGCACAACAATCCTTGAGTGTGAATGGAGCAGATTGGATGCCTAATTTGATCCTATGGTGATGATTGAATGTGTTACTTCAAATCCAAGTAACCTTTGAAATGTCCATGAAATAGGCTCCAAATCAAAATTCTAAAAATGCCATTCTTCTCAAAACATCATTTCCAATCAAAACAAGCACAAACTTGTGAAGTTTTGAGCCATTACAATTTATTTTGAATTTTTCTCTTCATTAATGCTTTTAAAATGTCCTTTTTTCCAAATTTCTTCATACTTTTCCATGATCAATCCATATCAATGGTTGCTTGGGTCATGGTTGGAGTAAAAACACCATTTTGAACAACTTTCAAGTTGCAAAACTCTTCATTTGAGGTGCCTAAGATAGTGAAATGGACCCATAATTAAAAATGACCTGTAATTCCAAATACCCAAAATACCCTTGACTTGTCAAAGCCATAACTTGAGTTCTATAAATCCAATCATGGACTTCTAGCACTCTCTAGAAAGCTACGAGAATAAGGAATAAAATTCATGTCGGCGAAAAGTTCATAGGAATCATACTTCTAGGGTAAAAGTGTCATGCAAGTTGGGTGACTTTCAAGCTCCAAATTTACATGTCTCAAATGACCTGTAACTTGTCTGGCTCATAACTTGAGTTCTATAAACCCTATCAAGGACTTCTAGTACTCAAATTAAATCTATGATCATGCTCTACAACAATCATGTTGGGGTCAAGGTGAGATGAAAATCACATCTTGAGTTAAGTGGTCTTGAAGATAGACACCAAACCAGGGGATTTTACACTGTCAAGCATAGCAACCCTAGCTTAGGAACTCCTCACACTCTTGCCTCATGATAAGTTGACCTTGGAATCATCCCTTGGACATATCAATGCATCAATCCATGATCACATGGATCTTGAATTAGGTCTCAACCTTCTTCAAATCATCAGTTTTCCTAGGGCTGACAAGATGAAACCCTAGTTGTACCAAACTTGGTAGCAACTTCTTATCTTTCACACAATGACCCATGTAGGCTTCAAAATGAACCTCAACACTTCTCATGAGCTCTCTCAAGACCTCAAGTCCAACTTTATGGCTTCAACATCATCAGATGACTTCCCACAACTCTCAAGTTAGGAGACATACACTCTTGGTTTCAATGAGATGCAAATGATAATGCTAACATGAATGCAATGAAACACAAGCTAGGTAAAGAAAAGGTTGGGCAAATTTTGGGGTGCAACAGCTGCCCCTATTCAAACGGCTTGGACCTGAAGGGTTGAGAAGCGAATGTATCTCAAACATTCAGAGGTAGAAGACGGTTGAATACCAATAAACCCAAAAATTTGCCAACTACACAAGTACACGGTACTCTGATGGGGATAAATATCTTCGGAAATTGAAATAATAGTTGCATGGCAACTAGCTGGAGAAATACTGATCTGAACCTCCGTCAGGATGATTCTCTGATGTATCTGATATCATTACGTCCTTAAATCATCGAGGTATCATCGGTCACACGGTAATTGGTGAAGGGTTTAATCTCAAATCTCCGTCAGGACGATCATCTACCTCCTTAAGTCATCAAGGGATCGCTGGTTACACGGTAACTGGTGATTTGCCGACCGCACAGGTAAATGATACTCTGATTGGTAGGAACATATTCAAAACTAAGGTGAATGATTAACTTCCAATCTCCGTCAGGATGATCGTCTGATTTTGCTGTAAAACTCCATCCTCGAGTCATCAAGGGATCATCGGTTACGCGGTAACTAGCGAAGCATAGCTGATATTGCCGTCAGGCATTCTGCGCCATAGCAGAAGAATTCCTTATCGTTGCCTATGGACTCATCATGTCGCTAGGAACGTCGACAACATCTTTGTCGAACTTCATCAGTAAGTCAATAAGGGATCACCGGTTACTCGGTAACTGGTGAATGATGGCTGATTATGCCGTCGGGCATTCTGTGCCACTGCAGAAGAATTCCTTATCGTCGCCTATGGACTCATCATGTCGCTAGGAATGTCGACAACATCTTTGTCGGGCTTCATCAGTAAGTCAATAAGGGATCACCGGTTACTCGGTAACTGGTGAAGGAGCGACTAGTCTCAAATCTCCGTCAGGATGATTATCAGGTTCGCTGCAGCTTCTTCCTCAAGTCATCAAGGGCTCACTGGTCACTCGGTAACCGGTGATACATAACTAGTATTGCCGTCAGTCATTCTGCGGCATGGCAGCAAAAGAATTCCTCGGGACTCATCAGGTCATTAGGAACCTTTTAAAAATCTCTATAATTATGTCGTTGGGCATTCAAAGAACATTTTGGGCGTCAGCCGGACTTCGTTAGCAAGTCTAAAATAGAATCCTCGGTCAATCATGAACCCAATAGGGATATCTATTCTTTTGCCGTCAGGCACTCCGCGTCATCTAGGAGATCTGCTTCGACATTACAGTCGGACTTCATCAGTAAGTCTTCAAGGGAAATTTCAACTTCTTTGTTCAAAACCTGCTGGGGATGACACATCTCCGCCGGGGATTCTGGATAACTATCAAGTAACTCTGCTTCGGGTGATTCAGAAATCATTCTGGACAAATAAACTTTGCTGAGGAATTCAAGAATCATCCTGAACAAACAACTTCGCCGGGAACTCTAAGAATCATCTTGAGCGACCAACTCTTCTGAGGGACTCAAGAATCGGCCTGAGCAAACAACTTTGACGACTTCCCTGGGGATTTTAAGAATCATCTTAAACAAACAACTTTGTTGAGGAATTCAAGAATCATCTTGAGCAAACCATTCTGCGGAGGAACACCTGCAAAACAAGAACAGTAACGACCTAGATCATGTTTCATATGCATATGACTGACAATGGCACAATGCTCCACACGGTGGAAATGCTACGCATTTAGGGTAAATGCTATGCAATCATGCAAAATGCTACGACCCCGTCAGCAAAATAAATGTTGAAGGGAACATCCTCCTATCAAGGAGAAAGGACCACTCTGGTGGAGAGGAGGAATCATCCCGCCGAGGAGAAACCACACCAATCTCAATTAGACTTAACCTAGGGAAACGAATTCCAGGCAACTGCTGTATGGGGATAAAGTTCTACGAGAACCTGAACTCGCTCAACTAGGTATATGAACCACAAACTGCAGAGGACAAATGATGTCAATCGCAGAAATAAACTGCACGACCTTCGCAGATAAACTCTTCATGGAGAAACAGGCTCCGATGGGGAAATACAACATCAGATATTCAACACTCTACTAGGGAAAAACCAATCATGACCCGAACGGCTTCCAAGGACTCGGCTCTCTTGGGGGAACTGCAAACTCGGCTGAGGATAGGCAATCAGACGCTGGAACCACTCCTACCTGCCAGGGAGAATACAACTCTGTGGGGAATCTCAATTCCGCTGGAGACTTCAGTCTGAACTATCGAAAGCTGAACACTTGCGAATAGTCTTCTACGATAGAACTACACATTGCCCCAGTGCTGGGAACGAGTATACACTTCTGCGTATGACTCAACTGGGAAGATGGAGATCCTGCCTAGGTACATCTGGTTGCGGAGAATCTATCTCTGCCTGGGGAAGACATATCAATGCTCATGGTCCCATGCTCAGACTCCGCGGGGAAGCACTGCTGAACTCGCTGGGGAAGAAGGAATCATCCTGCTTGGAAAACATGTCATGAAACGAACTCGAGATGGCTTGCCCCAGAATCTTTTGGCAAACTCTGACAATCTATGCTAACACGGGGAGGAACGGCTCCTTCATTTTCAACTTTTGTCCCAGCCTGTGGGATCTTCGTCATATCCTTTCGAAAGGAAACCTGAGACACGTGTACTCTGGTGGTTTGATACTGACGGCTTCAGCCCTTTGAAACTCTACAAAGGTGCTTCAAGCTAATCGCCTTCAGGCTAAGGATAGCTTCGGCGCTCTCGGGGTGACCTGCCCCAGCCTCGTTATGGCTTTGCCCCTCATGGGCTGATCTATGGGGAGTAGTACCCTTGGCTGCGAGAGATTCATCAAATCTCGACCTGATTGCCCCGGATTAATGATTTCTGGATGGCTGACTCCCATGCTGTGATCATTTGACATAGCTTGCCCTGATTCACCGGAATATTCTGGCATTCTGCATTCTGCCCTGATCAGATCCTTCCATCATGGAAACTTTCCTGCTGTCAAGCGCTTACTCGCTAGTAAAACAAACTGTTCTGCATAAAAGACATATCAAATGCAATGCATATGGCCGTTTTAAAATCCATTCCTGTTCACTGGAAAAAAATTTATGACGTAAAATGTATGAAATCATTCATCAGTATGTCAACATCAATACAACACTGTAAAGGGAATCCTTTCTATGAGTCAGTTCCGGTGCAATCTTTACTGAAGTATGCTTTCGAAACAAACCTATTTCAATTAGGACTTTTTCAGGTTGTAACGTGGTCAGGTTCACGGTTTAAGAAAGAAAGGATAAAGGCTCAAAATTCATTTTAACCCACCCATTCTCCTTGATGTTCTTCGATCCTACGTTCAGCTAATTCGACCTCAGCGTTCTCCTTTCAAAGGTTGAGCGACAGTTCAAGAAATTACACTTTTCGAAGTGACAGTCACTCTCTTTTCGTCTTTTGGCGTCCGAAGCCACACGATTTCATTCTCGTTTGAGGATTTTTCTTTTCATAATCCTTTTTCTCTTTTCATTTTTTCGTTCCCTAACTTTTGCCTGGACTAACTCTTTTGAGTTTCTTCGATTTTGAAGTCCAGCGGGGTACCCTAATTTTTGCCTAAGTTGCTTGCTTTCAAGATTCGACTTAGCGGGCTTTTCTTTTCGATTCTTTCCTTTCTCTTTTTCTTTTTTTTGTTGAACAAATCGCATGGCATCGGCTCGTCTGACTTGTTAAAGAGTTTGTGACTGTTTCACTCCTGATCAGCCAGGTTTAACCATCATGGTTTTTTAGGTACGACCTATAGCGGTGTGATTGATCCTCGAACGGACACTCCTTTTGTTATTTGAACGCCTAGTCAAATTAACTGACACCTACCCTGCCCCGGGTTAAGATTGAAGGTTTTTCTATCTTCAGAAAGAAGGTCCTACTACTAGGCTCGAAGGGGTTAGCAAGGGATTATCTGCCTTATATCTCCGGTGTTTGGGATTTGAAACAATGCCTGTACATCATCAACAGGTTTTTTATTCAAAAGCATAGCATCGGAAGCTTACGCATCATTGAATTTCCTCATCCTCCCCGGATTCCACTTAAACAAGCGTTTGAAATAAAATAAAGCAATAGAGTGAACACGAATGGATTAGTTAAAAACATGCATATTTATTTCATTATCAATATCAATTGAAAAACAATCATGATTTACAAACGAAATTTGCAATTCTACAGGAAAGAAACTACAAATGTAAAGAAATGACATGATAAAATGCAGATCGCCAGCTTTCGGGGAACTGGGCTTTCACACTTATTTGCTGTTGAGGGGGTGACCCTTTGAAGTCTTCAGACTCAACCAGAAGAACGACTTCCGTGAGGTCGACTCTAATTCGGGCTCCGATAGTTTCGCTGTAACGGAGTGAGAGGTTGCCGATTCTGTATGGCAGAAACAATCCGGAGATGAGGTTTGACCTAGTGAGGATCCTCTCTGTTTAGGGGATTTCATCCTGGAGCTCGACCCAAGAACATGAAAAAGTTGCGGGCAAGGCGATTCAGACCTCAAAGACCGTGGGATATACTCCTGATCTTTCTCATCTTCAGATGAGATCATGGGAACACCCATCTCTTTGGCATGATAAGGGATGAATATGCCTGATACTTTCATGCCGCCCGACACAAATTCAATTGTTCTTGACTCAATCATGTCTTGAACCTTATGCTTAAGAGCTCTATAGTTTGTTACATCGTGCCCTGATGCTTCAGAGTGGAATTCGCAATGGGCGCTCACGTCCCAGTCGGGTGGTAGCCGTCCAATCATTGGAGCCAACGTTCGAGGTTTAACCAACTGAAGTTGGAGCAGGAGTTGCAACAACTGGTCATAATCCATCGGGATTGGATCGAGAATTTTGTCAGATAGTCTCCTCTTTTGACCCGGTCTTCTGGGGTTGTCTTGCGGAACCGGACGTGGCTGCTGACGGGAAACGTTTTGAGCTTCATGCTGCGCAGAGGATCTGTTAGGCCTATCATGCCTCGGTGTGGATTCACCAAATACCCGTGGAGCAAGTATGCCGGCTGCAGCCTCGGGCTTTTGCTCACATTCTCTTTGGAGTATGTTCTTCAGCATTTCCGCCATCAGGCCCACCTAATTCTTCAGCTGGTCGTTCTCCTCTTTGAGCGCCTACTGGTCCCGCATAACCTGCCTCAGCTGGCCTCGGACCTCTCTCAGCTCCGCTTGAACCTGTTCCATTGCTCAGATCAACCTGAGACAATCCTGAAACAACATGTATCAACAGAGGGTTAGAAAAACGGCAAGGCACCTATCATGCAAATGATTCATGCAAATGCAAACGTGTGTGTGCCTTGGGGAGATTCCCCCCCGATCCTAGTTTCCAAGACAAATAAAGTCCAACATCCAATCATGGAAAGAAATCCTCATATATTTATCAGAAAAACCCGCGCAGGCAGCGTACAACTATAAACACATGCAACTGAAGCGACAAGGCATGACCCCAACCAACAGGTCTGGTGGTGATCAGCATATCAATGCATAAAAGGTACAAAGAAAATACAAAGAGATCAAGTACGGCCACGGGCACAGAAATCTTCTAACAAATTCTTTGTAGCGGGATGGTCAGGCTGAGTAAGCAGACTCTGGATCAGCAGATCCCTCTGCCTGATGATATTTGGGAGATTCTCGGCAACACCCCCATAAACACCTTCTTCAGAACGGTTTTCCACCCTACTCCTCTTAGTATCAGCTCGGAGTTGACAATCCTGTAAATTCGCCTTGGTCTCAACCAATCTATACTGGACGTCGCGTCGAAGTGAGGCTTCAGCCTCTATCTTCTTATCTTTGGCCTCGATCTGAGCTCCCAACTGGGCTATCTGCTGCTTCAATTTTTCTTCCCGCTCCTTGTGGCTAGTCAAAGTGTTGTTCCACAACTTCTCGTACTGGGTCAACTTCCGGTATGCCCTATCCAGCTCCTGCTTCTTGGTGGTCAACACGCCATCCACCGCCTTCAGGTATAACCCAAGACGTTCTTTAGAATCAGTCTCTTTGGTCAAATTAGCGCCCAGGTGGTTGATCATCTCCGTCTTCTTCTTGCAGGTGTGCACGGCTTCGTTTTTTCTCTCCGAAGTCGAGCAATCTCTTTCTCCAACTCTTCGTTGGATTTTCGTAGATCTTTTTTCTCTCGGAGTACCTGGTTGAACTTCTGAATATCAACTATGGTAGGCTCTTTGTACACGGGAGGATACAATGGTTCCACTGCAGGAAACGACATTAGAAACTTGGAGGCTCTTTCTCGGACCCAGGCCACATATGGGTCAAAGGTCTTGTTGTTGCTTTTTCCTAGCAAGACTTTCCCCTTTCGGTGAATTTTGCTCCAAGCATTCTGTACCTTAACCAAAGTGTCACCTTCAAGCAACCCTGTGAGATACAGAGATTCCTGTATCTCTTCCTCTTTAGGGGGACCTCGTAGTGCATACCCAAATTGTCGTACTAGCAGAGAGGGATTGTAGTTAATACATCCATTCCTTCCGACCAGGGGGACGTTAGGAAAGCCACCGCAACTATACACAATATCCTTGCCCAGTAGATCTCTATCAAACCAGATGATATTATCAGCAGACAAACCCATCAAATATGCAGACCAGGGTGAAGACTCAGCAGAATCAATGAATGGACTCGTCTTAGGAAGATGGCTAGCAAACCACTTATATAGTAAAGGAGCACAACATGCCACGTTCTTCCCCTTTCTGTTTTCATTTTTGCTGTGAACTGAATGGTAGACGTCTTTGAGGAGAGTGGGCACTGGATTCCCGGAAGCAAATATATGGCAAGCATCCATACCTATGAAGTCTGGATGACTTGGGAATAGCACTATTCCATAAATGCAAAGGGCTAAGAAGGCATTGAATACATCCCAACGACCCTTCTTGGCAAACTTTCGGGCCTTTTCCATCAGGAAAGAGAAAGAGAAACTATCAACCCCAATCTTTCTGAACACCATCCCCTTCAACTCTGAATCATCCACATGAAGAGCGGCAGTCAACTTACCGAAGTTAGGTTCACCATCAACACGGTAATAAGGCATTTGATTCAACAAAGGCACCCCTAACAAGTCAGAATACTCCTCCAAGGTCGGAGCTAGGACATAATCTGGAAAAACAAAGCATCTGAGCTGCGGGTCGTAGAACTGCAGAAGGGCGTAAAGGCCATTCAACTCGTACATAGAAAGCTTACACACAATACCCAGAAGTCTCCCATAACTCTTTCTGAAATTCTCCATCACTGTCTTTTCAGCCAACGAAATCAAAGCTCGTAGCTCTCGGATGTCAGGTGTTGGTAGCTTGTAAGCCACAATCTTCTTCAGAGATGCCATATCAGCCATGAGGATCAAAATCACTAGAACCAGGGGAGGAATATGCACCTGCAACACAGACACACGTTAATGATATGCAAATGAGGATGCAGACAATGCAAAAAATGCAATCATGCAGCAGGAGATCAAGATAGCTGCGCTATTGAGGAGAAGGACCACAACTCTGCTCTATCAAGAACAAACATATCTCTGATGATAAGAACCGTCTGATACCCACAATACTGATTCACTGTCAAGAAAACTAGGTTGTCTGAAGGTTAAGGTTTCCTGCAATAACCCGACCCTGCTCACAGGTATGGACCTAATCACGGAAAAGGTTTGGCATCCTATGCGGTCATCAGCGTCACAGACTTTCAAGAAACGATGATACGATACCCAGGAAGGTGTGGCATCATCATCTCTTGAAGCGGCCTCACTTAACTGAATCCCAAATGATTGGTCCCCAGAGTCGAAAATCCTCGGATCTGACAGCCTCTCGAGTCCAAAGGACCGATAGGAATTCATCAAAGAGAACCTCGTCTGAGTGTGGATTACATGGGAACTGATGCAAGCAAAGCAAGCACGTCCACCACTAATCCACTCTAATACTATGTAGCTCTCAAGCCTGGGTCTGGCTTCTCACTCATCAGAATGCCTATCCCACAATAGCACAGATAATCATATCATACTGAAAACAAAATGCGGAAGGTAAAGTGCGATAAATAAACACAAACCCAACAAGTAAACACGCAAGCGCTAGGATTAACTCGCATAGGAACCATAAGTCCCTAGCAGAGTCGCCAGCTGTCGCTACCGCGAAAATAAGGTGCCGGCAAAACAGAAGAGTCGCCATCTTTCGTTATTTATCCCACAGAACGGGAAAGGAAACGATTAGGAAAACCTGACGAAAAGGTATAAGACAAGGTCATCGCAACCATGTCTGGGTTCGGGAGTCGGTTACGTAAGGGGAAGGTATTAGCACCCCTCACGTTCATCGTACTCGATGGGATCCACGCTTATTGTGTTTATATGACGGGTTTATTCAACTATCTACCTATCAGGGCTGGTTTGAAAAGAAAAGAAAATGACTCGGCAAAGCATCGCGCTTTATGCCTACGTATTCTCATCAGAGAATGAGAAATCAGAGTCAACGTAGTTCGGCTAACTACGGGTTACGGGGAAGGTGGCTCGCCAATACGTCAGTATTGTGCCTACGTACTCTCAACAGATATAAGAGATCAGAGCTTACGTAGTTCGGGATAATACAAATTACGGGGATTCAGATTCATCTATTTTTCCGAGTAGGGTTAACAAACAGTTCCAGCAGTTTGGTGTACGCAGCTCGACCCTTAGAGACTTAGGCATTACCGTTTGCGGTAGAACTGGGAGTTAACGACACTCTTTTCTTCAGAAAAGCTTCCTTGATTTATGGGCCCACGGGGCAAAAAGGTTTGAAGTTTGTTTTCTGTCTTTTACGGAAGAAGTGTTTTTTATGGTTGTCTGTAGTTCGCACAACTCTAGAGACTATGACCTGGGAACGAATGCGTCGCATATCGTCCAAAGGACGTATACTAAACACTATAGACGATTGAGAGGAGGTCGCTCAATTATAATTACCCAAGTAGTTTAAGGCTCGTAACACGCTTGTACTGACATGCCTTTATTACGTTTTTTACTGTTGTTTTAGAGAGAGGAGAGAACGAACTCTATGGGGAAACTATCAAGTCCTAATGTTGTCATGCCAAGGATTCATCCTATGGTTGAGGTTTGAAACAGGGGACTCCTAGATGTTATCATGCATAGGTTTCAACCTAAAGTTCTAATCATCACTCCTTTATCAAAGGAAGTGAGAGCCCTAAGGGATCATGTCAATGGTATACAGATAAAAGATAAAGCATCAACTTAAACAGATAAACAGTAAAGATGCACATGCTATGCAACAATACAAGCAGAGGGAGACTCACTCAACCTCTTAGCACTTGAGCAGAGAAAACATTCCAAATAGACAAGCAGGGATAAACAGACTAAACCTCTAATGCAACCACACAGATGAAAAGAAAAATAACACACAAGCAAGGGGAGGATCACCTCAACCCTTAATGCAAAGAAGCAGAGGGAGACCCACTCAACCTCTAAGCAGTCGTGCTCCTAGCCTAAAGTAATTTAAATATGATCCTATTCTAATGCATCAAGCAATTCAAACAAGAGAGAGACCAAAATGAGCAACAGGGAAGTCATCCCAGGCTACATCAAGTTGGAGGTGTATCAACACCAGAGTCCATCATGGGCTCAACCTCTTGAGGAATGCACAGAATCCAACCAAAGGAAGGATTAGGCTCTCCTAAGAGGGATCCTATATCAATAGGACAGAAAATTGGGTATTAGTCCTAGATATCAATCTAAGGGTAACTGATTATAGTGTATCAACATAGAGTGTCCATCTCAGGCTCAACCTGTTGAGGAATGCACAAAATCCAACCAAGGGAAGGATTAGGCTCTCCCAAGAGGGATCCTAAGGAAAGGACTTTGATATGGATGACAGTATATAAACCAAGGGAATATACCATGCGAAGAATGTAAATCCAAGGCTCAACCTCCTGAGGAATGCACATAATCCAACCAAAGGAAGGATTAGGCTCTCCCAGGAGGGCTCCTCATCAAGACTTGAAGGAGAGAGATAGTACAAACCAAAGGAATGTACTATACTGGGGAATGTCAATTCAAGGCTCAACCTCCTGAGGAATGCATAGAATCCAACCAAAGGAAGGATTAGGCTCTCCCAGGAGGGTTCCTTATCAAGACTTGAAGGAGAGAGATAGTACAAACCAAAGGAATGTACTATACTGGGGAATGTCAATTCAAGGCTCAACCTCCTGAGGAATGCACAGAATCTAACCAAAGGAAGGATTAGGCTCTCCCAGGAGGGTTCCTCTTCAAGACTTGGATAAAGAGGGTAGGGCAAAGCCCAAGGGAGAATTCACATAGGGGACAGAAGGCAACACAACACTCCTAAGAAACCCTACAGACTAGCTACAAGGATCACCTAAGCTAGGGGAATTAAAAGCTTTATCAAGGCTTTATCAAAGTTCTAATGAGGTATCTACCTAGTTACCATTCTATCAAGAAAGGATATACTACTTAGAATCATCTAATGGTCATTTATAAGACTAATCTATGATGTTAACCTAGTTAGGGTCAACTAAACTAAGGCTAACTTGTAAAATAGGGAACTAATAGAAAATCATTCCTAAAAAATCTAAGGAAAATGCTACATTATCCTACGTGAGTTAACAAGCTATGGTACAAAAATCAGGGGCTAAATCTAAATCAAAAGGCTCAAACAAAATCCAAATCCAAAGAGTGCACTAAGGGGGATCTAACAAGGAAGGCTCCTAAACAACTATCTCAATACCCTCTTTAAAATCATCTAAAAATCACAACAAAAATAGTACAATATTATTTCATGTGTCAACACTCACCATACAAAAAATCAGAGGCTAATATGAATTATTGAAAGAGAAATAAAATCATAAAGCTCAGCATACAATTATCCAGTTATTAAAAACACACTAAAATAGAAAATATGCAATTAATTGAAAGTGCATGAAAATAGAAATTAAAAAATGTGAAAACATTCTAAACACATTAAACCACTCACATGATTTATTCCAAGAATTATTGAGAACATTTCATATTTTCTTGAATTAAAAACAAACTAGCTATCAATTAAAAAACATAGAGAAAAAAAAAAGAAATTAAATGAAACTAGGAGGGAGGTGCAACGAGCACAGTTTTCACGTGTAATATTTCGTTGGGCCTTGAAAAGGGGTGCAGATAGTGTGAGTGAGTAAGAACCCAGAGTTTCATTTAATGAAACTATGCGTTTCACTACAATGGGAAGGGCTGTGTGAAAGCTACACGCGGGATATCATCTAGGCCGTGTGATGCCCATACAAAGTCCACTCACCAGCAAGATCCAACGGCCACGATATGAGCTGGCAATTTAAAACTAAACGGAGACATTTTCAGCGTGGTGGTGGGAGTGGCGGCCGGAGAAGATCCGGTCATCTTCTCCGGCGAGAGTGAATAGTACCAGAATTCCAAACTCCACGAAACTTCAAATTTTTTACACGGTTTTGTTCGTCTCACTCCCTAGATTCCAATTATCATGTTCCTTCTAATTTTTATCCACTATCTAAAGAGATATTCAAACTACAACTTGGGAGGCTCTATCAAAAAGTGTCACGATTCGATACAAAACCTATCTAGAATCCATCTAAAGGTTGTCAAGAACCTAACCGCATATCAAACTAGTTCTAAAACGCCATAAATTACTCAGAATCTTGAAAGTTACCAACCTGATCAGAAGCTCTGAATTTGGTGTTCTTGAGGGTGAATTCTTCCTCCAAAAGGTGCAGATTCACTCAGAGAATAATGCTTGATCAATCTTGATGCTCAATTGCTATGGAAATGGCCTCCAATTCCAAAATCGTGTTTCACCTCCAAGCTTGAAAAACTCTAACTGATTTCGCTGAACTTACCTCTCAGAAGCAACCAGCCTCATCTGAACTTCTCCTAATGTTTATATAGAATCATTTTGGACACTTTTGAGGCCCATTGGAAGCCCACACAACCCATTCCAATTTTTTGGTTTTTCATCCAAAACCTTCCATGGCAGTTGCGAATTCTGCTTCTAGCAACTTCTAATTCCTTCCACAAAGCTTGCACAACAATCCTTGAGTGTGAATGGAGCAGATTGGATGCCTAATTTGATCCTATGGTGATGATTGAATGTGTTACTTCAAATCCAAGTAACCTTTGAAATGTCCATGAAATAGGCCCCAAATCAAAATTCTAAAAAATCCATTCTTCTCAAAACATCATTTCCAATCAAAACAAGCACAAACTTGTGAAGTTTTGAGCCATTACAATTTATTTTGAATTTTTCTCTTCATTAATGCTTTTAAAATGTCCCTTTTTCCAAATTTCTTCATACTTTTCCATGATCAATCCATATCAATGGTTGCTTGGGTCATGGTTTGACCAAAAACACCATTTTCAACAACTTTCAAGTTGAACAATTCTTCATTTGAGGTGCCTAAGATAGTGAAATGGACCCATAATTAAAAATGACCTGTAATTCCAAATACCCAAAATACCCTTGACTTGTCAAAGCCATAACTTGAGTTTTATAAATCCAATCATGGACTTCTAGCACTCTCTAGAAAGCTAAGAGAATAAGGAACAAAATTCATGTCGACAAAAAAAGTTCATAGGAATCATCCTTCTAGGGCAAAAGTGTCATGCAAGTTGGGTGACTTTCAAGCTCCAAATTCACATGTCTCAGATGACCTGTAACTTGTCTGGCTCATAACTTGAGTTCTATAAACCCTATCAAGTACTTCTAGTACTCAAATTAAAGTTATTATCATGCTCTACAACAATCATGTTAGGGTCAAGGTGAGATGAAAATCACATCTTGAGTTAAGTGGTCTTGAAGATAGGTACCAAACCAGGGGATTTTACACTGTCAAGCATATCAACCCTAGCTTAGGAACTCCTCACACTCTTGGCTCATGATAAGTTGATCTTGGAATCATCCCTTGGACATCTTAATGAATCAATCCATGATCACATGGCTCTTGAATTAGGTCTCAACCTTCTTCAAATCATCAGTTTTCCTAGGGCTGACCAAATGAAACCCTAGTTGTACCAAACTTGGTAGCAACTTCTTATCTTTCACACAATGACCCATCTAGTCTTCAAAATGAACCTCAACACTTCTCATGAGCTCTCTCAAGACCTCAAGTCCAACTTTATGGCTTCAACATCATCAGATGAATTCCCACAACTCTCAAGTTAGGAGACATACACTCTTGGTTTCAACCACTCTTTCTGAGGATCTTAAACTTCTCTGGTGAGGATATCAACCCTTGAACACTTGGATAAATCTCTTAGCTAGCTTCATAGTCTTGTGTAGCCCTTTGATTGGTAATCATACCTCTTGATCTCCTGCACACATGTCAATGAGATGCAAATGATAATGCTAACATGAATGCAATGAAACACAAGCTAGGTAAAGAAAAGGTTGGGCAAATTTTGGGGTGCAACAACTTGCAAATGTAAAGCTTTTGTGTGGGATATTCATTGTGAGAAGAGTTTCATTGAGCTGAATAAATGATTGACTACAACCCCAATTTTGATTCTACCTGATTTGGATGAACCATTTGTGGTGTGCTGCGATGCGCCTTTGATGGGTTTAGGTGGTGTGTGAATGCAAGATGGTAAAGTTGTAACTTATGTTTTGCGACAACTGAGAGTTCATGAGACAAATTATCCTAGTCTTGATTTGGAGTTGACTACAGTGGTGTTTATGTTGAATATTTAAATGCTTTAACTTTATGGTTCCATATTTGAAGTGTATAGTGACCACAAGAGTTTGAGGTACCTATTCAATCAGAAAGAATTGAATATGAGGCAGATCAGATGGTTAGAATTTTTTGCAGGATTATGACCTTGGTTTAAATTATCATCTCGTTAAAGCTAATATCGTGGCTGAGGCTTTAAGTCGAAAGCCCTTGCGTATGTCTGCCATGATGGTTAGAGAGTTGGAATTGATTAAGCAGTTTAGAGACTTGAGTTTGGTCTGTGAGAGGACATCGCAGAGTATGATATTGGTTATGCTGAAGATCAACAATGATTTTCTTAATAATATTAAAGAGAGTCAGAAGTTGGATGTGAAGTTAGTAGACTTGAAAATTGGAAGTGATTAGGCTGAGAATAGCGACTTCATAATGGATGAGTAAGGTGTGATGAGATTTCGTGATAGAATCTGTATTCTTGATGATGTTGAATTGAAAAAGTTGAGTCTAGAAGAAAGTCATAAGAGTAGTCTGAGTAATCATCCAGGAGCTACAAAGATGTATCAAGATCTGAAGAAGGTATTTTGATGGCCTGTATTGATGAGTGACGTGGCTCAGTTTGTGTATGGCTGTTTGACTTGCCAAAAGTCAAAGGTAGAACATCAGAAATTTACTAGTTTGATGCAACCGTTGGATATCCCAGAGTAGAAATGGGACAACATTTCTCTGGATTTGGTGACTAGGTTGCCAAATAATCCAAGAGGGCATGATGTCATTTGGGTGATTATTGATATACTGACAAAGTTGGCGCATTTTATCCTGATTAACATTAGTCTTTCCTTGCAGAAGTTGGCGGAGTTTTATATCTGGGTGACTGTGAAGGTGCACGGAGATTATTTAAGCATTGTTTCAGATAGAGATTCGAGGTTCACTTCCAGATTTTGGGAGAGTTTGCAAGAGGCTTTGGGTTCGAGGTTGAGGTTGAATTTAGCTTATCATCCACAGACAAATGGTCAGACTGAAAGGACTATACAATGTTTGGAGGATTTGTTGAGGGCTTGTGTTCTTGAACAATGAGGTTCTGGGGATAGTCATTTGTCGTTGATCGGGTTCACTTATAATAACAGTTTTCATTCCAACATTGGAATGACATCTTTTGAAGCTTTGTATGGTCGGAGGTATAAGACACCTTTGTGTTGGCATGGATATGGTGAGAGTATTGTGCTTGGATCTGAGATCGTTCAACAGACTACTAAGAAGGTGAAACTGATTCGAGAGAAGATGAAAGTTTTGCAGAGTAGGAAGATAAGTTACCATGATAAGAGGAGGAAGGACCTTGAGTTTCAAGAAGGAGATCATGTGTTCTTGACCGGTGTTGGACATGCTCTGAAGTCGAGGAAGCTTATTCCTCAGTTTATTATCTCCTATCAGATTTCAGCAAGAGTTTGAGCTGCTACTTATAGAGTGGCGTTGCCACCAAATTTGTCAAATTTGAATGATGTGTTCCATGTTTCACAGTTTCAGAAGTATGTTCTAGATCCGTCGCATGTGATTCCTATGAATGATGTTCAGGTAAGGGATAACCTTACGGTTGAGGCTTTGCCTATGCGGATTGAAGGTCGTGAGGTGAAGAAGTTGAGAGGTAAGAAGATTGCTCTCGTGAAGGTAGTGTGGGGAGGCGCTGCCGATGGAAATATGACTTGGGAGTTGGAGAGCAAAATGCGTGAAGCGTATCTAGAGTTGTTTGCATCAGGTAATTTTCGAGGAAGAAAATATTCTAAGCGGGGGAGAGTTGTAACGCCCCAATTTTATGTGATATGGTGTATAGATATGTGAATATGTGTGTTTTGTTGTATATGGGGATACCCTTAGTGTGGGGTAGTGACCTTAAGACTAGACCCTGAAGAAATGGTTGGGGGTGTTGTTGCCCCCCAAAATTTGCTCAACATCCTTTACCTGGTTTATGTTTCATTGCATTATCATTTGCATAGTTCTATCATTTGCATATCATGGCATATCATTCATCCAATAGGAGATCAAGTGTGATTATTATCAAGAGAAGCCTAGCAAGAAATCTTATCCAAGCTTGAGAAGTCATCCAAGTCATCAGGAGGTGGTGGGAGGTCTTGATCAGTTGAAGACTATCAATGAGGTGTGAATATGAGATGTGTATAGAGCTCATGGAGTTCCTAGAGGGCCATGTTGGAGCTAAATCAAGTCATTGTGTCAAATGCAAGAGCCACAGTTGAGGTGTAAGCAATTAGGGTTTCATCTGGATCAACCCTAGGTCAATTATGCAATTGAAGAGCATTCAAGCCTACTTTGAGGTCATGGAGTTCATGAAATGATGTGATAAGACATTTGTGGTGTTGTGCCAAGATCAAATCAAGAAGAGTCAAGAATGTGGGAAGTTGCTAAATTAGGGTTTTAGTGCAAATTACCCTATTTAATGCCTAACTTCAAGGCCACATAAGTCAAGATACAAGTTTCAAATGGATCTTTGTCCAACATGAAACTTGTAGATCATCTCAATACCTTTAATTTGAGTACTAAAAGTCCTCAAGGGGATTTATAGAACTCAAGTTATGGTCCAGACAAGTTATAGGTCCTCAGATGATTCTGAAATTTGTCTGTGAAAATCATCTGACTTCAAGGCTACATTTGACCTAGAAGGAGGTTTCACCTGAACTTTTGGTCAACATGAAAGTTGTTCCTCATGATCTTAGCTTTCTAAATTGTACAAGAAGTCTTCCATATGATTTATAGAACTCAAGTTATGAGGTTTACAAGTCAGGGGTATTTTGGGAAAGTGAGATTATAGGTCATTTTCAAGCATGGGCCAAAATCTCCAACTTGCAAGCTTCAAATGGAAAATTTTTCAACATGAAAGTTGCTTAAAATGATGTTTGAGTGCAACCAATTGGTCATGAGAGTTTGTTTTGGCTCATATCAAAAAGTCATTTGAAATGGTTTGAAAATGAAGAAATTTCAAATATGGAAAGGAGGGAAAATGGGATTTTGAGTTAGATGACCAAAACCAAGCAAATGGGTACATTTTCTGACTAGAAATTTCATTTTGAACACTTTGACACTTTGACATTTTTGATTTGAGGCATAATTCCATGACTTTCAATGTTGTTACTTCATGAACAAGTCACATATGCAAAATCATACACAAGGCAATTCAGACCAATTTCTACATCCAAACTCATTCTAAATGACATGTGCAAGGTGTTAGAAACTTCTAGAACCAATGCCAAGCTTGCAATACACGACTGTCATAATGAACTTTGAAGGAAAAATCAGAAAATGCAAATCACTGTTTTGGGCTTCAACTTGGATCCAAAGGCCCATGAAACTCTTATATATATTCATTAGAGTGAGTTCAGATCAATTTTGGAGCTTCATTTCGCGCCAGAGCAAGCAAGAGCAATTGAAATTTCACAGCTGCAACTTGAAATCGGATTCTGAGTTTGGAGCTAATTCAAGCAAAATTGAGGTGTGCAATCTCTTTCTGGTAGATCATTGAAAGTTTTTGGAGCATTTGGAAGCAAATCACGAGCTCTAAGTACCTCTGTCAACAGATCTAGAGCAGGTTAGTAAATCTCCATATTCTACATGATTTAGCATGATTCATTTAGTTTTGAGCTTGCTTTTAGAATCAGGAAGAGATGTAGATCATTTCTGGATTGGAATTTGGACAATTAGAGACAATGTAGGATCATGTATGAATTCTGTTGAGGCACGATTTGGCTTGATCTTGAAGAATTGACATGAATTGGATAAATGATGATGATCTAGGAAGCATGAGGAACAGTTCTGTGTATTTAGTTTAGGACTTGATGATGATCAGAATTGAGGTGCATTTGGAGTTTGCCTTCGAATTTTAAAACCTAGCCAGATCTAGAGGATTTTGAGTGGAGATTTGGAATGTACATGAAAAACTGAGTTGATTTGGTATTTTGTTTGTCATTTTTGGTTGCCTGAAACTGGACTCTCGCCGGAGAAGACGATCAGAGTCTTCTCCGGCCACCACGCACCACCGCCCAGTGTCTCTACTCAGATGACCTGAAAGATGAAGAAGATGATGTGAGAGCCATTAGATCAACCTTGGACCATTGACTGACCACCAGATCGTGTGGCTGGGACTTGTTTTTTTGTTGACTCCAGATTAATTCAAAACGCTGCGTTTAAATAAATGAGGTGGCAAGCTCTGGCGCGTTGGATGGATTGACCAGTCTCCAGATCCATTGGCTCTTGTTTATTTCTGTTTTTAATTCATTTTAATTTCATTTTGTTTTATTTTAATTGCATTGTTATTCCAAAAATCATATAAATTCCAATTTTGATCACAAAATTATTTTAAAAATATCCTCATGATCCTTATGGAATTTATGATTTTCTGGGATTAACAAAATACAATTTCATGCATTTTTCAATTTTTATTTGATTTTTCACATTTTATTTTGTTCTTTATTTTTGCATAATTGGCTATCTGTTTTGTTGAATTTTAGTTCTTCCAATTGGTTTTGAGTTTGGCTTTTATTTTTTAGTATGTGTTAGGGTAGACATGTATGTTCCCTTAGAATTTTTGGTGGATTTTTAGAACAATATTAGGATCTGTTTTAGTATTGGGATTAGGACCCTCCCAAACTTGTGGATTCCCTTGACCTATCTCAATGTAGGAATTGTTTAGATAACTTAGAAGTTGATTTAGGCTTCAAAATTTTTACATTAGTTTTTTCAAACATGTATGTTCCCTTAGGAATTTTATTAGATTTTTGCAACTTGTTTTCCTATTTTAGTTGTATTTTGCGATTGGCTTGTGTTTGTGGATCCCTCCCTTGAGTGCTTTGCTTTGCTTGGTTTGGTTGGCTGCCTTGGAGTGGGTTTAAGTTTGAGTTCTTTTTGTTTGAGCTTTTGGTTTCATTGAAGATGCTTGGGATTGAGGATTGGAGCTTGGAGTTGAAGGCTTTTCCTCTTGTGGAGCTTTTGTTTAGGAGCTTAGGAAACTAGGGTTTTAGGAAATGCCTTAGACCTAGTTTTGATTCTTTCTTCAAACATAGAGTGCATTATTTGCCTCTATTCTATCCAATGACACAAAGTCCTTCTTGGGAAGATCCATCTCTCCTTAGGAGGGATGAGTGGTATGCCCAAGTGAGTAGAACTTTGAGGATACCTTTCATTTGCAATGTTGAGTTCTTAGTGATTTCCTTTGGTTGTCATTAAGTCCCTTAACATTATAGCTTGATCTTGATGATTAATCCTCCTCTTGGAGTGTGCTTGTTGGATCTTGAAGATTGATGAATATTGAAGATAGAAGCTTGCTTGAAGATGAAGCCTTTGCTGTTTAGAGTTGCTGTTGCTGTTTGCTGTAGGAGTTTGGTACTGCTGCCTGAGCTGCCTCCTCTGTGTCTCTTGTTTTTCTCTGTATTGTATTTTGCTTGTGTTGATTACCTCTAGGTTTGAGGTGGAGCTTGTCTCCTCTTGTCTATTGTTTTCTCTCTTGCCTCAATGGTACTGTTGCATGGCATGCATGTTTACTGTTTACTGTTTACTATTTACTATTTACTGTTTGTTGCTTGCTTTCTTTTGCTGTTTACCCCCCTAGGATCTCTGATTTCCTCTGTGCAATAGGAAATTATGACAGACATTAGGTTCTGACCCATGCATGACAACATTAGGTTAGTTCCCCTTTCAACCATAGTTTTAGGGTCTTTCTATTCTCATCTCAAAACAATTCAAAAACACAGTAATAAGGATAACGCGTGTTGTACGCTACAAGCCTTAAGCCATTTGAGAAAAGGTTGCTGGAGGGTCACTCTTCAGTAACCTGGCTGCTTAGTATGGTACCCTTAGGGTGACATACGACGTAGTCACTCTCAGATCACAAGTTTTTAGTGCAGTACAAGTTACAAACAGACTAAAAAACATTTCTTTCGTAAAAAACTCAAACAAACATTCAAACTCTGCTTTTGTCCTCTTGGACCTTTAATCAGGAAAACCCTTTCCTAAGGAGATAAAAAAACTGTCAGACAAACTTGTGTCTTCCGTAGCCCGAACTACGTTTGCTCTGATCTTTCATGCTGTATGAAAGTACGTAGGCATAGGATGCGATATCCTAGCGAGCAAACTTCCCCTCCTTTCCCGTAGGTAGGCGAAGTACGTTGACTCTGATTTCTCGTTCCAGACGGGAATACGTAGGCATAAAGTGTGATACTTTGCCGAGTCATTTTCTTTTCTTTTTAACCCAGACCTGTAGAGTAGATAGAATAATACACCCTTAGATAGAAAACAAGCGTGGATCCCGTCGAGTACGACGGACGTGAGGGGTGCTAATACCTTCCCCTTGCGTAACCGACTCCCGAATCCAAGATTTGGTTGCGATGACCATTCCTTTCCCCCTTTGCGTTAGGTTTACTCTGAGCGTTTCCTTTCCCTTTTGTGGGATAAATAACGCGCGGTGGAGACTCTTCTGTCATAGCCGGCGCTGATTTTCGCAGTAGCGACCGCTGGCGAATCTGCTGGGGACTCCAACGGTTCCCTATGCGAGTCAATCCTAGCGCTTGTTTTCCCGTCTGGGGTTTTATACGTATTTACCTTTCTGCCTTTACTTTCAGTACTCTATTATTGTTGTTGTGCTGGGTAGAGGGTTAGATTGAGAGATAAGCCGGACCTGGGCTTGAGTTTGCACATAGATTTAGAAGTAGAGAGTAGTGGTTAGCCTGCTTGCTTAGCTCGCACCAGCTAGCCGCGAAATCTGCGCTCGGACAAGATTCTCTTAGATGCTGCTTGCCTGGCCCTTAGGGCTCGACAAGTTGTCTGACCCGAGGATTGTCGACTCTGGGGACCTATCAACTGGGATTCGACTAAGTGAGGCCGCTTCAAGGGATGATGATGACACACCTTATGGGTATCGTATCATCTCTCTTGAAAGTCTGTGACGTTGAACCCGCATAGGATGCCGTACCTCGTCTGCGAGTTAAGTACATACCTGTGAGAGGTAGGTAGGTCTGTTTGCAGGAAACCTTGGACCTCAGAGTACCTAGTTTATATCTGTCAGTGAGATGTGGTTACAGGGTTCTTTTGAGTGGTTGGTTTGGTTTGAGGCGAAGATTTGATGGTTCTCAGGCTTCAGTACAGAGCAGCACAGTTCATCAGCATTGCACTTGATCTCCTTTTTGCATATGCATGTGCATTTTCATGTTTGCATTTCATTAACGTGTATTTATGTTGCAGGTGTGATCATTCCCCTCTGATTCTAATGTATCTTCTAGCCAAACATGGAGTCCATGAAGAGGACAGTTGCTTACTGGTTGCATTCGCCAGATATCAGTTCCTTGCTGGGATTAGTTGCTCTAGCAGATGAGAGAGTGAGGGATGAGTTCAGAGTATCTTATGGGAGATTGCTTAGTTTGTTGTACAAACCTTCAGCATTTGAGACGACTGGGGTGTATACTTTGATGCAGTTTTATGAGCCTCAGCTGAGATGCTTCCTGTTCCCCGACTATATTCTGGCACCCACTTTGGAGGAGTATTCTGCTATGTTGGGAGTTCCTGTGTTAGACCAGATGCCCTTTATACATGTTGATACTGAGCCTGAGTTAGCTACACTTGCTGAGATTGTCAGTTTAGACGCTTCTGAGTTCCCTGGAGGTTTGGTCAAGCTGAACGGAGCCTATGGTTTTCACTTGTCTGTCCTGGTTGAGAAGGCTATACAGTGTGCGAAGAGTGGATGTTGGGTTGCCTTCAGTGCCATTCTAGCTGTATGCATCTATGGGATTGTCTTGTTTCCCAATGTGCCAGATTTTGTTAACTTAGATGCCTTCTTAATTCTTGCCTCGAAGAATCCAGTTCCTACTCTCTTGGGCGATATTTATCATTCTATTCACTATAAGAATGAGAAACGTCGTGGCAAGAATGTTTCTTGCTGTCTTCCTCTTTTGTACAGGTGGATCCAGGGACATCTTCCGAAGACAGGAGCTTTTGTTGATGCTGTTGATACTTCAGATTGGTCTTCCCGGTTGATGGGGCTGTCTGCTGAGAACATCATTTGGTTTGATCGGAGTATGCTTGGCACTGATATTATATATAGTTGCAGTGGATTTCCGAATGTCCCTTTGATTGGACGAAAAGGCTGTATCAACTATAACCCTTCTCTGTTGGTGAGACAGTTTGGTTATGCCTTGAGAGATGCTCCTACTGAGGTTGAGATACAGGAATCTCTGTATCTCACGGGTTTATTAGACGAGGCTGTTTTGATCAGGTTGAGACATGCATGGGCTAACATCCATAGGCGAGGGAAAACTTTGCTTGGTAAGAGAAACAACAAAGCTTATGATCTTTATTTGGCTTGGATCCACGAGAGAGCTAGTATTTCCTTGATGCCATATCCTGCTGTGGAACCTTTGTATCTGCCAGTGGTTGAGATACCTACTTCGGTAGAGATTGAGAAGTATAACAAATTGTTGGCTGAAAATGAAGAATTGAAGAAAGACAATGATGAGTTAGAGAAAGAGATCTTCCGGTTGCGTCATGAGAAGAATGAAGCTACCTTCACTGTGAAGGAACAGATGGAGTTGATTAATAGGTTGTGTTCAGAGTTGACTGAAAAGACCAGCAAGAGGGAAAAATTGGGAGTAGCCTTGAACGGTGTTAGCAAGGTGCTTGCTTACAAGAAGGAACTCTTAAACAAAGCTTATTCCCGACTCGACAAGTGGGAAACATTGTGGAATACCACGCTTACCAAGCGGAAGGAGCGTGAAGATGAGCTGAAGCTGCAGATCGCCACGCTAGAGGCGCAGATTAGAGCCCAGGATGCGAAGATTGTTGAAGAGACATCACTTAGGAGCGCTGTTGAGCTTAGAGTAAGTGACCTTGGCAAGGAGCTGAGAGGTTGTGAATCGAAGGCCGGCTCCAAGAGATGCAGACTCGACGAGTGTTTTGGCAAAGGAACCTGCAAGGACGATGCCAAAAAGCTGAGATCCACGGCTGAGCGACATGCATTACTGATACAGGAGCTGATCTCCCGACTAGGGCATTCGGAGACGTTGAGGATATTGGAAGATGTTAGAGCGCGTCATTTGGCCTGATTTATCTTTGCTTTGCTTTTGTTATATGTACTTGTATTTTGACCATCGCCAGGCTTGTTGGCCGAGGTCTTTTCAGCTGTATTCTTATACTCTGCCTTTTGGAATTTGTCTATGTATGAGGATTTTCTGATTCCTTGCTTGCTTGATTGGGACTCCATTGTCGTGATGACCTTCTCTCTGAAACTAGAATCGGGGGGGGGGGGGGGGGGAAGATAACCTGTAGCATATTTATACATTTGCATCTGCATACTCATATTGCATGACCGTTATTTTTTTGAATCTGTATCTTATTTCTTGCATCTCACAGGTTTCAGGATTGACAACCCGAGAACGCACCGTTATTCTACCAGGAATAACTGCAAGAGAATCATGGATCAAGTTCAAGTCGAGATGCAGGAAATTCGTGAGAAGTTGGCACTTTTCATGCAAGCAATGGAAACCGTGGTCAAGGGCCAGGAGAATCTCCAGACTCTGGTGCAACCGTTGTTGGTGCGGGCAAATGGAAATACTGATTATCACTCTGTTGGAACTCCTCACAAGGAGGATGGGATACCTACAGTGGTCGTTCCCACAAGTGGTGGAGTTGGTGCCGGTGATGGCAATGGCAATGGAAATACTGGTGCTGGTGCTGGTAATGGTAACACTGGTAATGGTAACACTGGTACTGGAAACGCTGGAAATGGTGATGGGAATGTTGTTAACAATACTGGAAATACTGGAGATGCTGATCAAGGGTTAAGTGACAACACTGGTTTTGGAAACAATAACCAAGGGTTTGGAAATGGTAATCGTGATGGTAATTTTGGTTTCAACAATCAAGGCTTTGGCTACGATGGCTATGGTAACAACAATCAAGGGTATGGAAACGGTGATGTTGGCTTTGGTACATGAACAACAACGGTGTTGGGATGGTGCCTTTCAACACTGGGTATGGTCTAGGTGGGGTCAACCAAGGATTCGGTAACAGAGGACGGGGTCCTATTTTCAATCAACAGGGATACGGCCGTAACGCTGGTTACAAGGGATATGGTAATGAGAATCTGAACTGGGGCGAGGATCGCCAGAAAGACGCTTTCTCCGGACAAGGCGTGGGATTTGAAAGGCCTAATGATAATGATAGGAGGTTCAAAATGCTGGAAGAGCAGATCAAAGGGATAGCCAATCAGAACTTTGCTGGGTTAGATATGACTACCATGGGACTAGTGCCTGGGCTGAGGGTGCCTTTGAAATTTAAAGCTCCAACATTTGACAAGTATAAGGGGGATACATGCCCTAGAGTTCATGTACGTTCTTATTACAGAAGAATGTCTGCATACTCTGACGACGAGAAGATGCTTATGCATTTCTTTCAAGACAGTTTATCAGGACCATCACTGGAATGGTACATAGGACTGGAGCCCTCCCAAATTAGAAGCTGGAAAGAATTGGCTGATGCTTTTGTTAAACATTACCAGTATAATAGTGACTTGGCGCCAAACAGGGTTCAGCTGCAGAGTTTGTCTCAGAAGAATGGGGAGAGCTTCAAGGAGTACGCGCAGCATTGGCGTGATATTGCGGCTAGGGTTCATCCCCCTTTGGTTGAAAGAAAGTTGATTGATATGTTTATTGGAACATTCTCTGGAATGTATTACGACAAATTGTTTAATGTCTCGATGGGCAGCTTCTTCGACATGATTCTCATGGGAGAACGGATTGAAAACGGAATTAAGATTGGGAAGATTCAGGCAGGTGAATCCACCTCAACTGGAGGTGCAAGGAAAGCCTTTGGTGGAAGGAGACAAGGCGACGCCAGTGCGGTATATGGTGGTCGAGGTCGTGGAAGAGGTAGGAATCAATATCAGCCGCAGCAAGTTGCTAGTGTTACTATCCCGATACCTCAGCAAAAACAACAATAACAACAGCAACGACAACACCAGCCGCAGCAACAGAGAATGCACCCTGCTCAGTGTAGAATTCAAGAGGGTAGGCCGAAGAGAGTATTTGAAGCACCTCCTTCAACTTATGCCGAACTTCTTCAAATGCTGTTGGGTTTGAATTTGGTGGAAAAGAGAACGATGGCCCCGTTGACGGGCACTCCTCCATTTGGTTTTGACGCTGGTAAACATTGTGATTTTCATTCCGGGGCACCCGAACATGACATTGAAGGTTGCCATGCTTTCAAACATAAGGTTCAAGATTTGCTTGACAGTAAGGCCATTAACTTTGGTAAGGAGGGTCCCAATATTGTACAACAACCCATGCCTAATCATGGAGCGAATACTATCATAACGGAAGAGAATTTGAACTTGGTTATGGATGTGAATGAATTGAAGACACCGTTAAGTTTTGTTAAAAGCAGATTGTTGAAAGGGGGTGTATTCCCCGGGTGTGACGAATATTGTCTGGATTGCTGGACCCAACCAGAGGGTTGCGCTGATTTGAAAAGAGGCATCCAATCCATGATAGATGAGGGGATTTTGCAATTTGATCGGACCGCTGTTGAGAAGCCTATTGAGGCATTGTTTGAAAAGCAGGATGAGATTGCAACTGTTACGATCCCAAGGAAGACTATTACGATATCGGCGCCCGCCAAGCGGCCGACTATCACAATAACAAAAGCAGGACCTGTTCCTTTTGAGAGTACAAAAGTTGTTCCATGGACATATGGGTTAGAAGCGTACTGTAATGGAGAAAAGATTGAGGTGAATAGCCGGCCGGCAAGGGCAGTTGACAATATTGTTGGAACGGGAGGCATGACCCGTAGTGGAAGAATCTTCACCGCACCTGAAGTTGAAGCAGAGAGGATTACTAAAGGAAAGGCCAAGGTGAATGAAAGTGGACCATCCCAGTTGAAAGAGAAAGACACGTCGCTCAAGGACGTAGAAGAGTTCATGAGGCTAATTCGCAAGAGCGATTATAAGATTGTTGAGCACTTACAACAGACACCCTCAAAAATTTCAATCCTATCTTTGTTACTTTGTTCTGAGGCTCATCGAAATGCTTTGTTGAAGATATTGGACACGTCATTTGTACCTCAGGAGGTTTCTGTCAACCAACTAGAGGGGGTACTGGCGCATGTTAATGCTGGACATAGTTTGGGTTTCACTGATTTTGATCTAACACCCAGAGGTCGAGAGCATAATATGGCTTTGCACATATCGGTGGAGTGCCGGGGCACCGTAATGTCGCACGTTCTTGTTGATATCGGATCATCCCTGAATGTATTGCCTAAGAAGGCTATGATGAAGTTAGATATCCGGGGAATTATTTGCACGCCAAGTGACTTAGTTGTGAGGGCGTTTGATGGAACGAGAAGGTCGGTGTTCGGATCGATAACGTTGTCGTTGCAGGTCGGGCCGGAAATATTCGACACTGAATTTTATATCATGGATATTCATCCATCTTATAGCTGTTTACTTGGGCGTCCATGGATACACTCTGCAGGGGCTGTGACGTCCACGCTGCATCAAAAGCTTAAGTTTGAAGTCGGTGGTGGCATCGTTACTATTTGTGGGGAAGAGGACATCTTGGCCAGTCATCTCTCATCATTCAAGTACGTTGAAGTGGCTGGAGAAATCCACGAAACGCCATGCCAAGCCTTCGAAGGGTTGCAAATCAAAGACAAGTCCAGTGTTCCCAGCAAAGTGCCAGAGGTTGCTGTGGCTTCGTACAAAGACGCTCAAGCATTGATTCATACTGGTGATACCAAGGGTTGGGGTCAAGTACTGGAAATTCCTGTCAAGATGGACAAGTTTGGACTAGGGTATCGCCCAACATCAGCATCTTCTTCATAGAAAGCACCCAAGTTCAAGGGACCGGTGGTGATTACTCCAAAGGGATTCTGCTTTGAGACGATTAATGTTGTTTCCGACTCTGAAGACGGAGATAGTGATTGCGACATGGACGCGTGGATCAAGCCTAGCGTGCCAGGACAAAGTCTTTGCAACTGGTCCATCCGGGAAATTATCCCAGTGACTACAAAACAGTAATGATTTGTTTTCTTGATTATTGTATAATCCTGTGTCCTACCCGGGGCATAATGATTTTGTTTTAGGGCCACCTGCTTATGTGTATGCACTGTTTAATCATTGAATAAATGCGTTTTTCTCATACAAATTTTGTGTTCCCTGTTGTTCCTGTTTTTATTTTAACAATAAATGGCAATGTGGTTATGAGCTTTGTTTGCACTCATTTGAAGCATTTAACCATTTCCTTTGCAGGATTCATATTTCAGATGACACCGAAAACGAACTTCCTATGACTTGCTTTGACTTTGAGCACCCGGTATTTCAAGCTGAGGAAGAGATTGTTGAGGATAGCGACTTGCCAGAAGAGCTGACTCGACTGTTGAAACTGGAAGAAAAAATCATTCTGCCTCATCAGGAAGAGATTGAGATTATCAACATGGGATCCGAGGGAGTTGTCAGGAACATCCGGATAGGGGCTGCACTGCAAAGCGACATCAAGCAAGGTCTGATTGAGATGTTGCAAGAGTACAGTGATATCTTTGCTTGGTCGTACGAGGATATGCCAGGATTGGATACTGACATGGTTGTTCATCGTCTGCCATTGCGAGAAGAATGTCCGCTTGTTAAGCAGAAACTCAGAAGAACCAGACCAGATGTGTCTGTGAAGATTAAGGAGGAAGTTCAGAAACAGTGGGATGCTGGGTTCCTGGCTGTTACAACTTATCCATCATGGGTCGCCAATATAGTACCGGTACCAAAGAAAGACGGTAAGGTACGAATGTGCGTAGACTATCGTGATTTGAATAGGGCAAGCCCAAAGGACGACTTTCCGCTTCCTCATATCGATATGCTGGTCGATAATACTGCTCAATTCTCCATGTTCTCCTTCATGGATGGCTTCTCGGGTTACAATCAGATAAAAATGGCGCCAGAAGACATGGAGAAGACAACCTTCATTACCCCATGGGGAACATTTTGCTACAAAGTGATGCCCTTTGGTTTGAAGAACGCTGGGGCAACATATCAACGTGCTATGACGATGGTCTTTCATGACATGATGCATAAAGAGGTCGAGGTTTATGTTGATGATATGATTGCCAAATCCCAGACGGAGGACGAGCATTTGGTTAATCTACTGAAATTGTTCAAGAGGCTTAGGAAATTCAGGCTGAGGTTGAATCCTAACAAGTGCACCTTCGGGGTGAGATCCGGTAAACTATTGGGGTTTATTGTGAGCGAAAAAGGAATTGAGGTTGATCCTACTAAGATAAAAGCAATACAAGAAATGCCAACGCCTAAGACAGAAAAAGAAGTGCGTGGGTTTTTAGGGAGGTTGAACTACATTGCTCGGTTCACATCTCACCTAACCACTACATGCGAGCCATTATTCAAATTGTTGAAAAAGAATCAGGCTGTGACCTGGAATGAAGATTGTCAAAGGGCGTTTGAAAAGATAAAAGAATATTTGCAGGAGCCTCCAATATTGATACCCCCAGTAGCCGGGAGACCATTGATTATGTATTTGACGGTTCTTGAGGAAAGTATGGGTTGTGTTCTCGGTCAACATGACGAGACTGGACGTAAAGAGCATGCAATTTACTGCTTGAGTAAAAAGTTCACAGACTGTGAGTCCCGTTACTCAATGCTCGAAAAAACGTGTTGTGCGCTAGCCTGGGCTGCCAAACGTTTGAGACAATACATGTTAAACCATACAACCATGCTAATTTCAAAGATGGATCCGATCAAATACGTATTTGAAAAGCAAGCACTCTCCGGGAGGATTGCTCGATGGCAGATGGTGCTGACAGAATATGATATTCAATATGTTTCTCAAAAGGCTATCAAAGGTAATGTTTTGTCAGAGTACCTAGCGAAGCAGCCGATTGAAGATTACCAACCAATGAGGTTTGATTTTCCTGACGAGGATATCATGTACTTGAAAATGAAAGATTGTGATGAGCCATTGCCGGATGAAGGTCCAGAGTTGGGTTCCAAATGGCAATTGATATTTGATGGCGCTGTTAATTCCTACGGTAGTGGAATAGGGGCAATTATCACTACTCTTCAAGGGACGCACATTCCCTTTACTGCCAGATTGACCTTTCCAGTTACCAATAATGAGGCTGAATATGAGGCGTGCATCATGGGTCTGGAGGAGGCTATTGATTTGAGAATCAAATATCTTGATGTATACGGGGACTCTGCTCTAGTGGTCAACCAGATTAAAGGAGAATGGGAGACGCGGCAGCCCAATCTGATACCCTATATGAATTATGCAAGGAGATTGTTGCCTTTCTTTGACAAAGTAGAATTGCATCACGTGCCACGAGCAGAAAATCAGATGACCGACGCTCTTGCAACGTTGTCTTCAATGTATAAAGTTAACTTCTGGAATGAGGCTCCCAGGATTGTTATCTCTCGCCTTGATAGGCCCGTCTTCATATTCGCCATTGAGAAAGCATCCGATGGCAAACCGTGGTATTTCGATATCCAGAATTTCCTGAAGAACCAAGAGTATCCGGCTGGGGAGTCCAGTCGAGATTAGAAGACTCTTAGGAGATTGGCTAGCAATTTTTATTTGAATCCGGATGGCGTCCTGTACAAGAGAAACCACGACTTGGTGTTGTTGCGATGTGTGGACGAGAAAGAGGTTAAGTTGCTCATGGAAGAAATTCATGAAGGTACGTTTGGTACGCATGCTGGTGGACATGCAATGATGAGAAAGCTGTTGCGGGCAGGTTACTATTGGCTAACGATGGAAACAGATTGTTTCAAGTTTGCGAAGCGGTGCCATCAATGTCAAATTTATGCAGACAAAATTCATGTGCCTCCGAGCCCTCTGAATGTTATGTCATCACCGTGGCCTTTCTCGATGTGGGGAATTGATATGATCGGAAGGATTGAGCCTACGACATCAAACGGACACTGGTTCATTTTGATAGCTATTGATTACTTCACCAAATGGGTGGAAGCAGCGTCATATGCTAATGTCACCAAACAAGTGGTAGCCAGATTTATCAAAAGAGATATTATCTGCAGATATGGAATCCCAGAGCGGATTATCACCGATAACGGTTCAAACTTGAATAACAAGATGATGAAAGAGCTGTGTCAGAATTTCAAGATCGAGCCTCACAACTCTTCTCCTTATCGGCCTAAGATGAATGGCGCCGTCGAAGCGGCTAATAAGAACATAAAGAAGATTGTTCAGAAGATGGTTGTGACCTATAAGGACTGGCATGAGATGTTGCCTTTCGCTTTGCATGGTTATCGTACGACAGTATGCACATCAGCCGGGGCAACCCCTTTCTCATTGGTGTATGGCATGGAGGCAGTGTTACCATTGGAGGTTGAGATTCCTTCTTTGAGGGTTTTACGCGATGTTCAACTTGATGAGGCAGAATGGGTAAAAGATAGACTGAACCAACTCAGTTTAATGGATGAGAAGAGACTGGCTTCTCTCGCATATGGTCGGTTGTATCAGAGCCGGATGAAGAAAGCTTACGATAAGAAGGTATGCCCTCGAAGCTTTCAGACGGGCGATCTTGTGTTGAAAAAGATTCTCCCACCACAATCGGATCACAGGGGCAAATGGACTCCCAACTACGAGGGTCCATATGTCGTCAGAAAGGTTTTCTCTGGAGGATCCTTGTTGTTATCCACCATGGATGGTGAGGACTTTACGTCTCCTGTGAATACGGACGCAGTTAAAAAATACTTTGCTTAAAGTGACCCGCTGGACAGAAAAAAGAGAGTCCAGGCAAAAATGGGGCATCCCGGCGAACCATAAAAAAGGAATAAAAGGTTCGGGCAAAATTTAGGGATAAAATTTTAAAAATGTACACCCGCGAAGTTGAAAACCTGAAAAGGGCAACTTCGGCAAAAAAGGGTATCCCGGTGAATTGAAAACCCGCAAAGGGCGATTCACGCAAAAGTTAGGGATTTGAAAAAGCAAATGACTGCTGTCCGAGTTTGATACTGCATTTCTTGGTGGTTTGGGAATGCTTGAGGGTCGTATATCCGAGACAATCTCTTCCGAAGATCGAGTATAGGAAAAGCGCCAGAGTCGGGCAAGTCATAGGAGAATCAGCTCATGGTGTTCGTCTGTACCACGTTGCCGACATGTATATCAAATTTATTTTGTATCTTTCTTTGTGCTTCTTGTGCATATATTGTATTTTGCTTGTGCGTAACTTCCTCTTTTCAGGAGTTACATCCAGTGTACAAAGCTTTGCCTATTTACAGGCCCATTCAATAAAGCATGTTATTCAGTACTTGATGCTTGTTCTTTACTGCTTTGTTTGTGAAAAACGCCGATGTTTTGATGAACTTGCACTTGCATAAACTTGCTGGCCCTTGCCAATAATTGCTAAAACTTCGAATTGACTGAATGAATGTCACGGATATTAACTCGGATAGATTTTGTTGTGTAGATTTGTTTTGTCTCATTTGTGTTTTGCAGGGTCCTTACCTTTGAAGCAAACAGTCAGGAATTGTATTCCCCAGCCAAAGTCTCTTGACGTAGGACCTGACTTCAGTTGATGTCGATCTTTAGCAAGTCGTATCTTATCCCCAGAAAATGGAGACAGTACTTATTCCTTCCAGATGTGGAATTGTCCTCCCCGAGAGAGTATCATCAGGAATGTCGCTTGAAGAGTATCTTCATGGAATTTGTCCATAGGGTATCCCTAGCAGGTCAAAACCAATATCCCCGGCAGAGGACGCCTCCCCGAAGGATGGTTATTCGCTTTCCCTGTAGGTTTTTCATTCTTTCGTCAGGATGGTTATCCTTAGCAGAGTTTGTAGCTTCGAGTTTGTAGACTGTATCCCGACAGTGTATTTCTTCCCCCAGAAGGGTCTGGTCTCTCCCTAGCAGAATTGGTTGTTGTCTCCGACATTTATTTTGCTGGAATACTTTGTGATACCCGTTCATCCCCAGCGGAGTTGGTTTTGTTCTTAGCGATTTCATACCGGAGTGTTTCTCAGCAGTTTCAGCCTGCATCAACATTTGCATATATCATCATATTTGCATCTACTAAAACGCGTAGCATTTCCATGTCGAGTGGAGCATTACGCCATTGTCAAACATACGCATTTTGAAACATAAGCCAGGTTGGTTAACCTTTTTGTTTTCAAGTGTTGTTTTCCCTGCAGGCGGAGGGAGCTCTTGCTCAGATTAATTACCAGATAAGCAAGGTCTCGGCATGAGACATGTAATGATAATGTTCGTTTTGTCATTATTCACCACAGAGTTGCTAGGTGTCTGGCAGTTTGGGTTCAGAAAATCCCCAATAGAGTCCTTCTCAGATTTGCTGCCATGTTCGCGCTAAAAGTTTGAAGATTGAACCAGTATTTTGTTACCCATTTGATTGATGGAGTTAGCTACTGCAAAGATAGGCAGAGAAGCTGTAGACGAAGTTATTTTCCTGTATTTGGCAGAGTTATTGCCCGTAGTGGTGACGGAGTTATTTTCCTGTATTTGGCAGAGTTATTGCCCGTAGTGGTGACAGAGTTATTTTCCTGTATTTGGCAGAGTTATTTCCCGTAGTGGTGACGGAGTTATTTTCCTGTGTCGGACAAAGTTATTTCCCATAGTGGTGATGAAGTTATTTTCCTGTATCGGACATAGCTATTTCCCGTAGTGGTGACGGAGTTATTTTCCTGTATCGAACAGAGTTATTTCCCGTAGTGGTGACGGAGTTATTTTCCTGTATTATTGGCAGATTTATTTCTTATTTGTTGATAAAACTATTTCCTCATTGGAAGTCGCCAAAGTTAGTCCCTGTGTTGTTGGCAGAGTTGTTTCCCCAGTAAAAGCGTCAGAAAAGATCGCGCCTGTGTTGGACAGAGATCGCGCCTGTGTTGACAGAGATTGTTACCTGTGATTGACAGTGATTGCTACCCGTGTGGACGAAGTCATTATCCGTAATCGATGGATCATCCCCAGTGGAGTTGTGCCCTGTGACTGACATAGATCGTTATTCCAATTATAGACAGAATTGTACCCATGTTGATGGAGTCCTTCCTCGTGTTGACGAAGTTTAGTCCCGTTGTGGATGAAATTGTTTCTCGTAAAGTTAATTCGATGCTGAAATCAAGAGTTTTATTAGAAGATTGATCAGTTGTTTCCATAACAAATGGGTTCAGCACAACGGATGTTGTTCACTGAGCAGTTTTTGCAGTTCATGTCTGCAGTTGGCAAATTTCCGGGTTTCTTGGTATTCAACCGTCTTTTACCTCGATTGCTTGAAGGTCGTTCGTGTAACGCCCCGATTCCGATTTCCTTTATTCTGAGTCCTTTTAATTTAATTGATTAAATTATTATTTTAAATATAGGATTTATGTGTTTAATATGTTATGTGTGCATATTGTTTTGGGCAAAATAGGTTGGAGGGTATTTTGGGCATTAGTGATTATGCTAAGCGGATATTTTTATGAGAATTGATTAATTAGTGTGTGGAAAGAATTTGAGAGGAAAGAAATAGAATTATGAGATAAGAGAGGAAAAGAGAAAAGATAGTAGCATAAAAAGAAAAACAAGAGAAAGAAAGAGGAGAAGAGAAAGTGGAGAGAAAAGGAGAGGAAAACCTAGAACTTCAAGAAATCATCACCAAAGCTTTCGATTGATCGGGTAAGGGTGTGAAGCTTTATTATTCTATCAATGTGTATAATCATGTATGATTTTGTTGGATTGTTTTGGATTGTTGGTAGTTTTTCTACACTTTCCATTTTAGGTTGAATTTGGTTTAATCGGGAGGAATCGTTGTTTAACGGTTAGAATCGTGATTAGATGATGTAGGTTAGACGATATATGTTAGACTAAGGCTACTGGAACAAACTTTGGATTTAATCGGGTGATTTTGGTGAGTTTGGAGGTGCTGGAGCAGAACTGAATGTTGTTGTTCGCAGGCGACTCGCTAGCAGCTCGCTAGGCGAGCACGCAGCGAACTCTCGCTAGCAGCTCGCTAGGCGAGCGTGCAGCGAACGGTCCCAGACTTGGGACAGTGAGATCCTGATGTCCCTCGCTGGCAGCGAAGGGAGTAGCGAGGAGCTCGCTGGAGGTTCGCTGTGGCGAACGGGATAGCGAGCGAGGTCTGTAGCCCCTGTTCTTGCTCGCTAGCAGTTCGCTAGGCGAGGAGGTAGCGAACGCTCGCTAGCAGCTCGCTAGGCGAGCGTGTAGCGAACGTAGCAGGATGAATTTTCCCTATTGCGTGGTGCTGTCGTGGCTTGGGGTTTCGGTTGCGATCGACCCTTCTTTGATTTAATAGCTTATATGCTGGATTGTGATGTACTGTGGGTAGCCGTATGGCGTGAATCCTAGATTATGATTTGTGGCCGTTTGGGCACTTATGTGCATTGTTTAGCTTGATTAAAAATCTATGATGCTTGTATGAATATATGCGATGAATGTGTAGAATGCATGAGTATGTTTGCAAACATGTGTGCATTTCAAGAGTGTCATGAGTCATGTTGCATGTGAAGCATCATGGTATGCATTTCTTGTGTCGATTGATTCCTCGGTGAATCTGCAGAACCTCGTGTGCCCTTGTGGGGTGTGAGCGATGGTTAATTATTGATCCCTCTGTGGATTTGCAGAACCTCGTATGTTGCGATGGTTATTTTGATTCCACGTAGAATCTGCAGAACCTCGTGTGCCCATGTGGGGTGTGAGCGATGGTTATTTGGTTCTTCAATTGAACCTGCTGAAATGAGTCGGTACCGCATTTGCATCTGCATAGAGTCGTGTGTCGGTCTCTATGAGTTGCATGTTGACATCTTGCATGGTGTATGGTGAATAAACATAATTGTAAATGTTTATATGAATTATTGATGATTGGCATGATTGGTATGCTTGAAGACACATGTATGTGTGAATATATGTATATGTATGTTTTGTGTGTTTACGAACTGATATAAACACTGTTGACGCATATTGTATATGCATGGTGTTCTAATTGTAAATAGATAATGTGAATACATTGCGATGTACGGTATGACTAGGTGAGTGGCGGTGAGAATGCGAAAGACGTATATTGGATATTATGTATATATATGTTTATATGCATTGTTTTTATGATATCGTTTCTCACCCTTCTGTGGTTTCTTTTAATGCTCTATGAGGCATTGCAGATTAGATTGCTGGAGGTATTTTTGTGAAGCGTGGCTTCTTCCCTTTTTAGTCGGTCGGCTCTGATATGTAGCACCGGGTAGATAGGAATTATTTTGATATTTTTTTTGTGTGATACATCTGTGTATGTATCTGCTGATGATATGTTTTGTAAACATGATGAATGAATATTTGTATATGTGAACATATGTCTTGGAGAATTATGGAATATTTGGATATTTCCGCCTTGTTCTAAATATTTCTTGTGGGTGCTACCCTGTTATTCCATATCCGTTTGAGCAGGTGTTGTATGTGTTGGAATTTTTCTGATAATGTGATATTTCCCTTTTATGCCACGTTGCAAATGTACTCTGATGAAATTTTTGAGCTTGTGCCTAAATGATTTAATTGTTTATTTTGGGGGTATAGAAAGGGGGTGTTACATTAAGTGGTATCAGAGCCAGTGTTGAGTCAGTTGTATCTATCTCGCTGTTTTGTTGGTTGAATGGTTGTTTGACCTTGTTGTTATTTTTGGGAATAATCAGAATATGGCTGGTCGTAATGACAACGCGATGGTTGCGGCATTGGAGCTATGGCTCGAGCAGTGCAGGGTGCGCCGAATGTGAATGCTAATGATGAGTTTAGAAAGAATCAGCCGCCGGTGTTCAAAGGAAGGTTTGATCCGGACGGTGCTCAGATTTGGCTGAAGGAGGTCGAGAGGATCTTCAGAGTTATGAATTGCGCTGAGGGGAACAAGGTGAGACTTGGATCTCACATGCTGAGAGAAGAAGCCGGTGACTGGTGGGTCGGCATAAGACAAATTCTTGAAGTTGATGATGAGGAAATAACTTGGGATTTGTTCCGCACTGAATTTTTGAGGAAGTATTATCCGGAGAGTGTGAAGGGAAAGAAGGAAATGGAGTTTCTAGAATTGAAACAAGGGAACATGTCCGTGGTTGACTACACGGCTAAGTTTACAGAGTTGGTGAAATTCCATCCTCACTATGATGCAGTGACGGCGGAATTTTCTAAGTGTACTAAGTACGAGAACGGCTTGCGCCCGGAGATCAAGCAAGCTGTGGGATATCAGAGGATTCGAAGATTTTCGGACTTAACCGAATGCTGTAGAATTTTCGAAGAAGATAGTAGAGCTCGTTCTACTCACTATAAGAGTTTGAATGAGAAGAGAGGGAAGCAACCAGTAAGAAGTGGGCCTTATGTGACGCCTGCTGATAAAGGCAAGCATAGGGAACACTTTATCAAGAAATCTGGAGGAGGAAGTTCTGGTCCCGTTAAGTGCTATAGGTGCGGTGAAGTGGGGCACAAGTCTTTTGAGTGTAAGAAGGCTTGGGAAAAGTGTGCTAACTGTGGTGGTCTCGGTCATACTACAACTAAATGTAGAAGGAATGTGATTAAGTGTTTTAACTGTGGAGAGGTTGGTCATATTAGTGCAAAGTGTACTAAGGCAAAGCAAGCTCCGAAGTGGAAAGGTATTTGCATTAGCGGGTGCAGACACTACTAATGCGGATCGGTTGATTAAAGGTACATGCTTTATTAATAATATGCCTTTAGTTGCTATTATTGATACCGGAGCGACTCATTCGTTTATTTCTTTCGAGTGCGCTAAGCGTTTGGATTTGTGTTTTTCTTCTTGCGGTGGTGATATGGTTATTGAGACGCCCGCTTCGGGGTTGGTAACTACGTCTTCGGTATGTTTGAGTTGTCCCTTGACCATGTATGGTAAGGACTTTATTATGGACTTGGTGTGTTTGCCATTAGAAGGACTAGATGTGATTTTGGGTATGAATTGGTTGCAGTATAATAGAGTTCGTATTGATTGTTATCACAAGTTGGTGAGGTTTCCATCTTTGGGAGATGAGGAGAAAGAGAGTTTCCTATCCGCTAGAGAGTTGAAGAAACTTTTGGCGGATGAAGCTCAAGTGTTCTGTTTGTTTGCGGCGCTGTCGGTAGAGAATAAGGTTGAATTGGATTTGGTTCCAGTGGTATGTGACTTTCCAGAAGTATTTCCGGAGGACATTACGGATGTACCGCCGGAAAGGGAAGTTGAGTTTTCGATTGATCTAGTTCCCGGTATTAGACCAATTTCGATGGCACCGTATCGTATGTCGGCATCGGAGTTGGTAGAGTTGAAGAAACAATTGAATGATTTATTGGAAAAGAGATTTGTTAGGCCGAGTGTTTCTCCTTGGGGTGCGCCGGTATTGTTGGTAAAGAAGAAAGATGGGAGCATGCGGTTGTGTATTGATTATCGGCAGTTGAATAAGGTGACTATTAAGAATAAGTATCCGCTTCCCAGAATTGATGATTTGATGGACCAATTGGTTGGTGCTCGTGTTTTTAGTAAGATTGATTTGAGGTCAGGTTATCACCAGATTCGTGTTAAAGAAGAAGATATTCAAAAGACGGCTTTTAGGACACGGTATGGTCATTATGAATTTTCTGTGATACCATTCGGAGTTTCTAATGCGCCGGGTGTGTTTATGGAATATATGAATCGTATCTTTCATGAGCAGTTGGATCGTTTCGTAGTTGTGTTTATTGACGACATTTTGATTTACTCTAAGTCCTAAGAAGAACATGAAGAGCATCTGCGAGTTGTGTTGCAAGTTTTGAAGGAGAAGCAATTGTATGCTAAGTTATCCAAGTGCGAGTTTTGGTTATCGGAAGTGAGTTTTCTTGGGCATGTTATTTCTGGTAATGGTATTTGTGTTGATCCGTCCAAGATTGATGCGGTAATGCAATGGGAGGCTCCTAAGTCGGTTACGGAGATCCAAAGTTTTTTGGGCTTGGCCGGTTATTATCGGAGGTTTATTGAGGGATTTTCGAAGTTGGCACTTCCGTTGACTCAGTTGACTTGTAAGGGAAAGACTTTTTTTTGGGACATTAATTGTGAAAAGAGTTTTGTTGAACTTAAGAGACGGTTGACAACGGCGCCGGTTTTGATTTTGCCAAATCCAACGGAATCGTTTGTGGTTTATTGTGATGCTTCTTTGTCCGGTTTGGGTGGTGTTTTGATGCAAGACGGTAAAGTTGTGGCTTATGCTTCAAGGCAATTGAGAGTGCATAAGAAGAATTATCCTACGCATGATTTGGAATTGGCGGCCGTGGTCTTTGTTTTGAAAATTTGGAGGCATTATCTTTATGGTGCGAGATTTGAAGTTTTTAGCGACCACAAGAGTTTGAAGTATTTATTTGAACAAAAGGAATTGAATATGAGGAAAAGGAGGTGGTTAGAGTTTTTGAAGGATTATGACTTTGGTTTGAATTACCATCCGGGTAAGGCAAATGTTGTGGCCGATGCTTTGAGCCGGAAGTTAGTGCATATGTCTACATTAATGGTGAGAGAATGGGAACTTTTAGAGAATTTTAGAGATTTGAGTTTGGTTTGTGAAATGACGCCGAGAAGTGTGAAACTGGGTATGTTGCATGTTACGAATGATTTTCTTGCTACCGTTCGTGAAAAGCAAAAGTTGGATTTAAAATTTGTGGATTTGATGATGAATGAGAATGAGGACTTTAAAGTTGATAATTTTGGAGTCTTGAGATTCCGTGGTCGTATTTGTATTCCCGACGATATGGATTTGAGAAAGATGATATTGGAGGAAGGACACCGGAGTAATTTGAGTATTCATCCGGGTGCGAATAAGATGTATCAAGATTTGAAGAAAATCTTTTGGTGGTCCGGATTGAAGAGGGATGTAGCTCGGTTTGTGTATTCGTGTTTGACTTGCAAGAAGTCTAAGGTGGAACATCAGAAGCCTAGCGGTTTGATGCAACCGTTGGATATTCCGGAATGGAAATGGGATAGTATATCAATGGATTTTGTTACGGGTTTACCAAATACGCAAAGAGGTCACAATGCTATTTGGGTGATTGTTGATAGGCTTACTAAATCTGTTCATTTTATTCCGATTGATATTGGTTATCCTTTGGAAAAGTTAGCCGAGATTTATATTCGGGTGATTGTGAAGTTGCATGGAGTTCCCAAGAGTATCGTGTCGGATAGAGATCCTAGATTTACTTCGAGTTTTTGGGAAGGTTTGCAAGAGGCTTTAGGTTCTAAGTTGAGATTGAGTTCGGCGTATCATCCACAGACGGATGGCCAAACTGAGAGGACGATTCAATCGTTGGAGGACTTGTTGCGTGCTTGTGTGCTCGAGCAAGGTGGTGTTTGGGATAGCTTTTTGGCATTGATTGAGTTCACTTACAACAACAGTTTTCATGCAAGTATTGGTATGGCACCATTTGAGGCTTTGTATGGTCGGAGATGTCGAACACCTTTGTGTTGGCATGAAACCGGAGAGAGATCGGTAGTTGGACCGGAAATGGTACAACAAACGACGGAGAAGGTGAAGTTTATTCGGGAGAAGATGAAAGCTTCTCAGAATAGACAAAAGAGTTATCATGACAAGAGAAGGAAGGATCTTGAATTTCAAGAAGGTGACCATGTGTTTTTGAGAGTTACACCGGTTACGGGTGTGGGTCGTGCTTTGAAGTCGAAGAAGTTGACTTCTCGTTTTATCGGTCCGTATCAAATTATTGCACGAGTTGGTGTGGTGGCTTATCGTGTGGCGTTGCCTCCGAATCTTTCGAATTTGCATGATGTGTTCCATGTTTCGCAACTTCGGAAGTATGTTCTAGATCCGTCACATGTGATTCCTATGGATGAGGTGGAGGTAAGAGATAATCTTACGGTTGAGGTTTTACCGGTTATGACTTTGGACCGCAAAGTTAAGAACCTAAGAGGCAAGGATATTTCGCTTGTAAAAGTAGCATGGGGAGGTGCTGCGGAAGGCAATATGACTTGGGAATTGGAGAGTAAGATGCGTGAGTCGCATCCTGAGCTGTTCGAATCAGGTAATATTTTCGAGGACGAAAATTCCTAAGTGGGGGAGAGTTGTAACGCCCCGATTCCGATTTCCTTTATTCTGAGTCCTTTTAATTTAATTGATTGAATTATTATTTTAAATATAGGATTTATGTGTTTAATATGTTATGTGTGCATATTGTTTTGGGCAAAATAGGTTGGAGGGTATTTTGGGTATTAGTGATTATGTTAAGTGGATATTTTTATGAGAATTGATTAATTAGTGTGTGGAAAGAATTTGAGAGGAAAGAAATAGAATTATGAGATAAGAGAGGAAAAGAGAAAAGACAGTAGCATAAAAAGAAAAACAAGAGAAAGAAAGAGGAGAAGAGAAAGTGGAGAGAAAAGGAGAGGAAAACCTAGAACTTCAAGAAATCATCACCAAAGCTTTCGATTGATCGGGTAAGGGTGTGAAACTTTATTATTCTATCAATGTGTATAATCATGTATGATTTTGTTGGATTGTTTTGGATTGTTGGTAGTTTTTCTACACTTTCCATTTTAGGTTGAATTTGGTTTAATCGGGAGGAATCGTTGTTTAACGGTTAGAATCGTGATTAGATGATGTAGGTTAGACGATATATGTTAGACTAAGGCTACTGGAATAAACTTTGGATTTAATCGGGTGATTTTGGTGAGTTTGGAGGTGCTGGAGCAGAACTGAATGTTGCTGTTCGCAGGCGACTCGCTAGTAGCTCGCTAGGCGAGCACGCAGCGAACTCTCGCTAGCAGCTCGCTAGGCGAGCGTGCAGCGAACGGTCCCAGACTTGGGACAGTGAGATCCTGATGTCCCTCGCTGGCAGCGAAGAGAGTAGCGAGGAGCTCGCTGGAGGTTCGCTGTGGTGAACGGGATAGCGAACGAGGTCTGTAGCCCATATTCTTGCTCGCCAGCAGTTCGCTAGGCGAGGAGGTAGCGAACGCTCGCTAGCAGCTCGCTAGGCGAGCGTGTAACGAACGTAGCAGGATGAATTTTCCCTATTGCATGGTGCTGTCGTGGCTTGGGGTTTCGGTTGCGATCGACCCTTCTTTGATTTAATAGCTTATATGCTGGATTGTGATGTACTGTGGGTAGCCGTATGGCGTGAATCCTAGATTATGATCTGTGGCCGTTTGGGCACTTATGTGCATTGTTTAGCTTGATTAAAAATCTATGATGCTTGTATGAATATATGCGATGAATGTGTAGAATGCATGAGTATGTTTGCAAACATGTGTGCATTTCAAGAGTGTCATGAGTCATGTTGCATGTGAAGCATCATGGTATGCATTTCTTGTATCGATTGATTCCTCGGTGAATCTGCAGAACCTCGTGTGCCCTTGTAGGGTGTGAGCGATGGTTAATTATTGATCCCTCGGTGGATTTGCAGAACCTCGTATGTTGCGATGGTTATTTTGATTCCACGTAGAATCTGCAGAACCTCGTGTGCCCATGTGGGGTGTGAGCGATGGTTATTTGGTTCTTCAATTGAACCTGCTGAAATGAGTCGGTACCGCATTTGCATCTGCATAGAGTCGTGTGTCGGTCTCTATGAGTTGCATGTTGACATCTTGCATGGTGTATGGTGAATAAACATAATTGTAAATGTTTATATGAATTATTGATGATTGGCATGATTGGTATGCTTGAAGACACATGTATGTGTGAATATATGTATATGTATGTTTTGTGTGTTTACGAACTGATATAAACACTGTTGACGCATATTGTATATGCATGGTGTTCTAATTGTAAATAGATAATGTGAATACATTGCGATGTACGGTATGACGAGGTGAGTGGCGGTGAGAATGCGAAAGACGTATATTGGATATTATGTATATATATGTTTATATGCATTGTTTTTATGATATCGTTTCTCACCCTTCTGTGGTTTCTTTTAATGCTCTATGAGGCGTTGCAGATTAGATTGCTGGAGGTATTTTTGTGAAGCGTGGCTTCTTCCCTTTTTAGTCGGTCAGCTCTGATATGTAGCACCGGGTAGATAAGAATTATTTTGATATTTTTTTGGTGATACATCTGTGTATGTATCTGCTGATGATATGTTTTGTAAACATGATGAATGAATATTTGTATATTTGAACATATGTCTTGGAGAATTATGGAATATTTGGATATTTCCGCCTTGTTCTAAATATTTCTTGTGGGTGCTACCCTGTTGTTGCATATCCGTTTGAGCAGGTGTTGTATGTGTTGGAATTTTTCTGATAATGTGATATTTCCCTTTTATGCCACGTTGCAAATGTACTCTGATGAAATTTTTGAGCTTGTGCCTAAATTATTTAATTGTTTATTTTGGGGGTATAGAAAGGGGGTGTTACAGTTCGCTCTTCACCCAGTCGGGTCCAAGCCGTTTGAATAGGGGCAGCTGTTGCACCCCAAAATTTGCTCAACATCCTTTACCTGGTTTATGTTTCATTGCATTATCATTTGCATAGTTCTATCATTTGCATATCATGGCATATCATTCATCCAATAGGAGATCAAGTGTGATTATTATCAAGAGAAGCCTAGCAAGAAATCTTATCCAAGCTTGAGAAGTCATCCAAGTCATCAGGAGGTGGTGGGAGGTCTTAATCAGTTGAAGACTATCAATGAGGTGTGAATATGAGATGTTTATAGAGCTCATGGAGTGCCTAGAAGGCCATGTTGGAGCTAAATCAAGTCATTGTGTCAAATGCAAGAGCCACAGTTGAGGTGTAAGCAATTAGGGTTTCATCTGGATCAACCCTAGGTCAATTATGCAATTGAAGAGAATTCAAGCCTACTTTGAGGTCATGGAGTTCATGAAATGATGTGATAAGACATTTGTGGTGTTGTGCCAAGATCAAATCAAGAAGAGTTAAGAATGTGGGAAGTTGCTAAATTAGGGTTTCAGTGCAAATTACCCTGTTTAGTGCCTAACTTCAAGGCCATATAAGTCAAGATACAAGTTTCAAATGGATATTTCTCCAACATGAAACTTGTAGAGCAACTCAATACCTTTAATTTGAGTACTAGAAGTCCTCAAGGGGATTTATAGAACTCAAGGTATGGTCCAGACAAGTTATAGGTCCTCAGATGATTCTGAAATTTGTCTGTGAAAATCATCTGACTTCAAGGCTATGTTTGACCTAGAAGGAGGTTTCACCTGAACTTTTGGTCAACATGAAAGTTGTTCCTAATGATCTTAGCTTTCTAAATTGTACTATAAGTCTTCCATATGATTTGTAAAACTCAAGTTATGAGGTTTACAAGTCAGGGGTATTTTGGGAAAGTGAGATTATAGGTCATTTTCAAGCATGGGCCAAAATCTCCAACTTGCAAGCTTCAAATGGAAAATTGTTCAACACGAAAGTTGCTTAAAATGATGTTTTGAGTGCAACCAAGTGGTCATGAGAGTTTGTTTTGGCTCATATCAAAAATTCATTTGAAATGGTTTGAAAATGAAGAAATTTCAAATATGGAAAGGAGGGAAAAATGGGATTTTGAGTTAGATAACCAAAACCAGGCAAATGGGTACATTTTCTGACTAGAAATTTCATTTTGAACACTTTGACACTTTTACATTTTTGATTTGAGGCATAATTCCATGACTTTCAATGTTGTTACTTCATGAACAAGTCACATATGCAAAATCATACACAAGGCAATTTAGGCCAATTTCTACATCCAAACTCATTCTAAATGACATGTGCAAGGTGTTAGAAACTTCTAGAACCAATTCCAAGCTTGCAATACACGACTGTCATAGTGAACTTTGAAGGAAAAATAAAAAAATGCAAATCATTGTTTTGGGCTTCAACTTGGATCCAAAGGCCCATGAAACTCTTCTATATATTCATTAGAGTGAGCTCAAATCAATTTTGGAGCTTCATTTCGCGCCAGAGCAAGCAAGAGCAATTGAAATTTCACAGCTGCAACTTGAAATCGGATTCTGAGTTTGGAGCCAATTCAAGCAAAATTGAGGTGTGCAATCTCTTTCTGGTAGATCATTGAAAGTTTTTGGAGCATTTGGAAGCAAATCACGAGCTCTAAGTACCTCTGTCAACAGATCTAGAGCAGGTTAGTAAATCTCCATATTCTACATGATTTAGCATGATTCATTTAGTTTTGAGCTTGCTTTTAGAATCAGGAAGAGATGTAGATCATTTTTGGATAGGAATTTGGACAATTAGAGACAATGTAGGATCATGTATGAATTCTGTTGAGGCACGATTTGGCTTGATCTTGAAGAATTGACAAGAATTGGATAGATGATGATGATCTAGGAAGCATGAGGAACAGTTCTGTGTATTTAATTTAGGACTTGATGATGATCAGAATTGAGGTGCATTTGGAGTTTGCCTTCGAATTTTAAAACCTAGCCAGATCTAGAGGATTTTGAGTGGAGATTTGGAATGTACATGAAAAACTGAGTTGATTTGGTATTTTGTTTGTCATTTTTGGTTGCCTGAAACTGGACTCTCGCCGAAGAAGACGACCGGAGTCTTCTCCGGCCACCATGCACCACCGCCCTGTGTCTCTACTCAGATGACCTGAAAGATGAAGAAGATGATGTGAGAGCCATTAGATCAACCTTGGAGCATTGACTGACCACCAGATCGTGTGGCTGGGACTTGTTTTTTTGTTGACTCCAGATTAATTCAAAACACTGAATTTAAATAAATGAGGTGGCAAGCTCTGGCGCGTTGGATGGATTGACCAGTCTCCAGATCCATTGGCTCTTGTTTATTTTTGTTTTTAATTCATTTTTATTTCATTTTGTTTTATTTTAATTGCATTGTTATTCCAAAAATCATATAAATTCCAATTTTGATCACAAAATTATTTTAAAAATATCCTCATGATCCTTATGGAATTTATGATTTTCTGGGATTAACAAAATACAATTTCATGCAGTTTTCAATTTTTATTTGATTTTTCACATTTTATTTTGTTCTTTATTTTTGCATAATTGGCTATCTGTTTTGTTGAATTTAGTTCTTCCAATTGGTTTTGAGTTTGGCTTTGATTTTTTAGTATGTGTTAGGGTAGACATGTATGTTCCCTTATAATTTTTGGTGAATTTTTAGAACAACATTAGGATCTGTTTTAGGTATTGGGATTAGGACCCTCCCAAACTTGTGGATTCCCTTGACCTATCTCAATGTAGGAATTGTTTAGATAACTTAGAAGTTGATTTAGGCTTCAATCTTTTTAGATTAGTTTTTTCAAACATGTATGTTCCCCTAGGAATTTTATTAGATTTTTTCAACTTGTTTTCCTATTTTAGTTGTATTTTGCAATTGGCTTGTGTTTGTGGATCCCTCCCTTGAGTGCTTTGGTTTTCTTGGGTTGGTTGGCTGCCTTGGAGTGGGTTTAAGTTTGAGTTCTTTTTGGTGGAGCTTCTGGTTTCATTGAAGATGCTTGGGATTGAGGATTGGAGCTTGGAGTTGAAGGCTTTTCCTCTTGTGGAGCTTTTGTTTAGGAGCTTAGGAAACTAGGGTTTTAGGAAAAGCCTTAGACCTAGTTTTGATTCTTTCTTCAAACATAGAGTGCATTGTTTGCCTCTATTCTATCCAATGACACAAAGTCCTTCTTGGGAAGCTCCATCTCTCCTTAGGAGGGATGAGTGGTATGCCCAAGTGAGTAGAACTTTGAGGATACCTTTCATTTGCAATGTTGAGTTCTTAGTGATTTCCTTTGGTTGTCATTAAGTCCCTTAACATTATAGCTTGATCTTGATGATTAATCCTCCTCTTGGAGTGTGCTTGTTGGAGCTTGAAGATTGATGAAGATTGAAGATAGAAGCTTGCTTGAAGATGAAGGCTTTGTTGTCAACTTTGCTGTCCATTCAACTTTGCTGTTTAGAGTTGCTGTAGGAGTTTGGTACTGCTGCCTGAGCTGCCTCCTCTGTGTCTCTTGTTTTTCTCTGTATTGTCTTTTGCTTGTGTTGATTACCTCTAGGTTTGAGGTGGAGCTTGTCTCCTCTTGCCTATTGTTTTCTCTCTTGCCTCAATGGTACTATTGCATGGCATGTATGTTTACTGTTTACTGTTTACTATTTACTGTATACTGTTTGTTGCTTGCTTTCTTCTGCTGTTTACCCCCCTAGGATCTCTGATTTCCTCTGTGCAATAGGAAATTATGACAGACATTAGGTTCTGACCCATGCATGACAACATTAGGTTAGTTCCCCTTTCAACCATAGTTTTAGGGTCTTTCTATTCTCATCTCAAAACAATTCAAAAACACAGTAATAAGGATAACGCGTGTTGTACGCTACAAGCCTTAAGCCATTTGAGAAAAGGTTGCTGGAGGGTCACTCTTCAGTAACCTGGCTGCTTAGTATGGTACCCTTAGGGTGACATACGACGTAGTCACTCTCAGATCACAAGTTTTTAGTGCAGTACAAGTTACAAACAGACTAAAAAAAACATTTCTTTCGTAAAAAACTCAAACAAACATTCAAACTCTGCTTTTGTCCTCTTGGACCTTTAATCAGGAAAACCCTTTCATAAGGAGATAAAAAAATTGTCAGACAAACTTGTGTCTTCCGTAGCCCAAACTATGTTTGCTCTGATCTTTCATGCTGTATGAAAGTACGTAGGCATAGGATGCGATATCCTAGCGAGCAACCTTCCCCTCCTTTCCTGTAGGTAGGCGAACTACGTTGACTATGATTTCTCGTTCCAGACGGGAATACGTAGGCATAAAGTGCGATCCTTTGCCGAGTCATTTTCTTTTCTTTTTAACCCATACCTGTAGAGTAGATAGAATAATACACCCTTAGATAGAAAACAAGCGTGGATCCCGTTGAGTACAACGGACGTGAGGGGTGCTAATACCTTCCCCTTGCGTAGCTGACTCCCGAATCCAGGATTTGGTTGCGATGACCATTCCTTTCCCTCTTTGCGTTAGGTTTACTCTGAGCGTTTCCTTTCCCTTTTGTGGGATAAATAACGCGCGGTGGCGACTCTTCTGTCATAGCCGGCACCGATTTTCGCAGTAGCGACAGGTGTGTGACCAATAGTGTAGAACTCGGCGGTATGGTTAGTAACTAATTAGTAATATTAGATGAATATTATTTAAAGTAAATAATTAGTATTATTACTATTATTTGTTATTATTTATTTGGAAGAGAATAATAATAATAATAATAATAATAATATAATAATAATAATAATAATAATAATAATAATAATAATAATAATAATATAAAGGGGATTTGAGAAGAGACTTTGTCAGTACGTGTTTTGGAGGAAAAGAGAAAGAGGAGAGCTATGGCAAAAGGGAACACAAGAGCCATTGTTGAGGTAGAAGAATCCTTGTGCAAGAACTCTAAGGTAAGGGTGGGGTTCTAATAATCTAAGGGATTGCATGATGAATGGTGGGTAGATCGTAACATGTAGCGTTTATGTTTTCTTCTCTATTCATGTTTTTGATGAATGAATGATTGTGTAAATTATTAAATTATGATTGAATTGCATGTTATGTGTTGATGTAGTTGTTGAATCATATAATTGATTATCCCTATGATGTTTTAAAAGTTGTGGTCGTGTGTGATCACGAGTCAGAGTCGGAACACGATTATGAGTAATTTTAATAAAAATATTTGGGTTTTGAGACTTTAGAAAAGTGTTTTTTGTGCTAAAATGTGTTCCTAACGATTTATAAGAAAAATTAAGTTTTAGGAGGGTTCAAAAGTGATTTTTGTGTAAAATGTTGCAGAAAAAGTACTTATGTAGCAGGTGTAGTCGGTTACACTAACTGTGGTAACTGGTTACCACTGAAAACATGAAAAATTGGATTTTTGAGGGGTGTAATCGGTTACCGGTTTGTGGTAATCGATTACACTGGGACTGATTTTTTCGGAAAACTTTGAAACTTCATAACTTGAGTTCTAGATGCCCGATTGACACACCGTTTGAAGCGTTGGAAAGCTAGTGTAATGCACTTTAACTTAAAATTATTTTCAATATAAGAATTCAAATTATTTTATATGTGTTCATGTATTTGGTGCGTAGTGAGTTTATGTTGTTTTGTGATACGTGTGCAAATATATTGTTATTGCTTACTATATTGTTGTATGGTTATTGCTGCATGTTTTGGTAGGTGTTTGGTGCATGGTGGCCAGTAGTAGTGAGAGGTACATTGACTATGGTGAAGGTCTTTTTGCATGTTATTGTGTTGTATGCATAATATGTTGCATGAATTTATGGTGTTGGACGATGGTCCGTGAGCCTCAATCCTAGGGTGATGGATTGGGTGCGAGTAGCTGATTTTATGATGATGGAATTAGTGAAGTGTTACCTATGGTGATGGTAAGGAGTTTTAGGTGAGCCTCAATCTAATTGTGTGGATTGGGTGAAGAGATACTTCCAATCATCTTCTCTCAATTTCTATTGGGAGAAGATGATTGGAAGTATCTCTTCAAGCTTTACAGATCTGGTGACTATCGGTCAGAGATTGGAAGAAGGTATGAAGAATGGTAAAGTATTTAAGGCTGCTAAATCTTCCAATAGTGCAAAGAAATCCTTTGGGACCTTCTATAAGAAGAGAGAAGATCAGACTAACGCTGTCATGGCTAAAATGAGGAGGCCTCGTCCCCAACCTCTGTATAATCACCCTACTATTGTTGACATTACTCCTTTTGTTGCTGCTCTATGACCAGCACAAGCTCCTCAACATCTAGTTGTTGGACATAACCAATATCGGAATAGGAATAAATTTGATCTTATTCCCATGACATATACAAAAATTTATCCCGACTTGGTTCAACAAGTGTTGATTACTACAAGGACTCTGCAACCTCCTTCTAATCCTCTTCCAGCTGGATTTAAAGCTGATCTCCAATGTGCATTTCATGAGGGTGCCCTAGGCCACGACTTGGAGAATTATTATGCATTGAAAGCTAGAGTACGTGAGTTGGTTAGAACTGGAATCCTTGATTTTAAGGATAGCCACCTGAATGTCCAGAACAATCCTTTGCCAGCGCATCAAAAGTGAAGCTTCAGTCAACTCCAGCAAACTACCTAAAAGCCAGTGTTTCAGACAGGACAACTCATCCTTGTTACTGATTAGTCACTAGGCCTTTTTTTCTTGTTGTTTGTACTTTCCTTCATTTTGTATAAGTTGTTTGCTTTTAATTAGTGTTTGTACTTTCGTATTAATGAAATGAACATTGCAGCTTTTGATTTCAATTTATTTTGTCTATTATTTTCACTTTTATGCTTTATCTTTCAAATATTTACTTCTTGCCCAAACTTTTGATTATGCAAATATTTGAGGGAGGATGATGAAAATGTATTATCCACAACTACTGTTGGTATGTTTTTAATCAAACTTTGCTGATGATGTAAGGAATTGTTTCAATCCCCCAAACACTGGAGAAATAAGGAAGTTATTCCCTTGTAAACCCCTTCGAGCCTAGAAATAGGAATTTCCTGCTTTATGAAAAACCCGAAATCTGAACCTGGGACAGGGTAGTTCTCAATTAACTTGGTTGTGCTTTTCTGCAATACACCTTTCATATAAAGGTTGCATTCACAAGTTTTCCTTCGCACACAACAAGCAAGTGTCAGAGATGTCTTTTAAGTCGATGATGGTTCACCGTAATCATTAAGCTAGACAGTCACTCTCTTTCTTTCAAAAAAAATCATCAAAATAAAAAGCCTGCTAAGTCAAAACCTATGAAGGAGACTTAGGCAAAATTGGGCATCCCGCTAACTATAAGCTTCGAAGGAAACAGTTTAGGAAAAAGTTAGGGATAATAGAAAGAGGAGATCTTTAAACCCTTCATCATGAAAGTCCTTAATGTTAAAACAATAAAATGTTATAGGGAAGTAGTGACTGCCTTTTCAAAGGTCTCTTGACTTCTGAACCATCATCATGGCTATCATTAGTGCAATTTCCAACCTATGGGAACCTGAGTGAATAGTATGAGTTAACTGAGCGTAGGACTAAAGATCATCACGTAGATTGGATGGGCACCAACAAATTTTGAGCTTTTATCCTTTATTTCATAAACCATGGACCAGGTTGTGTTAAAACCTTCAAAAGACCTAACTTAAGCAACATTATTTTGAAATCATACTACAACGAAGTTGTGTAAACCGACTCCAAAATATTTTTACAAATAAATTATTTTGGCATTACACCTCTTTGAGTGTTTTGAACCACCGTGTTCTGATGTGAAACTCTTATACTTTGCATATTTCAAAAGTGATTTTGATTTCAAAAGTTGCATGAACTTTGCATTTACCATGTTTCTATGAACACTTTTGTTTGCAAACTGGTTTTCCTCTAAGAAATTTTCAAACAGTTGAGAAACTTAGTCGATGATCCTATCAAAGGAAAACTCTTTTCACATCCTGTCGAAGAATCAATTCGAGGTCTGTTGCTCAATGCAAGTCCTTCTTAGAATTGGTTTATCCGGAAGACTTTTCAAGACTCAGGATGGGGAAAGCCTTCAGAGGGCACAATAACACACTCATCTACAAAATCAGACAAGTTGAAGAAATTACCAGCTCTTCTATAATAGACAGCTAATCTGGGGCAGTTTACTTGAAGAATCCCCAAGAAGCTCTCCATCCTTCCTCCAAGGATCAACTTGACACAATTTACTAGTGTGGAAGATGTGTGTTTAACAGTAGCATCTTTAGTCCCTAAGCAAAATGGCAGTGATCTCCGTGTTGAGGAATCAGTATTCTAGTCTTGTCTTCTCACCAAAAGAGTCGATCCATGTCGTCGACATCTGCATTTGCATTAGATCATATATCATATACATAATTCATATACATATGCATAACAAGATGTATCATCCTCATCTGCATGTCTCCCGAGGTCGTGTTGTTATCTATGTCTTACCTTGTGGTCAAAGTCCAACTTACTTGGTATCTACCAACAGATAATGTCGTGTCTATCTGACGTTCTTCCAGATATGACATTTCTTATCCGATTGTTTTTCTGGATATGTCTGTTCCTATTTTACATTCAATACCATTCTCAGATATTATGATTTTACCTTTCATTCAAAGCCATTATTGGATATCTGGTACCTTTTTATCCAATGCCATTTTTGGATGTCACCCTTGTTTGTCTCTCTTTGATGTTTTTCTAGATTAAGTCTTTGTTCTAATGTTCTTCCAGAACTTATATGATGTTTTTCCAGATATTTCCTTTGATTATGATGCTTTTCCAGAATCTATCTGAGGTTTTTCTGGATATGTTTCTCTCTCTGATGTTTTTCCAGATTGAATATTTGTCCTGATGTTCTTCCAGAACTCTTTTGTGTTATCTGATGCTTTTTCGGATATGACTTTTGTTCTGATGTTTTTCCAGAGCCCCTTTTTGTCTATCTAATGCTCTTCCGGATACGACTTTGTTTATGATGTTTTTCCATAAACTCCTTTGTACCTATCTGATGCTTTTCCGGATATGTATTTATATTCTGATGTTCTTCCAAAACTCCTTTGTTGCTTATCTGATGTTCTTTCAGATATGTCTTCAAATCTTTTCCTGTACATTTAATGCTTTTCTAATGTTTCGGATGTACCTTCATAATCTTTGTCTTCCTCTATTTCTCTTCTAGACGTCTTCAATTTGTTTCTGGTTGTGTCCTGGAGTTTATTCGATGCTTTTCCAAATATCTCTGGTGTGTTTTGGAGTTTATTAGAAGTTTTTTTGAATGTCTCTAATGTTTTTTATTTTCCAGAGTTCATTCATTGCTTTTCTGAATGTCTCTAATGTTTGTTTCATTGTTTCTGTTATATTTCCCAGATTTCTCCTCACCTCATTCAAGGATCTTCTGAATGTTGAGACTCTTTTTCATCTAGTTTCGTCTGTGTATGATGATCGTTGCTTCCCCAGTGCTGCTTCATTTCCCCATTGAGTGGTTACTCATTGTGTTGTCTTTATCCTCGTTCGCTTTCGTCTCGTCTGCATTTTTTTTTGCATTTATCATTCCATAATTTTCATCATACTAGAGTTCATTGTACGTTAGCATTATAGATTTGTTTTGTTTTGTCCATAACATAATATGTCAGTGCATCTAAGGGCAAAATTTTTCGGTTAACTGTATTTAACTACCTTTCACCATGATTTCCTGAGGATTTTCATCACTCGTGTTATCCGGTGAAGATATTTAAATAGGGGAAACTATCATACCCCAAATTTTACCCTCAGATTCTTTGATCTTTTACATATAATTTAGGTCAATCATTTCTCGCATACTGCCCAATTTATTAGCTGGATTAAACTTGTTGGAATTACAGCTGATTTGGTCAAACTAAAAGTCAGCTGTGCGTAAAACCCGTGGACGAAAAATTTTAAAATCGAGCTTGCAAACGTTAGTGTCGCTACTGCGAAAATCGGCGTCGGCTGAACAGAAGAGTCGCCACCGTGCATTATTTATCCCAAAGGAGGGAAAGGAAACGCTCAAAGTAAACCTAACGCAAAGACGGGAAAGGAATGGTCATCGCAACCAAATCCTGGATTCGGGAGTCGGTTACGCAAGGGGAAGGTATTAGCACCCCTCACGTCCGTCGTACTCGACGGGATCCACGCTTGTTTTCTCGTACGGATTGTTATTCTATCTATTCTACAGGTCTGGGGTTAGAAGAAAAGAAAATGACTCGGCAAAGTATCGCACTTTATGCCTACGTATTCCCGTCTGGAACGAGAAATCAGAGTCAACGTAGTTCGCCTACCTATGGGAAAGGAGGGGAAGGTTGCTCGCTAGTATATCACATCCTATGCCTACGTACTTTCATACGGCATGAAAGATCAGAGCAAACGTAGTTCGGGCTACGGAAGACACAAGCTTGTCTGAATGTTTTTATCTCCTTATGAAAGGGTTTTTCCTGATTAAGAGTCCAAGCGGACAAAAATGACACTTTGATGTTTGTTTTCAGTCTTTTACGCAAGAAATGTCTTTTATGATGTTTGCAATCTTTGACGCACTAGAGACTATGATTTGAGGGTGACTATGTCGTATGTCACCCTAAGGGTAACACACTAAGTAATCAGATTACTGAAGAGTGAACCTCCAGCAACCTTTCTCAAATAGCTTAAGGCTCGTAGCGTACGACATCGACTATCCTTATTACTGTGTTTTGAATTGTTCTGAGATAGAAGAGAAGGAAGTCTAAAAACCTTATGGTTTGAAAAGGGAATTGAAACTACCCTAATGTTGTCATGCATGGATTAACACCTAATGTCTGTCATAATTCCCTCCTCACAGAGGAAATCAGAGATCCTAGGGGATAAACGGAAAAGAAACAGCAGATATACAGTAAACAGTAAACATGCATGAGATGCAGCAAAACAAGCGAGGCAAAGGAGAATGCAATAGGCAAGAGGAGACAAGCTCCACCTCAAACCTAAGGGCAAATCAACAAACAATACAGCAAATAAAACCACACCCGACACCAGCTCAGACAACCACACTAGCTACTGCAGTAAGCAAGTTCAAACAGCACCAGCTCTGGCAGCTACAGTTGATAAACAGCGAAAGGTTGACAGTGACAACTTCAAACAAGGTCCTGTCTTCACCTTCCAATGATATTCAAACTTCAGATAAGCTCTTATCTCCAATAATCTCCAGCTTTAGCAAGCACTGAGTCACAACCAGTAGACATCTTCAGTTGGCAGCAAAACCCTAGTCCTCAACAGATACCCAGCTTTGACAGGCACAAGCTTCCTCTTATCCAGTCATCAATACACTTCTTATCTTCAATAGGCTTCCATCTTCAATGCAGACACTCATAGGAGAGAATCAAGTGATAGATGAAGTTGGAATGTTAAGATGCTTAATGATAACCCAAGGAAATCACTAAGATCTTAACACAACAAGTGAAAGGTATCCTCAAGGTTCTACCCAATCAAAGCATGCTCTACATCCCTCCTAAGGAGAGATGGAACTCTTTTAGGGGACCTTGTGTCATAAGATGGAATAGAGGCACAAGAAGCTCTCTATGTTTGACAGAAGAAATCAGTCTACTCTAGAGCTCTCCCTATATCTCCTATCTCCTAAGTCTTCATCAAGCAATCTTCAAGCACAAGCAACTTAAGATCCAAGCATCATTATTTGTCTTCAATCTTCCTCAAAGTCTTTATATACTCCTCCAGCCAAGCACAAACCCAATCACCCAAAGAAAAGGCCCAAAACCCAACAAACAAAGCAACTTCCCAAGAGGGAAACACACCAATATCAATCAACTTGCAAAAATCAAATAAAATGGCCAAACTCATTATAAAATCCTAGATTAATTTCTAAGGGACCGTAAATATGTACCCTATACCCCACATAAACCCCAAGGCCTAAATCAAACTAAAAACCCAAGGACCATGTGTTGAAATGCACCTATGTCAAGTTTAACCCTAATTCTAATCAACCTAATGTTTGATGTTCAAAACTAACTAAAATTAAATCACAAAAATGTGATTAAATTCCAGGGGGAACCTAATACTATAATCTAGCTATAGAAAAAATAATGGCATCAAAAATTAAAGTGAAATGATCATACTAAATTCAGCAAGTAACATATATCAAATGAAAATGAAATAAAAGCTATTTAAAGTAAAAATAAACCAAAAATAGAAAAATGCATGAAATGACATTTTTTATTCTTTTATAATTTTCTTGATGTCTTGATGAAGATGTGGGAAAAAATCCCATGCAAAAATGTTAATTTTCCAATTTATTTGAATTTTTAAAGAACCTAAAATAAATGTGAAAATAAAAGAAAATATGGAAAAAATGTAAAACACGTGTGTCAAATAGCAATAAAAAGCAATGTAAAAACCAACTGGGCCCAGAGAGGGGGTGCTAATAGGAAAGCGCGCTAGGCCCAGTTATGCACTAGAAAATAAAATGAAAATAGAAAGGAAAATGAAAAATTCGTGGTGCAGGAAGCAATACAATTCAGTGCATTTCCTAGTGGGCTTTGGAAGAGGGGTGTGGATAGCAGCTTTCAGACTAATCCCATTGCTACGTTTTAATGAAACGCAACGTTTGGATCACTCAGAAATCATTCACAAGTTGAGAGCAAATCGTGGCCATTGGATCTTGATTGGGTCAACAGTCTTCCTCTAATCTAATGGTGGAGAGGTTATCTTCAACCTTTGAACCTTCTTGGAGGGAAGAGCCATGGATGAACAGAGTGAACAACTTCATCTTCCTCTTCATCGTGCTTCCTCAAATTCTCATCAAATGCCAAAATTTAAAACCCTAATCCACTTAGAATTTCACGAGGAATCTAACTATGGCATCCACAATCATTGAAACATACTCTTCCTCAAAACACGATGGAAATCTCAGAAATCACTCAAGAACCAAAACTCATCAAACTTAAAATTGAATAACCTAAACTCTTCACCATGCTTCACTGATCATTTCTAGCTATCAAACTATGATTATATCATCAAGAACAACAAGATATGAGCATGAACAGATTTTGTGTCATCACACTAATTGTATCTAAATCGATCCTAAAGCTACCAGAAAGCTTCCTATGATCAATTACAAACTATCTAACCACCTAACCCCTAAAGAAAACACTTAAATCATGCTGTGGATTGAAAAGTACATACCTGTGAAATCTTGATGCACAGAGGTATGAAATCTTCAAATTAAGCTTTGAGAACTTCCAGACACCTTCAATGAGTCATAATCTTGCTTCTGTATGCAAAAGAATTGGTTGAATCCTCTTGAATCTTGGAACCCGATAGTGAGTTGCAGGTGAGAAAATCCAAGAGCAAGAACACGATTTCTCCACCAATTTGCTTGGAACTTGATCTGGAAACACTCACTAGTATCAATGGAAGCTATAGAAATCAAAATCTTGGACTGAAATGGTGTAAAAGCTTGTAACCGATTCTGAATTGCAACAAGAAATTTCTGATCTCAATCTCTCTTCTCTCCTTCAATTCTCACCAACTCTTGCTCTGAACCTCTTCTGAATCTTATATAGAATGTGTTTGAGGACTCTAGAAAGTTCTAGATTGATCCAATGAGAAAATCAACTTCTCATGCCATGGAAATCTCATCTCATGCTATGCACATACCATCTCATAATTTGGCTTGCAATTCCCTTTGTTCTGAGTTTAAATTCTCTCCAAATGAGATATTGGAGGTGTATGAATGGAAAGGAGCCTTGCATTTGCTTGGAAGTGTGGTTTTGCAATTGTTACTTATGATTCAAGTAACCAATTTTCAAAGCAAGTCCTAAAAATAACCCTCAATTCAAAATTGTGGCAATGTCAATGTTCTCAAAATGCATTTTGCAATCAAATTGGTATGTCATATACCTTGGTTTGGATGTGTAGATCAAAAACCCTAATTTCCAACCTTGGTTCATTTAAAATATACCTTCATTTTAGGCCATTTTGGTGACTTTATGAAGCAAGCCACTCCAAACTCTCATGACCTATTATCTAGCCTAAAAACATCATTTTGAACACATCTCATATTGAACATTTTTCCATTTGAGGAGTGGAAGATGGAGATTTGGACCTATGTTGAAAAATGACCTGTAATTCAACTTTCCCAAAATACCCCTGGGTTGCCAAGACCATAACTTGAGTTCTACAAATCCTATTGAGGACTTCTAGTACTCAAATTAAATCTAAGATCAATATATACAACTATTATGTTGGCCAAGAATCCATTTGAAAACTCCTTGATGGGCAAAAGTTGCTTGGAAGTCAAGTGACTTTCACAGATAAATTTCAGTATCCTCTGAGGACCCATAACTTGCAAGAACCATAACTTGAGTTCTATAAATCATCTTGAGGACTTCTGGTACTCAAAATAAATCTATTGAGATGATCTACAAGTTTCATGTTGACCAAGAATTCATTTGAAGCTTGCATTTTGACTTATCTGGCTTGGAAGTTAGGCCTAAATTGGGGTTTTTACACTGAAACCCTTAATTTAGTAACTCTTATTCTTCTTGATTCTTCTTGATTTATCCTTGGAAAAACACCACACATGTATACACATATTAATTCATGAACCCCACATCTTTCAATGAAGCCTTGATGCTCTTCAATCACTCAGTTGACCTAGGGTTGACCCAGATGAAACCCTAGTTGATTGCACTTCAACTCTGGCTCTTGTACTTGTATCAATGACTTGTCTCATCTTCAAAATGACCCTCTAGGTCTTCCATGATCTTTGTACACCTTCCATGGCTCACACACTCATTGATGATCTTCAACATATCCCCAAGATTGGGAGAGAAATCCACTGGTTGACCTTCAAACTTCTCAAAGCTTCAACTCATTTCTTGATTACTTGGATGATCTTGAACTTGAATAAAACCCCTTGATGGGCCTCATTCTGATAAGAATGACACTTGGTCCCTTTCTAGATGACTTGTGATGCTATGCTATGCAAATGATTAGACTATGTACATGACTTATTATGCAAATGACAATGCAATTGAAACATAACCCAGGTGAAATAGGTTGAGCAAATTTTAGGGTGCAACAGCTGCCCCTATTCAAACGGCTTGGATCCGACTGGGTGAAGAGCGAACGGCCTTCGAACATTCGAGGTACGAGACAGTTGAATACCAAGAACTCGGAAATTTGCCGACCATAGAGATAAACTGCACCACTGCTTGGGGAACCCCATTCGTCCATTGAGCCTGGACGACTTCACTGGGGAAGTACTTCTGTCAACAAACATAACTCTGCCAACGATACAGGAAAAGAGCTCCGCCATCACAACGGGAAATACCACCGCCACCGCTACGGGAAATAACACCGCCATCACTACGGGAAATAATCTGGGAAAATAACACCGCCATCGCTACGGGAAATACTCTGCCATCACTACGGGAAAATAACACCGCCATCGCTATGGGAAATACTCTGTCATCACTACAGGAAAATAACACCGCCATCGCTACGGGTAATACTCTGCCATCACTACAGGAAAATAACACCGCCATCACTACGAGTAAATACTTTGTCACCACTACAGGGAAATAACACTGCCATCACTACGGGTAATAACTCTGCCATCGCTACAGGAAATAACACCGCCATCGCTACGGGTAGTAGCTCCGCCATCGCTACGGGTAGTAGCTCCGCCATCGCTACGGGTGGATAACACCACCATCGCTACGGGTAATACTCTCTGTAACCACTACAGGAAAATAACACCGCCATCGCTACGGGTAATAACTCTGTCATCGATACAGGAAATAACACCGCCATCGCTACGGGAAATAACACCGCCATCGCTACGGGAAACAACTCCGCCATCACTACGGGAAATAACACCGCCATCGCTACGGGTAGATAACACCGCCATCGTTACGGGTAGATAACACCACCATCGCTACGGGTAATACTCTCTGTCACCACTACAGGAAAATAACACCGCCATCGCTACGGGTAAGACCTCTTGACTACAACTCCTCTGCCTATCTTTGCAGTAGCTAACTCCACCAGTCAAGTGGGTAACACATAATGGTCCAATCTTTCAATCTTTAATGCTGACACGGCAATAAATCTGAAAAGGACTCTACTGGGGATTTTCTGAAACCACACTGCCAGACACCTACTTCGACATAGGCGGCAACTTCCAAAAATTGATTCAGGATAACGACATAACAACAATCTTGAAGAAATACTCCGCTGGAGGGGTAAGAGAAACTTAACCAAGCAACTCTGTGGGGAATAATGACAAGACGAACATTATCATCGCATGTCTCATGCTGAGATTTTTAATATTTGATAATTGATCTGAGCAAGAGCTCTCTCCACCTGCAAGGGAAACAACACTTGAAAACCAAAGGTTAACCAACCGGGTTTATGTTTCAAAATGCACATGTTTGACAATGGTGTAATGCTCCGTACAACACGGATATGCTACGCGTTTTTGGGTAGATGCAAATATGACACTATATGCAAATGCAAATGCAGGCTCAAGCTGCTGGGGAAACTCTGACAAGCTTGCTTCAACACGGCTGTTGAGAGCAAATACCACCACGTTGGGGATGAACGAGTATCATAAAGTCCTCCGGCAAAATAAATGCCAGACATACAACCAATTCCACCGGGGAGAGATTAAACTTCGATTTCCACTGGGAGGAAAGGATAACACCTGCTGGGGAGAGTAACTCCGCTGGGGAAGAATCGACTCTCTTGGGGAAAGTAAACTGACTGAGCAAGAAACGTCTCAGCTGAGGAACGAGGAAATCCTTTTGGAGGAAATGATGTTGTCCGGGCACAACTTACAAGCTTGAAGCCACCACTCCGCTGGGGATAATCATCCTGACGAAGGCATGACGACCTGCGGGGAGAAAACCATCTTCTATGGGAATAACCCTTCTGAACCAACTATGACTTGGCTAAACACTGCAGGAACCCTCCAAACTGGGGATTGATCGTTCACATACTCGACTCTTTGGGGAGTGCAACCTCTGCAGGGGATATTTTTTTCGACTGACTGGGGATATCCTCTTGGATAAGCTGTGACTAGCTGGGGAAATTGATCTCTTCGGTAAGGGACAAAATCATCTCAACTTTTGAAGATGATGTGCTACCTGCATGGAGACTGGCGTCGCACAAAAGTCAAGTATTTCACCACGAACTTCCGGCTAGGGGCCACAATTTCTGATTGTCCGCTTCAAGGGCGAGGACCCTACAAAACACAAACGAGACAAGACAAATCTATACAACCAAATCTATTCGGGTTAGTGTTCGTGACATTACTTCAGTCAATTCGAAGTTTTAGCAATTATTGGCAAGGGCCAGCAAAGTTATGCACATGCAAGTTCATCAGAACATTGGCGTTGTCCACATACAAAACAGTAAAGAACAAGTATCAAATATTGAATAACATGTTTTATTAATAACATGCCTCTGAATAGGCAAAGCTTTGTACATCGGATGCAACTCCTGTAAAGAGGAAGTTACGCATACACACATACATATATGCACAAAAAAGCATAAAAATACAAATACAACAACTCGAATTTGTACACATGTCGGCAACGTGGTGCAGACAAACATCGTGAGCTGATCCTCCTATGACTCGCCTGACTCTGGCGCTTTCCCGGTATTCAATTTTCGGAAGAGATTGTGTTGGATAAATGAACCCTCAGGTGCTCCCGAACCACTAAGCAATGCAGGTATCGAATTCGGATCGCAGTCATTTGCTTTTTTAAATCCCTAACTTTTGCGTGAATCACCCTTTGCGGGTTTTCAATTCACCGGGATACCCTTTTTTGCCGAAGTCGCCCAATGTAGGTTTTCGACTTCGCGGGTGTACATCTTTTCAATTTTATCCCTAACTTTTGCCCGAACCTTTTATTCTGTTTTTTTGGTTCGTCGGGATGCCCCATTTTTGCTTGGACTCTCTTTTTACTGTCCAGCGGGTCACTTTCAAGCAAAGTATTTTTTAACTGCGTCCGAATTCACAGGCGATGTAAAGTCTTCACCATCCATGGTAGATAGTAGCAAAGCTCCTCCTGAGAAAACTTTTCTGACAACGTACGGCCCTTCGTAATTAGGGATCCACTTGCCCCTATGATCTGTTAGCGGCGGGAGAATCCTTTTCAGCACAAGGTAGCCCGTCTGAAAGCTTCGCCGACATATCCTCTTATCGTATGCTTTCTTCATCCGGCTCTGATACAACCGACTGTATGCGAGAGAAGCTAGCCTCTTCTCATCCATTAAGCTCAGCTGATTCAACCTGTCTTTAACCCATTCTGCCTCGTCAAGTTGGACATCTCGTAATACCCTCAGGGAAGGAATCTCTACTTCTAACGGTAACACTGCCTCCATGCCGTATACCAATGAAAAAGGGGTTGCCCCGGTTGATGTGCGTACTGTCGTACGATAACCGTGCAAAGCAAAAGGTAGCATATCGTGCCAGTCCTTGTATGTCACAACCATCTTCTGAACAATCTTCTTTATGTTCTTATTGGCCGCTTCAACAGCGGCATTCATCTTGGGTCGGTAAGGAGAAGAGTTGTGATGCTCAATCTTGAAATTCTGGCATAACTCTTTCATCATCTTGTTATTCAAATTCGAATTGTTGTCGGTGATAATCCGCTCAGGGATTCCATATCTGCAGATAATATCTCGTTTGATAAATCTGGCGACCACTTGTTTGGTGACATTGGCATATGACGCTGCTTCCACCCACTTGGTGAAGTAATCGATTGCCACCAAGATGAACCGGTGTCCATTTGATGCCGTAGGCTCAATCTTATCGATCATATCAATTCCCCACATCGAGAATGGCCACGGTGATGACATCACATTCAGAGGACTTGGGGGTACATGGACCTTGTCCGCATAAATTTGGCATTTATGACACCTCTTTGCAAACTTGAAACAGTCTGTTTCCATAGTTAGCCAGTAATAACCTGCCCGCAGCAGTTTTCTCGTCATAGCATGCCCACCAGCATGTGTACCGAATATACCCTCATGTATCTCTTCCATGAGTAACTCTCCTCTTTCTCGTCTACACAGCGTAGCAACACCAAGTCGTGGTTTCTTTTGTATAGGATACCATTAGGGTTCAAATAGAAATTGCCAACCAAACTCCTGAGAGTCTTCTGATCTCGACTGGATGCCCCAGCCGGATAATCCTTGTTCTTCAGGAAATTCTGGATGTCATAGTACCAGGGTTTATCATCCGATGCTTCGTCAATAGCGAATATGAAGGCAGGCCTATCAAGCCGAGAGATAACAATCCGGGGAGCCTCGTTCCAGAAGTTAACTTTATACATGGAAGACAATGTTGCCAGGGCGTCAGCCATTTGATTTTCTGCTCGCGGCACATGATGCAATTCCACCTTGTCAAAGAAAGGCAATAGTCTCCTTGCATAATTCATATATGGTATCAAATTGGGCTGACGTGTCTCCCATTCGCCTTTAATCTTGTTCACTACTAGAGCTGAGTCTCCGTATACATCTAGATGTTTGATTCGCAAATCAATAGCTTCTTCAAGACCCATGATGCAAGCCTCATATTCAGCCCCATTATTGGTAACGGGAAAAGTCAGTCGGGCAGTAAATGGGATGTGCGACCCATGAGGAGTAGTAATAAGTGCCCCTATTCCGCTACCATATGAGTTTACAACCCCGTCAAATATCAACTGCCATTTGGAACCCAACTCTGGTCCTTCGTCCAGCAATGGTTCTTCACAATCTTTCATCTTCAGGTACATGATATCCTCGTCAGGAAAATCAAACCTCATAGATTGGTAGTCTTCCACAGGCTGCTCCGCAAGGTACTCGGACAAGACGCTACCTTTGATAGCGTTTTGCGAGACATACTGAATATCATATTCGGTTAACACCATCTGCCATCGGGCAATTCTTCCGGAGAGTGCTTGCTTCTCAAACACGTATTTGATTGGACCCATCTTTGAAATGAGCAGGGTTGTATGATTTAGCATGTATTGCCTCAAACGTTTGGCGGCCCAGGCTAGTGCGCAACACATTTTCTCGAGCATTGAATATCTAGACTCACAGTCTGTGAACTTCTTACTCAAATAGTAGATCGCATTCTCTTTACGCCCAGTCTCGTCGTGTTGACCGAGAATACAACCCATACTTTCCTCCAGAACCGTCAAATACATAATCAAAGGTCTCCCGGCCACTGGGGGTATCAAAACAGGAGGTTCCTGCAAGTATTCTTTTATCTTGTCGAACGCCTTTTGACAATTTTCATTCCAGGTCACAGCCCGGTCTTTCTTTAACAGCTTGAATAACGGCTCGCACGTCGCAATTAAATGAGATATGAACCGGGCGATGTAGTTCAATCTCCCTAAAAACCCATGCACCTCTTTTTCTGTTTTAGGCGTCGACATTTCTTGTATTGCTTTTATTTTCGCAGGATCAACCTCTATTCCTTTTTCGCTCACGATAAACCCCATCAGTTTACCCGATCTCACCCCGAAGGTGCACTTGTTAGGGTTCAGTCTTAGCCTGAACTTCCTAAGCCTCTTGAATAATTTCAGCAGATTAACCAAATGCTCCTCCTCCGTCTGGGATTTGGCAATCATATCATCAACATAAACCTCGATCTCTTTATGCATCATGTCATGAAAGAGAGTCGTCATAGCACGTTGATATGTTGCCCTAACATTCTTCAATCCGAAGGGCATCACTTTGTAACAAAATGTTCCCCAGGGAGTAATGAAAGTAGTCTTCTCCATGTCTTCTGGCGCCATTTTGATCTGATTGTAGCCCGAGAAGCCATCCATGAAGGAGAATACGGAGAATTGAGCAGTGTTATCAACCAGCACATCGATGTGAGGAAGTGGAAAGTCATCTTTCGGGCTCGCTTTGTTCAAGTCACGGTAGTCTATGCACATTCGCACCTTACCGTCTTTCTTTGGCACTGGCACAATATTAGCGATCCACGAGGGATATTTTGTAACAGCTAAGAAACCAACATCCCACTGTTTTTGAACTTCCTCCTTAATCTTCACAGCCATGTCCGGCCTAGTTCTTCGAAGTTTCTGCTTAATCGGCGGGCATTCTTCTTTTAATGGCAGACGATGAACAACCATATCCGTATCCAATCCGGGCATGTCCTCGTACGACCAGGCAAAAATATCACTGTACTCTTTGAGCATCTCAACCAACCTTTGCTTGATGTCGCTCTGCAGCGCAGCCCCTATACGGATGTTCCTTTCAACCCCTTCCGACCCCAAATTAACAATCTCAATGACTTCCTCATGAGGCAGAATGATTCTTTCTTCTTGTTTCAATAACCAGGTCAGCTCTTCTGGTACTTCGCCATCTTCAACAATCTCTTCCTCAGCCTGAAATACCGGGTAATCAAAGTCGAAGTGAGTCATAGGCGGTCCATAGATGTCATCTGAAATAGTAATCCTGCAAAGGAAATGGTTAAATGCTTCAAAACGCATACAAAGCAAATAACCACGTTGCCATTTTATTGTAAAAGATAAAAACAGGAAAAACAGGGATCACAACATTTGTATATGAAAAAACGCCTTTATTCATTATTAAACAATGTACTGTACATAACCAAATGTCCCTAAGCAAAATCCTTATGCCTCGGGTAGGACACATGATTATTCAACAATTAAGAAAACAAATCATTACTGTTTAGTTGTCACAGGAACAGTTTCTTGGATAGACCGATTGCAGAGACTTTATCCTGGCATGCTTGGCTTGATCCATGCGTCCATATCACAGTTGCTATCTCCTTCTTCAGAATTGGAAACAGCATTGATAGTCTCGAAGCTCACTCCGCTTGGTGTGATGGTTATGGGCCCTCTGAACTTGGGCGCTCCTGAAGAGGATGCTGATGACGAAGGATGATATCCAAGCCTGAACCTGTCGTTCTTCACGGGAATCTCCAATACCTAACCCCAGCCTTTGGTCTCACCTGCCTGCACTAGAGCCTGAGCCTCTTTATAAGATGACACTGCCACATCTGATACTTTACTTGGCACCGGAGCTTTGTCCTTAATCTTTAGCCCCTCAAATGTCTGACAGGGTGTCTCATGGATTTCGCCGTCGACCTCCACATATCTGAATGAAGACAGATGGCTAACCATAATATCTTCTTCTCCACAAACAGTGACGACACTATCCCCCACCATATACTTCAACTTTTGGTGCAACGTGAATGTGACTGCCCCAGCAGCGTGAATCCATGGTCGTCCAAGAAGGCAACTATACGCTGGCTGGATGTCCATTATATAGAATTCAGTTTCAAAAATTTCCGGCCCCACCTGCAATGGTAATGTTATCGATCCGAACACTGACCTCCTCGTTCCATCGAACGCTCTTACCACTAAGTCACTGGATGTGCAGAGAATCCCTCTGACATCCAACTTCATCATTGCTTTCTTCGGAAGCACATTCAATGAAGACCCTGTATCCACCAATACACGGGACATGACCGTGCCCCGGCATTCTACGGATACATGCAGCGCCATATTATGCTCTCTCCCCCTCGGGGTCAAATCAAAATCCGTAAATCCCAAACTATGGCCTGCATTAACATGCGCCATCACTCCTTCTAACTGGTTAACCGAAACGTCTTGAGGAACGAATGACGTGTCTAGGATCTTCAGCAAAGCGTTCCGATGGGCCTCAGAACATAATAGCAGTGATAAGATCGAGATCTTTGATGGCGTTTGCTGGAGGTGCTCCACGATTTTGTAATCACTTTTACAGATGAGCCTCATAAACTCTTCCACATCCTTAAGTGATGTTTCCTTTTCCTTTATCTACGAGGGGCCACTCTCGTCCACCTTGGCTTTCCCCTTTGCCAATCTTTCTGCCTGTACCTCAGGCGATGTGAAGATTCTTCCACTTCTGGTCATACCTCCTGTTCCAACAACATTGTCTACAACCCCAGCTGGTTGTTTATTTACTTCAATTTTCTCATCGTCGCAATAAACCTCCAACCCGTAGGTCCACGGCACTGCTTTGGTACTTTCAAAAGGGACCGGCCCTGCTTTGGTAATAGTGATTGTCGGCCGCCTGGCAGGCGCGGTTATCGTTATTGTTTTTCTTGGAATAGTTACCGCCGCAACATCGTTCCGCTAATCACACATTGCCTCTACCGGCTCTTCAACTGCGGTTCTATCAAACTGCAATGTTCCTTCGTTCATCAAAGCCTGAATACCCTGTTTCAACTCATTACAACCCTCTGGCTGTATCCAACAATCCAAGCAAAATTCGTCACACCCCGGAAATACACCCCCTTTTAACAACCTGCTTTTGATCTCTCCCAATGGTGTCTTCAGCTCATTGACATCCGTCACTAGATTCAAATTCTCCTCGGTCAGGATGGCGTTTGCCCCGTGATTGGGCATAGGCTGTTGTACTATATTTGGACCCGCCTGTCCAAAGTTGATAGCTTTGCTGTCCAACAAGTCTTGGACTTTATGTTTAAACGCATGACAACCTTCAATATCATGTCCGGGCTCCCCGGAGTGGAAATCACAGTGTTTACCAGCATCGTAGCCAAACGGAGGATTGCCCGTTAACGGTGCCATGGTCCTCTTCTCAACCAACTTTAACCCTAGCAGTGTTTGAAGTAGTTCGGCATATGTTGAAGGAGGCGTTTCAAATACTCGCCTGGGCTTGCCCTCTAGGATTCTGCGTTGGGCGGGGTGTTTGTTGTTGCTGCTGCTGCGGCTGTTGTTGTTGTTGTTGTGGAAAAGGGATGGTAACACTAGCGACCTGTTGATGCTGAGCATACTGACTTCGTCCTCTGCCCCAGCCTCTGCCTCCGAACACGGCACTAGAATCACCTTGACGTCTACCACCGAATGCTTTTCTTGTACCTCCTGCGGGGGCAGACTCACCTGCATGGAATCTTCCAACCTTAATACTGTCCTCGACCATCTCACCCATAAGAATCAAATCTGAAAAACTACTCAACGAAACATTAAACAATTTTTTGTAATATATCCCTGTAAATGTCCCAATGAACATGCTATTCATTTCTCTTTTAGCCAACGGAGGATGTACTCTTGCTGCCATATCACGCCATCTCTGCGCATACTCTTTAAAGCTTTCCTCTTTCTTCTGCAACAAACCTTGCAATTGAACTCGGTTCGGTGCTAGATCACTGTTATATTTATAATGCAGGACAAAAGCATCGGCCAATTGCTTCAAGGTTTTGATTTGAGCGGGTTCCAACCCCATGTACCACTCGAGTGATGGTCCTGACAGGCTGTCTTGAAAGAAATGCATAAGCATCCTTTCGTCATCTGAATACACGGACATCCTTCGGTAATAAGAGCGGACATGCACGTTAGGGCAAGTGTCCCCCTTATACTTGTCGAAGGTGGGAGCTTTGAATTTCAGCGGTACCTTCAGCCCAGGCACCAAGCCCATAGTAGTCATGTCTAGTCCGGTAGAATTCTGATTAGCCATACCCTTCACCTGTTCTTCAAGCATTTTAATCCTTTGAGTATTGTCGACGGGTCCCTCATATCCCATACCTCTTCCAGAAAAGGCGTCCTCTTGACAGTCTTCGCCCCAGTTCACATTTTCATTTCCGTACCCGTTATATCCAGTGTTGCGACCAAACCCTTGCTGATTAGTCATAGGACCTCGTCCCCCATTACCATAACCTTGATTGACCCCGACATGCCCGAAACCAGTGTTGACAGGAATCAATCCAGCACCATTTCCACCATAACCCTGGTTAGCGTTACCAAAACTGTCGTAGCCGAAACCCTGAGCATTGAAGCCGAACTTTCCGCCCTGATTGCCTTACTCAAAGCCCTGGTCATTATAGCCGAATCCATTGTTACCAAAACCATTACCGCCATTGAAGTTACCACCGCCCAGATTGGCATCTCCAATTCCAACATTGTTAACAACAGTCTCATTTCCATTCCCTGCGTTACCATTGCCAGCGCCGGCATCATTGTTTACAACCACAACAGGTGGGGTCACCACAGGAGGAACCACAAGAGTAGGGGGACCATCCTCATGAAGAGTTTCGACGTGCACAGAGTTGTGGTCATTGTTGTCGTTCCCATTAGCCCGCGTCAGCAGCGGCTGCACCAAAGTCTGGAGATTCTCCTGGCCTTTAGCAATACTCTCCATTGCCTGCATGAACAGGTTCAACTTATCGCGAATTTCCTGCATCTCCACTTGGACTTGATCCATGATTCTCTTGCAGTTGTTTCGGGTTGAATAACGGTGAACTCTTTGTTCGTCAATCCTGGAAACCTGTAGATGCGGGAAATAAGATACAGATTCAAGAATACCTGGTCATGCAATATGAATGCAAATGCAATTATGCATAAATATGCTACAGGTTATATCCCCCCTGATTCCAGTTTCGGAGAGAAGGCCATGACGACAATGGAGCCCCTATCAAACAAGCACGGAATCAGAAAACCCTCATATATAAACACATGCCAAGAGGCTGAGTACAACTGAATACAACTGAAGAGACCTCGGCCAACAAGTCTGGCGATGGTCCAAATACAAGTACAAATAACAAAGGCAAGACAAAGATAAATCAGGCCAAATGGCGTGCCCTGACGTCCTCCAATATCCTCATCATCTCCGAGTGCCCTAGTCGGGAGATCAGCTCCTGAATCAGTAAAGCATGCTGCTCGGTAGTGGATCTCAGCTTCTGGGCGTCATCCTGGTAGGTTCCTTTGCCAGAACTCTCGTCAAATCTGTACCTCTTGGAACCGGCCTTCTCTTCATAACCTCTCGGTTTCTCGTCAATGTCACTTACTCTGAGCTCTGCAGCACTCCTAAGTGATGTCGCTTCAGCAATCTTTGCGTCCTAGGCTCTAATCTGTGCCTCTAGCGTGGCAATCTACAGCTTCAGTTCGTCTTCCCGCTCCTTCCGCTTGGTAAGCGTGGCATTCCACAAAGCTTCCCACTTGCTGATACGAGCATACGCTTTGCTTAGAAGTTCCTTCTTGGAAGTAAGCACCTTGCTAACACCGTTCAAGGCTATCCCCACTTTTTCTTTCTTGTTGGTTTCTTCCGTCAGCTCCGATCCCAACCTGTTAATCAATTCAGTCTGTTCCTTCACAGTGAAGGTGGCTTCCTTCTTCTCACGACGTAACTGGAAGATTTCCTTCTCTAACTCCTCATTGGCTTTCTTCAGTTCCTCGTTTTCAGCCAACAATTTGTTATATTTCTCACTCTCTTCTGCAGGAGGTACCTCAATCAATGGAAGATACAGGGGTTCCACAGCAGGATAAGGCATTAGAGAAGTACTAGCTCTCTCGCGGATCCACGCTAAATAAGGATCATAAGCTCTGTTGTTGCTCTTGCCGAGCAAAGCTTTCCCTCTCCTATGGATGTTAGCCCATGCATGTCTCAATCTAATCAACACAACTGTGTCTAATAAGCCCGTGAGATACAGAGATTCCTGTATCTCCTTCTCAATAGGAGCGTCCTTCAAAGCATAACCGAACTGTCTTACCAGCAGTGAAGGATTATAGTTGATACAACCTTTCCATCCGATCAGGGGGACATTCGGAAAGCCATTGCAACTATATATAATATCAGTACCAAGCATACTCCGATCAAACCAGATGATATTCTCAACAGATATCCCCATCAATCGGGAAGTCCAATCCAAAGTATCAACGATGTCAACAAAAGGCCCTGTCTTCGGAAGGTGCCCCGGGAACCACCTGTACAAGAGAGGAAGACAGCAAGAAACATTCTTGCCACGACGTTTCTCATTCTTGTAGTGAATGGAATGGTAAAAATTGCCCAAGAGAGTAGGAACTGGATTCTTCGAGGCAAGAATCAGGAAGGCGTCTGAGTCGACAAAGTCTGGCACATTAGGAAACAAGACAATCCCATAGATGCAGACAGTTAGAATAGCACTGAAAGCAACCCAACATCCACTCTTTGCGCATTGCGTAGCCTTCTCAACTAGGACAGATAGGTGAAAACCATAAGCTCCATTCAGCTTAACCAAGCCTCCCGGAAACTCAGAAGCGTCCAAACTGACAATCTCAGCAAGTGCAGATAACTCAGGCTCAGCATCAACATGTACAAAGGGCATTTGATCCAACACAGGAACTCCCAACATTGCAGAATACTCCTCCAAAGTGGGTACCAGAATATAGTCTGGAAATAGGAAACATCTCAACTGCGGCTCATAAAACTGCATCAAAGTATATACCCCAGTCGTCTCAAATGCCGAAGGTCTGTACCACAAGCTAAGAAATCTCCCATAAGATACTTTGAACTCAGCCCTCACACTCTCATCTGCCAGAGCAACTAAACCCAGCAATGAACTGATGTCTGGTGAATGCAACTAGTAAGCAACTGTCTTCTTCAGGGACTCCATGTCTGGCTAGGAGATACACTAGAATCAGAGGGGAATGATCACCTACAACATAAATACCTGTTAATGAAATGCAATCATGAAAATGCACATGCATATGCAAACAAGGGACCAAGTGCACTGCTGATAGACTGGGCTGCTCTGTACTGAAGCCTGAGAACCATCCAATCTTCATCTCAAACCAAACCAACCACTCAAAAGAACCCTGTAACCACATCTCACTGACAGAGATAAACCAGGTATTCTGAGGTCAAAGGTTTCCTGCAAACAGACCCTCCTACCCCTCACAGGTGTGTACTTAACTCGCAGACGAGGTACGACATCCTATGCGGGTTCAACGTCACAGACTTTCAAGAGCGATGATACGATACCCAGAAGGTGTGGCATCATCATCCCTTGAAGCAGCCTCACTTAGTTGAATCCCAATTGATAGGTTCCCAGAGTCGACAATCCTCGGGTCAAACAACTTGTCGAGCCCTAAGGGCCAGGCAAGAAGCATCAAAGAGAATCTCGTCCGAGCAGAAATTTCGTGGCTAGATGGTGCAAGCTAAGCAAGCAGGCTAACCACTACTCTCTACTTCTAATTCTATGTGTAACCTCAAGCCCCGGTCCTACTTATCTCTCAACAGATTACCCCCTTCCCACGACAGCAGTAACAGTATAGGGCTGATAATAAAATGCGGAAAGTAAAGACAGAAAAGTAAATCTATACAACACCCACGACGGGAAAACAAGCGCTAGGATTGACTCGCATAGGGGATATTCCTATCCCTAGCAGAGTCGCCAGCTGTCGCTACTGCGAAAATCGGCGCCGGCTGAACAGAAGAGTCGCCACCGTGCGTTATTTATCCCAAAGGAGGGAAAGGAAACGCTCGAAGTAAACCTAACGCAAAGACGGGAAAGGAATGGTCATCGCAACCAAATCCTGGATTCGGGAGTCGGTTACGCAAGGGGAATGTATTAGCACCCCTCACGTCCGTCGTACTCGACGGGATCCACGCTTGTTTTCTCGTACGGATTGCTATTCTATCTATTCTACAGGTCTGGGGTTAGAAGAAAAGAAAGTGACTCGACAAAGTATCGCACTTTATGCCTACGTATTCCCGTCTGGAACGAGAAATCAGAGTCAACGTAGTTCGCCTACCTATGGGAAAGGAGGGGAAGGTTGCTCGCTAGTATATCGCATCCTATGCCTACGTACTTTCATACGGCATGAAAGATCAGAGAAAACGTAGTTCGGGCTACGGAAGACACAAGCTTGTCTGAATGTTTTTATCTCCTTATGAAAGGGTTTTTCCTGATTAAGAGTCCAAGCGGACAAAAATGACACTTTGATGTTTGTTTTCAGTCTTTTACGCAAGAACTGTCTTTTATGATGTTTGCAATCTCTGACGCACTAGAGACTATGATTTGAGGGTGACTACGTCGTATGTCACCCTAAGGGTAACACACTAAGTAATCAGATTACTAAAGAGTGACCCTCCAGCAACCTTTCTCAAATAGCTTAAGGCTCGTAGCGTACGACATCGACTATCCTTATTACTGTGTTTTGAATTGTTCTGAGATAGAAGAGAAGGAAGTCTAAAAACCTTATGGTTTGAAAAGGGAATCGAAACTACCCTAATGTTGTCATGCATGTATTAACACCTAATGTCTGTCATAATTCCCTCCTGCATAGAGGAAATCAGAGATCCTAGGGGATAAACGGAAAAGAAACAACAGATATACAGTAAACAGTAAACATGCATGAGATGCAGCAAAACAAGCGAGGCAAAGGAGAAAGCAATAGGTAAGAGGAGACAAGCTCCACCTCAAACCTAAGGGCAAATCAACAAACAATACAGCAAATAAAACCACACCCGACACCAGCTCAGACAACCACACTAGCTCCTGCAGTATGCAAGTTCAAACAGCACCAGCTCTGGCAGCTACAGTTGATAAACAGCAAAAGGTTGACAGTGACAACTTCAAACAAGGTCCTGTCTTCACCTTCCAATGATATTCAAACTTCAGATAAGCTCTTATCTCCAATAATCTTCAGCTTTAGCAAGCACTGAGTCACAACCAGTAGACATCTTCAGTTGGCAGCAAAACCCTAGTCCTCAACAGATACCCAGCTTTGACAGGCACAAGCTTCCTCTTATCCAGTCATCAATACACTTCTTATCTTCAATAGGCTTCCATCTTCAATGCAGACACTCACAGGAGAGAATCAAGTGATAGATGAAGTTGGAATGTTAAGATGCTTAATGATAACCCAGGGAAATCACTAAGATCTTAACACAGCAAGTGAAAGGTATCCTCAAGGTTCTACCCAATCAAAGCATGCTCTACACCCCTCCTAAGGAGAGATGGAACTCCTTTAGGGGACCTTGTGTCATAGGATGGAATAGAGGCACAAGAAGCTCTCTATGTTTGACAGAAGAAATCAGTCTACTCTAGAGCTCTCCCTATATCTCCTATCTCCTAAGTCTTCATCAAGCAATCTTCAAGCACAAGCAACTTAAGATCCAAGCATCATTATTTGTCTTCAATCTTCCTCAAAGTCTTTATATACTCCTCCAGCCAAGCACAAACCCAATCACCCAAAGAAAAGGCCCAAAACCCAACAAACAAAGCAACTTCCCAAGAGGGAAACACACCAATATTAATCAACTTGCAAAAATCAAATAAAATGGCAAAACTCATTATAAAATCCTAGATTAATTTCTAAGGGACCCTAACTATGTACCCTATACCCCACATAAACCCCAAGGCCTAAATCAAACTAAAAACCCAAGGACCATGTGTTGAAATGCACCTATGTCAAGTTTAACCCTAATTCTAATCAACCTAATGTTTGATGTTCAAAACTAACTAAAATTAAATCACAAAAATGTGATAAAATTCCAGGGGGAACCTAATACTATAATCTAGCTATAGAAAAAATAATGGCATCAAAAATCAAAGTGAAATGATCACACTAAATTCAGCAAGTAACATATATCAAATGAAAATGAAATAAAAGCTATTAAAAGTAAAAATAAACCAAAAATAGAAAAATGCATGAAATGACATTTTTTTATTCTTTTATAATTTTCTTGATGTCTTGATGAAGATGAGGGAAAAAATCCCATGCAAAAATGTTAATTTTCCAATTTATTATGAATTTTTAAAGAACTTAAAATAAATGTGTAAATAAAAGAAAATATGGAAAAAATGTAAAACATGTGTGTCAAATAGCAATACAAAGCAATGTAAAAACCAACTGGGCCCAGAGAGGGGGTGCTAATAGGAAAGCGCGCTAGGCCCAGTTATCCACTAGAAAATAAAATGAAAATAGAAAGGAAAATGAAAAATTCGTGGTGCAGGAAGCAATACAATTCAGTGCATTTCCTAGTGGGCTTTGGAAGAGGGGTGTGGATAGCAGCTTTCAGACTAAGCCCATTGCTACGTTTTAATGAAACGCAGCGTTTGGATCACTCAGAAATCCTTCACAAGCTGAGAGCAAATCGTGGCCATTGGATCTTGATTGGGTCAACAGTCTTCCTCTAATCTAATGGTGGAGAGGTTATCTTCAACCTTTGAACCTTCTTGGAGGGAAGAGCCATGGATGAACAGAGTGAACAGCTTCATCTTCCTCTTCATCGTGCTTCCTCAAATTCTCATCAAATGCCAAAATTTAAAACCCTAATCCACTCAGAATTTCACCAGGAATCTAACTATGGCATCCACAATCATTGAAACATACTCTTCCTCAAAACACGATGGAAATCTCAGAAATCACTCAAGAACCAAAACTCATCAAACTTAAAATTGAATAACCTAAACTCTTCACCATGCTTCACTGATCATTTCTAGCTATCAAACTATGATTATATCATCAAAAACAACAAGATATGAGCATGAACAAATTTTGTGTCATCACACTAATTGTATCTAAATCGATCCTATAGCTACCAGAAAGCTTCCTATGATCAATTGCAAGCTATCTAACCACCTAACCCTTAAAGAAAACACTTAAATCATACTGTGGATTGAAAAGTACATACCTGCGAAATCTTGATGCACAGAGGTATGAAATCTTGAAATCAAGCTTTGAGAACTTCCAGACACCTTCAATGAGTCATAATCTTGCTTTTGTATGCAAAAGAATTGGTTCAATCCTCTTGAATCTTGGAACCCGATAGTGAGTTGCAGGTGAGAAAATCCAAGAGCAAGAACACGATTTCTCCACCAATTTGCTTGGAACTTGATCTGGAAACACTCACTAGTATCAATGGAAGCTATAGAAATCAAAATCTTGGACTGAAATGGTGTAAAAGCTTGTAACCGATTCTGAATTGCAACAAGAAATTTCTGATCTCAATCTCTCTTCTCTCCTTCAATTCTCACCAACTCTTGCTCTGAACCTCTTCTGAATCTTATATAGAATGTGTTTGAGGACTCTAGAAAGTACTAGATTGATCCAATGAGAAAATCAACTTCTCATGCCATGGAAATCTCATCTCATGCTATGCACATACCATCTCATGATTTGGCTTGCAATTCCCTTTGTTCTGAGTTTAAATTCTCTCCAAATGAGATATTGGAGGTGTATGAATGGAAAGGAGCCTTGCATTTGCTTGGAAGTGTGGTTTTGCAATTGTTACTTATGATTCAAGTAACCAATTTTCAAAGCAAGTCCTAAAAATAACCCTCAATTCAAAATTGTGGCAATGTAAATGTTCTCAAAATGCATTTTACAATCAAATTGGTATGTCATATACCTTGGTTTGGATGTGTAGATCAAAAACCCTAATTTCCAACCTTGGTTCATTTAAAATATACCTTCATTTTAGGCCATTTTGGTGACTTTGTGAAGCAAGCCACTCCAAACTCTCCCGACCTCTTATCTAGCCTAAAAACATCATTTTGAACACATCTAATGTTGAACATTTTTCCATTTGAGGAGTGGAAGATGGAGATTTGGAGCTATGTTGAAAAATGACCTGTAATTCAACTTTCCCAAAATACCCCTGGGTTGCCAAGACCATAACTTGAGTTCTACAAATCCTCTTGAGGACTTCTAGTACTAAAATTAAAGCTAAGATCAAGATCTACAACTCTTATGCTGGCCAAGAATCCTTTTGAAAACTCCTTGATGGGAAAAAGTTGCTTGGAAGTCAAGTGACTTTCACAGATAAATTTCAGTGTCCTCTAAGGACCCATAACTTGCAAGAACCATAACTTGAGTTCTATAAATAATCTTGAGGACTTCTAGTACTCAAATTAAAGCTATTGAGATGCTATACAAGTTTCATGTTGACCAAGAATTCATTTGAAGCTTGCATTTTGACTTATCTGGCTTGGAAGTTAGGCCTAAATTGGGGTTTTTACACTGAAACCCTTAATTTAGTAACTCCTCTTCTTCTTGATTCTTCTTGATTTCTCCTTGGCACAACACCACACATGTATACACATATCAATTCATGAACCCCACACCTTTCAATGAAGCCTTGATGCTCTTCAATCACTCAGTTGACCTAGGGTTGACCTAGGGTTGACCCAGATGAAACCCTAGTTGACTGCACTTCAACTCTGGCTCTTGTACTTGTATCAATGACTTGTCTCATCTTCAAAATGACCCTCTAGGTATTCCATGATCTTTGTACACCTTCCATGGCTCACACACTCATTGATGATCTTCAACATATCCCCAAGATTGGGAGAGAAATCCACTGGTTGGCCTTCAAACTTCTCAAAGCTTCAACTCATTTCTTGATTACTTGAATAAAACCCCTTGATGGGCCTCATTCTGATAAGAATGGCACTTGGTCCCTTGCTAGATGACTTGTGATGCTATGCTATGCAAATGATTAGACTATGTACATGACTTATTATGCAAATGACAATACAATTGAAACATAACCCAGGTGAAATAGGTTGAGCAAATTTTAGGGTGCAACAGTTAGTGACATTAATCTGCGTTTTGCGTAGTTTAACCTGGCATGCTCATTTAAATTTTTCAACCAGTTTTTGGTCGTATTTTTGGATAGTTTATGCCGTTTAACTTGGTAAAACTTATTTCAAAATTTGACAAAACGCTGTATTTTCTGAATAGTATATTTTTTGTTGATCATTTTAGTGTATTCGTTTTATTTTTTTGAGCACTTCGATACCGTTCCAATTACTCGTTTTTTATTGGTTTTATTTCTTTTTTAATTAATCAGATTTTTTTATTTAGAACTTTTATTATTATAAATAGTTTGTTTTATTTTTTTTATTTTGTCTTTTTTCCGTTTTGGGTAATAATTAATCAACTAAAAGACACACGAGACAGATGAGAGCAAAACTTGCAACATTGAACACAAGACCTTAAAATCTGCTTTGCCCTGCGATCATAAACCTGCCATGAAATTGACTTCTCATAATAGATGGTTTGTTTGAACTGATTTAAATAGAACTGAAGGAAAGTCATAAGGGGAAGGGGAACGATTTAAAGATAAACACAGTGAGGAAATAAGAGGATTTTTCTAAAAGAAACTGATACCTTCATTCTGAAGCTTTCGGCTTTCACCACAACTCACCATCAATCTACCTTCACCTTCATTTTTCTCTACACGAAAACAACAACATCGAAGTCTCCTCAAACCACACGATTCCAACCTTACAACTCTATTCTTCCAACTTGTCACCACCACCTATCAGCTAGTTCTTCTATGTGACTTCCCTTTCGTTTAACACTCTCTATGAATTCCCTCACTTCTCTTGAAAAAAACCTTCAAATCATCACCTCAATACTCTAACTCATTTTCTGATTCACCATAAAACCACCACAAATACCCATACCATATTATCTTCTTCGAAAACTCCATACACAAACTCTTCTCACATCACTCACAAACACAACATCGTAAACCACAATCCACTTTCGTCACAGCACCTTCACCTTCATTTAGCTCAGCAAAGAAATAGCTAAAATGACATCTCCAACCATCAAACTCACATTGCCACGAGAGAAGCAAAACCGATTGAGAGGGTGATGCATATAGAGAGAATGTTAAACCAAATCGAGGCTGCGAGCGTGAGGAAAATAGGATCGTGAAAGACGCAGAGAGGGCGATTGAGATTGGAAGAGTTTCGAGAAAAGAGTGTGATAAGAAGAGTGATGGATTGATTCATGTTTGGAGATGAGAAGCTGATGCAGGACTGAATCGATTGTACCATTTGAAAATGGTTGTTCTGATCGTGATTCTTTCTTCGTGATTTTAGAAGCGATTCACAAGTAAGTTTCAGCATTTCTCTTTTTTCTTTCTTTTCTTTACCATAAAATCGAGTCCTAGCGAACCGACCCGACCTGCCACATCCATGACCTTGAGGATCTGCGGCCCAATTCTCTCCTCGCCCATATGTTTTTTTATTATTATTTTATTTTTATTCTTTTCTTTTTTTAGTCTTGTATATTAATGCTAAACAAACATTTTTTTAGTTATTTCTATTTTGTTTTCTTTTCTAAAAAGTTTTATTTATTTAAATCTTAATTTAACAATTACTTGGTTAATGTTTGGAAAGAATGTGAAAATATTTTAATGAGCTACTTTTTATGTAGATGTCTAAGATT